>OU015770.1:29870424-30503503 GCA_907173295.1 Fagus sylvatica
TTAGCCTAATTTTATTTTTATGCATTATCTTAGAATAAGATTAAGACCACGCTTTATTTAAGTGGTATCACATTAGTTTGGAGGTAGTTTGCTTCTATGAGGTTGGTGTAATTTCCGATTGGTTTACGTCATATACCTAACAGTAGATACAATCAATAAACTTATCAGATATTTTTTCCCAAACTTAGCAAGTATTGCTATTGGAGGATTGGTCTTCCCTCAATGCAAACAATATTTGTCTGAGTTTTATTCCATTTTTCCATTACTCTATTCACCATAGCACCGCGTAGCAGGAGGGGTGCTTCACTCGGCTGTGGAGGTCGTAACATGGGCATATAGCCTGCGGAACCACATTAAAGTTTTTCTTGTATGGTTTACCTTGTATTATTTTGCGTGTTTTTCATATTATTTAGAGCATTCACGTATGATTTTGCAAACTTTAACCAAATTTAAAGTGAAAACACATTTTTTCTATTATAGTTACTTACTTTTCAAATACAAGGTACATCACACCTTTTATTTTCTTGTACAACCAATTAAATATATATGAGAGAGAGAGTTTAAACAAAAAAGAGAAGAAAAGTTTAACAAAATGCTAAGTACTCTATAAACTAATGGAGTACTGTAGCGTTTGGAAAAAAATTAAGTTGAAGAGCCGGATGTGTGGGGCTTTTTTTTTTTAGTGATCGGTGACTACATACGATACATTTCAATTTGACTAAACAAAATGTTTGAAAAGCCGGGTGCTAATGCTCTTACAATGTATATTTTGGCTCACAATATTGTTGTTTGAGCCTTCTCAATCTTGTAAGATTTAGGGAACTATTTATATCCCTATTCTTCCCTCTTAAGTCTTTGAACAAAGAGATGAATTAGTTCCAGATATGGTGTTTGGCGTAACGGTTGTATACAATATCCCTCTCGCATAGGTTACATAAAATATGTTTTTCCTAGTTTCATACCATTTGTTTTGTTATCTAATAAATATATCATATTAAAAAAAAGAAAAGAAAAAACACTCATTACATTATCTTTATCTTTTTTCTTATCTAGCAGACCCTTGCTTTAAATCTCAAAACTCTGTACTTTTTCTTCTCTTTTCCCAATATTATCTTTGCTACTTCAATAATTCTGTCATACGGTTTTTAGAGATTAGTGTCAAGGAGACCAAGGATCTGTAGACGAGAATATGTATATAATTTACTCTTCTCCTGTGTATTCATATTCCAATACAAAGAGACAGCTTTGTCTCCCTCGGTTGGAAATCACTAGTTTTTCCTTGTGATTTATAAATGTTTAAAAACACACGATTCGCCTAGCAAAACAAAAGCCACCTATGTTCTACTATTAAAATATAGTCGAACAAAACAAGATTTTAAGGGAATAACGAAGAAGAGAGAGATCCTTAATTTTTTGGGGGGTTCATTTTTTCTTTATTTCTTTCTTCTTCTTTTTATTTTTTATTTTATTTTTTGATTTTTTTCTAACATAGGTATCCAAAACTCTGCTCTGATTAATCTCATGGACACATATGCACTCCTCTCATCCCACATGTACCAAATAATTACCATGCCCAATGATTCTAAGGTGGCTTCAAAAGGATCTGCTGCTGTCATAGGGTGTTGAACTCACAGTTCTATATTACGGCTTGTCCTACTACTAGGCTACCCCCTTGGGGATTAAAGTTTTTTTACTCTTTCCTTTTTTAAGAAGAAAATTAAGGTATGCCCATTGCATGGAACAAAATGTTTCTCAATAAAAATTAAAAAAAAAAAATTGTAAAAAGCGAATGCATGGTTTGTTAGGATTAAATAAGAAGAGATTTACTAATTTTCAATACAAAAATTTTGTAATGACGAGATTTTTAGTTTTAACTAGTGAAATTTTATCTCATAAAGAATATCACTTTTCTTAGTGACATAGTGACAAATTTTAGTAAATACATCTCGCAGCAAATAAAAGTTCATTTTGCACATGCATGTTTATCAGAAAGAATGTGATATATCTAATGTACTATTTAATAAAAGCTGTCTTATACCCTATAGTGCGTCAAGTGGATGTCTTTTCTTTTTCTTTTTCTCTTTTTCTTCTTGTGCTACGTGGATAGCCCTTTAGCCCATTTATTTTACACACTTAAGGAATTTTATCTAACTATAAAAAATAAAAAAAATAAAAAACAAATCCTCACTATATTGTAACTACATTAGAATTATTTAGCTAACTTTTATTTTTTGAGAAAATTTATTAAGCTAACTTTACTCTTGGTGAAACTCTATTACCAAGATTCCAAGAGGTTTAAATTATACTATTTCAATTAAAATTCAATTACTAAAAGTTCAAAATAGTTTTTAAAAGATTATAATTTATTTTAATTGTTTTTGGATGGGATGGTAGAATTTTTCTTTGCCACTAGTTCAGGCCTCAAAGGGGTTAGATGGAGAAGCTATTATGGTCGCCCTTTCTTACCTTTTAAAAAAAAAAAAAAAAAAAAAAAAAAAGACTAAATAAGTAAAAAGCAAAGTGAACGTTGCATGGATAGAAGTGTAAATTATTTTAATCATCTACCAAATTTTTAGTTTTGATAAAAATTGGTCATATGTGGTGATTGGCTTCTACCATATAAGTTAAAGTAATTTTTAGTTTTTCTTTTATTGTTCAATTTTGATGAAATTTATGAAAAAAAATATTTATTTTATAATAAATATTTAATTAAACCATGGATTTGCACTGAGATAGTACTAATTAGTCAAGAAGAAAGTTCATTGACTAAATCAAAAGTTTGATTTTCAGGTATCAAAAGAAAAATATAAAAATCAAAAAATCATTAGCCCCTTAATTATATTTATATCTCCCACTGTAAATTAATCGATCTCTTGGGTGGGTTAGGGGCAGAACCACAGCCCTTGGGGGGGCCATTGCCCCCCTAAACTTTCAAAATACTAAATTTACCCCTACATTTATCTAAAATTTTCAAAAAATATATGGATGCTCCCAAATCTTTATATTTTTTTATATTACATTTTTAAATTGGTTAGATTTTTGTATTTGTTATTACTTCGACCCCTTATATATTCTTGAAATTTTAGTTAGTTCCGGCCCATGATTGGTACAATAAGAAAATAGGAGGTAGCTCATTATTACCAAACAAATATGTTTTTCAGTATAATGATGACCATGCCCTTGTATCCGAAATATATATGGCCTAAAAATAAATGGAGCAACTGTACGAAGGCTAATTTGAGGTACTTTTGATTCTCAAAGTATATGAGACAACTTTGTTTGAGAGGCCCCAATGAGCAAAAAGAAAAAGGGAAAAAGGGAAAAATAATCTTGACCCATAATCACGTACCTTTGAAAAGAAAGAAGAAAAAATAAGATAGAATAAATAAAACAAAAGGAAACAAAAATCCTTCTTTTGGACTATACCTAGAGTCCTCTTTTTCCCATGATCATTATCCGTGACATATGCCTATACTTTGATCCATTTTCTTCTGCTAAAGTTATCTTGCTTTGATGCTTGGAGATTCTCCAAGTTGTAGGTGTTGGGTATCTTTAATTGTTTAGGGAATATAGAGATAAAAAAAAAATCTTCAAAGAGAAGTAATCAAGCATAGTTCAACAAGATACACACACACCATATGAGAGAGAGAGAGAGAGAGAAAGAGTCTAGGCCTTTTTCTCTCTGCTCAAAGTCAGGGAGAAAAGTTATGTTTGACGTTCATGCCTATCAAATCATATGGGTATAATCTAGTTTTTAAAGGGCTATTTGGAACATGTAATCAAGGTCTATTTGCAGAAGATCCTATTAAAGATAAACAACTATAAAGCCAAAGAAACCCGCAGCCAAGGGCACTCATTAGAAGCAAACCCACACGAACAAACTTTAAAAAGTTCTTCAAAGTATTATGGGGATTCCATGCAATTTTCAACTTGGCAGCAGAGAATAATAGATGGCTCCCCTCTCTCTCTCTCTCTCTCTCTCTCTCTCTCTTCCCCCCACCCCGTAAAAAATCAAAATTTTATGTTTGTTTGACATCTGGATATTCATTAATTAAGTTTTCTGAGTCATTTGAGGATTGTGATATTGATTTGCTTTTTGATTATTCATTTTACTTTGGAGTGGTGACTTCCCTATGTTATCTTATATAAAGAAAATTGTGGAGTTGT
This sequence comes from Fagus sylvatica, assembly GCA_907173295.1. Taxonomy (NCBI): domain Eukaryota; kingdom Viridiplantae; phylum Streptophyta; class Magnoliopsida; order Fagales; family Fagaceae; genus Fagus; species Fagus sylvatica. The sequence goes on from OU015770.1 coordinate 29,874,592, forward strand.
CCTGTCGATGAGGGCAATATGATGCGGATGCATGCTTAAGGTATGTACTAGTGAGTGAGGATAACTTTCAACTACTAATGCACACAATCTTGTACGCATCATCTAAAATATAGATATATATCTAAAATTGTGAATATTGATATCCACAATTTGTGAATGTATGTTCACAATTAGATAGTATGTGGTATAAGTGGTATACAACAATATTTACCTACTCTAGTTCTACTTGTAAAAGAGAATAAACAATGTTAGTTGAACTGCAAAACTCCAAGGTTTTTCTATTTTTATTATTAGATTTACAAATATTTTATATATTTACATTTATATAATATATAAAAATAGTATAATCCCAAACAGTATGTTGAAATAGAATAGTATCTAAATTTTCTATCCCAACAACCAAAATGGAGCTGTCACTAAAATGGAATTTGTAACTTTAATCTTAATAGCGAAGATCTTTTTTTATTTTTTATAAGACTTAATAGCGAAGATCTTATCACTTAATGATGGTTTTTTTATTTTATTTATTTATTTATTTTTTATTGTCATTTAAATTTGAGCTCAAAGTTTTAACCACCAGAACACATAAATACTATAATTTTTAAGGTGGGTGGTTCAATTCAGCTAAACCAACCAGACTCTTTTTAATGATTTTCTATAAAACCATTTTTTTTTAATAATTCAATAGTTGGGGTAGAGGAGATTTGAACCCTAGAGATAGAATACAATAATATCAATCGATGAATTGAATTACAAGACACTTGATTAACTTAAAAAAGAAAAGAAAAGAAAAGAAAAAAAAGAAAAAACACTTATTCAATTAGTTCCCATTATTTCATTACATATCTAGTATAATTAAAATGTCAAACCGAAAAAACCAATGGATTCATGCTTTTTCCGATTCATCTATGAGTTTGGTACAATTTTGATAACTATGTAATTAGTAATAAGATCCATAAAATTAATGTATAGCAGAAAATTTGTTCAAACATTTTCTATAAATGCCTTACCCTTGTTTTATTTTATTTTATTTGAATACAAAGTATAAAAACGAGGGACAAAGCATGTTCAAATCAATAACACTATCGACCGATAAGATGTAGTAGTATTGCTAGCTAGCTAGCTAGCATCTTCCTAGTTAAAATTCTGATCGTTAACTTTAGTCAAATCTAAATTTGACTGACTAATCACATAGCTTGGATCAATGCTTTGGTGGGTCATGTGTCAAAAATGGATTGCTGGGCCCATTAGATGATAATTTCCATGATCATAATATCTTTCCAAAAACCAGATCAATGAAAAATTAAAGGGGAAACTTTTCTTTCAAAAAGAGCACTTTCACCAGCTTCCTAGAAGGATCCTATCCCTGGAATTAATACATTACACACATAACAAAAGTGGAAAAGGAAAGGTGAAAAGCAAAATATGTCCTATATTTTTTGTAGCAACAAAAGAAAATCATCAAAAGGAGAGAGAAAGAGAGATTCTGACTGTTATAAGATTTTTTTTTTTTTTTTTTTTTAAAAGAATAAAAAAAGTATTTGCATTTAGAAATGATAGCAAGACCTACGCATCAACGCTTGTGAATTCAGAAAGTTTTCTACATGAATTTGCACCAAGTTTCTAAAATTAACCCCTTTAATTCCCACATTACTATTATCATACTTGTAAGTCACAAATATATATATATATAGGCGAATGATATTTTCACACTTTAAGTGATATTTCCGTACCAGAGATTTTTCACCTACGAAAATTCAAGTTGTATTAGGTTTTCTAGATCCATTTTAAAGGGATTTTCTCTTCTATTCTATTTGGTCAGACTATCTCTCTCCCAAAGTTTTAGGTTTTCACTCTCATGACCGCCTAAGCTTTTTACTAGGGCTAAGAGTTATGTTTCCTTTGTAATGGTATAAATACTTTGTAATCCCTTTTGGTTTTTATTGATTAAATACATTTGATTGTTGATTATTGATTTCTATAGATGTATGTTTAATTCCAAACTTTTATAAGATTAGTCATGTTTTTCTTACTATTAAGGGGAATCATTCATGGTTTTAATTAGGAATCTTGTTTTACAATTGAAAGGTTTTTCTAAACATTATTCTAGCCATTTTATCTTCTCCGGTTATAAAGTGTTCCTAAATTCTTTTAGTTCAACCAAGTCAAAAGATCTTTAAAGTAAAAAAGTTAAATGTATATATGTTGTTATTTAGAACAAGGTTTTATTGGGATTATGAAGGAGTCATATTAGTATAAAGAAAACACCCCGAAACCCTAGTGCCTTTTATTCATTAAATTTCTATAAATCTGTCCCTTGAAAACACAAACTCCCTGAGGTTCGACAACCCCTTTTCATTGTATTGCAAAGTACTGCTTATTATTGAGTAACATCAGTTCAAGCATGTATAACTGAAGAGTTTGGTGAATCTTCTCTTTGGGGAGAGGCAAAAGCTACCCCTCCTCGTGGTGCAATCTGCAAGTTAGGTTGGTTTTCAAATGATCATTATTGGAGGTGATACTCTTAATGTGATATCCCCGTAAAGGCATAGAGTTATTTTTACTTTTGTGTGCCATTTTGGCGGGGTTATTTTTATTAATTATGTTCAAATATCTTGTTTAATTGTGCTTATTATGTCTCCATATATTAGGTTATCATAATCAATTATACCATTGGAGTTCAAAATCATTCTGATCTTATGAGCAAATAAACAAGATATCTTCATACCATCTAAAGTCACTCATGGTTGGACATATGAGGTTACTAAATTGGTCATGGATTCTAGACGTTATGTTTATATATATATATATTATATTATATATATATATATATTATATATATATATATATATATATATATATATATATATATATATATATTCCCTTTCAAATTTTGTGGCCCCATAGTGCATGAGATAATTATTACCTTAAAGGGCCTTAGTGAGTCTCCTCCTTGGGTCATTAGCCAAAATAATAGATGACATTAGGCTAATCTTAAGTAATTTTGTTAGTTGTTCAGTTAATTTTGAGGCATCATAATTAATCAGCCCACTTCCTAACCTAATGGGCTTCATTTTGTAGTAGATATGGGCCTATCCCTATCTTAGAACTCCTTAAGTCTTGTATTCAATAGGTAATTGGAGATGTTTAAGGCCTTTATCTTTATATTTTAGTCTCAATAAAGTTTATTTATTTAGAAGGAATACCTAAAACATCCGCACATCGTGCAAAATTTCAATATAAATGAAAAACCTCATAATAACAAAATGGGTCATTGAAAAATTAGGGAACCTTTTGGGAAGGTGAGTTTGGCTTTAGCTAAATGATGTTCATGGGGACAATGTGGATAGCCTCGAGGAGCACCCCACCTCTGTGAGAGCCATGACTCGTGGAGGAGAGCCCAATGGGCTTCAATGCGGTGACCCAACTGAAAATCTAGTACTCCTTTAGATCGAGGGTTTTGACATTTGAAGTCGCCACTTGTTTTATTAAAAAGGAAAAAAACAAGAAAACCTTTACAACAATAGTTTAAAATGAAATTCCTCATCATTATTGATAAATGAATAATTTACATTTTTGAAATATAAAAATAAATTACTGTTGTGAAAATTAACTGTTTGCGCAAGATTAAAGAAGAGAGAAAGAGATCAAACACACAAATAAATAACACAAGAATTTATGTGGTTCGGCAATATGCCTACATCCACAGCGGCAACAGGGAGAAAGTTTCACTAAGAAAATAGGGAGATTACAACAGTGGTACCAGGACTCTCTCAAAGAACCCAAACCCCAAATACACCCTAACTCTCTCTCTCTCTCACATAAAGAATAACCAAGAGAAAACCTTCTCTTTTATTCTTGCTATTGTTGTTATGCGACACACTCAATTGTAAACCAAGGACCACTATATATATAGTGCCTTCTAGGTTATGCGGCAAACATTAGTAGAGTCGGCAAACCAAAGTCCTAAATACAATAGAAATAGGACTTCTACCAAAACAAGGATTCGGTCCTATATTGACCAAATTAAAGGCACTGACTCAACAAATCTCCACCTTGACTTGAATTGGTCAAGCCTCAAGAAACAAACTCCTCCATCGCCGCCACCATAGCCCCAAAAGGCTATCACAAGCTGCTAACATTGACCAAGTCCAAGCAATGCTTGAACTTGGTTGCGGTAACTGGCTTCGTCAACATATCAGCTGCATTCTCTGAAATGTGCACCTTCTCCAGAACAATATCTCCTGTAACAATTAGTTCTCTTATCTTGTGGAACCTAATATCGATGTGTTTTGTCCTAGCATGATAAACCTGATTCTTTGCCAAGTAAATGGCACTCTGACTGTCACAATGCATCTGAACTCCACCTTGATTCAAACCAAGCTCTTTGACTAGCCCCTTTAACCACAATGCTTCCTTTGCAGTTTCAGCTACAGCCATGTATTCAGCTTCTGTAGTGGACATGGCTACTATAGATTGTAATGTGGATTTCCAACAAATAGGTCCTCCTGATAGTGTAAACATATAATCTGTTGTAGACCTCCTGTCATCCACCTCACCTAGTCTGCATCCACATACCCTACAACTGAATTAGTCCCTGGCTGTCTTGAAAATAAGATCCCATGTTCCGCAATTCCTTTCAAGTATCTGAAAATCCATTTCACTGCATTCCAGTGCTCTCTCCCTGGGTTCGCCATGTACCTGCTAACAGTACTCACTGCATGAGCCAAATCCGGCCTAATGCAAACCATTGCATACATTAAGCACCCCACTGCACTAGCATATGGAACCTTTGACATATTTTCAATTTCTTCCTCATTCTTTGGACACTGACTATCCAGATAATCTGAAGTGATTCGCCAATGGTGTGCTCACAGGCTTAGCATCCAACATGCTAAATTTTTCAAGCACCTTCCTGATGTAGTTTTTTTGAGACAACCACAGCTTTCTTGCCTCTCTGTCTCTGCGAATCTCCATACCCAGAATTTTCTTAGCAGTACCCAAGTCTTTCATTTCAAACTCTTTGTATAGCAAAGATTTTAACCTGTTAACCTCACACATGCTCTTAGTAGCAATTAACATATCGTCCATATATAGTAGCAAAAAAATATAAGAATCGTCTTCAAGTATACGAACATATACGCAGCAATCATATTCACAACGGGTATAACCAATCTGGATCATATACGAATCAAACCTTTTGTACCATTGTCTAGGAGACTGCTTGAGCCCATAAAGTGATTTCTTCAATCTGTAGACAAGATTCTCTGTATCAGGTTGCTTGAACCCCTATGGTTGTACCATGAAAATCTCTTCCTCCAAATTCCCATGAAGGAAAGCCGTCTTCACATCTAGTTGTTCCAATTCCAGATCCTGATCTGCTACCAAAGCCAATACCACTCTAATAGATGTATGCCTGACTACAGGTGAAAATACCTCATCATAGTCAATCCCATGTCTCTGTGAATATCCCTTTGCTACCAATCGTGCCTTGAATCTTTCCCCTTCTTTTTTCTAATACTGCTTCCTTCTTCTTGAACACCCACTTGCAACCTATAGGTTTCTTTCCTTTGGAAGTTCCGTTAACTCCCAAGTTTTGTTCTTGCTCAAAGACTCATTCTCCTCCGCCATAGCTTCCATCCACTTATCCTTTCCAGAGCTTTCAATTGCTTCTTGAAATGTAGAAGGATCCTCGCTACTGGTAAGTAGAGCATAAGAGACAAGATCCTCAAAACCATACCTGACCGATGGTCTTTTGTTGCGTTTAGGCCTATCTGATATGGTGCTATCCTGTTCTTGATCATTACTGTGAGGTTCCTCATCTGATTGAGACTCCAATTCATCAAGCTCCACCTGCACTATTGATCTACCAATGTTATTACTGCTTTCCGCTGCTTGAGACTTCTCTTCCTTGAATGCTTTTGTCATTGACTTCTCATCAAACACTACATCCCTGCTGATCACCACCTTCTGCACAACTAGATCCCAAAGCTTGTACCCTTTTACCCCTTTCTTAAAACTAAGAAAGATGCACTTCTTTGATTTTGGATCGAGTTTTGACCTGTCTTCACCTGAGATATGAACATATGCGGGACACCCAGATATTCTCATGAAAGAGTAATCAACTTCTTGTCCTGTCCATACTTCTTCAGCGATTTTCCCATCAAGTGAAACTCTAGGTGATCGATTGATGATATAACAAGCCATATTCATTGCTTCCGCCCAAAAAATTTTAGGAAGCTCAGCTTTCAACCTTAAACATCTAGCTGTCTCTGTGATGGTCTTGTTAAGTCTCTCAACCACCCCATTTTGTTGAGGAGTTTTCCGTACTGTGAAGTGTCTCTTGATACCATGCTCTTCGCAGAACTTCAAGAAATCACCATCCCTGTACTCAGTGCCATTATCAGTCCTAAGACACTTTATCTTCCTTCCAGTCTGATTTTCCACTTCTGCTTTCCAAATCTTAAATTTAGCAAAAGCCTCAGACTTGTTCTTCAAGAAATAAACCCAAGCTTTTCTGGAATAATTATCAATGAAGCTCATAAAATATTGAGCTCCTCCTTTCGAAGGAGTTCTCACTGGCTCCCAAATATCTGAATGTACGTAGTCCAATATACCCTTTGTCTTGTGTGTGGCAGTTTTAAATCGCACCTACACTGTTTTCCCATAATACAGTATTTGCAGAAATCTAATTTATATGACTTAATCCCAGTCAACAGATTTCTTTTGTGCAATTCCCTCATACCACGCTCACTCATATGCCCTAGCCGCATATGCCACAAGAGTGTATCATCATCCTTAGACTCAGCTACTGCAGCAACTCCACCTAGAATGGTATTGCCTAGTAATTTATAAACATTGCTACTTATTTTCTGACTTGTCATCACAACCATAACACCCTTTGAAACTTTCATTATCCCATTCTCAAACTTATAGCTATAGCCTTTTGAGTCTAGGGTTCCTAATGAAATCAAATTCTTTCTCATATCTAGGATATGTCTAACCTCTTCTAATGTTCTCACCACACCATCGGACATCTTAATTTTAATTGTTCCCATTCCAATAATTGTGCATATAGCATCATTACCCATTCGAATAGAACCACAATTAATTAACCTATAAGTGTTGAACCAGTTCCTGTGGGGAGTTACGTGAAAAGAACATGCAGAATCCAGAAGCCAAGAATTGTTCAAACCGTCAATGTTTGATGAAACAGAAAGCATGTCGCTATCAGATTCTGAGTCTGCTACTACGTTGACAGATGTAGAGGACTCTTCCTTCCCCTTATTCCATTCTGGACATTCTCGCTTGATATGCCCATTCTTTTGGCATTTGTAGCACTTTACTGTCTTGCTCTTGGATTTAGATCTTCCCCTAGCAGATTTGTCATCCTTGTCTTTCTTCCTTCCACGATCTTGATAACCCTTTACTACTAGCTCTTCACCAAAACTCTTAGCTGAATCCTTATATTTCTATTGGTAGTGATCCAACAGGGCTCCTGAAACTTCTTCTAATTCCAGAATTTCTTTTCTGTAAAGTAGGGTCGTCACCAGGTGTTCGAAGGAAGCCGGGAGGGAGGTTAGGAGCATCATCGCCTTATCTTCATCATCAAATTTTATATCAATTCGTAACATATCACTAATGATTTGTTTGAAGGTATTGATGTGCTGCCTCAGGTCCGCACCCTCTGTCATCTTAAGCCCATACAACTTTTGCTTTAGATGCAGTTTGTTCGTGAGGGATTTGGACATATATCTTTTCTTTAGATTCAACCAAATCCCTGCAGTTGAGTTCTCCTCCATGACATCGTACATGACTTCGTTTGCCAATAATAGCCAAATTGTACTCACCGCCTTCATGTCTAGTTCTTCCCATTCCTCGTCTGTCATCTTCTCTAGTTTCTTTGTCTTCCCATACAAAGCCTTCACTAAACCTTGCTGCACTAACAGATCCTTCACCCTTCTTTGTCATAGCCCAAAGTTACTAGTTCCGTCAAACTTAACTAGGCCTACTGTTGCAATAGAAGCATTAATTGCCATTGTTTCGACCAACAACTCTGATACCAATTGTTGTGAAAATTAACTGTTTGCGCAAGATTAAATAAGAGAGAAAGAGATCAAACACACAAATAAAAAACACAAGAATTTACGTGGTTCGGCAATATGCCTACATCCACCAGCGGTGACAGAGAGAAAGTTTCACAAAGAAAATAGGGAGATTACAACAGTGGTACAAGGACTCTCTTAACGAACCCAAACCCCAAATACACCCTAACTCTCTCTCTCTCACATAAAGAATAACCAAGAGAAAACTTTCTCTTTTATTCTTGCTATTGTTGTTATGTGGCACACTCAATTGTAAACCAAGGACCACTATATATATAGTTCCTTCTAGGTTATGCGGCAAACATTAGTAGAGTCGGCAAACCAAAGTCCTAAATACAATAGAAATAGGACTTCTACCAAAACAAGGATTCGGTCCTATATTGACCAAATTAAAGGCACTGACTCAACAATTACATTGTCTTGGTCTTAGATATAATCTAAGAGATTTACAATGCTTCAATTTCTAATTACATTCTCAAAAGACAAAAATTATAGGATTACAGGATAAGCCTAGTCTACAACCAATGTCTAAGATTGGAGGCTAAGTTATGAGATGAGAAGGTGTTAGGCACCCATTGTACCCAACCTAAGTTGGTTTTTTAGAAGGTAGTGACCATTGTTTATGTCACATAAAGTATCATCCAACATCTCATAAAAAAACGAAAGTCATGTTATTATTTAAAAAAAAAAAAAAAGATCTAGCATCCAGGGTTTTGAAAATATTTCACATATTTCTAAGATAGCATGCTTGATCTAAATTAACTCATATTATCATCCAAAACATGTTATTGACTGAAATTTCAAAAGGGAAGGAACTTATACCTGTATGCATAGTGTTTTGCTCCATAGTTCCTTTGAGCGTTCTTCTTGCGTTTTTGGTGTACTTCGTGTGTTCTTAAGATTTTAATTATTTTATTTTATTTTTCTAAGAAAGATTTTACATGTCAAAACAACCTACACTTTAAGATGAAATTTTAGGAGAGTCTTGAGGAGATGAAATTTTATTCAATATGAATTCGAATGACATGAAATTTTTATGGAGATTTATCCTTTGGTAATTTTGATGATATGGAGATTTATCCAACGAAAATAGAGATTTATCGTGCAAAAATGTTAATGAAGTATATTTGCTCTTTAATTAGGATGGAGGTATTTCCAATGAAAAATGCAATGTGAAAGATTTGTTCGTTAAGGTGAAATAAAGATTTCTCCAATGGAACATTTTGATGAATGTTTGTTCTTTAAGGTTATATTGGGATTTTTTTTCAAAGAAAATTCTCAATTAAGAAGATTTGTTTGTTAAGGAGAAAGTGGATATTTTTCCAATGAAATTTTTCAAAAATGAATTAGGTCATTTTGAAAGAGATAAAAGTTTTCCAACGAAAATTTTAAAAAATGAATTTGTTCATTTCGACAAAGATTGAGATTTTTTCATTGAGAATCTAAAAAAGATGGAGATTCTTCCAATGAGAATTTCAAAATGATTTTGTTCATTTTGAAAGAGATTGAGATTGAGATTTTCCAATAGGAATCAATAGAAACATTTTAACAACTGTGGACGGAAGGGTCACATTGACAACAATTGCAAAGTCAGAGGACGAAAATTGACAATATTAAAACTTTAAGCACCAAAGTTACAATTGACTTAAACTTGAAGGATTTGAAATGAATTTTACCCTTTAATAAACTACAGCCAAAAAGAAAAATCCAACTACATATCAGTATTTTATGTTCCAATAAACAAATAGAAAGGAAATATAATTTATATAACTAGAACAAAGCCTTTTTATTTATCTTTTTCGTTATTTATATAGGTCAGCAATCAGACTACACTTTCTTAAAATGTTGACCTCCATGGCCATACTTGTCATTTAAGAACAGCATTCAATTTCCTTCTAATAAATTAATAATCCTTCCAGTGTTGTTACTTCGAGTATTTTTCAGTCTGCCTTTTTAATGTGAATTGTAACATACAATCAATTTTCGATTCAGTTAGGCAAATCTAGCAAGCAGGTCCTTTTTCCCAACAAAGCACAGCTCATAAATTTGATGACTACGTTTTCTGAGTCAATGTTTAGAGCACCTTTATATGGGATGAAATAAGGTACCCTTAATGATTGAAATTCCTATTTTATCTCGCTATGATATATATAAAAGCATTGCTTAACAAGGTTAACATCATCTTTTTGTTAAAGGGTGCCCTTTTACAAGGAAAATTGGGGCTCCTTCATTTAATTGTGCTCAAATTTTTCCCTTGAGTGGGTGGAACACTTTTCTCTCTTTTGCTTCTTTTTCGCTCCTCGAATGAAGGTGTCTTATCTTGCTCTTTCCCACACCCTTTCTACCAATAAAACTTTGGGAAATCCAATCAAACCCTCACCTTTTTTTCTAAATGAAGGAAAGATGATTTAACAGGCAGCTTTTGCTCCAACGAATGTCTTTCACAAATTTATGTTTCTTACATGGCATGTTAGTATTTGTAATGCCAACCAATTTTACTGACATTTTCTATGGAAATCATGTGCAGTAATCACTCAGACTAGGACCCCTTGTCCAATCACAATCTATCTATCCAACACAACCGAGTGAGGATTTCTTGAGAATTTATGTCGGATTTGCGAAACTTTTGGTAAATGCAGGATTTTATTATTATTTTTTTACGACACACACATGCAGATGCGTGTATGGATGCTACTTGTAATGATGCTTTTTTTTTTTTTGGGGGCAAAAGTAACTTATTTTTTCCGTGTTTGGTTACACCTTTGAAAATGAATACAAAATTATTTTATGTCATCTGGCTCACATGAAAAGATATTAATACTTCTAATAAGTGCAACGATGAACATTTTTTTGCAAAAAATAACTTGTTTTTCTCGTGTTTAGTTGCAACTGTGAAAATGAACACAAAATTATTTTATATCGTCTGGCTCACATGAAAAGTTATTAATACTTCTAATAAGTGCGATGATGGTTGTGGCTATGGAGGTATTTTACAATGGTGGTGGTGGCAACGATAGAGATAATGTGGTAATGGCACAGTGGAGATGGAAAGCGGTGGTGGTGGTATGGTAACTGGAGGTGGGGAAATCTAAATATAAGATAGGCCCATAAATGAATAGCCCATATCAGGGAACAAAGTATGAAGCTCGGCCCAGACCCGTATCAAAGGTCAAAATGTAAAACTCGGCCCAAGCCTGTATCAGGGAATAAGGTATAAAACTCGGCCCAAGCTCTTATCAGAAGCCAAAGTATAAAGCTCGGCCCAAACCTACGACAAAAGCCAAAGTATAAGCTCGGCCCAGGCCTGTATCAAAGGTCAAAGTGTAAAGCTCGGCCCAAGCCTATATCAGAGGATGGGGACAACGGTTAAAGCACATAGAATATTGTACTTTTTAATAGAATCTTTGTACTTTATTGTACTTTATTGAATAGAGAATTGTCCCACATTGAGGAAAGGGAACAAAGTACAAAGTACTGTGTACTATAAATTCAAAAGTAAACATTAATAAAGAGGGTGGTTATTCTTGGAAAGTCTGACAAAAGTACTTCTTTACTACTTTAAGAAATTAATTGTAGCACCAAAACTTACCCACTACAATTGGCGCCGTCTGTGGGAAGTACTTTGACAGAAACAAAATTCCGAAGAAAATGACTAGCCGAATAAAAAAAGCGACCGAGTACTCAGACCGAGGAAAAGAAACAATGATCCCAGAAGAGGAAAATCCCTTAATAGAAACCGACCTCTCCTCCAACAACGACAAAAGGTGGCCCGAAGGTTCTCCTTCTGAAAAAGCACTCCGAGGCCGAAGAATCGTCATTAGATCGGAGGTCAGGAGAGAACAGAAACCTGAACCATCACACCGATATCGTGAACCCTCCAAAATGGACAGAAGATCGAGACTAACCGAAGAACCAAGAGCGGGTAGTTCGACTAGTGACCGAACCTGGGATGAATATAATGAAGACACAGTGGAGGCACTACAACAACAGGTTCTTGACTTGAAGAAGAAGTTGAAGAAAAATAAGCGGTCCAGAAGACCACAGCATTCTAGCCGATCGAAGACTAGAACCAGACATGCAAGATGTTTGTCATCTGAGAGCTCCAGCAGGTCAACCGCGGAAACTGATGAAGAAGAAAGCTCTGAAAGAAGAAATAAAGGGGGAAGAACTCTGGACAGAGGGTCCAGGGGCAACTGGTCCGAATCCCCCTCAACCGTAAGACAACCATACGGAGAAAGAATAGGGCGGGAAACGGTGTGGAAAGCCCTTCATCAAATATCACACTCTCCATTTTCTAAAGAAATAGAGAGCGCCCGTCTGCCACGAAACTTTTCAGCCCCGACCTACGTAATGTATGACGGCAAGGCCGACCCTGTCGGGTATATTAGCCATTATAGACAAAGCATGGCTATACACCTCGGCAACAACGCTTTGATGTGCCGAATGTTCCCATCAAGCTTGGGACCGATGTCCCTTCGATGGTTCAACCGCCTTCCACATTCCTCGATTTATTCTTGGAATGAATTAGCTGAGGCATTTGTCTCCCGATTCATAACAAACAGTCGGAAACCTAAGGAGTTTGCCTCCCTAATGTCTATGAGAATGAAAGGACTCAGAGTCACTAAAGAACTATTCAGCCAGATACTGGGAAGTCTATAACGAGGTAGACGGTGGTACAGAAGATATGGCCATGAAAACCTTTAAAGAGGGTTTGCACCCCGAATCCGAGTTAAGACACAGTCTCTCCAAAAGATCGGCTAGAAACATGCGAGACCTTATGTCGCGAATTGAACAGTACGTACGGGTGGAGGAAGACAGAGCTAGAACTGGGGCATTATCCGCACAAAGTCGACCCCAAAGAAGGCCCAACAATACGGAGCAAAAAAGGGCCGAAATACCGCCAAGGAATCCTGCCCGTTTTCCACGACCGAAAGAAGCAGGCGGGGTATATACGGTTTTTAATCAACCAATTTATCGTATCATGGGCGACATAAAAAATGAACCTTTCTTCATGTGGCCTGCACCCCTGGGTGGAGATCCAACTAGAAGAGATCCCAATAAATACTGTTCCTATCACAGAGAAAAGGGCCATATGACCGAGAAATGTTTTACATTGAAAAAGCACCTAGATGATCTGGCTAAAGCCGGACACCTACGACGCTACATAAGTGATGGCCAGAGACAGCATTACCATGAAGGGCCAACGATCGTCCACAACACCAAACCAGCTGCAAGGGTCATAGAAACAATCCATACTTCTCGGTCGAATGGGCATTCATACGATCGACTAAAGTCCGACCTAAAGAAAGCTCAACACCTTCGAGAGGTTTTTCAAATACATGAAGGATCGGTTATGTCCAAAAAACCGAGGATGGATTATCCAGAAAATGAACAGTAGATTTTCTTCTCCGACGAGGATTTGAGAGATGTCCAGACCCCACACGACGATCCATTAGTGATCAAATTAAGAATTGGGGACTCGGATGTCAAACGGGTACTAGTAGACCAAGGCAGTTGTTCTGAAATAATGTACCCAGACTTGTTTCACGGATTAGGTCTCAAACAGCCCGACCTCCAACCTTACGACGCACCTCTAGTTGGATTTTCAGGAGAAAGCATTCGGCCAATGGGCCGGATCACATTGAACGTCCATACCGGACCAATCAGTTTGGAAACCGAATTTGTGGTAATAGACGTGCCGTCCCCCTACACGGCAATTATGGGACGAAGATGGCTGCACAGGTTGAAAGCCGTGCCTTCCTCTTTCCATCAAAAACTCCGTTTCCCAACAGATTTCGGTATAATGGAGATTAAGGGCGACCAAGTTGCCTCCAAGCAGTGCATCATGGCGGCGGTCAAACAGAATCCCCCAGAATCAAAACAAAAGGGGAAAATGGTGTCACAATGCTCCAAGGGTTCATAGCAGTTAGAGAAGGCGAGGGATACCCGCACAGAGACATACTCGTCCTGTGAAGAATTAGATACGGTGATTTTCTCTTCTGATCCTGAGAAGTATTTTAAAATCGGCCGAGAACTCAGTCCAGGCAACCGAACCGAACTCATAGACTTCCTCGTAAGCAACGTGGACGTATTCGCTTGGGATCCCTACGAAGTACCAGGTGTAGATCCCAATTACATCGAACATCGGTTGAATACAGATCCTCACTCCAAACCAGTGCAACAGAAGGCAAGGAGATCAGCTCCGGTGCATGCAGAAGCAGTACAGAAAGGAAGTAGAGAAGCTATTGCAGGCTGGAGCAATACGGGAAATCCAATATCCTACTTGGCTCTCTAACACAGTGGTAGTAAAAAAGAAAAACGGGAAGTGGAGAGTATGTGTAGACTTCACAAACCTCAACCAAGCATGCCCAAAGGACCCCTTCCCCTTACCCAAGATCGATCAGTTGGTGGACGCAACAGCCGGGCACGACCGAATGAGTTTTCTAGACGCCTTTCCAAGGGTACCATCAGATTGCCCTGTCAGCTGAAGATCCGAGAAAAAACCGCATTCATCACCCCACTGGGGATATACTGCTACAAAGTAATGCCGTTCGGTCTAAAAAACGCCGGCGCCACATATCAACGGATGGTCACTAAGATGTTCAAGGATCAAATAGGGAAGACAATGGAGATATACATTGATGATATGGTTGTAAAGAGCAGGTTGTCCCAAGACCACTTAAAGGATTTGACGGAGACATTCCGGGTATTAAGACTGCACAAACTACGATTGAACGCTTCAAAATGCGTATTTGGGGTCGGCTCTGGAAAATTCCTAGGTTTCATGGTATCACATAGAGGTATTGAGGTAAACCCAGATCAAATCAAGGTCATCCAAGAACTAAAAGCACCACGAACTCACAAAGAAGTCCAACGCCTAACAGGTATGACCGCAGCCTTGAGCAGATTCATTTCAAGATCCGCTGACAGATGCCAGCCCTTCTTTCAGCTCCTGAAAAAGAGCACTACTTTCAAATGGGACGACAAATGCGTTTCGGCCTTTGAAGATCTGAAGAGGTATCTTTCTTCCTCCTTGCTTTTGTCCAATCCCACACCAGGTGAACCACTTTTTCTGTATTTGGCCGTATCTGACCGAGCTGTAAGTGCCGTATTGATTCGAATCAAAGATACCGTCCAGTGTCCAGTATATTATGCAAGCAAAACTATGACGGAGGCAGAAACGCGCTATCCCCCTCTAGAGAAGGTCGGCCTAGCATTGATCACTGCGGCCGATAAGCTACCACAATATTTTCAAGCACACACCGTTTACTTGGTAACGCAATACCCGGTGCAAGCCATGTTTAACAAGGCCGACTTCACGGGACGGATTTGGAAATGGGGAGCGAAGATTAGTGCGTTAGGCGTAAAATATCTGCCAAGAACTGCCATAAAGGGGCAGGTGCTGGCCGATTTTGTTGCAGAATTCGCACCGACCTCGGAACAAAATAACTTAGGCGAATCAACGCCCCAAGAAGACTCGCCCGACCATACAGGGTGGTGGAAGGTGTATGTAGATGGAGCTTCCAATTCCAAAGGATCAGGAACCGGGGTGGTCATAATAACGCCGGATGAAACAGTGATTGAACAATCGATTCGTCTTAATTTTAAAACTTCTAACAATGAGGCCGAATATGAAGCAGTCCTGGCTGGATTGAAATCGGCAAAAACGTTGGGAGCCAGACGTCTGATCGTCTACTGCGATTCGTTGTTAGTAGCAAGTCAAATCAATGGGGAGTACATGGCTCGGGATGAGCGTATGTCGGCCTATCTGTTGAAAGTTCAGACGGCCATGACCGATTTCGAAACAGTAAGAATCGAACAGATCGGTCGAAACTTGAACAATCACGCGGATGCATTGGCAACGTTGGCATCTGTTCTGAGTGCAGATTTTAAACGTTTTATACCAATTGAGACCCTCACAACGCCCAGCATCGACCAACCTGCGAACTACATAAATGCTATTACAGTCGGTCCGTGTTGGATGGATCCCTATGTCACCTACCTTAAAGAGGGTGTTCTACCAGAACAGAAAAAGGAAGCCGAGATTATCAGAAGGAAAGCCGCGAGGTTCTGGTTGTCAAAGGACTTGAAGCTCTACAGACGGTCCTTCTCGGGACCCTATCTTTTATGCGTTCACCCTGACATCATCGAGGATTTACTATACGAGATACATGAAGGCATCTGTGGAAGTCATACTGGGGGCAGATCTCTGGCACACCGAGCTCTTACCCAGGGATATTGGTGGCCCTACATGCAGAAAGACGCCGTGGACTACGTCAGAAAGTGCGATAAATGTCAAAGATTCTCACATTCAGTTCATCAACCGGCCGGAGAGCTGCAGCCATTAGTAAGTCCGTGGCCATTCGCACAGTGGGGCATGGACCTGGTCGGACCCTTACCTAAAGCAACAGGTAATAGACGATGGTTGATTGTCGCTACAGAACTATTTCACAAAATGGGTCGAGGCCGAACCTCTGGCAAACATCAGAGACAGAGATTCAATTAAGTTCGTCTGGAAGAATATTATAACCAGGTTCGGAATACCCAAGACTATCATCTCTGATAATGGGACACAATTCACCAGTAAACCTTTCACGAAGTATTGCTCAGAACTCGGTATAAAAAACGTGTACAGTTCACCGGCATATCCTCAGAGTAATGGACAAGCCGAGGCCTCGAACAAAACCGTGTTAGACGGAATCAAGAAAAGGCTGGAAGATGCCAAGGGAAGATGGGTGGAAGAATTACCTAATGTCCTGTGGACTTTCAGAACCACTCCACGGAGATCAACAGGGGAGACCCCATTCTCATTAGCATATGGATCGGAAGCAGTCATCCCATTAGAAATCGGACTCCCCACTCTCAGAACGTCGGAATGGGAACCAACAAGGAATGATCTGGCTCAATCCCAAGCTCTAGACTTACTAGAAGAAAGAAGAGAACAAGCAATGATCAGGTTAGCCTCCTACCAGCAGCAACTGAAAAAGGGATACAACAAGAACATTCGACCGAGGTCCTTTCAACAAGGAGACCTGGTCCTCAGAAAAGTTTTGGGCAACACTAAAAACCCGACCGACGGTAAGCTGGGGCCGAACTGGGAAGGACCGTACAGGGTGCGATTTGTCACAGGAACAGGAGCCTATCACCTAGAAGACTTAAATTCCTTACCCTTGCCCCGGCCATGGAATGTCAGCAATCTTCGGAAGTATTTCCATTAGTTCATATCCCTTTCTTCCCTTCAAAAAAAAAAAAAAAAAAAAAAAAAAAAAGGGGGTAGGTTTGGTATAGATGTTTAGCACAAGTTGTAAACCAATAATGAATAAGAAAAACAACTAGGTGGACGTAGGCCCCATTGGCCGAACCACGGTAAATCTGGTGTCCCTACCACTTCATTATCTTTGTTCATAAACACCTAAAAGTAAAAGGAAAACATAACTTGACTTAGGCTTCGGTCAACCAAAAAGGTTCCCAAGCACTGAGGCCCAGGGGGACTGGCAAGTTAAAAGTTAAAAAATAACTTGACTTAGGCTTCGGTCAACCGAAAAGGTTCCCAAGCACTGAGGCCCAGGGGGACTGGCAAGTTAAAAGTCTAAAAAATAACTTGACTTAGGCTTCGGTCAACCGAAAAGGTTCCCAAGCACTGAGGCCCAGGGGGACTGGCAAGTTAAAAGTTAAAAAATAACTTGACTTAGGCTTCGGTCAACCGAAAAGGTTCCCAAGCACTGAGGCCCAGGGGGACTGGCAAGTTAAAAGTTAAAAAATAACTTGACTTAGGCTTCGGTCAACCGAAAAGGTTCCCAAGCACTGAGGCCCAGGGGGACTGGCAAGTTAAAAGTTAAAAAATAACTTGACTTAGGCTTCGGTCAACCGAAAAGGTTCCCAAGCACTGAGGCCCAGGGGGACTGGCAAGTTAAAAGTTAAAAAATAACTTGACTTAGGCTTCGGTCAACCGAAAAGGTTCCCAAGCACTGAGGCCCAGGGGGACTGGCAAGTTAAAAGTTAAAAAATAACTTGACTTAGGCTTCGGTCAACCGAAAAGGTTCCCAAGCACTGAGGCCCAGGGGGACTGGCAAGTTAAAAGTTAAAAAATAACTTGACTTAGGCTTCGGTCAACCGAAAAGGTTCCCAAGCACTGAGGCCCAGGGGGACTGGCAAGTTAAAAGTTAAAAAATAACTTGACTTAGGCTTCGGTCAACCGAAAAGGTTCCCAAGCACTGAGGCCCAGGGGGACTGGCAAGTTAAAAGTCTAAAAAATAACTTGACTTAGGCTTCGCTCAACCGAAAAGGTTCGCAAGCACTGAGGTCCAGGGGGACTGGCAAGTTAAAAAGCTTAAAATATAATTTAGGCTTCGGTCAACCTGAAGACTAATAGGATAAAAGTTGGAACGACCGACCCGGCTTAGGCCTCGGCCAAAACAAAACTTTCCAAATACTGAGCTCCTTAAAGAAAGTTAGAAAAACTAACTTGACTTTGGCTTTCCTCAACCTAAGGGATTCCAAGTGCTATAATCCAAGAAAACTAACAAGTTGAAAATAGAAACCAACTCAAAATTCAGTAAATTTAAACAAACCCATTCGGTATGCAAGGATATAAGTGGAAAACATGATCAAGCAAAAATAAGATTCACATAAAGGGCACTAGTCATAAAATAACAAAAGTTAACTGTACCATTCCCCTCTTCTTATGAAGGAAACAGGGAACACAAAAACAAATTGTATCATTCCCCCCTTCTTATGAAGGAAACAGGGAATACAAACATAATACAGTTCAAAAGTTAAGTATTAAAGCTAATCTACCACGTCAATGGTCTCGTCGACGTCCGAACCCTCTTCTCCTTCTTGAGATTCAGCAGCAGGGATTTGATCATCAGGCCTATCTTCGGCCGTCTTAGCATCATCAACCAGCACGGGCTCACTCAAGGCTTCATGGGACCCAGGAACTGTCGGATCTCCAGCGGCACCCTCACCAGCCTCCAACTCGTTTCCTTCCTCTGGCACAGGATCCTCATAAGGTTGGCGTGTATACGCCAAATCATATAAATCGGAGTCATCATCAACCCCGGCACTATCAAGGGCCTTGTGCCATCCTTGGACGAAATACTTGTTGCACTCGCCTTTGAGTTGGTCTCTTAAGGATTCAGGATGCCTGGTTAAAACCTTGGTCATAATAAGCCTGAGCCCTCTGGTCAGCCTCTACGACCTTCGCTTCGGCCTCGGTCAGCGCATCTTTGAGCTGGCTATTCTCAATTCGGACTTGAGAGGCAGACTTATGTTCAGAGTCCAGCTTTCTCTGAAGCTCGGCCACTTGATTCTGCAAATTTAGCAGACCAGCTTCGGCACTCTTTTGGGCACTCTCAGCAGCACGAATTCTGACAGTTGCCGAGCTCTCAAGATCCTTAAGGCGCTTGATCTCTTCGGCAGACAGGTTAAGGCGACGCTCGGTCTCCAAAAGTCGGTTGCCGGCTTCAAATATGCCTTGAACGGCCTAAAAAAGAAACAAAGAGTAAGATAAAGTAAAAAACGAGTGTGTGTCTGAATAAGATAAAGACCACATTTAACATGCATAACGAAACAATGGAGTACTAAACTTACCAGGATAGAGTCACGTTTAAGATTCTCCAACATATGTTTGGATCTCTTCTGCTGCCAGACCTTCATGTCTTCTGGTAGGAGCAGAGCCTTTCCAACCGCTTCGGCCACTTCTCCTCCTCGAACCCCTCTTCCGCTCTTGAGGACCGAGTCTCCTTCGTCGACCGATCGATTCTCAAGAAGAAAAGAGCAGCTCCACGGTTGTTGCAAGTCGTCTTGACGCATACGACCTTGAGGAATTTGACCCGTGGCTTTCTGAAGAGCTCGGTCATTCTTATTCTTAGCCTTTTTAGGAGACTTAGCCTTTGAAAGTTGGAGTGGAGACGACCCCTCCTGACCGCAGCCGTCATCATCCTGCGCTTTTCCTCTTTTCCTTTTCTTCCTCATGACACTCTCTCCTTGAGAAAATCCAGGAGGAGGGAGGGGAGAAGCAGATGGAGAAGTCCGTGACGTCTCGGGAGCCGACGTCCTAAGCACGTCCGCTATATTGACTGTTCTTTTCTGGATCGGCATTTCTTCGGTCGGTTTGGGATCGGGGTCAAAAATAGACGGAAACCGAATGATTGGAAGACCGGTTTCCGAAGACCCAATAGAAGGGATGAAGTTGGGATCACTAAGAGGTGGTACAAGCTGAGGTACTTGCACTCCTTTTCTAGCAGTTACAGGGACCGCTTGGATGATGTCCTCCTGATCCCTCCCAGGCCGCACGACCGTAACCTCTTCTTGTCTAAAATGTTTTACAACTGGACCTTTCTGGAAAGATTTGTATGAAGGCACGTAGTCCAGTAAGATGGATGCCGCCCGAGGCCGACCACCCGAATCAATGAAACAGGGCTTTTGTAAGAGGTGTTCGACCGTTCTCCTTTCCACAAGTTCTACCTTCTTAGCTGTGAATTCCTTGTCTGACAAGAAAAAAGAAACATCCAGTCAAGACGGACAAAAATAGACAAAAATGCATTGCATAAAAGACGTAAAACAGTTAGACATAAAACAGTTAAAACCTGGTACACCGGGCCTCAAACGGCAATTAATATGGGGGTTTTGCCAGTTCCCCGTGAACACCAAGAAATCTTCATCTCGGCCCTTGCTAGAGTCCGGAAGCCCGGTCACCAGTTTTCTATAAGCATTACGGGCAACTAAGGTATATTGATCCCTACCGGTCGCTTGAAGACTATACACGTATGTTATATCATGTACAGTAAGATCTAGGCCCAGTTTCTCCATGAGAACGGCCGTTCCCATCACTATCCTAAAAACGTTAGGGGCACACTGAAGGGGGGATAGTCTAAAGTGAGCTAAAAACCGTAGTAAGAAAGTATGCATGGGTATTCTAACCCCTCCCTCGACTATTGCTACCATGGGAAGCACAAGGTCTTGATACAGGACAAGTGCAAGGTCACCATTAGGAACGTACCGAATGTGTACGTCCTCAGGAATCCCATAACGTTTTTTAAACTCTACGATTTTCTCTTCGGTATTTACGAGTTTGGCAAATTTACCCATAACGTAAAAAACTAATGGACCGAAGAGTACTACTAGGATGATGGAAGGAAAATACAAGAGCAGAGAAAGACTTACTGACGTGAAGACGGCACAGAAGAGTTAGGAAAGGTTGACTCAAAGAACTGAAGGAGATGTTTTTTATCTCTAGAAGTGAAAGTAAAGAGTAAAAATGAAGTGGGGTCTTCCCCCTTTTATACAAGAGTTGATGGGCTACGGAGACCGGGACCTAGCCGGTCATGGGCCGGTAAAAACCAGAGAGCCAGTGAAATAACTTCTCTCGGCCCCCAAAAAACCCTCATAATGATTTGATGGCCTAGGGAACACATAACGGCGTAATAAATGACGCAAGCCGTCATTCATTTATTAACCGAAAATCGAAAAGACGCCAACGTCAGATCTCCATTAATAAAAGAGTTGCTATACACTAAAACGGTGAAACTCTGCCTTCTCACTAATCATTTCAAAATCTGACCGACCTAGCGATTAATCCTATGGTCTTTGGACTACATTAGTTAAAGCAGTCTGATCAGACCGAACGTTCCCGCGGAAAACCTCAAGATCGGTATGAAGCATGTTTTGATCCATTTATCTCAGTTCAAACAAAATACATCCAAAGTATATAGGCCGAGGATGATTCGGGGCAACGAAATAAACTCGGCCCTAGCGATAAACGAACTTGCTTTTGCAAAAAAAAAAAAAAAAAAAAAAAACTCATGCATAACTCAATTCAGATCTATAACGAAGCAAAAGCTGTTTATCTATAAACAAAACGGGGCAACCATTTACATCGTAGCATTTCTCCCCCTTCCTTAAAAAAAAAAAAAAAAAAAAAGAAAGAAAAAAAGAAAAGAAAAGAAAAGGAAAAGGAAGAGGGGACAATTATATAGACAAACCCCCTTAATCACCCACGTTTACATTATCTTCTTTATCAGAGACACCTTTCTCCATATCTTCAACCTCTTCGGTCAACGTTCATTTCCCCTCGGTGGCAACAAACTTTCCAAAAGTTCTGTCGTTGGTGTACATGGAAACCTTTATGCTGATCTCAACAAACATTCTTACGAATCGAAGACCGAGAACCCCAAATGAATGGGATAATATGTCTGTTTGGTGCGATTTGCTTCAATGGAGAAATGAAATGTATAATGCGGTCATGGATGCATTCAAGGATCATAGGCAGATCCCCCTTGATCATCCACGTTTACATTATCTTCTTTATCAGAGACACCTTTCTCCATATCTTGAACCTCTTCAGTCTGGGCCCGCTCTTTATGATCAAAAACTTCGGCGTTTTCCATGGCCGTAGGACCGTCAAAGGCTTCACAATCTCCCGAAACCTCAACATACGTTTCCTCAAGATTCTCAGGGGTTCCTGAATCATAGGGTCGGTAACGTCGGCCCAAGACGTAAAGCTCAGACTCATCATCAACCGCAGCCTGTTCAAGAGCCAAAGCCCACCCTTTCAGGAAATTAATGTTACACTCCCTACGCAGTTGAAGCCTCAAAGATTCTTTAGCATCTGCAAAACCCCGGTCGTAAGTGGCTTGAGCTTCATTCTCAGCATCACTTGATATTTGCCGAGCTTCAGCCAACTCGGCCTTAAGTTTATCAATTTCCGCCTGAAATCCACTGGAACGTTCACATTCTCGTTCCAACTTAGCCGACATCTCCACCAGTTGACATTCGGCCTTCTGAAGCCCCTCTTCGGTAGTTTTGTGTTGACTCTCGACCTCCCGAATTCTAGCAGACGCCGCCTTCTCGACTTCACGCAACCTATCGTTTTCAGCGAGAGATTCGTTAAGAAGACGTTCGGCTTCTATCAGTCGATACCCGGCCTCGAAAACCCCTTGGACGGCCTATAAAAAATCGTCACAATGAGTAATAATAATGACGGATTATCGTAATAAAAGAAAAGGATGTAAAACGAAACTCACCACGACCGAATCACGCTTCAGATTTTCGATCATCTGTGTTGAGTTATTTCCTTTCCAATTTTTCATGTCTTTGGGAAGGAGAAGGGCACTCCCAAGGGCATCGGCTATTTGTCCACCACGGACGTCTTTACTTTTCCAGACCGAATCATCTTCATTCACCGGTCGACCATCCACATAGAATTCACACTGCCAGGGCGCTGGCAGTTCTTTTTGGTGTTTGCGTTTATGTGAAACATGACCGACAGCTTTTTGGAGAGTTCGGCTATCCTTACTTCTACCCTTTTTCGATGAGGGCTTAGCCGCGGGGGGTTCAGTGTTAATGGGTACCTGCTGCTTTTCGGCTACTTTGACTTCCTCTTCCCCCTTTTTTCTCCTTTTTACAACAGATTCTCCCTCAGAGAACCCGGAAGCACGGGGAGCATTAGGAACTCGCGACGACTCCGGGGCACTCGTACCGAGCACCGATCGTATGTCGACGGTCCTCTTTTGGATAGGCATGTTTTTACTTGTGCTCTGAGTAAAAGTGAGCTAGACAAAAGAAACCAAATTCAAATCAGTAAAAAAGCTCACGACTTGGGGCAGAGAATAGTTTTAAAGGTAAAAATGTAATGTGGGGTCTCCCTTTCTTATATACTGCCAAAGGAACGACAGGCAACCGGAATCCAACCAGTCATGGGCCGGTAAAAAACCTGCAAGAAAAAGAAAAATAAATAAAAAATAATAGCGAGGGAAAATGATTCTTCCGGTTTGCATTATATCCTTGGAAACAAAGCATCCTCAGGGAAATCCAAACGTCGTCCTAATCACAATAAAGCATTAAAAACGAGATGACTTAGGGAACGCCAAACGTCTTTCCTTAATTATGGCTTACGGATGCTGTCAAGATAATATTGAATTAATTTATCCCTATCCCTTTTCATCATCCAATAAGCGCAACATTGAATTGGAAGGTACTACTTCATTATCCATAATACTCTAGACCGAACCTTTCAGGGATAACAACCGAGTTATCAATCCGTGAACCAAACCCTATTCCTGACCGAACTTCGTTCAAAGCTTTAAATAAGTACTATATATTTCTCCACTGTTTCGGTCAAATCTTTCTCTTCAATGAAGAGTAAAGATTTGAGGGGCAATTGGAGGTGGGGAAATCTAAATATAAGATAGGCCCATAAATGAATAGCCCATATCAGGGAACAAAGTATAAAGCTCGGCCCAGACCCGTATCAAAGGTCAAAATGTAAAACTCGGCCCAGACCCGTATCAAAGGTCAAAATGTAAAACTCGGCCCAAGCCTGTATCAGGGAATAAGGTATAAAACTCGGCCCAAGCTCTTATCAGAAGCCAAAGTATAAAGCTCGGCCCAAACCTACGACAGAAGCCAAAGTATAAGCTCGGCCCAGGCCCGTATCAAAGGTCAAAGTGTAAAGCTCGGCCCAAGCCTATATCAGAGGATGGGGACAACGGTTAAAGCACATAGAATATTGTACTTTTTAATAGAATCTTTGTACTTTATTGTACTTTATTGAATAGAGAATTGTCCCACATTGAGGAAAGGGAACAAAGTACAAAGTACTGTGTACTATAAATTCAAAAGTAAACATTAATAAAGAGGGTGGTTATTCTTGGAAAGTCTGACAAAAGTACTTCTTACTACTTTAAGAAATTAATTGTAGCACCAAAACTTACCCACTACAGTAACAAAGATGATGGTGGTAGCAATAGTGGTGGCAACAATGGTGGTGGTGGAGGTAGTATTAGAAACAAGGGAACAACAAAAAACATTTTCCCCCTCTTTTAACCTATTTTTTATAAACCACAAAAACATTTTTATTTTATTTTTTTTACTTTTATTTCTCGATGTATCAAATATTAAAAATATAGAAATTTTCGTCAAAAGCAAACCTGGTTGTTTATCAATTTAAATAACTAAATTGATAATACTCAATGTAGTATTAAAGATAAATGAAAAGGAGACAGTGTCTTAGCACTCCAAACAAATCATGAAATCCGGCCTAGCCCAACCTAATGGGATGCTTGTCATTGGGCCTGACCTAATGCAACTTAGGCTAAAATTCCTAAGCTTTAGTTGAAATATTACACTTTTCCATTTTTTGTACTAAACACACACAATGGAAAACTAAAATCTTTTCTATTCTCTCACTTTTTCATCTTCCTAATATTTTTCATCCCACCAACCAAACAGAGCCTAAAGGTAGGAAGTAGATTAGACATGGTGCCAACAAATTTGTGGATAATGGTAATAATAAGTCTCTTTGTGTGGATTGTGGATATTGGGTAATAAGTCACATGACAGCTTTTAGATAAGTAACTTAGCATATCCAATTCTCCATTAGTAGACACCAGAACTCTATATGCTCTCTCTCTCTCTCTCTCTCTCTAGATGTGGATAGCGAGTGCACCATTGCAAGTAGAAGAGGATTGGTTTGCTGATTAATAAATTTATGACTATTGTTTTTTTGGAATAAGTTTAAATTCCTGATTTGATGTAGTTTGAAAAATTGCTTGGTGGAATTTGAGTCAAGCTGAAGATTTGTTAGATATAGCCTCAAATTCCTAATTTGACTTTGTTTGGATTTTATTGATGTGAAAGAAAAGTCTATTCCTTATTATACAAGTACTAGCTCTCATTGTCTATGAATGAATTCTTGGTGTGAAAGAAAGTTTATTCATTGTTAAACAAGTACTGTCTATGAATTGAATATATTCCTTATCCCCTAAGAAAGTTATTGTTTTTCTACTAAGAAAGGTGTTTCTTGTCCACCAAGGAATATGTATTGAAATCTTATAATTAGAAAATACCAAAAAGGTTTGGTGGCTTTGGCTTTAGCATCCTCCCACATGGGAGACTTTGCATTCATTTGTAAGAGTCGCATATTAGATTTGTTTGCTGGTGCCTTTGGCTCTAGCGTCCTCCCGTATGGGGAGAAGCTTTACATTAGTTTCTGAGAGTCACATATTAGATTTGTTTTCCACAACTCTTTGTGAGAGAGTTCTGCGACTCTAGTTTTTAGTAACAGCTCTGTTGTTTTGGTGTGTGGCCGTGTGTTGTGGCTACTTGTTTTTAATGGTTTCAGGTAGTGAAACTTCTTCTTTTTTGTGGTGTAGCTTTTTTGCTATGATTTGGTGCCGCATCTTTGGTGTTGTCTACAACAATTAGACTATAGAAAATTCACCAATTTCTTTAGTATTTGGTATTTGGGATTTAGCATGTGATATTTGGGATCTGAAATTTTTTTTTTGGAGCCGCACATTAGAATATAGAATAAGAATTCTTTATTATTTTTTTATATGTGAGAGTGAGATATTTGGGTGTATTGGGGTTTTGGGTTTGGTGAAAGTGCCTCTACACCATCTTTGTATTCTCTTAGCAAAAAAAAAAAAAAAAAGGGAAGAAGAATTCATCCCCTACTACCCATGGACGTAGGTTAATACTGAACTGCGTAAACCCTTGGTATTTTGTGTCATTGTGTCTATTATCTTTCAAGTTCTCTTCATTCCTATAATTGTTTGGAGATCTTTCTCAAGTCATAATTGTTTCACAAAAATAGAGGCAATTTCAATAATGTAAAATAGACATCCAAGGATCCTATAGTATAAGTCTAATCACCCAAAATCAGAATTCCATTATGTATGTGCGCGTCTATTGACCTTAGAACCCTTTTGTGCCCTTCCTAGTTCCTCTACTATCCATTCTTATAATTTGATTTATTACTTTGATATTTGATTGTCGTTTAAAGAAGATTTGATAACCAATGGTCTGATGGCCTACTGGAATTCGTGCTCGTATGTGTAGTTCTGTTACACTTAGCCAAAAATAAAACTGAATTCTTCGAGTAAGACCTATGCGCATAACAACGGGATATACCCCATATTTGGATTTTAAGTTAGATGAGGGCTTAGGGAATAATGAATAAAATGGTGGGGAGAGAAGTGCACACTCTCTAATTTGCTTGGAAAGATGAGGGTCGGTGATGTAAACCTTTATTGCCAGTAATACCAACCATGATCCCTATTTATTGAACTTTTTATTTTTTTCTTAATTTGTCAACTTATACTACTCTTTTGAATAAATTAAAGACCAAATTACATTTTCATTCTTAAGATTTGAGTTTGTTTTCAGTTTGAGATTATTCATTTTGGTTTACCAAGTTTGATTCTGTTTTCAAAATAGTCATTATGTGTATTTTCGTGATGGCCATCAAGTACCAACAAAATGACATTTTCCTCTCTTAACAGTTAGATTAGTCATAGACATGAATAAATGATCATTTTAAAAACGAAATAAAGCATTAAAAAAAAAAACATTTGAAACCACCAAAATGGAAACAATCTCAAACTTCTAAGGGCAAGAGTGTAATTTAATCTTAATTAAAACCAAAGTTATTGTGAGAATGTTAGAGATCTTGCACCTAGAATAACAAAGTACGGGGTTTTAAGACAATTATACTATCATGTTCTGGTCCTTTTGAGTCTTTGACCTCGCCCTTCTTTTGGATTTTGTTTGTTTCGTCTCGGTCTCTATGTCTTAAAAGTCCAAACAATTTTTTTAAAAGCAGGAATCTGATAAGTAATCCACTAATCTAAATTCCGAAGTTTGGGTAGTTGGTTGGAATTGTTGGACAACTCGATCGGCCCAAATCATATTTAGATGGGGATGGGCTAGCATATCAATTTTTGTTAGGTTAGAATCTCATTAAGCCTCATTAGTCTAAACCCAAATATAAAATTCATACCAACTAATTTTGCTTAGGTTAGCCAAGTTATCAGAAGTTAGAACTAAGGCCTTACTCGTATGATTAAAAAGATTATCTTTAAATATAAAAATTAGATTGTCTCGTACACATGTTGGTTTTTTTTTTTTTTCAATAAGTCTAGATCACCGTAAAAAACCACAACTATCCCACATGTCAAAGCCACCTCATCACTCTTGACCCACCAAAACAAAAGGTAAAGTAAAACCCACAAAATACTCATTCTACTTCAAATTTCAAAACTCAGAGGGTCTGTGAGCACGAAAACGAAACTCTAGAAATAGAGGTAGAAGTACTATAGCTTGAAAACAGAAAGCCACTCTGAGAAAACACAATCCCACGCCAAAAAACGAAAACTCACACTTGTGAAATTTTAACCCATTGGCAAAAATGAAAAGTCATTGCTCCTTAAACCCACAAAAACCACCGTCAATCTCAACTCCGTCTATTGTGAAAGACTTTTTATCACCCAAATCTAAAACCCGATCACCATCCATTTGCTGCCCAAAGAGGTGATCGGAGCTACACAAGTTCTTCCTGTTGTGCTTAACATTTTCTTTATATTATTTTAGGTTTTGATTTTTTTTTTTTTCCATGTAATACTGCTCTCATCCATTATATCTAACAAAATTTCTTATCTACATCTATAAAAGACATAATTTTAATGTCATGTTATTGCAAAGCCATTGTTTTGGGGTTACCAAATTTTATTTGTGGTTTAATTGTGGGCATGTAAATATGCTAGTATTATGTGTCTTGCATCTTAATGCAATCTAATGAGAGGATACATTTTCTTTTTCCTTTTTTCATTGGATAAGACTGGTTCAGTTTGATCCTAAGTTGTATTTTTTTTTTTGGATGAATTAGTGTTGGCTTGAGGGTTCAGTTCTATTTTGTTGTTGATTCATTAGTGTCGGCTTAAAGCTTTTGTTCTTGTGTATGATTTCTCCCTTAGAAAGTTGTGTTTTATATTGAGGAGACATAACTTTAATTTCATCTAAATTGGTTTTTTTTTTTTAATGAAAATGTTTGAATTATTTAAGAAAGAAAAATGCAAATTGGTTCCGATAGACATCGCCAACTGCAGGGGCTTAAAAATGCTCTACAATCTATTTATAAGGTTGGATTTGTAAAAATGAGTTCTAGCATGGATGGGTAGGAAGAGAGGGAGAGTGAACATCAAGATTGACGTAGTTTAGCCATAATACCTATGTCCAAGGAGGGATTTCCTAGAGTCTTTTCCATACCATTTTGTACATCAATTACATGAGAGAGTGAAAGCCTTTTTATAGACTACATGGGAAAGAGGAGGAGACAAGGGTAATTGGGCCTCTAATGTCTATTGGGTTGGGCTTTTGGGCCCACCTAAACCTAGCCCCCCCAGTCTTCACTGTTGTCGAGTGCAACAACGGAAGTGGAGACTGGATCTGTTCTAGAGCGA
This sequence comes from Fagus sylvatica, assembly GCA_907173295.1. NCBI lineage: Eukaryota > Viridiplantae > Streptophyta > Magnoliopsida > Fagales > Fagaceae > Fagus > Fagus sylvatica. The sequence continues at coordinate 29,903,939 of OU015770.1, forward strand.
GGTAGGCTTGACGGGCTGAAGTTATAGAAACTAGATACGTTCAGGAGCAAGGTCGGGTTTTGGGGATCGAATGAGGCCCTGGAGGCCGATGAGATGTCCTTGAGACTGAGTGATGCCTTTAAGGTTGAGGTTAAGTCTTGAAGACCAAGTGGGGCCTTAGAGGCCTAAGAAAGGCCTTAGAGACCGAGTGAGAGGTCCATTAGACCGAGTGAAGCCTGGAGGCCGATTTACTGTGAGTGCCCGAGACCCTTGGGGATTTTGAGGCCCTGCCCATGCTTTTGGAATTGCATCACACCACTGCAATGTGGGGGATCATGTTTTCTAGGTGTGAGCCCATCCTACACATGGGCTCGGGAATACGCCACTAGCCTTAAGGACTAGGGCGGAGAAGAAGGAGCCGCCACCTGGTTTAAGTCCAAGAACTAACATTGAATCCATGCACAAAGGTACTTGATTTGGATTTTGAATCCGGAGCTAAGGTACGGTTTTGGGAAGGTGTTAGGCACCCAAAACCGCCCAACCTTTTGGTTGGCCTTCATTTGTATTACTTGGATTAATTTGCCAATGATTTTTATTAACCAAACCCTTAACATGCACGCAATATATATCAAAGCGGATAACACACAATTAATGGACAAATAAGATAGGTACAGTATATGAAGAAGTATACAAGTACGATGCAAACATATGAGCATGTGAGGAGGGTGAATACGTGAAATAAACATTTACACCGAAATAATGAATGGTGAAAAGGAATGAGAGATAAAATGGTCACAACTCTAAAACCTATCTCATTAACCCCTTTAATGGGCTTTGGAGACTTTAAGTCTTTTGGAGAAATGAGGTTCATCATCGTATTAAAATGAAACAAGTTATGTTCTAATCCTAAAGTCACTTCACCAATATTGCACAAAACCCAATGTTTTGGATGTTTGAGTGATTGAAACTTATCATTGGATTATAAAGAATGAGGAAAGAAAAAGAATTAACAATATACACAATCCTAAAGTCCATTATGTCACCCTTACACTAAATCCAAAGGTTTTGGATGGATGTTTGAATGATGACTTATCTTGGAATCAACTTAGAAAGAGAAAAAGATGTATGGACAGTTTATGTGACCCTAAAGTCCCTTCTATCATCCTTACTTGAAACCTAAAGGTTTCAGATGGACGTTTGAATAAAAGACTTATCATTGGATCTTATGAATATGATATAAGGAAAAGATGTACGAAAGGTTTATGTGGCCCTAAAATCCATTCTATCATATCCTTACACAAAACCCAAGTGTTTTGGATGGATGTTTGAATAAAGGACTCATCATTGGACCTTATAAATGTAAAATGAACGATAAACAATAACTGAGACTACTCAACTTAACCTTCGAGTTTACTACATCAACTCCTTATGAAACCTTAACGGTTTTTAGAGTTTGAGAGTTTGAACTCATTATAAGTTTCATAGAAGTCTAAGTAAATGAAAGGAAATGAGAAACAGAAGAAAGAAAAGCAAAGAAATTTTTTTCTAGGCACATAGGCGTGCGCCTACTAGGTAGAAAGCGTACGCCTGTCTTTCCCAGAAAATGAGGCAGATAGGGAAATAATGCGTGAATAACATATTTAAACTAAAAAGGTGAAAACAAAAAAATCAAACTATTATTTCTCAATGCAATAAATTAAGCAAGACATAATATAGCAAAAGAGAACGATTTAGAAAATTAAGGTGGAGAAAATAGATCATGGAGAAGATTCATTTCTCACCTAATATCATAACCCTGTTTTTACCCCCGGGATTTTCTCGGGCGATGGCGCGCAAAACGAGACTACCCAGACTGAGCCGAGTTTGACCTGGGAGGGGTCCAGCTACACTTGGGGTCCCTAAAACATAGCCGGAAACGCATTTCTAGAGGTTCGGGAAGGTTCAACCAGAGTTGACCAAGTTTGACCAGGACAAAACCAAGATTTGATTGACTACCTTCTGACGATTGAATAAATCACATCAAGAGCTTCGATTCAGTACTTTACGGGTCGAAAACAGCGAAAAACGAAGAAGTTATGGGTGAAACCGTAAAAATTGGTCCAACACTTAGAAAATTTTTGCTAAGTGTTGTTAACAAAACAACCTATTTGGGGGGCGATGTTTGCACATAGATTCTTTCCGACCTGCGACAATTTGGTCCACAAGTTCAAAACTTTAAGGAAGAGAATAACTTTAGCTACAACGTGCAACTCTCGGATCGTCAAGAGCTTCCTCGGTTAAGTCGGAATCTCGATCAGAAAATGATCCCCTGTCATGAAAAAGCACTCCGGCAGCCTCTGTTCGCGGGACCTTATCTCTCGAACCTAAACTCGACTTCTCGCAAGTTCGAAACTTTAAGAAAGAAGGTATCGCAAGCTTTCCAGGGACGCCAAGATCGTCGAAAACTGACATTGGGAACTATGCCATCCGTGCATGGGAAAATCGACGAAAGAAAGAAGACTATGCTGAAAATTTCATAGTTTTCCTCTCGGAAAGGTCGCCTTTGCACGTGGAGTCTTCCCTACTCACTACGAGTTGATCCATAAGTCCGGAACTTTAAGAAAGAGGACATGCACAGCCACAACTTGTAACTCTCGGATCGCCAAGATCTCCCCCGGTTTGGCTGGAATCTCAATCAGAAAATAGCCTTTTGGCATGGAAAAAACACTCCGGCTGCCCTTGTTCGTTGGGTTGCATCTCTCAAACCTAAGCTCGACTTCTCGCAAGTACAAAACTTTAAGGAAGAAGGTATCATGAGCTTTCCAAGGACACTAAGATCGTCGAAAACTGACATTGGGAGCTACGTCAACTGTGCGCGGGAAAATTGACGAAAATTAGGAAAATGTGCTGGAAATCTTACACGTTTTTCCTCCTGGACAGCCGCCTTCGCATGTAGAGTCCTCCCAGCTCGCTACGAGTTGATCCACAAGTTCGAAACTTTAAGAAAGACTGCAACTCCAGCTATGACATGCAACTCTTGGTTCGTTGGTAACATCTCCCGTTTGGCTGGAATCTTCGCCGGAAAAACGCAGAAAAACAGCTCGGACGCCTCGACTTCCGGGAGCCATAACCTTTTTGTTTAAAATTCGATTCGCGCAAAATTGATATCGTTGGAAAGTAGACTTCTCAAACTTTCCAACGGTACCACGCATGACCCATTTTGGACATCAAAAGGCCCCCAAAGCAGCCTCGAAAAAGCGGGTAAAAAACTATACAAATACGCGAATCGAAGAGGATTTGCTCGAGGTGCCACGAGGCAGATAAGACTGCCACGTGTCACGCAGCATCACCATGCGTGAGCCCCTCTATAAATTGGACCCTTATCCCCCCTCATTTAAGAAGCTTGGCTCGAGTTCCTATAGTGATTTTAGGCTCTGTTTAGGTAGAAACTCGGGAAGGGGTCCTCTCTTTGGGTTTTAGACTAGTTTTTTATTAGAGATAGAAGATCCTACTTAGGTAATCTCTCTCTACCCTTCCAAGCTCTTCTTATCCCTCTCTTCACTCATACACTCTCCCATACCCATTCTTTTCTTTTCATTTTCATGGAGGTGATTAGTGATGATCCTACAATGGGAAGAGATTCACAATGATCCATGCTTGTTATGTTTTAAATATGTTTACATGCTTTAAATACATTTATTGCTTTCATTATACTTTAAATACATTTATTGTTTTCACTATGCTTTAAATACATTTATTGCTTTCACTATGTAGATTATTTGCTATTTCCTTTCCGTCATTTACATTATTTACTACGTTATGAATATTATCCCCTTTTTCCCTTTGTGATTTGGGTATGAAAATCCCGATTGGTCTTGGCGGATTATGTAAGACCTTCAATAGGCATTAACAACCATGTAATCCCATAAGGCATTGGAACCACGAAAATCCCCCTTACTTTAATTCTGTTATTATTTCATTATTTACTACGTTATTGTGAATATTGTTCCCTTTTCTCCTTGTGATTTGGGCATGAAAATCTCGATTGGTCTTGGTGGATTATGTAAGACTGCAAAAATATTAACAACCATGTAAACCCATAAGGCATTGGACCCACGAAAACCTCTTTGCTTTTATTCTGTCATTTACGTTATTTACTACGTTATTGTGAATATTGCCAATTTTTCCCCTTTTTGATTTGGGCACATAAATCCTAATAGGTCTTGGAGGTTTAGGTAAGGCTTTCAATAGCACTAAACCCCATGTAATTCCGTAAGGTATTGGACCCTCGAGATTCCCGGCACTATTTTGATTGATTTTTCCACTGGATTAAATTTTGGGTATTTACTTGTTCATATAAGTCCTATTCGGTCTCGGGGATTAGATAAGTCTTTTAATAACACTAATCCTTCGTGTAATTCCGAAAGATGTTAAACTCTTCTTTACATTGCTTTCCTTTATCCATATAAATTCTAAGGTGGTATTGGGAATTATGTAAGTCTTTCAATAGTATTGAATTCCAATTCCACAAGGTCTTGACCCTTTCCTTAATTCATTCCATATTGTTATCTCCATTCCATACTTGTCATTTTTTATTAAGCACTTTAATTACATCGTGAATTATGTTTTGTCATTTTTATTAAGCATTACATTTATGTCATAACCATCCTCTACTTATCATCTTGATCATTTCCATTATGCCATACCCATTTCATACTTGTTCTTTGTGATTAAAGTGCTGCAAACATGCTATAATCACTTATTCGAACATTTACTCGCTTTGATACAAATGTGATGTCATTCCATACCTGTTCCTTGTGATTAAAGTGCTACAAAAATGTCATGATCACTTGCTTGAACATTTACTTGCTTTGATACAAATGTGATGCCATTTCGTACTTGTTCTTTGTGATTAAAGTGCTGCAAACATGCCATGATCACTTACTTAAACATTTACTCGCTTTGATTCAAATGTGATATCATCCCATACCTATTCCTTGTGATTAAAGTGCTGTAAACATGCCATGATCAGTTGCTTGAACATTTACTCGCTTTGATACAAATATGATGCCATTTTGTACTTGTTCTTTGTGATTGAAGTGCTGCAAACATGCCATGATCACTTGCTTGAACATTTACTCTCCTTGATACAAATGTGATGCAATTCCGTTCTTGTTATTTGTGATTGAAGTGCTGCAAACATACCATGATCACTTGCTTGAACATTTACTCACTTTAATACGAATGTAATGCTATTTTGTACTTGTTCTTTATAATTAAAGTGCTGCAAATATGCCATGATCACTGACTTGAACATTTACTTGCTTTGATATAACTGTGATGCTATGTTCATTCCATATTCGTTCATTGTGATTAAAGTGCTGAAAACATGTCATGATCACTTACTTGAACATTTATTCGCTTTGATATGAATGTGATGTTATGTTCATTCCATACTCGTTCCTTGTGATTAAAGTGCTGCAAACATGCCATGATCACTTGCTTGGATATTTACTCGCTTTGATATAAATGTGATTAAAATACACTTTACCATGAAAACTTTAAAAAGAGTAAACATGGTAATATGGGCGTTACAAACGAGATTGGTTCATCCCAAGTTCCATGGCTTGACCTAGTCTTGGGATACCATGGTATGAGTCTTTTATGCGTTGATATGGCTTGCCGTTGACACATTATAAGAGATTCTACATGTTATAATACCCATAAGATCATGGCCTAAAATCCCCCAAAGTGTGAATTAATCATCCAAAATCCGCCATTTGATGGACCACTTTATTCTTGGAAATTAAGAATGAAGAGATCTCGAATATGGCACCAAAAACATAATTGTTTGTCCCGGCACTCGATGTTAGGATTTCAAGTGCATCCTACCGTCGAATTGCCCTGAACCTTAAAAAATACAAAAATGAGGAAAGTAAAACAAAGAGTCTAATCAAAACTAAATGAAGTCAAATTGCATTTGCTATTCTTGGTATATTGCATGACGGAAGTTGGGACATTTGTACATGGTTTAAACCAACAATCCATGCTAAGCAAACGTAAAGGAACACTAGAAAGGAGGTAACCGTTTCTTAACGGATGTCGTGGGGTGCCTAACACCTTCCCTACGCATAATCAAACCCCCGAACCCATCTCTGGTTCAAGACCATTTTTTTGATATGTCTAAACAAGATAAAATCTATTAGACATAGGTACCCAATCACACCTTAAATTTCCCATGATTGGTGGTGACTCCAAATTTGTGCTCACTTGCACACACACACGTGTTCCTTCACACCCACACACATAACACATATACAGTTATGCAAAAGACTCGCCAAATGGGGGTCGAGATAGGATCATTCTCCATCTTCCCGTTCCCCGAAAAGGGATATGATGAGAAGATGGAAATTTTCCCGGTGTCGACAGCTAAAAACCAACCTTGAAGTTGAGATCGTTTTCTTAACCAGTTCCTCGGTTATTGTTTATCACAACTTTGATTGTGATGAGAGGAGAAGATGATTTGAAATAAGAGAAGTGATGTTATCAGCATCTTGACAAGGAGGCTTGTTTTCTTGGTTGGAGAACCTAAGAAAATAGCCAAACCCTCAATGGGCCTTTTTAATCACTATTTCTCAAACTATTTGCCTATAGTTTTGCCTAGGGTTTTGGGGGATTTTCTCTATCTATTGAAATGGTGAAATAGGGGTGTTTATATAGGAAATGAAGTGTGGGGATTGGTGTGGCCGGAATTATGAAACCCTAGCTAACCATTGTCAACTCTCCAATATGATCAGTTGAGACTAGTATAGAAAATTGAGTGATTTTGGGTGTCTGTCTCAAAGTTGCGTACACATACTACATGTATGTGTAAGCATATATGGGAGATGCATATACCTCTTTGAGGCGCGCGGGCCTTCTTGAGCGTGTGGTTTAGGTGTATGCTTCCAAGAGGGTACGCTTCTAAGGGAGATGCATATGCTCACTTGGTCTAATTTGTGTTCCTGGGCTTTCATTTGAGTTTGGGCTTGTTCAAGGTCTCCTCTTAGGCTTACTACACAAAGTTAATTTTGATAGAGTGAGGTAATATCATCATTGGAACCGAAGATTCCGGATATTGGTAGGTACAAACTGAGGTGTCTACAAATACTCATATTAGGGAAGCAAGCGTTCTTGCATAAATCATAGATGAGTTTTTGTTTGTAGGGTTTGTTAAGACAAGGATTTTTGGAGCCACTCGTTTAAGGCTGTTGGAGCGACGTTCTATCCATTGGAGGTCGTGGTTGCTTGATCTAACGCTTGGAAGTTGAGCCGTTTATGAGGTTTGGTGGCTCCACCAAACAAAACTCCTAGGTGCTTGCAATTCCTATAAGCAACGCCAATTGTAGGTGCTAAAAAAAGCACTACAATCTATTTATAGGGTTGGAACCGCAAAAATGAGTTTTAGCATGGATGAGGAGGAAGAAAAGGAGAGAGAATACCATGATTGACGTGGTTCAGCCATAATGACTACATTCACGAAGGGAAATCCAAGCGAGGGATTTCCTAAAGTCTTTTTCATATCATTCTATCCATCTATGAAATGATAGAGAGGAGACTTTTATATAGGTTACATGAGAAAGAAAAAGGTACAAGGGTAATTAGGTCTAATTTATAAGAGTTAAGCCCTAATGTTTGTTAGGTTGGGCTTTTGGGCTCACCTAAAATCTAAATCCCCACATTAGCCCCACAGTCTTCACTTATCGAGTGCAACGAGGGAAGTAGAGACTTGATCTATTCTGGAGCAAGGTAGGCTTGAGAGGACGAGCTAAAACCGTTAAGACTAGATCCGTTTTGGAGCAAGGTGAGCTCTTAACACCGAAGGAGAACTAGTATGCCGAGGCCGGGTTCGGGAGATCGAATAAGGCCTTAGAGGCCGATGAGAGTTCCTCGAGACCAAGTAAGGCCGTAGAGGCTGAGAGGTCCTCGAGATTAAGTGAGGCCTAGGAGGCCGAGATTGGGTCTTAGAGATCATGTGGGGCCCTAGAGGCTTAGGAGAGATTTTAGAGACCAAATGAGGCCCTAAAGGCCGATGAGTGGTCCTCGAGGTCAAGTGAGGCCTTAGAGGCCGAGGTCGAGTCTTGAAGGCTAAATGGGACCCTTAAGGCCGAGGATACATCCTGGAGACCGATGAGAGGTCCTCGAGACCAAGTGAGGCCCTGAAGGCCAATGAGAGGTCTTCGAGATTAAGTGAGGCCTTAGAAGCTGAGATCGGGGTCTTAGAAACTAAATGGGGACCTAGAGGCCAAAGAGAAGCCCTGGAAACCAAGTGAGGGGTCCTCGAGACCGAGTGAGGCCCTTAAGGCCGAGGAGAGGTCCTAGAGATCGAGTTAGGTGCATTTGTCTTTCTTCTTGGTATTAGAGCCAGATGTTCCCCCGGGTTGTTGGGTTGGGGGTTTATTTCTGACGACTAAATCATGGGCATCCCTCCTCTCACAAGACATCTTGTGAGAGTAAGTTAGGTCCATTGATCTTTGATATAATTCATCTTACGTAACACAACATAAGACTAGGTGCAACATAGGATTCTCCAAGTGCTGCACACAATTTTGGCCACTATTCTTCTCTCCCAATTCATGTCTGTTAGTGAATGCCTTTCAGCTGAATATTTTACAAGGGATGATTAACCTTGAGTTGTGGAAGAACGAGTCCTGCTGAATTTTATTTATTAAAAAATGCAGGAAGATTAGACCATTCAAGTCAATTCATTTTGTTAGTGCTTGTGAACTAAATTCAAGTCTCATGTTGTGTACACAGTTGACAGTACACACATTGTCACACCCATACCATAGAAAAAAAAAAAAGAGGCAATTAATTTTTTTTCTAAAAAAAAAAAAAGAGGTGATGTTTTATCATGTAATGGAAAAGGGATCGAAAAATGAAAAATAAAAAATAAAAAATTGAGTCAAGTCATATATAGTGGCATACGCAATGGAGCTGAGAGCCACAAGTGAGAAGATTCATGTGGGCCCCGAGGGGAATCTCAACAACACATATAACGGTCTCCCTTGCTTGTACGACAACTACTACAATGTACAAACTACAAAAACTGAAACCCCCAAACATTGAGCCTTGCCCAGGAAATGGTAATGGAGGCTCTACGCCCAAACTTGGATCTCAAACCAACCCATTGCACATGCACTCCAATCTTAACTGAATTCCCAAGACCCACTTCACTCCTATTCCCTTCTCATAATCCTCGGTTTTCAAGCTTAATAAATCGCCAAAGAAGTAAGAAGTGGAGTTGGAGAGTGCCCACATGTGCTTGGTACCAATCCGACTCAGACTCAAAGTCTCAGCCACAACAACAACAACAACTCATGACCTCAATTGGAAAGGGGCTTTTCGGGTTTGCTGCTGCAGCCACTGCTTTAGTGTCGGTCTGTTGTGATTCCCCAGCTCTCGCTGAGTCTCTCACTGTTGCTTTTCCTGTTTCACGGGCTCAAGAGGTGAGCTTTTCTTATTATGTTTTTGTCTGGTTCGAATTACCCAATTGCTTAGTTTAGTAAATAAGGTGTTTCTTTGTTTTGCTATGCTAGGTGAATACAGTTCAAAGAACTCTTGTGGAGGCTTGGGGTTTGATTCGAGAAACATTCATAGACCCAACATTTAATCATCAAGGTATCTTTAGGGGTATACTATTTTTAGCTAGAATTATGGTTAAATGACTAAATTTACCATTCCCTAATAGTTTAAGCTTTTAGAAAAATTGGTAATTTATCATTTATTAAAGCTAGTGGTCCTAAGTTCTAACCTTGACTCTACTCTACCTCCAATTCAAAAAATTAAAAATTCCACTTTTTGGTCCTCATTTATTATGGGGAGTCCGGACCACACATGTGCGGGAGTGTTAGAATTATGGTTAAATGATTAAATCGTCATTTCCTAACAACTTAAACTTTGGAACAATCTGTAATTTATCAATTCATTGTTTTGTAGATTGGGATTCAAAATTGCAACAAACAATGGTGGAAATGTTTCCTCTGAGATCATCCGATGCAGCATATACGAAAATCAGTGCAATGCTTTCTACTCTTGGAGATCCATTTACTCGGATTATCAGTCCTAAGGTCTAATTGTCTTATATAATATGAGACTTTCCTTTTCTTAGTTGTATAACTTAGATCTTTTATTTTGGAAAGATCTATGCCAAAAGGAAATTATTATGATCTATCTGAAAATGCTTTTTACTTGCAGGAATATCAAAGTTTCAGAATTGGAAGTGATGGAAATTTGCAAGGAGTTGGCCTTTTCATAAATGCTGAACCAAGAACGGGTCATTTGGTTAGTCACACAAAAGAAATATTTTCTTTGATACCATTACTCTTCATATGTTCAAGCACTGGAATGATTTCCTTCTGATTGACATTGCAGGTTGTTTTGTCTTGTGTAGACAGTAGCCCAGCTGCTCGTGCTGGCATACATGAAGGAGATGAGTTGATTGAGATCAATGGTATTCTGCTATCTGATATTTCCTTTTCAATGCTGAATGTGTAGTCTTTATATATAGTGACTGAATGAAATAATGACCTTGCCATCATGCTATGCTATTGCAGTTATTTCCAAGTCTTATGCACTTATAAGCTTCCTTAAGGGAACACCTCTTTTGAGATTTATAAAATTAGCATTACCATTAGTCTTTAGTTACCTGTATTTCTTTGCTTATATCTGCTTAGATTTCTGTTTTCATTACTGAAATTAGAATGTTCCTTGCCCCTTGTTGGGAAACATTACTAAATCATTGATATCAAATGCCAAATACTAGTAAAATCAGAGTTATTTTTTTTACTACTTGATAGTTGGGGGAGGGGGGATTTGAACTTTGGATGTCTTCGTTGGAAACACCAGGAGGCACCGGTTAAGCTACAAGGCTCTGGGCAAAATCAGAGTTCTTGTAGTTTGATGTTGACTAGTGTCCGAATAGTTTAGGCAGTTTATCTTATTATTTAGATCACTATCTACTGAATTTATCTTTGTGAAGTAGAACCAACCCTACCCTATAACTAATTCCAAGCATTTATATTGGCACAAATTTGATTCAATTAATCTCTCTATTGGTAAAATCTGTGACCAGAGGTTTATAATTCATATTGTATGTTAGTGTAAATTTTGTTAGTTGTTATCCACAGATATGGTTTAACTTCTGCCATGACATGCACATTTGTCTTACGTTTCATGAATGGAAAGTATGTAGATGCCTTCCTGTACTCCATGCTATCACCCCCCCCCCCCCCCCCCCTCTCTCTCTGTTTTATTTACCACTTTATCTAGTTTTGTTGGCACATGATAGAAGAACCCTGCCAAACAAGGTTATTATCCCTGAACAAGTTTGGGCTCTTGACCTCTCTAAAGTAAAGACTGAAGTCTCCCAACACCTACCTCATTCCATTATAAATATTCCTAGTGGTGAAATAATGTCATAGTCATACACAAATAACAATTATATAATGATGTTTTGCCTATGGAATCTAGTAGGACTGGGAAGGCTCACGAGTATAATGGATCTCCATGTTATATAACCCAAAGACTGGAATACACAAGACAAGTAATTGTTCTAGAATATAATATGCATTCCACATTGCTGGTTACTAACAATTCTGCACCTTTGATATGTTTTATGTTTTGCCTATGGAATCTAGTAGGACTGGGAATGCTCACGAGTATAATGGATCTCCATGTTATAACCCAAAGACTGGAATACACAAGACAAGTAATTGTTCTAGAATATGCATTCCACATTGCTGGTTACTACTTACTAGCAATTCTGCACCTTTGATATGTTTTATGTTTTGCCTATGGAATCTAGTAGGACTAGGAATGCTCACGAGTATAATGGATCTCCATGTTATAACCCAAAGACTGGAATACACAAGACAAGTAATTGTTCTAGAATATGCATTCCACATTGCTGGTTACTAGCAATTCTGCACCTTTGATATGTTTAGAATTAAAACGGTGATCTCAAAAAGAGGTCCATGTGAAGCTGTCACTGAAGTTTTCAAACTGCAAGTAGGAATATTAAATGGCTATTTTCAGAAATTTAAATTTCCTTTTGCAGGCTGATTTGGTCATAAGCTGCTAGATCCTTTGCAGAAAGACGTGCAGCCCTAGTACATAGGATTTATACAAGAGAGACATCAAAAACTATCATCTAAAATTAATAAGATAAATAAAATCAAACAATTTTGATAAAGAACAGCAATTAGTTGCAGCCATCCAACCATAATGGGAGTCCAGGAACACAAAAGTACATTTCATTTTTAAATTTGCTTGAAGTACATGATAGGTTTGTAGGGTATAGTCAGCTAAAAGTAGACAGTAAATTTCAAGGCACATCACTGCCAGTATTGGTAGCAGGAAATTGCAGTGTACACCAACTCAAGCACATAGTTGTTTTATTTATCTATTTGCAGAGGTGTAAATACGCAAATGGCTAAATCTAACCGGTAACCACTTGAGTTGGCATGTCTGCAGTTATTTATAAAATTTTACTTTATCTGGATTTTTTCCCTCTCAAAGTTTATCACAATGTATGCTGTTTTAATCTACCTTTTTCCTTTCAATATATTTTTCTCTCGATTGTCTATGGGGAACAATTTATTTTCTGGAAAGGCAGGATGGTTTCTTATGAAGGGCATAATTTTTCTAGTTTAATATTCATCCAACTTATGTCATCTGAGTTTCAAACTATGTCTTTGGGACTTCAGGGGAGAGGCTTGATGGTGTTGATAGTGAGGCAGCTGCGCAGAAGCTTAGAGGGCGTGCTGGAACAACTGTTACAGTAAAAGTCCAAAGTGTAATTATCACTCTCTTTCTCTCTGTAACATAAGCTGTCATTTTTATTTATTTTTTTTTTTCATTCTGATGCATGTTGAGTATGACCATTTCAAAGTGCTCAGATAAGCCATTAGCACTCATTATGCTTACCTTATTTCCGTAAAACTAAACATATTCTGCAACGAGATTCAACCTTATTTCAAAGTGTTTTTTATATGGGAATTTTTATGTTAATCTATCTCCCCTATGAAAGCAGAATACTGAATGTATATTGCTTCCAAATTGTGGTTCATAGTATGATACAGATTCTCAATTCCATGTATCCCTGGATGTGGAGTTTGGATGAATTTGACTATTAAATACTTACCAAAAATGAGTTTGACTCTTATGTACGCAACACAACAGAAGACTTGGTGCAACATAGTATTCTCCAAGTGCTGCACACAATTTGGCCTCTATTCTTCACTTTAGAGTTTCATGTCTGTTAGTGAATGCCAGTCAGCTGAATATTTTACAAGGGATGATTAACCTCAAGTTGTGGAAGAACGAGGACTGCTGAATTTTATTTATTAAAAATGCAGGAAAATTAGAACATTCAAGTCAATTCATTTTGTTAGTGCTTGTGGACAAGCATGTAATACTAAGATGTCAGATACTGCATATTTTATAGTAAATCTCCTTAAGTTTCAAGAGAGGACAGTTGAATGATTATTGAATCAGAAACGCTGCAAGAAAAGAACACTCTATGTAATTCTTTCGGTGGTTGTTGACTGATACAAATACTTTCTAAGCAGAAAATGACTGTTCTTGATTCTGGGGCATTTTTCTTTTTAATTTGTTATCTGATCTTCTTAACAATAGCACATCCCTTAACTAATACAGTATTCTGTTTTCCAGAGCAAAGATTTGGGAAGTGATTCTAGTATCAGAGAGGTAATGAAATGGAATTGGTTTCTTTCTGACATTATAGAAAGAAAGCCTAAAATTATAGTTTCATGCACAAACTTGCATCTGCCCTGGCTTATTATATTCTTTAATTAACTTATCTGGAAACTTTCCTCATCTGCTTGAAGGTCAAAATACCTCGGGAGTACATTAAGCTTTCTCCCATATCCAGTGCCATCATCCCTCATAGAACTGCAGACGGCCATCTGACGAAAACTGGTTATGTGAAGCTGTCTGCTTTCTCTCAGGTAGTTATAACTTGGAGTTGAATTTCACTTCTTTTTTTATGATTTTTCATATTATCAGCAAATATTATGGATTAGTTGTTAAGATCTCAAATTATGTACTATGATTTGTTTATGAATCATTAGAAGCCTATCTGTTTGATGACAGACTGCTGCTGCTGATATGGAAAATGCAATTCAAGAAATGGAAAGTCAGGACGTACATGCATATATACTCGATCTGCGGAACAATCCAGTAAATTTTCTTTCCTCACTTTTGCATATGGAAATTCTTACAAAGTTCATTTTCTGACATTGAGTTTTAGTTCCATAATTTTTTTTTCTTTCTTCTTTTTACTTATTTAACAGGGGGGCCTGGTAAAAGCAGGGCTTGATGTTGCTCAAATATGGCTAGATGGGGATGAGACTCTTGTGAACACAATTGATCGGGATGGGAATACGTTACCCATCAACATGGTCAATGGACATGCTATGACTCATGATCCTCTTGTTGTGCTTGTAAGTATCTAACTTTTATATATGTAAACTTCATATCAACAGGAAGCCATGTAAATAATTCTTAATTTTCTTTTACCTATGTAGAATAATTTGCATTATATAAACTTCACTTTCTTATTTTTGCAGTGGAATTGGTGCATCAAACCCTACAATCATATTGAAAACATATGTGCAGATTAATATATGATTAATATATAACAACTTGTTTAATAAATCGAGGAATTTGAAAGATCCCCAAGTTTGTGCTCATGCAAGTAAAATTGCTATTAAGTGAAGTTGAACCTGATTAGTATACAAATAAGCTAGATCCAGTTTAGGCTTCAAGTTTGATTAATTGAAGCCAATGTACACAGTTAAACAATATTTTGTAATTTAAAGTTTAATTTGTTCTTGGATTTGTCTTATAAAGATCAGCACTAGGTTAAAGTTGGGTAAATTTTCAACCTAAAATGAACTTGGGACAGCCAACATGGATCGACACAAACCCAATTGGCTCTCTGTATGTTTTACTACCTTTTTAGTACATTATGATTGTATTTTGTATTGTAACTGATTGTATTATAGTTCATTCTGAAAAATATATGGATGTTCTAGTTGATCCTTACACGTCTGAAATTGATATCATATGCCTGTTGGGTCTGAGTATTTACTGAGAAAACATGAAGCAAAAATTTCAGTGTTTTGTACAGTATCAAGCCCTAAATAATTATGACTGCCAATTTATTACCACTTGAAACAGGTCAATGAGGGAAGCGCAAGCGCAAGTGAGATTTTGGCAGGAGCACTACATGATAATGGCAGGGCTATTCTTGTTGGGCACAAAACGTTTGGTAAAGGAAAAATTCAGGTATTTTTGGTTCTTATAAAGCAACAAAATTCTTTACCTTATAATAGAACTTCCCAGGATTTAATATATTCAAGCAATTATCTTAAATTGATATTTCTCAATTGAAAAATATGAAGACTATGCGTGCTTCTGATGAATTGAATGACAAATAAGCAATATATTTATTGAGAAAACACGTGGTTGAATCTTGAAGCCTGTTATCATGCATGCCTGGCGCGTTCGGGTGCCAACTTTGCTGTTTCTGATGTATGTCACTCCCTTTCCAACCTTGCACCTTGGGCAAGCTTAAACCATAGTCCACCATAATTGTTTTCAATAGATCTAAAGACAACAAATTTTATAATATTTTTCATAATTGCTGAGATAGTAGATTGTGATTGACATACAATAAAAGTGATATTAGCGATAATCCCAGTAAAAGTTGTGTTACACTAATCATAATGTGTCATCTCAACCAGTTATGAAATTTGTTGTGTCTGTAGCATTATTATAATTGTTTTGAGCTTATGTTGCACGTTTCTAACTGATCAGTCTTACTACAGAGTGTGACAGAGCTCCATGATGGGTCAGCACTCTTTGTAACAGTTGCCAAGTATCTATCTCCCGCTCTACATGACATAGATCAGGTTGGCATAACACCCGATGTGCAATGCACAACAGATATGCTAAATTCTCCTAAGGATTCGTTGTTAAAGGATAAAAGCTCAATTTCGTCACTGGAAGCCGATTCATGTATCATGGTAGCAGAGCATGAACTGGACATTCAACAGTCCATAGGGACTGCCTCTTGAGTCTTGAAAGTTGGATTTTGCTGTCATATAGCTTTTTACCATAGAAAATGAATGTATAGATTCTTTGGAAGAATATACATATTACATGGTCACAACGTCGGTTGTGCATGTGCTTGTCTATTGTAATTTAATGGTGGCATTATATAGAACTAAAAGTGGATATGTTTAGGTATTTTAAACTCAAGCAGGGGCAGCGAAGCCAGGAAAATATTTTGGGGTGGGCTAAAAGTATTAAGTAAATCTTGTCAAAAATGAAAAAATTTATTTAGTAAAAAAAAAAAATTACAGCTAGTCAAAGGGATATAATGAACCTTACAACTCAATGCATATTCTATACATTAACAAAAAGAAAAACATACATGCAATGCAAATAGAATAAAATCTATTTTCTTAACTTTTTTATTTACAATTGAGTTGACATTATAATCTATAAAAATAACATTTTAAGCAGAGTTTTAAAAGTAATTATTATTATTTTTATTACCAATCAAAATTCAAAATTCAAATCTCAAATCTCAAATCACCCAAACACCCACTCAAATCCATATCAAATTTGTAAGTAAATCACCAAATATTAAAATTAAAATTAAGTTTTATACCACATAATCACACTCACATGTACCATAGTTATTATTAGTATTATTATTATTATTATTTAATAACAATCAAACTTCATTCAAAAGTAAAAAAAAAAAATGAACTATTTAGAAAAAAAGGAACAAACAGCAACAGATTTGGCCACAATATTGACAAAATGATAAAGGCATATCAAATTTGTAAGTAAAGTAATACACTCATGTTTAGCAAATAACCACAAAAAGTATTGCACTCACTAACTCACTATGGCCACAGCTCATTATTTAATAAATAAGAAGATAAAAAATCACAAACTACACCACACACAAACTGACACATGTTTTCCACCCACACCACATAAACATTCACAATACCACATTAAATCAACACGTACACAATAACAAAACAAAGTCAGTAAACTCACTATTAGCAAAACCCAAGTCAGTAAACATTCAAATTTCAAAATATACTTCAAGTTTTACACTTATCCAGTGACTCAACGAGAGAGAGAGAAAGAAAGAATGAAAGAGATCCGGTGGCAGTGGAGTGGACGGCGAACGACAAGGAGCAAGCGGCAGTGCTGGAGAGCCGGGAATGTGAGTAGTTTGGGATTTCATAATTTTTTTTTTTTTTAACGGTTAGATATGTGAGTTGGGATTTCAGATATGTGAGTAATTTGGGTGGGTCTAGGTTAAACATTTGTGGTTTGGATTTGGAATTCTGAATAGGTTTTGGGTTTGGAATTGGATTGGACTAAATTTTTTAATAGGTTTGAGATTAGAATTGGCAGGCTAAGGACTGGGCTATGTTTATTTATTTTTTTTAAATTATAGGTGTAAAATAAAAATAAAAAATTAATAATAGCTCTTGCACTGCTGAAATTGGACTGGGTTAGTACTGAGTTTGTGATTGGAATTCAGACTGGACTAAGGCTAAGACTACTTAAAATAAAATAAAATTTTTGCTATAAATTTTTTTTTTATTTTAAAAGCTTGACTGGGCTATAGCCCAGTCTAGCCAATACATGGCTCCGCCCCTGAACTCAAGAAAAGAAGTTTCTCGATTATTTTTTGTGACTTTTGGCGATTCTTTTCTAAGCTTTCGACTATTCTCGTATAAAATCGTACGTATATCAAAGTTTGAGATTATCCATTTTAGTAGCCCACATCTGGGAAAATGATACTTTCCATTTTAAATTTTTTCTATTTGGTTCATTTCATGTTTCACATTAAAAGTTGTAGATTTAAGTTTAACCGTGTACAGACTGTCACATTATTTAATATTTTACATGATATGACGGTGTATATACCATTAGATCCAAAAAATAAAATTTGAATCATAAAATAGAGATGATCCTATTTCACAAATCTGACAGTTATCTTTCGAATAAAAAAAAGAACAATAAATCTAATTATACAACAAATTTCACAATATTTTTTACAACTGCTAAAATTGTAGTAAGTTGTGGTTGATATATAATAAAAGTAGTAGTAGGTTGTTGGTGATATATAATAAAAGTTGATGTTAGTCGAAGTATCAATGAAAGTGTGTTCCACTAATCACTATCTACAACCATAATAAGTTGTTTAAAAAAAAATGAAATTTATTGTGTTTGTGATAGAAAATGAAAGAAAAGAATGAAGAAATAACAATAAAACAAAGCCTGCAACAGGCAATAGAATATAATCATAAAATAAAAAAATAAAAACCATAATTATTTATGTAAAAAAAGAATTATATTATTATTATTTCATTGTTTAATGTAAACCAAAAATATAAACAACAATAATAAACACGAGAAAGAATAAATAGAATGACAATCCATGTCGCTCACAATTCACAAACCATGCAAAACAGTAACAACGCAAAATCTCTAGAGCGAAATGGTCACAATCAGTGCTTAAAGAGAGCGAGGAGAGAGAAGACGATAGAGAATCCCATTATAGCAGCAGAAATCAGCGTAGAAAAGCCGGCACCGGTGTCCATCGAGGGTGCAGGAGACGGCGCTGTATCAGATGTGGAGGGAAAATAATTCAGAAGTAACCAAACCAAAACCAGAAGTTAAGGATTTAACTAAATTATACCAACTTATAGTTCGATCATAGCCGAGATACTCATTTGTGTTCAGTCGGATCCGAACTAAGTACCTATTCGGTTTGATACGCTGAAATATTGTTCGGTCCATACCGAATCATCTTATCCACATCTTATCCTTAGCGTTCGGTCCATACCGAATCATTTTATCTACAGCTTATCCTCAGTGTTCGGTCCATACCGAATCATCTTATCCACAGTGTTCGGTCCATACAGTGCATGGTTAGATTATAGCTCGACTTATGCTAAAATGAATCGAGAATGATTTGGAACCCAGCATTAAATGCCTGAAACATCTGAAGTAAGCAGCATTAAATGTTTCTTCTGACAAACTCTAAAATTAGGGGCTGAAGAACTGATGTCTACTTTATCACCCATCAATGCACAAAATATCTAGGTAAAGAGTGTTGAATACATCTTATACTTCGAACCCAGAATTAACAAGTGATAAGTGGTGATGATAATCACCCAGTAAAAACTGACAGAACCCACGTTCTGGTAAGGGGCATTATAAACAAGTTGCTTAAATATCTCTGATTAATGACAGAGTTAAATTATCGGGAAGAGGAATAAGTAAATATCCTGAAATATCCCTCGTAGAAGGCAAGTATAAATAGAAGAAGAGGTAACAATTTAAGGTACGTGCATTTTCATTCACCAAACTTCTTTTAGCTCTATTTATTAAATACTCAATCATCTTTTGATCTATAAACTGACTAAGGCATCGGAGAGCTAAAGGCCAACCCCCATTGGGTTGACCAAGGTTCTAACGATCCATTCTTGTTTTTACAGTTATCTCATACTGCAAAACACGGGAAAGTTGCTCGTACAAACCTCAAAAGAACGAAGAATTTATCTTTCAGTCAGCTTTTCTGACCGTAACATTTTTAGTTCCTCCAGGATGCCATTGGCGTGGCAGCCATCCAGAAAAAGATGAGAGCCGCCAACACAAGGATCAATGCCTTGGAGTTACTAACCTGAAACGCCATATGAATGAAGAAGAAAGAAAGTTTATACGTCTTGAGCTGAAAATTGAAATTTCAAATTAATGCGGTCGGACTTGGGAGACACTGTGAGACGCACTTCACTTTGGGGACATATATAGTAATATACACTAGCTAGCTATCATATGATTATTTATGCATATATAGGAATGTCTTGTCTGTGGAGCCACGTTAAAGGTTAACCAAACACTTCCCTTTTGGTGGCTGCCTGGGTCATCCACCGTGGTCGGCGCCCAATTGCAGACGGACACGTTGTCCATTCTTAGTTGGATTTTCGCTGTTGAAGTCGGTTCGGTTGGGATTTACCCCTTTAGGAATGAGAGACCATACCTACCTCACACAACTCCATGTGCTAGCCCATGTGCTTTTTTTGTTTTTAAGTAAAAGTAAGTCGGTGGAGTCATATATATCCACCTAGGCACCCCACATTTTTTATTTATTTTTAAATAATTAAGGAAAGTAAAAGGAATATATGAAAGACTTATAGGTGTAATCTCAAGAGACAAGAATCATTTTCATTTGAAATAAAATGAAGAGAGTTCATTTCATGGTCTAGATTAAATGTAATAGATCTAACAGTGTAAAGTCTAATACGTCATTAAAATTTTAAATGACGTCCAGAAAATAAAATCTTAACCATAAAATTGACAAATTGAGAGATTTTCAAATAAAGAAGATTATGTTCTAACCTGAAGAGGATGTAGTTTTGATAATTAGAGCGTTAATTATTGTCAAGCCATTTATACTTTTATTTTTCTCCCTCAAGGTTATGCTCAAACTAGGGTGACAATGTATAAGATTATTGATTCAGTAAGTAGACATCTAGTCCACACTAGAGCCAATGTTAAGTACTCTTTACTACGACTCGTGCTAAAGTTTTGACTACTTGGGTATATACTACTTTCGAAGATATTATGTCGATCTAGGTAAATGCATTAGTTCTATCATTTTGCATGGACCCCACAATGTATGAGATTACTAATTGGGTAAGTAGATCTCTAGAATAGGGTTAACCCATTTCTTTGGCCTTTGCTACGAGTCATGCCAAAGTTTGACTCCTTCGGTGTGTACTGTTAAATATATCTTACATATTGGAGACATATATCATTTATGATTTATTTCACAATATGTGGGCCTATATATTGTGAGAGAGATTATATATATGTTAAATGCATGAGATATTGGTATTATTGCATAGCACTTGACATGACAATTTTATCTTCTAACACTTTGTTAAAGGGTTGGGATCGACCCATCCTATACTTAAAAGCTATCCCTAATTTGAGGCATTTGCTGTGGAATGGAGATTATCCATTTTATGCTAAAAGATTTAGTAGGTCATAAATTTAAAGATAAATATAGTGACATATTATCTAAAATCAATTATCATTAAGGCTGCTCACAAAACCCATTAACAAGACCCACTTGTGTGATCCAACTTAATCTGATGCTAAATAGATGGTTTCGACGGGATAAGCAATCAACGATGAGTTTTTGGCCTTCAAACCCAACCCTTGTGGGTGCCTATCACCTGCCTAACCAACCTGCCCATATATCCCCCTCCTCCTTTAGCATCTTCTCTCTTTTTTTCAAGCTTCCAACCACCCTCACTAGAGACCCCAAATCCAACACCAAGGACCCCAGATTAGCGACCAATGGTGCCAACTCTCTCTTTCCCTTCAATCAACCCCTCTTCCTTCACTTCTATCCCTTGTTGTTCAATTGCCACCCCACCCAATGAAACTGGTATAATCGACCATCGATTCGAACACTCAGTCTAGTCGAGTAGTCCAATTAAGTCGGTTAGCGGTACTTTTTGATTTTCCCTAACCGAGTGATAGTTTTTCTCCTCAGCCGAGTCTGACGAACCCGTGAGCAACCTTGGTTATCATTCCTTATTTGGTAGTATCGAATTCTAAATAATATCACATCATGTGTACCTTTAGATGCATGGAAACTAAATTATTACCACGTGTGGATGCTCAAAATTTCCTTGTCTACCACGTGTCACTTTGGAAATTGGCTGAACGTGGGCTAAGCCGTTTGAAGGGGATGTTGAGCCCAAAACTCGACACCAGGCCTATTGATCTACCCGATGGCTGATGGTGCTTCCCTCTAGTTTTCTGATCTACTGGGCCGCAATACTCATAGGGGAAGGGTCGCGGTAGACAGACAAGATCAGCACCGCAGATTAAAATCAATTACAACAAACTTACGGAATTAATGTCGTAGATCAAAACCAACAACCATAAGCTTTGCTTTTACCAGTGCATCCAGTGACAACAAAAACACATAAGAAATACGTTACATGCATCAAAAAACAAGATTAGCACCGCAGATTAAAACCAAGCATAATAGACTTAGTCTTCACCATGACTTGTAGAGATAGTAACAAATAGGAAATATATAGTAAATCATGGAACTTATGAAATTTGGTGAGTAGAAAGAGAATCATTTATTGTGCAAACGTACATGAGTCAGTGTCATTAGTTGGGTAAGTGTTTGGTAAGTGAGAGTGAGTCTTTTGGGCTGTGGCAGACTGAAAGTGTTCAGTCTACTGTAGGTCTGCAGGAAGTGTCCTACATAATTTCTTTAGTTGTCCCCTTCCTTTGAGCTTTTGTAAAGCCAGCTCTTTGTGCATGAATCAATTTTTAGACCATGATCAACCAACCCCCTTTCCTTCTTTCTCATCCCTCTTTATAGTGGTGTTAGTATCTTGTGGTTTCATTTATTACCCTCTTAATCATGAGGATTACTGTTTACCCGAGAGATAAATGGAATGGGATTTGACAAAGTCTGCTCAAGATTAAAGAGATGATTTTCATCTGTTGCAGACCTGATTTGGGCTGCAGCAGATGGCTAATCCCTCATTCGTTTCTGGTGTTGGGGGTGGTGAACATTAAATGCTTGACAAGGGAAATTGAAGTAATTGAATTGACTCATATACGTTTGCATAATTAAATTTGATCTTACCGTTTTTGGCATTATTTTTCCAACAGATCTAATGCCTTTTATGTTGCGGCAGATAAAAAATATTCAGTAAATTGATTCCCCTACCTCCAAACCGTTCTTCCTAAGTTCCATGTTGAGAATGAGCAAGGACCACCGGAATGCTAGGCTACGGTGTTCGTTGCCCTTGAGTGGTATCAGCTTGGGCAGCCATGGTAGCTTTCTTAGCCTCTTCAATTCTTGCTTTGTCTTCCCCATCACCTCACTTTCCCAGCTGATGTTGTCGTAGACACTCTTCTGGAGGTGTCTACCATGACTGCTGGGTAATGAGAAAAACCAGCTCTCTCCGTAATTATGAAGCCTGGAGACCCATTGCCCCTATCTTGGAAATATGCACCTCTTAACACCTCGAGCTCCGCACCAAAAAGGGAGGGTAAAAGGGCATCACGTGGGAGCCTTTTCCCTCTCTTTTCTTTGAATTATTTTGAATAGTCTGATGTCATTGCAGCAGACATAAGCTTGGGATTGAGTGGGCCGGTTTTGGGTCTTGGGCTTAATTGGTGGCCCAATACCATTAACTTTTGTCTTTTAGTTGCTGTGGACCACTGGACTTAATTCGCCTTAGGCCCTCAAAGTAAAGTTTGAGGCTTCGGGCTTGGTTCGGTATGGTAAAAAAAATGGGCCTCTATATTTAGCCCCCCGAGCCCAGACCTCACGTGATGTGTGGTTTGGGTGAGTATGTTGCTCAGGAAAAAATATATACATGCATGTACCTTATAATATTTCTTTTCCCTCTCTTTTTCTTTTGTACGTGGGTTCCTTCTTTCATGAGAGTAGTGGCAGATGAGAATATCAGTTACTGATACTGATAACCATCAGACCAATTCTTCTTCTTCATAGTATCTTCTGGTATTAAAGCTCTCATGATTAGAGTTTCAACCACCAGCCCCCAGACATTTATTGCAGCCATTATAAAATCCTTTGGATTATCAAGAAGGAGAGAGAAAACAAGAAAGGAAGCTTGAGCACCCCTCCCCCCGATTTCTCTCTTGTCCTCTTTCTTTTTCATTATATAAATAAATAAATAAATATAATATATATATATATATATATATATATATATATATATATATATATATATATATATATATATATATATATATATATATATATATATATATATATTTGGTTCTTCACTTTATCCATGGCTTCTTTTTCCTCTGTACCTCCGGCCAGCCTTGCCCCTTCACCTACCACAGGCGAGCAATCAGAGACCCTGGCGGCAGGGCCCACGACACCTAGCGAGGCGGTGGCGGACATTCCCGTGGCCCCTCCCTCTATTTCCGGGGAAGCCGTGTCCGTGGCTCCCTCCTCTTCTTCCGGATAAGCTAACGACCCCAGGGAGAGCTTCGTGTTTCCTCTGGTGGACCCATGGTACGAGATTTCCCCTCTATTTCCCTGCAAATCCTTCGATTTCTCTCTTCCCCCTGAAGATTGGGATTGGACAGTTACGGCACCAGAGGTCGCGGTAGACCAAGCGTGGGTTCCATGCCTTGATGAGATTTATAACTTGCTGATCCAAAAGGAGGATATTCGACCGATTCCCATCAGCTTTGAATTTCCTTACGCCGCATCTAAAGATTGGTCTCATTGGGTGGATTTGGAAATTCTGGACTCTGAGTTTTGGGACAGTCTACGAAAAGCTGGCATCCATTGGTCCATTCTAATTTCACAGAGCTGTGGCATGTTTAGGGACACTGAACCTCTCCGTGAGGTGTTGAGGAGGTGGTGTCCCGCCACCCACACCTTCTTCTTTGCGTGGGGGGAGCTCACGTTGACTTTGGAAGACATAGCAAACCATTGGATCCTTCCCATCCTTGGTAAGTTCTCTCCTTCTAACATAAAGCTATCTGCGAAGAAGGAGGAAATTGCTGTGGCTTTGCGGGGGTACTCATCTACCAGAATAACTGGTTGGCCCGCACTCTTCCTCCACCATGGGGAGGTTTCAGTCCGCTGCGCTGCCTTCATTGTTTATTGGCTTAGTAAGTGCATTTTCGGCAATTCTCCCTATTATACTGTAAATACTCTTTACATTCCACTAGCTGTGAAAATATCCACTGGTTGTTGTTTTCCTCTTGCTCCGATGTTCCTTGGCCACTTGTACTCACAGTTGGATTTGTTCCATGACTGTGAAATCGAAGGGGATTCTTGTTATATTCTTCTTACTTCCTTTAACACTACAGTGCTGCAAACATTTTTGTGGAAACATTTTGCAAGTTACGTTTTTGTTGTAAAATATAAGGTGGCTGCATGGAGTAAAGTTGATGATCTACCGCAGCGTTTTTTGGAACGCTTCCCTGATTTTCAAAGCAATCTGCCGCTCGTTTATCGTTGGGTTGGTTTGAAGACTCACGATCATGATTTTGTCGCCTCCCTAGATTTTGAAGAGAACGTATTGTTAAGGCCTTATGGAGATGATTATCCTGGTTTTGCTTGTGTTTCCATTCTCAGTCGGTTCAATCAGCCGACTCCTCTAATTTATGATTTGAAAGCTGGGGACCACCGGAGTTTGGCATATCTGTCTACCGTAAACCTGGGGTGGCTGCCCATTTTTTCTTCCACAAGCATTTAGTGCACACCCTACTGCCTCCATAGAGTAAAAAGACAACTTGGTTTTGATCAAGACGTGCCTGTCAGTCCACAGAAGGCCACATCTCCTTCTCTCAGCTTGACGCCGTTTATTAAGAGCCGCGCATTTGCTTATTGGGAGGGCAAGGTTGCCCGTGTGATGATCCTAGGCGGCCACATACTTGATTTTTACATTGCATCCATGAGTGAGTATTAGCAAAGATTAGCTCATGTTATGAATGGCTATGTAAATAGTGATAGAAGTAGCAAGACTCCCTTGTCCACCCATTACAAGCCGCAGATCTCAAATCCCTGCTTGTCCCTCCCGTCTCAGTCTGCCATAGCTTATGGCAATAGTAAAAAACTTTGGTTTGCTGAGTGGGATGAGATCAGGGATGGTTGGATCGCATACACCACACATCTCTCAGAGAGTTTGAAGGAATCGGTCAATATTGTAGAGGAACGTCTCATCATGCCTTCCAAGCGGGGAAAAGGAAATAAAAGAGACGCTCCCGTGGATCCAACTATGGAGAAGGGGTCTAAAAAGCCATCCCATTCTCCCAAGAAGACTCCTCCCAAGAAGACAAAAGCGAGAAAAAAGAGTAAGTTTGCTACTCCAGTGCCTGAACCTGGAAAGGAGTCTGCCATAATCCCTACAGAAACAGCGATTGAGTCTACGGCTGCTCCTTTCAAAGCCAAGGGTGTGGCTACAAGCTCTTCTAGGAGGAAGTCTGGAAAGAAGAGCGTTTCCCTTCGTCCCTCCAAGGGTCAGAGGAAAGCTGGTACATCTTCCTCCTCTCTAGACGAGGAACAGCCGTCTACTGCTTCGACCCGCTCACCCCCTAAGAAGAAAATGTCGATTGTTACTCCTTCTCCTTCTGGTGCTGCCACCCGCACGAAGGGTAAGAGTGGTTTTAAAGTAAGTTCATTCTCCTTTCTTTTCATCTACTGCTTTTACTTTGTTGTCCTTTGCTGTGTTTTCTTATTCTTTTGTCTGCGGCAGGCAACGCACAAGCCTAGTAGATCTGGTGACGCTGTGGTTGTTGTTGAGGTTATCTTCGCACGTTCTCTTTTTTTTTTGCTTTCTCTTTGGGTCAAATTCGTACTGTCTAACCTTTGTTGTTTAATCCTTCCCTTAGGATTTTGATACCATTGCTGATGATGTCCCCACAAGTTCCTCTGGTGGAAGTGATCCCTTGACTGTTGCCGCAGATCAAGGTGAAGACTTGGGAAAAATTTTTGCGAATAGTTTTGAGGCAGATGTTGGATCTGCGGAAGGAAGTCACTCCGTTTCCAGCGATTCCTTTTTCGATTTCACTCTAGGCTCTATGCATGAAAAGCAAATAATGTATGTGGGATCTGCAGCAGATGCTGACGACGTGCTGGGGGCCAGTGAGTTGAATATTGAGTCTGCTGACTTGGCGAGGCATGACTTGGCCATTATTGCCCATGCTGGTCATTCCTTTGAGAATGGGCTCGACGAAAACGATGCCGTAGATTCTGATGCCATGCCCCTATCATTTTCTGTGCCGCAAAAGATTCTGACGAGTGGAGTTACAGGTATGTTTTATTCTGTTCCTACTCCTTTGAGTTGTGTAGATAGGGAATATACTTGTGCATATTCTGAACGTTGTGTGTTGATTTTCCGTAGGTTCCGGTGCCTCTATAGCTTATGTTATAGAGGGAATTTCCCTTTTTGAAGCTACTCCTCGTCTTAGTGTCATTCCGGCTGGCGGTTTCATCATACCGGCCAGCCGTATTACTAGTGATGCCCCTTCAGTTGCTGGGTTCCCCGTTGCTGGTGAGATTTTTATGCCCGAGGAGGTCCGTACACAAGGTTTTGTGGAAAGTGAGTCTGCAACAGATTTTGGAGTTACTCCAGAGATCAATAGCAATATTGACAGCGCTGTAGATCATGGCGTGCAAGCTGAAAGCACTAGTGCTTCTGCAGCAGCCACACCCGCCTGTAGTGAACACTTGGATAATATAGGTGAGTTTGAATTTTCCACCTCCTTCTTTTGGTAATTGTATGCAATGTTCTTCAGACTTAGTCATACCACATTAAATGCTCTGTGGACTTGACTATATTGTGTAAGACATCTTGATAGACTTGATTGCATCATATTCCTGCCATTCCATAGACTTGATTAACATCGTATTGAGTGTTGTTCTGTTGATTTGATTGCCGTCATAACTCTGTTATTCCATTGTCATATGAAGTGTTGTGTTCCATATATATTTGGTTGTTATCTCATGGAGAATTCTGCTTCCGTAGACTTAGCTGTTGTCTTACGGAAAATTCTGTTTCCGTAGACTTGGTTGTCGACTTACAGACAATTTTGCTTCCATAGACTTGATCGTTATCTTATGAAAAAATTTTGTTCTATAGACTTGATTGTCGTCTTAAGAAAAGATTCTGTTTTCATAGACTTGATTGTTGTCTTATGAAAAATTTTGTTTCCATAGACTTGATTGTTGTCTTATGGAAAATTCTTGTTCTATAGACTTGATTGTCGTCTTAAGAAAAGATTCTGTTTTCATAGACTTGATTGTTGTCTTATGAAAAATTTTGTTTCCATAGACTTGATTGTTGTCTTATGGAAAATTCTTGTTCTATAGACTTGATTGTCGTCTTAAGAAAAGATTCTGTTTTCATAGACTTGATTGTTGTCTTATGAAAAATTTTGTTTCCATAGACTTGATTGTTGTCTTATGGAAAATTCTATTTCCATAGACTTGATTGTTGTCTTATGGAAAATTCTTTTTTAGATTTGACCAGGTCTCATGGGATGTTCCCTAGACCCAATCATGATGTATCTTTGTTTGTTGTAATCTTGTAGATTTGATCTAATTTTTTTTTTTATATAGGCACGGGTGACGCCATGCACATATTAGAGGAGGATGATAATGTGGGGATCACTGGTGAGATTATAGTTGCCAGTCCACCACCAAGGCCAATAGCCGAGGCAGGTTCAAGTGTTGGAGCCAGCCCCATATCCGATGAAATTGTTGACTTATTTAAGGAGTTTGATAAGAGGACACCCAACCCTCACCCTGAACGGCATTTTTGGGAGTTCAACTGGCCTTTGGTGTCTTTTGGTGACTTTTGGGTCCCAAGTGATTGCACTACAACAAGATGATTATTTGGTGACGAAATCTAGCGACCAAATTTTTTTTTGTCGCCCAATATCTATCTTAGGCGACAAATTATTTTATTTGTCACCAAATATAAATCTTAGGCGACGAAATTTATATTTCATCGCTACATTCCAAAACATAGATTACATTGGGCGACGAATAACTTTTTTTGTCACCTAATGTATGCCTTTTTTAAGATTTAGGCGACGAAAATCAAATTTCGTCGCCCAATGTTATTTGTAATTACAATTCGGTGACGAAACTCAATTTTCGTCGCCTAATATCACTTGAATTTACACTTTTGGCGACGAAATTTGATTTTCGTCGCCGAATGTAATGAATAACCAGTTTTTTCTTTAAACATTTTTGTTGCCTAATGTATGCCTTTTTTAAGATTTAGGCGACGAAACTAAATTTTCGTCGCCTAATATCACTTGAATTCACACTTTTGGCGACGACATTTGATTTTCGTCGCCAAATGTAATGAATAACCGGTTTTTTCTTTAAACATTTAGGCGATGAAAATTATTTTCGTCACCTAATGTATGCCTTTTTTAAGATTTAGGCGACGAAAATCAAGTTTCGTCGCCATATGTTATTTGTAATTACAATTCGGCGACGAAACTCAATTTTCGTCGCCTAATATCACTTGAATTCACACTTTTGGCGACGAAATTTGAGTTTCGTCGCCGAATGTAATGAATTAAACATTTAGGCGACGAAAATAATTTTCGTCGCCTAATGTATGCCTTTTTAAGATTTAGGCGACGAAAATCAAGTTTCGTCGCCATATGTTATTTGTAATTATAATTCGGCGACGAAACTCAATTTTCGTCGCCGAATGTAATAGAGGTAGGCAACTTGGTGGTTAAAAATTTTATTCTGCCGCCATTTTTTAATAAGATTTAGGCGACGAAAATTGAATTTTGTCGCCTAATTTAATGAATGTATCCTATATGGTGATGAAAAATTATTTTTTGTCGCCTAAAATATCCAATTTTTTAGTTAGGCGCCCAAAGTTTTAATGCGACGGTTTTTTTATAAAATTTAGGTCCTAACCTTGAAGTACTCGATTTGTGTCATATGTTAAAGAAACCAATGTCTATCTTGACAAAAATGTAATGTTATATATCCGGTCATGACCGTTAGCTAGTAAATATACTAAGTACTTAAAAAGGCAATGTCATACTACGTACTTAAATACTAGTAGATATACTACATACTTAAATAGGTAATTAATGTCATACTACGTACTTAAATACTAATAAATATACTACGCACTTAAAAAGGTAATGTCATACTACGTAGTTAAATACTATAGTAAATATATATATTACGTACTTAAATAAAAAAATAATAATAAAAAAAAAAAATGAATTTACGTTAAAAAAATCATTTAGGAATGAATAGGAAAAAAAAAAAAAACTGAATTTACGTTAAAAAAATCACTTTAGGAATGAATAAAAAAAAAAAAAACTGAATTTACGTTAAAAAAATCATTTTAGGGATGAATAGGAAAAAAAAAATGAATTTACGTTAAAAAAATCACTTTAGGAATGAATAGGAAAAAAAAACTGAATTTACGTAAAAAAAAATCACTTTAGGAATGAATAGTAACTAATGTTCTTTTTGTGAGTATGATATCCACTTAATTGGTACCATTAAATGTGATATAAGTACTATCATATATGATATTGGTACTATCCAATGTGATATTAGTACTATCTGATTTTTTATATATATTAATTTAAATAATAAATAAAAATGGTAGGTACCATCATATGTGAGGTAGGTACCATAATATGTGACATTGGTACCATTAATGTGAGATTTTATTTATTAGAGGTACGGTACCCACATGGGTACTGTAGAATTACCCCCATAATATATGACATTGGTATCATTAATGTAAAATTTTATACCTCGTAGAATTACCCATTTTTATATACCAATTAACTTTTTTAAATACCAATTCAAGAGGCAAAGACACATTATACACTCTCAAAAATTATAAACAAAAGAGATGTTATTGGTTAATAGCTGGTAAGCATAACAAAGGGACAAAAACAGTGCAAGCCTAAACAAGATACATAATACACGTTGGAAAAGGGGGGAAGCATTCCCCCCCTTGTTCTGGCCAAAATTCAAAGTGAAGGAGGGAAGAATACTTAGGAGGCGTTTGGTTCTCTTGATCTTAGATTATACCGTGATGTAACATTCCTATAATCCTTGAACCATGGAATCACATCAAGGGAATGTTGGATTATGATATTTGGTTCATTAATTACATCCCCTTCACATTCCAAGAATGTAACATTCCAATGTTTGTTTGGTTGTATCACATTTCTAGGATTCATTACAATTTTTTATAATGAATTCCAAAAGTACCCTTGTGTATAACATATAATACCCTAACATTAATATCTTTCATATAACTATTAAAAAATAATTCATATAGCTATAAAAAAAAATTATATAACTGTAAAAAAAATAATAATAATAAAAATAAAAAATCATTTAATTATTAAAATGACTAAAATAACCCATAATACCTATAACTATTAAAAGGAGGGTGAATAAAATTCATTAAACTAATTCTCAAAGTTACCTAAAAAAAATATTCTAAATTATAAGTAAGCAACTAAGTTATTCTAAAAATATAACTAATAACTAGAATACACATAAAGTGTCATTAATAGAAATAAATTGGTCTACAAATAGTTCCAATCTATTCATGTACTTAACTACAATATTAGAAAAGAGAGGGAAAGAGACAAAAGAAGAAATAATGTTGGTTTTCATGAGTACACCAAGCAAAGCTTTACATAACTAAAGCCTCTTTTGAAGCAAGCTGTACACATACAACTTCTTGAAATGCCCTCCCAATGTGAAAAAATAATCAGTCTTGTTGCAATCAGCAGTAATAATCCCTCCAACTTTCACAATTTCTTCATCAGTCAAGCCCCCTCCAGCAAAAATAAGCTCCTCATGTACTTTCATTCTTCTATCTGCCCCATCTGCCTCATGCTTAAAAGTTTCAGCAAGTTTCTTCATACTTTCAGTGGCTCCTTCATAAACTTTACCCATATTACTCAAGTTATCCACTAATTGCATAAACACAGGATCACTTTTCTTTCCTTTCTTCCTCTTGGTTGATGTTGATGTTGAAGTACCAGATGGGTTATCTGATGATCTAGCTATTGGTGGACCTTGTGTGCTTGCAAGAGATGCAGCTACTGGTGGACCTTGTGTGCTTGAAAGTGAGTCATTAGTATCATACAAATCTTCATTCTCTTCAGCTTGATGTGAACCCCGTCAAGAATAACGAGACCCAACAACGAAAGGGAACCCAAGATCGTTCTATGGACAGATTCGAATGGAAGACCTCGACCCGTTGTTTATGACAAACAAGAACCTCGGTATAAGGAAGACGCCACAAACGGTGATGGAGTTTCCGTTTGATAAGTCGAGATGAACGCCACGGGAAATCCCGATAAGTTCAAGTAGTTCTTCAAAGAACCAAAGAGAATAAACCTCACCAGTTTTTATTAATCATCAATAATCTGCTCAATACAATGAGTCCATGCTATTTATAATGCATGGTTTGAAATAGGAATACAACCTATTAAAGGAAAATACTGAAAGACCAAATAAAAGAATCCTAAAATTAAGGGAGATTTCGTCTGAAATTAACTTCTCCTCCAAGAAAAGAAATCACTTATGGAATAATCCTTAGCTTCTCCTCCAAGAAAAGAAATCACTTATGGAATAATCCTTATAGAATAATATTTGATTTTATTCTCCTTCTAGAATAATTCCATAATATTTCTTGCCAATTCTTAGCCTTGACCGGATCCTTCTAGAACTTGAATCAGGGTGACGATTCTTTGTTGCCCAGGTGGATCATGCTCAATGGGCCTCCACGAATTTGCTTGAGCCCATAACTCTTGAATGAGCCCGTTGAGTACATCCTTGAACTTCTTTGCTCGTGCTCTCGTAACTGGCCCAATTGGTACTTGAACGAGATCCTTCGAAGTGGTGCCTTGATCTCCATCACTCCCTGTCAACAGTTTGCGCCGTATCAGAAGGACCTTCGGCACTAAACCCAGTTGCTCTATCTTTCCCAAAAACATGAGCAAGATCATCATAGTGAGGGAATGGCTTATTCCTTAAACCAGCAGCACCGGGATGACCCTACAATATTGGCATTTTAATTTCATCAGTTATCAATACATGGAACTAATTCACATTGTATTACTTCAACTACAAAATTTAAATTTAACAACGTACCTTAACCAAGCCTTGAAAAATGTCAGGATCACATACCAAAGATTTGTATGATCAAGACATTCTAGGTCACCATTAAAGACCATACGCCTAAGAGTCAATTCTCTCACCACATGTCTATGATAAGAATTCCCACCACTCTTCTTCTTTATAGAACGATATCTCAATATAATAATTGTTGTCAAATAAGTCATAAAAAACAATTGATTAAGCAAATCCATATAAAGCACCAACAATGTGACCAGCTTTTTTTTCCTAGCCAAAGGAATCCGCGCCATTGATTCTATTAAACATAAACACAAACAACATTATAAGAACAATGCAATGTCTCCATGACTGAATATTTTAGAATTAGATGAATACTACAACAATAGAGTGGATGGAAAAATTAATGAGTTGGTGTTGTATGTGTAAGGTGGATGGAAAAATTAAGAGTAGCATATTCTTGTACAATATTTTCCTTTTCCTCTAGTAAGTATTCTTGTACAATGTATTCTCAATATATATATATATATATCACATTATAGTCAAGACCATGCAGGGTGGTAAGGGGACCCCTAAAATCTGTAAAATATACACCCTGAAATGTTACCTTCAGAATCTCAACAGCAGACAAAGCTTTAGCACACTGAACAAAACACTTTTCAATCTACATTTTAAAAAGAAGGCAATCCTCGTGAAATAGACATTAGGGGAACATAATTTCACAATTCACACTCACATAATTACAGCAACTATATAGGTTGAGGTTTTACAAATTTATTTCCATTCTCTTAAAATCAACTACTTATTAACATAATAAACGTAGATCCATCCAAATTGATAGACCCAAACCTCAGCTGTAAAACTGAGCTGTGCACCCGAGTTTCATAATTGAAACACAAGTTTATAAAAGCTGTAGTTCATGAACCGTACTTAGCTACAACAATACATTACAAAAAAACAGGACTCGTCCCCTCAATAACTCCTTTATTCCCACAAACTGCTGCTCAAAATTCATGAAAAACTTAAAAGACATTACATGAAAAACAAAACTCCTTTACACCTCCCTAATTTAAACAAACATGAAACTGGCGTCATGATGGTATCGTTTACACTTTTCGATCTTAGTTTTTTCATCAAGTACACGTCTAGTGACCTTGATGCTTTCCATGATCAATAAAACTTATTATTTATAAAAAAAAGAAGCTAAAACTACATTCTGCCTTGCACATCCAAGCACCTAAAACTCAATTTGAGTCCTAAATTTTCACTAGCAACAAGTCCAACCTTACTTACCCTGCCCCCACTGAAAAAAAAAAAGAAAAAAAGTCCAAGACATCTCTTATTTAGTTAGACTTCATAGCATATTTGAGCATGTACACCCCACCTTACCACTTGACCAAGACTTGAAAATATTGACATTAGTTCATTTCTCAGAAATTCCGTCAACTAAGCTGGCTTCCCACTAAACTCAATGATTTCAAACCCTTTATCTCACACAATCTGTCTCCAAAATAGCTAAGATCCTAACAGCCCTAACAACAAGCAAAGAAGGCTCCATGACCATGATAAAATCTTAAGCTCCAAAGAACCACCACCAAAAAGTGATAGTATTCCTAAACCAAATCACAAAGCTTCCTCATTCAGCTCTTACAACAAACACAAAAGCCACATGTAATCCACCTACTAATCTAGATTCACTGCATGTAAGCAGCAACACATAATCCACCAATAGATACAAAATTTTCAGAATCAAACTTAATTTTTTTCATCAATTACAGTCCCTACAGCAACATCCAGTTTATTAAATAATCAAAAGCCAAAAAAATCAAAAATAAAAAATTTTCCGATGTTATATGCAGAAAACGAAGGAAAGCAAAAAAAAAGAAGGTCAAGGTAATAGTTGAATCTTATCTATTTTTCCTATGGCAAAATCTATGTATTTTTGTAAATTTGATTTATTGGATATATAGTATCAAGTATCAACCCAAATCTTAGTGAGTGGAACTTTTTATTCTTTTTTTCTCTTTTAACTTTTGATGTCAACAACTCAGCAGCATGCCAATGCGATGAAAACCACGAGGAACCGTTCAATTAGTACTGGATATGAAATGAATAGGTAAAAGTAAAACGAGCCATAAAAGAATGGTCGCAAATATTTGTCATCTTGCACGAAAGGCATCTTTCTGTGACAAAATAAACAAAACCGACCTTTGCCTATCCCAAAGAATCCTTATCTCTAACAAAGCTAACCCAAAAAATAATCAAAATCCAGTTCCTCGATATAGAACAACCTCACATTACCGATGTTATATGCAGAAAACGAAGGAAAGCAAAAAAAATTTTGAGAATCGAGAACTTACCGATGAAAGCTTCGGTGTCTGGAAGTTAGATGGCGATGATTCCGGCGAGACTCCGACGATCAAGCACCATTAAAACCGCATGATGAGCCATTGCTAGAGGGAGAGGCGGAGAGGCAGAGAGTCATATGCTAGAGAGAGGCAGAGACGGCTAGGGTTGGGAGAGTTTGAAAAAAATTATAACAGTGGCAAGTTTTGTAAATAAGAGTGATTGGGCTGGACAATTTTGTCAACAACATAAATTTTGCCCAAATTTGCACATCACGCGTGTTTTCAAAGAGATGGAATGTGAGATTCTTCTAATGTAATAAGGTAATCTCATCACACTAATTTTGGATGATGTGATTACTTTTGTAATGTTACATTACGGATATTTAAGCGAACCAAACACCGTGATGTTCCATATCACGCTAATGTCATTACGATCACAGGTATATCACGTGAACCAAACGCCCCCTTAGTTTTTTCTTCCTCCTTCATTCTTCTCCAATTTACTTGTCTTCTTCAAATTTCTCCCACATTCCTTCTTCTTCTTCACCAATAACTCATTTTCTTGTGTTTTTCTCTTGAAATTTCAGCCCACCATTGATGGTTTTAACTTCTTCCTCAAAGTCAAATATGGTAAAGAATAAAAGATTCAAGTTGACAATCAACCCTTGCTTCAAAACATACGAAAACATTGTTCTAATGGTGCTAGAAGTGAGGTATGTATTATTAAACACTCAAACTTAAAATGTTTTAGATTTATTGATGTAATTTTCGGATTTATGGGTATTTTGTGTTTTTTGGAGTTGATTATTACATGTTTTGGGTTTTTGTATTCCACTTTGTGATGGGTTTGTGTTGTTGTTGTTTGAGAATGCATTTGTAACACATTTAGAGTAGATATTGTGTGTCTAAACTCTATAAATGTATGTAGGGAGAATGGGTTTTGTGAAGAAAACTCATGTGTAGGTAATATGCAAAGTTGTCCACCAAGTGTTTGATTAAATGATCATTTGGAAGCAAATTCCAAATGGTGAAGAATTTGGTCATGTATCCTTCATGAAAAATGTTTATTTTTCCATTTAGAATGACTCTAAAACATTTTTAGGCTGATTTTGGTTGAGGTTTGGTGAAATTGGTTTCATGTATAATGAAGATTTATTAAGTTACCAAAAGGAAGAACTAAATTTGCTGCTGATTTTTCTACTACTGCATGAACAGTAAATTTCAATTGAAATTCTGTTTTTATTGAAAATAGATATGACAAAATGGTTTTTTGGGAATTATTATATCATGAGTCTAGTATATGTGTATTAAATTTCATGAGAAAATATCATCGTTTGATATTTATTTGTGAATTTATAAGAGAACTAGTCAAATCTGTCCACAAGACAGTTTTGTGCATCGTGTGTTGTAAAATTTACCATAAATTCCACATGGGGAATTTTGAGACTAATTCTGCGTAGAATGAAAGATAACACCCTTGAGGTTAATTTGGAAAAAATTTTACAGTGATTTGATGAATATATGATTTTTAGTCAATTTGTTTTCAAAATTCTAGAAATTGTATGGAAGATTTGATGTTGCTGAGTTGTATGAATTTTAGAAAATTATATGAAGCTCATTTTGATCCAATTTTTTTATGGTCTGTTATAGACACATAATTAAAGGTTTCTGTAAATTTTTATCCAATGTGGATGTGTTTTGGTAGTGAAAATGAAGTTTATAAGTGTGTTACACTCTTCTGGAATTGGCTGTTTGACATAATTGAGCTTACTGACTCTTGGGAATTTTAATAAATTATAGAAAAGTAAACTCGAGCTGAAACTTTTAGGACACATGCACTTATATCTATGTGAATTGAATGAGTTTCAATTCAAACCCTAAGGGCAAATGTGCAAATATACGTTTCATAAAACTTAAACATAGAAATGAGTGATCAAATGGAAAAAAATATAAAACTGTCATGGAACGACCTGTGGACCTACATGAATTTGATATTCGAAACCAAAGTAACACATAAGAACTTACAGATTGATAATATGATACATTCATTCTTCAATCATTGGGTATATAGCCAATGAGTTTTTATGTTGTTGTTTGGGTATATATTTCATGTTTTTGTTTCTTAAATTTTTCAAAGATAGACACTACTTGGACAAGGAGTGGGGCCAGTGTTTCTCTGTGAGTATATGTTATAATTTTGTTGATTTCTTTTTCATTTGCCAGTTTTATGGATGATTTAAGATGTATAAATTTTCTATGGTTTTTTTTTTTTTTTTTGGATTTTTAGGGATCAAGAAGAAAAATACATTTGGTGGTAAGCCATTTTATATTGACATTAACACACATGCTCTCTCATGCAAAACAACCTTGAATTTATTATTATTTTTTTGCCTAAGTTGTAATCTAGCTACTTGAGGTTCGTGTATTAATTGCAATATTTCATTACTAGAAATATCCCATCAAGGGAAAAAAATGTAAAATGACCACGGTTAGAGAGTTATGCGCAATAGTGCGTTTCATAAAACTTAAGCTTAAAAATATTCCACCAAGGGGAAAAACATGTAAAAAAAGGCCACGGAATATCCTGTGGACAAAAACGAACACGACCCTCGTGTCCAAAGTAACACATAGTAACTTACAAAACTTTGATAAGACTCACAGTTAGAGAGTTATACGTAAATATGTGTTTCATAACACTTAAGCATAGAAATGTCTCGCCAAGAGGCAAAAATGTAAAAAAAACCACGAAATGGCTCGTGAACCAACACAAACACGACCCTCAGAGCCAAAGTAACACGTAGGAACTTACAGAATGATGATAGGGCTCACGGTTAGAGAGTTATGCGTAAATGTACGTTTCAGAACACTTTAGCTTAGAAATGCTCCGTAAAGGGGCAAAAACATAAAAAGGTCACGGAACAGCCTTTGGATCGACACAAACTTGATCTTCAGGTTCAAAGTAGAACAAAGGAACTTATAATATTTTGATAAAGCTTACGGTTAGAGATATATGCGCAAATGTGTGTTTAATAAAAATTAAGCTTAGAATGAGTTTTCAAAGGATAAAAATATAAAATGACCACAGGACAGCCTGTGGACCTACATAAACACGATCGTTGGGTCCAAAGTAACACACATGAATTTACAAAAATGGTGTCATTAGTTTTACAGATGCTTAAAAATGTTTCTCATATTTCTTATAGAAATAATGTTTTTGCTCTTTAGTCTTAATGTTGTTTTTTTTTTTTTTTTTTTTTATATATTTTGTGCAGATTGTATGAGCTTGGGGGAATGAAGACATATTTTCTCGTGTGAAGTCTTTTTTTTTTTTGGTATTGTTAGATGACATTTTTTTCATTTCTATTAATTGTTGTACTGATTGTATTTATGATAATTTTAAATTTAAATATTATTTACTTTTGGAATGTATGGAAGATTTGTTTATGGATATTTTGTTGAAAATGAATTGATTTGTTAATGACAGGTTGTAATGAGTAGGTATAAAATATTAAAAATGCAAAAACCTAATTTAATATATATATATATATATATATATATATATATATATATATATATATATATATATATATCATTTGGCGACCCACATTTTCGTCACCTAATAGCTTGGAAAACAAAAAACAAAAAACAATAGGCGACGAAATGTTTTGTCGCCTGAAATTCAATAGGCGAGAATATAAATTTCCTCACGTAAAGAATATTTGGCGACAAAAATAAGTTTCGTCGCCTATAGTTTTTTAGCGACGAACCATGTTTCGTTCACAAATAAACTTTAGGCGACGAAAAGAAATTTGTCGCCAAATACTATTTAGGTGACGAAAAAATTCATCGCTAAATGTTGAAAGTATTAGGCGACAAAAATATTTTGTCGCCAGGACTATTCGGCTACCAACATTAGTCGACGAAACGATTTTTGTCGCCTAATGTACTATTTCGTCGCCTAGTACATCAAGCGACGAAATTGAGACTTTTGTGCGACGAAAAGGTTTTGTTGCCATAAACCTATTTTCTTGTAGTGTTGTGTTCCCTATCTATAGCGACTGACTACAGAGCATGGTAACTTTGTCGCTAACTTCAAGCTCAGTGCTAGATTGGGTGGACCCATGTTATCCCTCCTTGGCAGCGTTCTGGCTGCCATGAGCAGATCCAACCTTGGGACCATGACAAAGGTCCAGATTCTCGCGTGGAAGGGTGTTATCTAGGACCTCATGGAGGTTGGATTTGACCTGGGATTCATGATGAAGTGCAAGCTCTCCAGGATCAGATTGCCCTTTTGCAAGGCTCTCTGGCCGTGCTGACAGCTTATCAAAAGGAAATGACGTCTACGGGAGGGATGGCTCTCGGGTTTGAGCACAGCAGATCACTCTTTGACAGCCTTTTCA
Source organism: Fagus sylvatica (assembly GCA_907173295.1). NCBI lineage: Eukaryota > Viridiplantae > Streptophyta > Magnoliopsida > Fagales > Fagaceae > Fagus > Fagus sylvatica. The sequence continues at coordinate 29,943,448 of OU015770.1, forward strand.
ATTGACCTTTTCATTTACCGTATTCATTTCCTTGTAATGACCATGTTCCAATCTTGTTTCCATATATTTATACTTATGTTTCGTAATGACCGAGTTTCAGTCTTTCTTTTGGACACTTATGCTCACATTTTGTAATGACCAAGTTTTGGTCCCTCTTTTGAACACTCATGCTTATATTTTGTAATGACCAAGTTTTGGTCTCTCTTTTGAACACTCATACTTATATTTTGCCTATGTCAAGCCAAGCATGTGAGTTTGACTAATCTATCACTTGTATGGTTTCATGTTCTCCATTTTTTTTTTTAAAGGAGAGAAGGGTCTTCTCTTTTCTTTTTTGATAAAAAACATGTGGAAGTCTTTTCATTTTTTTTATCAAAGCATAGATATTGTGCGTCATCGCTTTTTGAACAATACATGAGAATTCAAACTGTTCTAAGACAAAAAGATACAAAATACTTGACTAGTAAAAGTGCATCTTACGAGTAATACCACTTCAGCCATTTCCCGTTGATGGGGTCTGCCAAGGTGGTGCCATCTGCCATGGCTAATTTATAATAGCCACTATCATATGTTTCACGGATTAGGTATGGCCCCTCCCAATTTTGTGCAAACTTGGACGGTGAAGGGAGACCTCTTCTCACATGGTCCACTATCCTTAGGACCATCTGGCCTTTGGCAAAAATTCTGGTCTACAGCGTCTTTCCGTAGGCACTAGCAAGCTTTTGATGGTACTGTAGACTACGGGCTTGGGCCAACTCTCTTGCTTCTTCCAGACTTTCTAAGTCTGTTGCCCTTGCTTCTGCATAGATGTCAGCATTAACTTCTAAGTCCATCTCATGCAAAATTCTTGGGCTAGGCACCAATAATTCTGTGGGAGCAATAGTATCAGTACCGTAGACCAGAGAAAATGGGGTAAAACCCGTCGCTGTCTTAGTTGAGCCACGGTAGGCCCACAATGCATTTGCCAGGTGAGAGCTCCAGCCTTTACCATAGTCAAAAATCGTTTTGCTCAGAATGCGCAACAACATGCGATTAGTTGCCTCCGCTTGTCCATTGCCTTGGGGGTAATAAGGCGTGGATCTACGGTGCTTGATCTGATAATGTTCCAAGACTTCTCTAACACTCTTGTTAACAAAAAGGGTGCCATTATCACTTATGATTTTATGGGGTATGCCAAACCTTGTGATAATGTGTTTACGGATGAAGTTAGCCACAGCTACACCAGTTGCCTTGCGAAGGGGAATGGCCTCAATCCATTTTGAGAAGTACTCAGTAACTACCAAGATCCAAATGTATCCACTGGAAGGTGGATTAATCGGGCCAATGAGATCTAGCCTCCAAGTGTGGAAAGGCCATGGTGTTGCCATGTTCTGTAGACTGGTTGGATGTGTGTGAATCAGATTAGCTTGAAGTTGGCAAGTGTGACAAGACTTTACGAAGTCTGCCGTATCCTTCTTCATAGTTGGCCAATAATAACCAAGAGTCAACAGTAGTTGGTAGAGTCTCTTTTTGCCTTGATGCTCTCCACATTCTCTGGAGTGAGCTTCCTTCATTACTATTTGAGATTCGGCCAAGTTGAGGCATCTCAAAGGATCCCCGTGAAACCCCTTTCGAAATAATATGCCTCATTCCACAAAATATCTTGTAGCCAATTTCTTGAGCCGAATTGCTGCCTTACTGGTCTGCGGCAAAATGTTTTCGATGAGATATTCAAGAAAAGGAGTGCGCCAGTCACTAGAAACAAATGTTACATAGACTTTATCAGACTCATGTTGGTGCTGACAAAATGAACATTGCTCTGTAGACTGGCTGCCTCTTTACTCATGTTAGGCCAAAAATAGCCCAAGCGTTGGAGTCTACGGTAGAAGCTCACCCCATCACTGAATTCACAAAACCTCTCATGGACTTCTGTGAGCTTCTTCGCTGCCTCTTGGAGGCTTACACATCTTGCCAAGACACCTCCAAGTAGTCTACGGTAAAGATCATCAGTAATTAACACATAGTCCTTGAGTGTCTTTAGGTCTGCCACACCTTCAGGTGACATAAGCTTGGCCTTTATGGGTGTTCTCCAATCTTCAGCATCAAGATGTTGTTCTTCAAATTCCTCTTTCAGCAGATCAATGATGGGCGTGCTTCTCTTGTTGATTGTGACATCTACTTTTGGCCCTTCAAATGAAATTTGTGAACCTAAAGTTGCAAGTGCATCCGTATAACGATTCCTGCATCTCATGGCGTGAGAAATCTCAAAAGTGTCAAACTTCTCCTCTAATTTCTGGGCTAAAGCACGGTATGGTGCCAATGATGGCTCTTTGAGTGAAAACTCACCTTTGGCCTGGCAGATTACAAGATTGGAATCCCCAATTACTCTCAGGTGCTTTATTCCCATTTCATGTGTAATGGCTAATCCGGTTATGTAGGCTTCATATTCCGAGGCATTGTTAGAACATGAAAAATCAAGTTTGAAGGACTTAGCCATAATCTCCCTCTTCTCTGATTAGCACAATATCAGCCCCACTTGAGTTGGATGTGGAAGAACCATCAAATTTCAAAGTCCATATAGAGTCTACCAAATCTGCCAAAAGTGCCTCCTCACTCCTCCTGGTACCTCATGTGAGATTGATGAACTATCCTCTCCCGAGAATTGTGCAAGGAGATCTGCTATAGCTTGGCTCTTGATTGCCGTAGGATTTTCAGTGATTATCTCATATTGAGATAATTGCAAAAGCCACTGAGCTAGTCTACCAGAGAGGACTGGCCTGTGCAGTAGACCTCTGATTAGGTGGGACTTGGTCATCAGTTGAATTTTATGGGCCAAGAAATAGTGTCGTAGACGCTGTGAGGCATATACCAAGGCTAAACATGCTCATTCAGCCCCTGAGTACCTTGTTTCAGCATCTCTAAGTGCCCGGCTGACATAGTAGACTGGCTTTTCAGTCCCACTTTCATCTTCTTGTGCTACTAATGCCCCAATTGCTTCACCATTGGAAGCCAAGTACAAACGCAAGGATCTGCTAGCAATTGGAGCGCATACGATGGGGAGCTTGGTCATGATCGCTTGGATCTTTTCAAATGCTTGCTGGCATGCCGTAGACCAGACAAAAGGAACCCCCTTTTTCATTAGGGGCGTGAAAACAGTTGTTATCGCTGCCAAACTAGGAATGAATCTCCTGATGTAAGATAACCTCCCTAAAAAGCTCTTCAATTCCTTGTGAGAGGTTGGTGCCTTCATGGTAGCTATGGCAGATGCCTTAGCTGGATCAACGTCAATTCCATGGTTGTGGACCAAGAAACCTAAGAATTTTCCGGCCGACACCCCAAAAGCACACTTGAGGGGATTCATCTTAAGCTTGTAGAGCTGGCATCTATCAAACACCTTTCTCAAGGTTTCAAGATGATCTTATCTTTTCTTAGATTTCACCACAATATCATCCACATAATCTTCAATTTCCTTATGCATCTGTGAGAACCACGACCCGAGGGTCAAATGGGCCTCAAAATGTGACCCAACTGATGAATGATCATCCCTCTAGAATGAAGGTGATGTTACAGTAGAGTCGCCACTTATTTTTGCAAGAAAGAAAAATAAGAAAATTCTAAAAAAATACTTCTCTTTATTCAATTTGGATTGTATGATTACAATTGAGTGTCCAAAACAGAAAATTACATAGCAAAAGTTGTTTCCTAGGTACAATCTAAGAGAATTACATTTGAATGCTTCCTAAATACAGTATAGTACAGTAGAAATTTACCTTCACAAATAAACTAATCTAGAACCTTCAAGACTAGGCTCGGGGGCTTGGTTACAAAACGAGAAGGTGTAAGCACCTCGTTTTGCCCGATTAAAATCGGTCTTCTAGGATAGAGCTTGGCCAAAAACGAATATTTCAATATACAAAAGCATGGTTCACCATAAAATTTATTTTAAAGGTTCAAGTTCTTTATTAAATCATTTACATGTGAAAAAAAAACATATTATCGTCATCATCATGTGAATAGGCAAACAAATAAAAAAAATCAATAAAGAATGCTTACCTACATGCACGTGGAAGAAGATCTTGTTGATTGCTTTAGAATCACCAGAGTTATGTTCAACTTTGGCTGCAATCAAAGAGTTGGTTAATAGAAGACACAAAAATTTATCACAATGGAAAACTTTGAAAAAAAGGAAAAGCAAGGATCAGAAGAGTTGCTGTATGGCTGCAATGGTGGGGAGTTTGTATTCTGCCCAGCTGCCAAGAGAGAACTCTGAAAATGCTTCCTTGATGGTCTTCAAGGTACCTGTGAACAAAGCTTTGCCATAGGGGATTTTTGTGGGAGCTTTTCTCTGTCTTTTAATGGGGGATTATTTAGAGGTTTTTTTTGCTTTAGAAATCCTACACAGAATGATCTGGAATTCTCTCTAAATCTCAAACTTTGGGACCTTTGTAACTGACCCTCCCTTTCCTTTTTATAGCCAAACCAATGATTAGCTATCTTTGTTTAATTTTGTATTTTTATTTTCAATTAATCCCTATTCTTTATCCTCTACCAGCTGTGAACTGACTTGGACGTGTGAGAATTCAAATTTTAAGTTTTAGAGATAATTTTGGGATAAGAAAACGTGCTCCAGGTTCGAAGTGCCGGATTGGTGGTTCAATGTGCCGGCCGGTACTTCAATGTGTGCTTGAAGTGCCGGCCGGTACTTCAAATCCCAATCAAAGTGCCAAATACGAGCTTGAAGTGCCGGCCGGTACTTCAAAACTCAATCAAAGTACCGGCCGGTACTTCGAGTTTTAAACAAAACCGTTTTTAGCTTCTTTTTTGGTATTTATCCGTTTGTTAAATGTTGTCCCACTTTTTATGATAAACACCAGATATAATAGTGATCTTAATCTTCTTAAAATATTTGAATTAATCTATTTCAATTAATCCTTATATTTTAATTAATTAATCATACTATTTATCCCACTTAAACTGATTTCATCTAATGTAGTAGAGTCCATAATTATTTATCATTACAAGCCAATGGGACGTTTACACCTCATTAATTAAAATCAACCCAATTAATGGACCAATGATAATTAGTTTGGATTAATCCTATGTACCTGGAATTATTAAATCATTATGCACTCTATCCGTTAAATCTTTAATTGATCATAACATTTGCACTTATGGTCCGATTTGGGCTTGTGACATGTTGTTTTGAGTATTTTGAAGTGGAGATTTGTTTAATCAATCCAATTTGTCAATCAAATTGTCAAAATTGTCTTAGAGAAGTTGTATACTTCGTTCTTTGGATTTATTTTGGAAAGGACCCTAATTTGTATTGTTAGGTTATGTAGGTAGCAAAACGAGGTGTCTACAGCATCATATCATGGAACATGGCCGTCATGGTCCTTTGGTAGGTAGCACCGACATTTTTGAGACCGAAAGGCATAACGGTGTAATAAAAATTGCCAATTGGTGTGCGGAAGACAGTTTTTTCAGCATCCTTTGTTGACATACGAATTTGATTGTAACCACTAAACTCGTCCATGAAAGAAAACATGACATGACCGGTGGCCGAATCAATCAACAAGTCCATGTTCGGGAGAGGAAATTCATCCTTAGGGCATGCTTTATTAAAATTACGAAAGTCAACACAACATCTAATCTGCCCATTCTTCTTTTTGACCGACACAATATTTAACAGCCACCGCGGATGCTGTATTGGTTTAATAAAACCAGCAGCGAGCAACTTTTTTACTTCTTGTGTGATTTGGGCTTCCATTTCTGTGTGGAAAGTCCTCATGGGTTGCACTACAGGCTTGGTACTAGACTCCACATTCAAGGAATGGGCCACAAGTCCCGGATCTATCCCGGGCATCTCATCATAATCCCAAGCAAACACATCTTTATATTCATGCAGCAGATCAATCAAACATTTTCTTTCTTCGGCAGACAAAGACATGCTAATTGATATAGGCTTACTAACATCAAGATCATCACTTAAATTAATTACCTCAAGTTCTTCTTTGGCAGTCATCTTTGGTTCAGCTATGGTAGACTTTTCTTCCTTTACTGTTGTAGACTCTGCCTGATCTACCACAACTCCTTCAGAATTTCCAGTCTGCTGTGTCAAGTGGAATGAGGGTTGCAGACCACCCTCTTCAGGTGTGGGACCCTCTTGCGGTGGGCAATCAGGCCCCACGCACCTTCATAAACGATAGACAACACGTCCATTAGGGAGCTGGACGCGCACACATTGCGGTGGACTCCCATGCTCAACTTCACGTTCCTTCCTTTTCTTTTTTCGTTCAAGCAGCTCCCGTAGATCGACCTCAGGGTCATCCTTGATATCTTCCCATATGGGCCCATGAAAAGAAAAGGGGGAAAATGAATAAAAGAAGAAAGGAAAGAGAGGAGGGGGAGAGGCACGGGAGACTAGGGAGAAGAAAGAGAGAGAAAAGAGAAAGAGAATGGGGCTCCGGCCCCCCTGATTATGATTTTGTATAGGTTATTGAGCCATTTGTATGTATTTTTCCCCGTTAATTTAGTGAGAAACCCCCTATCCGTGGATGTAGGCATTGTTAGCCGAACCACGTCAAATATGGTGTTCATTGTTGTGTTTTCTCTCCCTCTAATCTTTGTCTCGTCGGATTTATCCACACAATCGGGTCCCAATCATGCCGAGCTACGCCGTTAAGCGGTTCCATTCATAACTCGATTTTTTACCCGCACAATTAGTTTTTGGGTTGCCTTGCGGCATCAATTCTGGTTTGAGATTTTGGATTTTGCAGCGTTTTGATTGCTGGTTTGGGCAGTGGGGGCAAAGAATCTATGGAGTTCTTGCACACGGCGGTGAGTGGGTCTTAGTCGTTTTCCTAATCACTAGTTCTTCCTTGAAACCAATTTCTTTGTCACAGTTTGATGTTGGACAGTACGCCAGTACCCTTGGTCAATGATGATGGGTTCTTAACATTGTCCATGACAATGTTCTGGAAAAGCATGCTCAACACTAAACTTGGTGGCAATCTAAACTTTTCTGGACATTTTAGATGACGTTTTCATTGTGTTTGGTTGGGAATTGGATTCTACTTAACTTGAAATGAATTGGGATCTATTATTTTTAAACTTAATTTCACTACGTATCCGTTAATGAAGAAATCAGATTTGTGGGAATTCAATTTAGGACTCCAATTTGCAATTTTTGCTTTGATCACTTTTGGCCAAATCAAATTTTATATTCTTCGATTCTTCCTCAAATCAATTTCATAAATAAATAAATAAATAAAATTGTAATTTTATTTTATTTTTCAGTATTTTAATTTTTGGATTTTTTTAAGAAAAAAAATGTATTTGATTAATTTTTAATTAAAAAAATTCCGAATTAAATTAAATAACAATAAAAAATTCTGACTTAGATGAGAGATGTGGCATTTAACAGAAGTATACTAATAGATTTGGACTGAATGACTCTTTTGAAAACGATTCAAACCTAAAGGGTTAAAATGAAAACTTTTAAAATTAAAAAGTCAAAATGAAAGCACCCTAAAGTTAGGGTCCAAAAGTGGACTTTAGTCTTAATGTATTATAGAAATGGGCCCATCACCTCCTTATCTATCTCTTGCCCAAACTGTCAGACTACTGGGCCTAGGTTGTGACGGGAGAAAGCCCAACCAGTCATATCATTGAGGCCCAATTTGGGCCTTCCACCTCCTGGTCCGAATCTGAAAGATCTTGTATCTGTTCATTCTATCCCCTCCACCTTAATTTTTGGAGTTCACAAGCGATGATAGTATTAAATTTTTTATAATCATCTCATTGTCTGAAGACTACATATTTTCTTTTGCTAAACGTCTGAAGACTACATATACTCTTTTAGCTGTCGATATGTTTAATTCTGTAAGGGATAATATAACCAAAATAGCAGTCAAGAAAATTGATTCTATTGAATAAATTCACCGGTTAGAGATGTTCTCTGATTGATATCATTTTGGCAAAGTAAAATCCCCCCGCTTTCACAGTTCCAATTCTCATGAAGTACAGATAGTACAAAAAAGTTTTTTTTTTTAATTTATCTTAAACAAGATTGAGTAAGGCCATAGCTATATCCATCTCAACTGGTAATTTGGGATGGTATTACAGTTTTCTTTTGGTTCAGCATAATTATCACTTTTATTGTAGCCGGCTTTTTGGAATTTTTTTTTTCTTTGAAGAAAAAAATAAAAACTAACACAAACAATGGACAAGGAACATGAATTTTTGTAGAAGTAATGACATTACATACATAACTGATAACTCATCACATAATATAATGTATGTGATAAAAAGAAGAAAGAATTAAGTGAATACAATCAAATCTCAGTTTCCGAGAAACACCATAAACATAACTCCAAATCAATATCTCGCAATATTCAATTTCTTTGCAGCCAAAAAGCTTCAAATTGGTTCAAAAAATTCAGAGCTTCAGCAGAGCAAGAAGAGTGAACAAAACCGAGGACCCCAAAACGGCAACGGAGACAGGCAGAGAGAATGCCGCTCCGACATCCATCGTGGGAGCGGGCGCAGGAGCCAGCTGGGTGTCCTGAGCCGAGACCATCGCAGCCACCGAGCTTACCACAATGACCAACACCAGCATCAAGGCCTTGGAAATACTAACTTGTGCCATGGCTGAAAATCACCAAGGAATTGGAAATTTGGAATATCCAATAAGCCAAACACAAATTATAAAAGAGAAAGCGTTTAGAGAGATTGGAATTGGAATTGGAATTCTGAGAAGGGATGAGTGAGAGGAGCAGTATTTATAAGGCAAACTGTGCGGCGTGTGGACCCTACGGGAAGCTGTGACAGCATGTAAAACGGGTGGCAATGGCAACGGCTACCAACAGCGCAAGCTCCAAGACCAAATTTGAACTTTGAAGTAAAGTGTGGACGCGTGCGATAATCTGAATTCTGAATTACTTTGGTCGGTGGACGTGGCAAACGATCATCTGCATGTGTTCAAGGTTGCGAGTTTGTATGTCGGTAGGCCCATGTGAGAGGAGACTCTGCTCCAAACCCCAAACCGCTCATGTGTTTCGGATAAAAGGGTAGTGATATTTTCAACTAGTATTTGATAGTTACACATCAACATAGAAAATTGTGTTTTAAAAAGACCAAAAAATTATGTATGATCAACTTCAAATGATCAATGTTAAGCATAAGGACAGTTTGGTCTTTTACAAACACAATTTCCTATATAGTGTGTTCAAATACAAGTGTAAAAATATCATTATCCAAATAAAAATGTCTTACTTTTCCTCAATATATATATGGTTGAAAAAAAAAGAGATAATAGAATAATTAATTTGTATAAATATACTTTTATATCTTTATGAAATAGATTTTTTTTATTACTATATAAAAATTTATCTTTTTTCCCATTCTTGTATAAGACAAATAATATCATAATGTAAATCAGTAGAGATGAACATATCAAATTTATTACAATGATATTTTATAATAAAAAAAAAATACACATAACAAAAAAATTAAAGGGGAAAATTACATAAAAAAAAAATCAGAACTGGCCCTGTGTGCATGGTGATGAATGTTGTAATTTTTCTCTAATTAATGGTTGGTCAATGATGATCAGGTTAACACAACCCTAATAACATGTCGTATTAAACTCATCTATTGTTTTATCATAAATAAATAAAAACCATCTATTGTTATTTCGAGGCTAAGCATTTTTTGACTTACAAAATCAAAGAAAAATATTGATTTTATTGGCACTAACCCAACAATCGATCATCATTATATTTTTGGTTGAATTAGGATGTGTTCTTTTGCGCGCTCAGACTAGGCAGTTTTTGTTATCATGGTTTCTCTCAAACCATTATTAATTTTAGGCCGTGTGCACGTACGGAGCCAGGATTTCACCTTTGGGAGGCTAAAACATGAAACAAAAAAATATCTTTCAATAATAAATATATATATATATATATATATATATATATATATTAAGATTCTATGAGGGGTGTTTTTGTGCTCATGCCACGTGTCGCACCGAGATTGATGGTGACATTGGCTAAGCTTCGAAGAGAAAAGGAGTCGAACTCAAAATTCAACAAAGGGTCTAAAAGTTGGCCCAAGGGCTAATGGGGTAGCTTCCACACATAGTTGAAGACCAAATTTACTAAAGCCCATTAAGTGCGAAGAATGACCAAGAAAGCCTAATGAGATACTATGGCTAATAAAAGCCCAAAGACAATGATGAAATAAAGTCTTTCACTATTTCATGAGTAAATCGGATTTAGAACACGACAACTTTAATCAAAGTACACAAAATCATGCGTTTTTCACTTTCTTGTTGACATCTTCTGCAAAGCAAAAGTTACTAGTAATGAACTTGTTGAGACAAAAGAAGTTGACTTAGTGGGAGAGAGTTAGTCCCATGAGACATGCATGAAAGTAAAGGGAGGAGGTGTTTGGGCCCTTTATGGAGCCAATTTAACAGTAGAAAGGTATTATGATTTCAGCAGGACATTCTAGGATTTGGACCCAGACATTTGCTGCAGGGCTTTTCTGAGAGAAAAGAGAGTCTAGACATCTACTGCAATGCACTTTTTGGGAGTTAAGCTCAAATCTTAGTATTTTCGAATTGGGCTTGTGTTTAGGGTTGGGGATTGAAGTTTTAAGGTGAAAGATCACCTTAGAGCTTCTTATTTTTGGGTTTCTACTAGAGAGTGCTCTAGAAATAGACAACTTAGCCTTTACTTAGAGAAATCCTTCTCTTGTTCTAGTACTAATTGTCTTGATGGTGATTAAGGATTCAATGGAGTCTTTTATAGAGGTCATTAGGTTAGCTTAAGTTTGTGGGAAATCCGACTTCTGATTTCCCTTAAGCCATTAGACTTCAAAACTTAACCATAAATGGTATTTTTTTTTTCCTTGGGGAGGAGCTCAAGTTATTCCCTAAATGGAAATGGGTATGGTTTTCCCCTAATTTCGGGGCAAGACCCTCTTCTGCCTTTGAAATGGCTGGTTAGAAGCATTTAATGCGTGATGGGCTGGTTCAAGTGAAGGGTTGTGTACATGCATGCTTTATGAGCTTTGGTTTCCACAAGCTAGCAACCATGTCCCCCAACAGATTCAGTGCCAGCTGATGAGTGGTTACCTAGGCCTTGGGACTTACTCCCCTCCTACAAACCACACTCTTATAGTCTCAACAAGAAATAGGAATAGTACCCTCAAGGATCTGAGTCGTGGGGCTACTCCCTTAGTCTTTTTAGGACTGCCTTGGGCATGGGCTGTGAGTTCACATCTTATTTCCTAAGTCCCCATACGTTTCAACCTTGTATGGTGGTCTATGAGGCTGTTACCCAGAAGTCTGTCATAGGCATAATGCCGAAATCCATGTTTTCTAGTAAAATGGAGAGCTACCGAGCAGCTGGTGATGGAAGAGTGGCTCGAAGTGCTTTAGGGAATAGAAACTGGTTGCTTCTGGTACATGTAGAGGGCAAGGGAGCACTGTTCTCCTCTGTTATGATGAAATAGGGGGTGTCGTGGGTCCCACTAGCAGCAGATCTTGAGCCACTAAGTGGATAGCTAGGCATTCTGGTCTCTAGGGCCCACAGACAGGTTGTCCAAGGCTGGGAATTGGCTTTGGACCTCTTCTTCTTAGGCTTGGGTTGTCCCTTTAGTAAAAATAGATACTATTTAGGCCCAAAGCAACAATAATGCTTTGCTTGAACCAAAATCTTCACATTGGTCCCATTGGGCTTGCACAGTGCCGAAATGCTTTATAATATACCCAAATAGTTTATTAAACACAAGTGAGGCAATTTTGTGGGCTGGGCTTAATGGGTCATCTTGGGATTATTTTAATCAGGCCCAATCAGTTATTGGGGCCTTATTCATTTAAGGATCCAAAAAATGGGCATGTACAGATTCAAAAATAAATTAATATATGAAAATATAAACTAGCATCAGTATTCATGTCCTTCATCGAGTTGCTCCATAGGAATCAAATTACTCTTAAGATTAAGAATCTCTATAACATTTTGTTTGTAACATAGAGCTTCATTTAGTAAATTGATTCGAACATCACCCTTTTCTCATTATGTATATAGCAGACATTAATAATCATTTCAGCTAGTAGTAATGGGCCTTAGCCCATTATAGTACTAGTAGAGTCAGATCTCTTATTACTTATACAACACTCATATAATTGCCTATATAAAGAGCAGTCATTTGTTTAGTTTTCACACAATTCAATATATACAAAATTTCAGTTTAACATGGTATCAGAGCCAACGCTCTAAGAAAATTTTTAGGCATTTCTTTTATAGTCAAGCACCAACACCAGTACCTGCCACAACCATTTTGTTCAATTAGAATCCAAGCCGATTCTTTCATTCGAGCAATCACTATATCGGAGAACAACGAACCCCACGACCAGAAACACCCCAAAATAACTCTACACGCGCTTGAGAAACTTTTTGTCTGCATTTTCACGCGTCCATGTGCCACCACAGTTGTCATGCGTAGATTCATGCTCCCACGTGCCTAATTGAGGTAATCTCTCATGGGTCAACGTGACGTCATTGTGACCTTGACCACGATGTAGACCGCAACCTTGACCTAATCCCTTCCACAACCCATTTGCCTGACTAAACCAGACCGATCCAAACCAAACTGGATCTGCAGTCTTACCAAGTCAAACTAGTCTAAATCGACCAGAACTTTTTTTTTTTTTGCCTTTTTCACTCGTTTTTAGTTGATTTTGCTCGATTATTCGTGCTAACTTCAAATGCTTGGTATTATTTTTTCATTTAACCTTTTGATTATGGCTTACAATGAGATCTTTCATGTTACTCTTAATGGAGACAATTATTCTCTTTGGTCTCAAGCCATGTGTAGTTTTCTGAAGGGTCGTAAAATAAGGTTTTACGTGACCAATCAACGCAAGGCTCCCAATCGACAAGAGAAAGAGACATATGAGGCATTTGCAATTTGCCTTGAAGATTAGGATGTATGTAATCATTAGATCATCACCTGGCTCCATAACATTTCCACTCTTTGTATCAATATGGAGTTTGGGGTCTATGACATAACCAAGGACGTCTGGACATGATTGCTTCTTGATATGTTAGCTCCAATGATGCTCGAGAGCATCACCTCGTGATCACTTTGTACCGACTTTGATAGAATCTAAGGGAGTGCATAAGTGTTTTTTATGCTCATATGCGGGTTCTTTGGAATCAACTTGCTGCTTCTGAACCTATCATCAAGACAGTCACCAAGACTATACTTATCAATGCACATTATGAGCGACTCATCTCCATTAGTTCTTAATGGGCCTCCTAGATGACTTTGAGTCTGTGCACAACTAATTGATCAATCATACTCCTTTGCCCAGTGTTAATCAAGTTGTCAAAAAACTGGTTCATGAAGAAACCTATTTGAAGTCTCATTGCTCTTCTCAGCCTCACATGCCACTTTGGTCTCTACTACACCACATGTCCCAATTCCACCGAGAGGTCTTTTGTAAAAGGAACTCCAATTAGAAGAATTAGCATCTCTTAAATAACTTTTGTAGGCGTAAAGGTCACAATATTGATAAGTTTTTCACTTGTGCACGCGCTTTTCTGAACCCTGCCGCCTTCGCTAACCCCAAGCCTATACCACCCCAGATGCTCCACCAAGCAATCCTATCGCATTTGACACCATGACCACAACTACCTTCTTTGTAGCGGATCTATAAGCAATTCTTAAACATTACATTATCATCTTCAAGTGCGTCCAACTCTACTCTTACAGCCACTCCAGGTACATCGTTTACTTGGTATTTTGACTCTAATTGTTGCAATCATATGACTACCACTTTTACATTCACACCTATATACACTTCTACTATCTTACCGGTTATTCACACAACTGATGGTTCCACCATGACCGTCAAAAGGGCGAGTTCCATCTCCACACCTCAGTTATTTGTCCTTAATGTTTTTCATGGCCCCTAAGTTATATCTTAGTCTTTTATATGTTGGCCAACTAACCAAACTTGGATCCGACTTGTACTTTTCTTCCAATGGTTGTGTTATGCAAGATTCACAAACGGGGAAAATCGTTAGGACCAACCATAAGGTTGGATGGCTATTTAAGCTTACTTCCCTTCACATTCCCTCATCAACAATCTCTCTATCAACAGTTTCCGCTTTAGCCTCTTCATCTATCAAGCTATGGCACTCTCGCCTAGGTCATGCATCTCTTTCTCATGTCAAGAACTTAATGTCTAGGGGTTTATTAGGTTCAATCTCTTTTACTCCTTTCGATTGTATGTCATGCCAGCTTAGCAAGCAACCGACTTTACCTATTAATAATAGTGAGTCTATTACTTCCGCTCATTTTGCCCTAATTCATTCGGATGTATGTAGGCCCTCTCCTATCACCACCATAGGAGTCACAATATTTTGTTATTTTTGTGGATGATTTTTCTAGATACACTTGGATCTATTTAATGAAAATTTGTTTGGATGTTCTCACCATATATTGAGATTTTTTCAAAATGATTGAAACATAGTTTTCTAAAGTCATCAAAATATTTCAGTATGATAATGCTTTAGAATACTGTTAACATGAATTTATTGATCTCCTCAAACATTATGGAACTCTTTCCCATACCTTTTGTCCTGATACCTCACAACAAAATGTACGAGCTGAACAAAAACTCAATCACATTATAGACATTGTTAGGGCTTTCACCACTGCTACTTCCTCCCCTCCCTCTTTTTGGGATGAAGCTATTCTCACTACAGTTTACACCATCAATAGGTGTCCTTCACCCATGTTACATAACCAAACAACCTATTAATGTATGTTTAGCACACCCCCAGACTACAGCCACCTCAAGGTATTTGGTTGTGCTTGTTTTGTTCCTTCAGCCACATGAACGCACTAAACTTTAGCCCTGCTCTTAGTTATGTTATTTCCTTAGTTATGGCATCAAACAAAATTCGTACAAATGTTATGATCCATTTGCTAAAAGACTTTGGATCTCACGTCATGTGGTTTTCTAGAAACATAAGATGTTTCATTCCTTATTTCGTTTCACTCATGTCTCCACCATACCTAAGGTTGATTCTCTTTCAGACCTCTTTCTTGAGTCTTGCTCTATTGCATTTCCCAATATCAAGCTAGTCGCTCTTGCCTCTGTCAAGTCTCCTTCATCTACCCCAACTAAGGATCTTGTCGATATTGCCTCCTGAGCCCCGTCGCTCATATTGGGTAAGAACTCTCCCCTCTCACCTTCATGAATTTCACTATTTTTCTACACTTTTTGAAGCCTCAAACCTTCTGTGAGGCACTCCATAAGACAAGGACTAGGGACCTAGTTGATCTTCCTACTAGAAAATCCGTTATAGGTTGCGAATGGGTATAAAAGATGAAGACATGGTCTGATGGTTATGTTGGTTGCTACAAGGCTAAGTTGGTAGCCAAGGGATTCACTCAGCAATATTGGATTGACTATAAGAAGACATTTGCCCCTGTTACTCGACTTTCATCTGTTCGCACCCTCATTGTAGTCTCTGCCTCCCACCATTGGCTATTATTTCAGATGAATGTGAAGAATGCCTTCCTTAATGGTAAGCTCACAAAGGAAGTTTACATGCAAATGCCATCGGGCTTTTCTCATCCTCTGAGATTCGCTCATAAGTGTGTCACCTATGCCAGGCACTCTATACTTAGCAAGCCCTATGAGCTTGGTTGGCCAAGTTCAGCTCTACCATCTCCCAACATGACTTTTTAATTAGTCCTATGATTCAGCTTTGTTCTTTTGATGCTCACATCATGGTATTACCATTTTTTTACTATAAGTTGATGACATGATTATTACTAGTGATGATGTACAAGGAATCTAGGATCTTAAATATTTTCTTGACCAATACTTTGAGATGAAAGATCTAGGTCCCCTTAGCTATTTTATTAGTCTTGAAGTTTCCTCCTCTTCAGACAGTTACTATCTCACTTAAGCCAAGTACACATTTGATCTCATCTCTTGAACTGGAATCAACGACAACAAGATAGTCAACACACTCATCGAATATAATAGTCATCTGAATACTCATGACAGAGTACCTCTTCTTGATGCCACCCTCTAAAGACAGCTGGTTGGGAGTCTAGTCTACCTCACTGTTACTCGACCAGACTTCCCCTATGTTGTCCACATTGTTAGTGAGTTCATGACTGTACCACGGTCCTCTCACTATGTCGAGCTATGCTCAGAATCCTTCAGTATCTGAAAGACACATTGTATTATGGACTTCACTTCTCCTTGTAGTCTCCATTGACACTTTGGGCTTATTGTGAAGAAAACTGGATAGAGGACCCCACAGACCGTCGTTCAACCATAAGGTTTTGTTTTCTTTTAGGAGACTCCCTCATCTCTTGGTGAAGCAATAAACAAATTGTTGTTGCTTGCTACAATACTCAGGTAGAATATTGAGCGCTAGCTGACACCACAACCGAGCTTCTTTGCTTGTGTTGGCTTCTACTGGATCTCTGAGTAGATTGATCTACAACAATTTCGATCCACTGTGACAATCGTAGTGTCATCCATTGCACACAATGACGTCTTCCATGAGCATACAAAGAATATTGAAATTAATTGTCACTTTGTCTGTCATCACTTACTCCAGGTACCTTGCAACTACAATCTGTCTCCACACAAGATCAGTTAACTATATCTTCATAAAATCTCCTCCGCTAGGTCGCTTCCGCACTTTAGTCTCTAAACTCAAGTCGGTCTTGTTTCACCCAACATGAGTTTAAGATGGGCTTTAGAATACAAGCCCAATGGGCCTTTAGCCCATTATACTTTCCTTGTACTTGTAGAGTACGTACTCCTATTATTTGTAGAGTACTCATATAACTATCCATAAAGAGCAGTCCTTTGTATAATTTTCACACAATTCTTTTCTTTTTCTTTTTTCTTTTTCTTTTTTATAAGGATTTTCACACAATTCAATATATACAAACTTCCAGTTTAACATAAATTTCATTTCCAATCAAATCAAATGGTAAGTTAAAAATCTGTGCTATATTTTATTTCCAAGCCTCTAATCTTTAGTCGAAACAAAATGTGGGCATTTTATTTTTAACACATTCAACAAGACATTCTTATGCAATGAATAAGTTAACACCAACCATCTCTCAAAAATTAGGTTCCTCCATTAAACTTTTGTGCAGACATGAGGCTCTTTGTCAACCAAATTGCTGTTTCTCTAGATGAGACAGTTTCTTCTCCAAATGGTCTTAGGACACCAGCAAGCTCATCAAGTTTGTCCTGCTTAAGTAGCTGTGCGCATAGCTCAAGCAGAGACTCCAGAGCGTCGGCTCTTTGCTGGCTCGGATTATCCCACTCATTTTTGGTTTCATCACCAGCAACTGCAGTAAGCGTACTCAGTAAAGAGATGTCACTAGGTGCCTTATTATTTACATGAGCATCACCTTTTTCTGTCTGCATAGAGCAGCTAAGGTTATCTGTTTTTTCTCTTACTTTATCTTTACAGCGAAGTGTATCATTACTTTCAGACAATGTGTAGTCCAAGTGTGAGCCTTCTGTGTATGCATCAAAACTTACCCTTTGTTGTATAGTTCTGGATTCTACCTCAGGTACTTTCTCAACAACTGGCTCAGCTGATGATGAACTTTCATCATCTTTATTGGTGCATCCTGCACTGGACATTGTCAATTTCCCACAATCCACTGGTTTAGCATCTTCAGCGCCATCTTCAGTTTCATCAGGAACTTGGTTCCCTGGTTTACCAAGCTTGCTCTCGGCTTCTGTGTCTTCTTGAACTTGGTTGCAAATTGTTCCTGGTTTATCACTCTTGTCCTCTACTTCAGCTTCTTTGTGAACTTGGTTGCAAAATGTTTCATCTTTTGTAGTCACTGTCGTGATATTAACCTCTTTCAATTGTTTAAACTGTTCAGTGGTGTCTTCCCGTTCCTCATGCCGAGAATTCGGTGTACTCTCCAAGGTAATCTCATTGTTGGTCCTCCCCTTTTCAGGTGCTGCTTGCTTGGCTCCATTGCAAGCAATTGCTTCAGAATCAGTTGACGCATCTCTTGAACCATTGATGCCATTAGATATTTCAACTGTATAGATGGTATTATCAATCTTCTTTGTCTCAAGATTGTCTTCTGCACTAGCTGTCAGCTCTGGCTTTTCACTGTTCGGCAATTTGCTTGGCTGCACATTAGAATTTCTCTCAGACAAATAAATACCTTCAGGTTGGTCTAGTACCCCAGCCTCTTTGTCTTTGTTGTCTTGGCCAATGCTAGATGTATTAGATAATGATTTTCTTGCTCCCTTCTCCTTGGAATTGTCTACAGCCTTGATTGGTAGAAAAACAGTAGATGTATTACGGCAACGGAGGAGATACGGTTGTAAATGTGGATGCCTCAAAAGTTCTGCTGCCTGATATTATAAAGTTGAAAAGGTTACAATGGATCATGGTGTTCAAACATCATCAGATATGGGGTTGGATTGACCTGAACTCACCGTTGGCCTGTGTTCTGGGTTCTTCCGCAGCATGCTCTTGATTATTTGTTTCCTGTGAGATATAAGCCTCTTGTTTCAGTTGATAAATGTAAATTAATATTGAACTAGAGAATTTATAAGAAGAAAAAAAAAAAAAAAACTAATATGTCATATCGAACTGTTAAATAAATTATTCATTGATTTACTGTTCTGGGTGATGAATTTGGAAATATCACTCACAGTGTGGAGGAATATACGAATTGGGAGTGGAGAAATCGAGGATCTGTTTATTTTATTGATGAGTCCAGCCATGTCCTGTTAAATTGAGTGATTAATTGAGTTATTACTTCTGAAGTTTTAACTACTAAAGTACAAAAGGCATCATTATAGCTGATAATTTTTTTTTAGTATAAATGGCTGAAGCTTAAACTTACAGGAGCTCTGAATGCTGGTTGATGAGCAGCAATTTCAAACATACAGCAGCCTGAAGAATAGACAAGATGTTATTCCTAGTCAAGATCATGTACATGTCTTTGTTAAATTAGAACCATGCTTTCACTATTCTTACCAAGCGACCATATATCAGATTTGTAACCATAAGGAATGTCTGCAAGGAGCTCAGGACACATGTAGTTGGGAGTTCCAACAACCTATATAAAATCAAATGGGTGTTGAAAACAGACAAATGTGAAAAACCGGACTTAGCAAAGTAGTCTTAACCTAAACGCTAGCATCTCAATGCCACTTAAGCATTACCATGTGAAGTGGAAGCATTGTAGACATGACAAACATCAGAAAATTTTGGGCAGGGCTGTGTGTTACAGTAATAGGGTTTTAATACAGTTTTGTAGGTTGACATGTTGACACAAACTAAATAATCAGCACACAAAAGATATATACAAGTCCATACCGAGGAAGTAAGCTCTTCCGTGTTCAGTAGTTTTGCAAGTCCAAAGTCACCTGTACAGTCCATGTAAGATATACATTGCTTTAGAAGACATGATGACATGGAAGTGAAACCTGATGGGGAACAAAATTCTGCTCCATTAATAAGCATTATGCCTTCATACCAAGTCGGATGTCATTCTCCTTTGTAAGGAATATGTTGGAACACTGGAATTTAATGAAGTTATATTAATATAAATATAGTTCATAGGATCTTTTGCTTCGCAAGAATGGCTACATTATAGTACCTTAAGATCTCTGTGAAGTACACGATTGGAGTGCAGGTAGTCCACAGCTAGCAACAACTGAGTCAGCCATTTGCAGAGCTTCTGAAAGACAAACAGTATAACAATACAAAGTAGGTGCAGATTACCTTATTAAAGTACACAAAGAACTAAAGACCATGAAATCTTACTGATTACCTCCTCTGGCAAAAATGTTCCTCTAGCTTTTTTTATAATGTCAGCCCTGCTCCACAGAAAAAAAAAATACAAGGTTCCCTAATTCGGTCATTCATCAGAGGCATTCTGATTGTTTTTATATTTTTTTCATATAAATATATACATAAATAATTTTCTACATTACACGGGTAATATTTTTTCGATATTTTTTTTTATAACCGTTGTCCAGACAGGTGCCAACAATTTTTTTTTTTTAGCATTACTTGGAAGGGACTTTCTCACATGACTCTGAATTTGTGTATAATCTTCTTAATTCCTTGTTTCATGTGAAAAACACATTCTGTTACACCAACCAAAACATACAGAAAATATTTTACACAAAAAATGTTCCATACTTACATGTCTCCTCCTTCACAATAGCCAGTTACAATGCATATGCAGTCTCCCTACAAAAATAACAACTCATGAACATACAATAGCTTCAGATTTCTACAAAATTATTGGCCAATCATCTCATCTTAAAGTTATATGCAGATTTAGGAATAAAAATATTACACATTCACCTTGTCTACCCAAGCATCTTTGTACTGCACAATATATGGGTTATTTAGTTTAGCAATTAGGTTCATCTGCAAAAGAAATGAAAGAACTGTTATTGATGTGAGTTAGGAGCATTGCTGGCAAGTTAATTTCAAAAATAAATTCAACTTGAGAAAACCTTTTTCTTGAACAGAATGTAGAGCATCCAAGACATGACATTGTCATCAAATCAATGTGGTAGAATTAAGGATATAAAGCAATGTTAGAGAAACAAAAAATTTCACAATTTTTCTCAGCTGAGATGGAGGTCTACCACCGACACCTCTTTAATTGTAGATCAATCATAACATACCAAATTAGCACAAGTGAAAAATGTTGTGAAATTTTTTGTGGCACTGTAATTATTGATATTAAAAATTTGAAATTGAAGTTTACTATCCTATGATTGGCTGACCAAATATAGGGACCAAATTGCTGAGAAACCTATAACATGAAAAGGACAAAACCTATATGGGGTAGACTAGTACGAAACAAAATTAAATTATTGCAGCAGATACGAAATTTCTACATTTAACATGTAAAACAACGAAAGTCTTCTGTTTAGTAACCTCCTGATGTGCTGTACGTTTGAACTTCTCTGTTTGCTTAGCCAAGCGAATCTTCTTCAGAACATATCTAATTAACAAAATTGAAGTTAAGAACACAGCTTTAAGCATATTAAAGTAAGTTATTTGTGATATTGCTTACTGATAAGAAGCACAGAATTGAAGAAATTAAGATAAAGAAACAAACTTGGTGAGAAAAATTGTCTTACTTCTTTTTCTCTATCTTATGGAGAACCAGAAAAGCAGCTCCGAAGGCTCCTCTTCCTACCTGCTCTATCACTTCGTAGTCTTCCATCTTTGACTTTGTATCACCACTCTCTGTCTCCATGGGGGGTGTCCTTCAGAAGCTGAGAGGCAGATCCAAGTAGCTATAAAGTTTGCACCTTTGTTACTGAGTAAAATTCTTCTGAGTGTTTGAGACAATTGAAGTTCAAGAAACTCTGAGGGATCTTATAAGAGACATAAAAACGAGTAAAGCTAAACTCCACAATGATGATATATCACTACCTTGAGAGAGAGAGAGAGAGATGGAAGGACAAAACTCAAGTAAAGTAATGAAGCACTAATATGATAATCAAAAAGTTGATCTCTTACCAAAAAAGTAGAGAGAGATGGAAAGACAAACTAAAGTAAAGCAACATTTCAACATATATGTTATAAGATAAGTACTAGTTAAATTAAATTAATTGATACCTACCAAAAAGAAAATGTGGAGAGAGAAGCCAAAAGTTAAAGTGACAGGTAAGGAAGACCAAAGAAAAAGGCAAAGCTTTGCTTGCATTTACAGATTCATGGGAGAGCACTCACACTTACACAAGGGAATGTTTCCCAACATGCGGGTGTGATATCACAGTCCTTGCTACTTATAAATAATAACTATATATCTCATTAGATTGTGATGTTACATATATAATAATTTAACAATTTTTTTCAGATTTATCAGATTTTTATTGGCTTTCATCTAAACTCACACCACTAACATCATTTTAAAATTTATTATTCGCAACTTGATATCTCTGACAATCGTGAAATATTTTATGAAAATGATTGTATTCCAAAACTTATTGTTGGAGTATAAATGAAAATATTGCACGTACAGTTTTTGTGCCAGACAGCTGTTGGCATTAGGTGAGTTTTTATGATTGGCTTTAAGGCCAAAATCAATAACTTAAACTTTGACCTAAAATATTTTATTATGTGCATCTTTGGGTTCAATCATAGTTTTGATAATGAAGAAATTTTTGTCCAAAAATAAACCAAATAATCAGGTGGGTTATATCAAATATGGAATCAATTCCAAGTAGGTAAGGATATCCTCATTGGAGCGGCTAGGGTTGTAGAAAAATAATTTCCAACCTGTAGAACTTGTACTATTATCTGTTCTATTGCTTAAATGGAAAGGGAATAGATTCCATGATAATTAGAAAATGTCATCTTCGCTTTCGTTGCAGACCACAGGATATAACGTCACTATAGGATATGATTTAGCCAAAAATAAATAAAAATCCGTTTTGTAGACGAGAAATATGAGTTTAATGCTATTCCTTTCATAAAGGACCGACAATTGTCGGTACTCTTCCCAAGGTATTCATTAGATAGATGTAGTATTAAAATTGTTTTGCTAAGACGGAGAAAGGTAAACCATTACCTTTAGCCAAAAAAAAAAAAAAAAAAAGGTAAATCATTACCTATTTGCGAAAATGTTCATTTTTTTTTTTTTCTTTGATAACAACTTGCGAAAATGTTCATAAACATTAGCCCCCACATGAAAGTTATCTCTTATCCTAAGACTAATATTCAGAAAGATAATTATTATCAAAAAAATATTCAGAAAGATAAGTTTAGCAACAAAAAATATTCAGAAAGATAATGATTTTCATTTGAATTTGATAGGTGTAGGGTGTAAGATTTTAAGTGAGGTGCTTAGAAGCACCCTTCTCCCTCTTTCTCCGTTTGTAGTCTATATAAAAGTCATTCCTCTGTCTTTTAAGCCGAACCACGCTATTTCTTGTGTCTATTCCCTTACTTTCTTCTCTAATTTAGCTAAAAAGACCAACCTTCATCGTCCCCCAGTCATGCCATGAACCCAATCTATGATTCTCGACCAAGAAATAGATTGTAAAATAACTTTACCCACTGCAATAGGTGAACGAATTATTTTGATTTTCAAATTTTAATTTTTGAATTCAATTTCCAAGTATAACTATAATGGAATTCCTTGATTTGAAATCAAGATTAATTGTGAAAAGAGAGAGCAAACTAACTTCTATTCATCATATAAAATAGGACATCACAGAGCATTTAGGAAAACCTAATCTAACCCTCTCATAATTCTAGTAGGACTAGGTTACTTGGAGTGTAAGTATAGGCCAAGTATTGTACATAAAAAACAGCTAGAGCCCTAAGGGATACAATATTGAGCTCAAATAGATCTAACATCCCCACTCAAATTTAAGGTGACAAATCTAAGATTAACTTGTGTTTGGAGAGAAGCATGCAAAAGCAACTAGGAGCAAAAGGCTTGGTAAAAATGTCAGGAAGTTGATCATTGAAAGAGACCAGTTAAAGTTAGAGAATGCCATGAAAGCAATAATGACGAATGAAGTAACAATTAATCTCAATATGCTTCGTTTGTTCATTGAAGAAATCAATATAAGCAATCTAAATACCATCCAAGTGGGTGACCCAACGGTTAGTGGAATGTACTGTGACTCCTTGACAGGTTATAAAGCACAAGTTCGAATCCCCAACATCCCTAACACTTGGATGGGGCAAGCTATGCTCAAAGCTATCTTGCAGGATAGTCTGCTTTCTCGGCAGGCTCTTTATGACTCGTTTCCCCATAGGTAAAAGGCTCCCATGGTAGCACCCAGGGAGGGGAGTCGCCTAACACAGTATTCAGCCATAGTATTTTATCGCGCAACATCAATTTGTTTCTTACTTCACCAAGAATTCAATGCATCACCTAGCAAGAGTGGAACAATCAGTGGGTTCATCAATATCTCAAGCGAGCCCTTGAGATAGCACACAATGTAGAGAACAATAATAAAGTGAACAGTGCGGACCAGACAAAAACTAACTAACGAGATGCACAATATAGGAAATGTCAGGACGAGTGATACTTAAGTACCAAAGACAACCAACTAATTGCCTATTGATAGTAACATTACGCACAGACTCGCCATCTTTGGCGCAAAGCTTGATAATGGAGTCAAGAGGCATGTCAGGAAGCTTATAATCAGTGAGTCCCAAGTGAGAGGAGATTAAAGGCATAGTTTTCTTGAGAGAGATAGTAGTCATCATTAGAGGAACTGGCCTCAAGACCAAGAATGTAACTTAGGTTGCCAATCTCGTTCAATTCAAAGTGGTGGCTGAGTGATTGTTTATGTTCCTCAATACTTGTAAGAACATTCAATAATAACCATGCTGTAAAATTGGGCAAACTCATAAGGATTGAAGGAGAAGCCAAGTTGTGAAAGTGTAGCACTGGATTTGGCAAACCAGTCCCAATGAGCTTATTTGAGGCCATAACAAGCTTTGCGAAGGTGACAGACTATGTGCAGTGGTCATTTTAGTGAAGTTAGGGGTATTCTGGTAGTTTTAGTGAAGCTAGGTGATAATCTATTCATTTTAGTGGTTTTAAAGGTAGTTTAATCATTTTGGGGTCCTAAAGCTATTTTGATGATTTCAACGGAGTTTGGAATATTTTGATTGTTTTGCGGGGCCTAGGTATATTTTGGTAATTTCCATGGATTCTTGAGTATTTTGGTGATTCTCAAAGGTTTTGGATATATAATTCTAACAATTATAAGGAAATTATGGTATTAATTATTCATTTTTTTTTGCTTTTCCAAGTTAAAACTTTCATCTCATACTTCTATTAATTTAACGACCATCTGATTGCATATTTAAGTTTAGAGAACAAAATTAAAATTATCTCAAACTTTAAATATGCAAATTAAAATTTTGTCTAAATTATAATAAAAGAGATAACTTAACCCACATAACAATTCTTTTAATTTTGAAATATTTATTCAAATTCGTAACATATCCGTACGTCGATTTATATATATATATTTTTTTTTCATTTCTATTTTTTATGTCGTATTTTAAAAACTTTTTTCAAACTCTTGAACCAAACTAAACATATACATATTCCCTTATTTATTTTTATATATATATATATATATATATATATATATATATATTATGACGTTGAATCTCGCTGAAATAAGCCCCTTCCCTTGGAGAAAAAACCCCAAATACACAACCCCACCTAAAACATATACATATGCCATACCATATGTATCAAGTCCATATTGCTAATTATGCTCAACCCATAAGGAAAATGCATACGAAGTAACTAGAAAGAAGATAGCTCACATACATTAGGTTCTGAGTCTCATTTAAATAGTTACAACAATTGCAGGACTAAATTTAGGAGAGTCAGAATTTGTACACAGAATCAATTCATAGAGCAAAGTTCAATTAAGAGGTCAAGTTACTTCCGCCTGGATTTTTTGGAGGTCCTACTGCTTTCGATTTTTTTCTGTGCAGCCTCAAACTCTTCTTCAGTGGGCTCTGAAACAGCATTATCCCCACCATACTTAGACACCAAAGATGAGAACATAGAATCAAACCTATCTTTCCTCTCACTTCGGCGCTGAGATACCACTGCAAATAAATCTGCTTCTGAGTCTTTGTTTGGCCTGTAAAACATTTATGTCGAAACCAAATTCAGTTTAAAAAATATAAAATATAAAAAATTAGAACATAGGAAAAATTCCTTGCAGTAAAATACTTACTTCCCCCTCCTTTTCAAAGGACTGGTAGGTGGTTTGGTCTCAGATAATTTCTTTGCCCATTTCTGGTAGGCTTTGGTTGCTTTCAGTTCTCCTACATGAGGAAGAAGTTAGCATCATTGAATTTGATAAAACATGCCTGGAAATACACCAAACAAGTCGAATGTTACCACTATAAATGAAGGTACATTGAATTTGATCCTTAACACCAACCAGTAAGGCAGTAACTCTTAAGCAATATTCTTGTAAGTGGAAACAATCCAAATACAAGATGGGCACACTGAATTCACTATTAAAAAACTATATTTCCAACTTAAAAAGCTGCAAAAATATTCATTCCCTTTCTTACAGTGTCAGTCATCCATTTCCAACTTGCAAAGTAGGACTGAACTCAGATCCTAATTCTTTCCCCACTTTAAAGTCAAGAACAGCTAATGTCCTAGCAAACTTAACTCAGCAGAAGCAACTAGAAATTATTACCTTCTGCTATTGTCTCATCAAGAATATCCTTGAAACGGTGTGAATCAAGTTGAGGATCCGAACAAAGCATTGAACAGAAGAGTCTGCCCAGGAAACAACTTTAAATGTCAAAATGGCAAATCTTCATAAAAGTGGCTAAAACATTGTTGTTGTACCTGTTCATGTTACCCTTGCACTTCTTGTACAGATCAATTAAATCTTTCTTCTCAGAATCAGATCCTCTATAGTTTGCTTCAAACTCTTCAATATCAACCTCAGTGACCTGCAATTTTGCATTAAATGTTTTATAAAACTAATTAGTAATAAAAGTTTTTGAATTCGATGTTGACCAGATAAATTGATGTAACCTTTTTGTACATAGTTCTGAAAAAATTATGCAGATTCTGAACAACTTCCCCAGCAAGTTCCTGATCATCAAAAAATACAAATGAGTAACAGTATCTTCTGGCCTCAGTTTCTCGGAGTGAACAAAATTATCAAGTAAAGAGTGAATTGAAAATGAAGAATTTGTGCTTTTAAGTTGTAAAACATGTGGAGTAACCTTATCCCATAGAGTATCCAAGAGCCCTTGATTTGATTAAATTAAAAAAAAGTAAGAAGCATAAAACATTTTAAAAGGTCACTCACAGCATCATCAATACAACCAGTCTGATCATAGGTCGCTCGTTTCTCCTCATCCCCAAGAATTGATATCACTTTTTGCAATTGCTGAAACTTCACTTTAGCCTCCTATAAGAAGTCAAGTAAAAGGTCAAATGTACTGATGCGGAACGTGGGTCATGTACAGTAACCTGCTAGTTGGTAAAAGCAGTATCAAGAAAATCAACTGTTACCTCATCACCAGGATTTTTATCAGGATGGAGACGCAGTGCCAACTTATAGTAAGCTTTCTTTACTTCCTGTTGAGATGCTGTCCTCTCCACGCCAAGAACCTACAACCAGCAGGTCATTATTTAAAAAAATAAAAAACCTGCTCCACTTCACACTGATATAAATCTAACACAACAGTATAACAAGACAGAGGACAAAGACACATGAGGAACAAACCATCAACACAGATACAGAGAACACAAAACAATGGGTCACCCATGAGCCTAACTGTGCTAGGGCCTAGGGGTTGCAAAAACGATGGGTCACCCAGTAAGAAAGAAGCATACAGCAGGGAAAATTTTAATCCTATTCCTTTGGAATTTAGACCATTCCTGTTAGTAGCAAAAGAGCAAACACATCCTAATAATCTGAATGCAACTCACAGTAGCAAGACTCCATGACGTATGATCAAAATATCAACATCAGATGGGAAATGGATCCAAGAGGCATAAGAATCTGCCTCAAACAATTCTCAAACACTTTCATGTGTTCATCATCAACCCAAAGAGAATTAAAAATAATATGAATATGCTTCTGCAGATCTTGATTTTACTATTTCCATAAAAAGAAACAGAACAAGAAGAGTAAAAACACTTCATGTGTTCATCATCAACAGAAGAACAAATCTTATAAACATGTTTGCATTCTCCCCAACTCCTACCTATCTCCTTTCTTGTTTCTCTCGCTTATTTCTATTCCCTAACCTTTTTCTTTCTTTCATTGCCTATTTGTAGAGACGGACATAAACCACTGTTAACATAATTTTAGAGCAAAATGGGATAATCCAAATTATATCTGCAATCAAGGGTAAAAGTCACAATCAACAATCTTTTCATATTTATTTATTTTATTAGTCTAAATCTGACTCATATGTATATTATTAATACGCAAAGCAAGAATTGACATTGTACCCCAAATCCAGAATCAAGATCTTGGTTTCTTTGTCCAAATCACAGTCCTAATTAGTTTTGTGAATACCCACATGAAACACACATCCGAACCACATTTAACAAAGTTTACCATGTCATTATTCACATTTAAAAAAAAAACCACCATAATAAGAAAACCCAACAATTATACTAAAACAATGAATACAAATACACATACATAATCTCAGTAGCTCAGATCTGAACCCAAAGACAAAAATAATAAAATTCCTAATAATGAGATTGGTGACAAGGATCGGAGAAAATAATTCAAATCCCTAATAATCAAATTCCCAATATTTTCGGTGAAATGACTGATACCCACAACTTGATAACATGAACCCTAATTGTAAATAACATGAAATCCATACATAGCATAAACCACACCAAAGATTATAAAAACCTAATTCATCGAACCAACAAACGAGAAAAATCCAGCAAAACCTCCATAAATCTGCAAAAATATGAAATCCAAATCAATCTAAGCAGAGCAACAAAGAGATCTGTGAATAGCAAGAAAGAACCGTGAATGGCAAGAGAGAACCATGAATGGCGCGAGAGAAAAGCTTGTGGCCTTGTGCGTGAGAGAAAAAAAAAACCAGACCTGAGAAATTTGATCGATATAAATGTTGGGTAAGAATTGTAATTTCAATTATTTTTAAAGGGTAAATTTGAATTTTAATGTTTTGTTAATTTAAGTTGGTCTCCTTCCCCTCCAAATGACCCCAATTTGGGAGAATTAGAAATGAGGGATTTTGAGGGGTATCTTACCCTCTCTAATGCCCTCAAATCCTTCCCCCTTCCATTAAAAAAAAAAAAAACTCCCAAACAAGGTTCATTAAACCTCCCTCCCCTCCCCTTCCCCTTCCCTCTACTCCCCCCTCATTCCCCTCTATCCAAACACAGCATGAGTGTGAAAAGTGCAGGTGAAAAGTATCATGATTAGTACCACAAGAAAGAGAAGAAGCAAAGAGAGAAGATAAAGGAAAGAACTATAAGACCAACATGCCTCAATACTCAAACACTCAATATATTATTGATCAACTCAACTTCTCTGAATGCAATAAGACACTTCTATAAACCCCAAAACCTTGACTTTTCCTATTAGAACTAGGAATCCTACTTTGACTAGTAAACCAAACCCTAATTGAATTTAACAAAACCCAGGGCCATAACCATGGCTCATACCCAACAACTTGTTTTTTTTATAAGTAATAAAATTTATTAAGAAAAGACCAAGTATACTAGAAGTATACTAAGGACAAAAGGAATCAAAATGTACACAGGTTAATCAACTCCACAAGGGAGTGAATAGAATAAATGCCTAGCCCTACGACCCATTCAAATAAAGTGAAAGAACAACCAATTTGAGCCCAGAAATGGTTCGTTTACTCTCCTCGAAATGTCAAGCATTCCGCTCCCTCCAAAGACACCAAACCAAACAATGAGGAACAATCTTCCAAACAACAAGAGAACCATGGCTCATACCCAACAATTATAAAATTACTTTAGTACACTTAACTTTAGAATAACCAAATAAAATATGAAGACCTAATTAACTACCATGGATGCTTATTCTTAGTCTTAGGCTTTGCCTTAACCTTAGAATTCCAAAGAGGATATTGTTTCTCTAACCGTGCTATGGTTGGTCATCAATCATGTATTACTATGAAATCCTAAAAGAAAATTACAATGTCAATTTCAGTTATTTTCATTAGATGGCAACGAAAGAAGCTCCTCATAATAACATTTTTTTTTTTTTTTGATAACGTAGGAACCTTTCTAAAGAAGAGCCCTTTGGACTCGCCTCTAGTCAGTAGTAAAACCTACGGACAACTGACCCCACCCGCCAGAACCAGTTGCTGGGTAATCTAGAGGATCATTTTTGAGTGAGAGTACTCCCCGCCTTCCGGCCTCAAATCACCCCTGACGGGCTAAGCAGTTTATCCTCATAATAACATTTATAGCCATACATCAATAACAACAAAAAAACGTCAATGTATTGGAACTAGTATCTACTACTAAAAACTAAATAAATAACATTATAACCAACCTAAAACAACCTTATAACAGAGTGAATATAAAACACTATCCCCTGTGGAGTTGATTGATATTTGTACTTTTTGAGGCTCTTTTTTTCAATAAAATTTCTTACTTATATAAAAAACCGAAAAAAACAACCTTATAACAAATGACAAGACCAGTTATACTAATTCATTCCACTCCCTACAACAAAAGTAACATCAAGCATGGACTCAAAGCATGAAACAAGAAAATCAAAAGGCTCTTATTGTGCAATATGCCTGAAACTACATGACTTTTGTATGACAAGTTCCAAAAAGCAATTCCCAATCGATTTTGTCATGGACTTAATAAAAAAAAAAAAAAAACTTTTCTACTCTCATTTTCCTTAAATTTATGAAAATAGATGGTTCAGAAGAATCAGTAAAATGAAAACATTTCCATGCCCAACTGATTTAATGATTAGAATAACAAGAAGTAGGAAATAGAGCAAAACCAAGAAAACCTAATTTCGAAATCTTAAAAAAAAAAAAAAGGAAGATATTGAGTAGAGTTTGGGGTACCTCGTAGAGGCTGTTGTGGTGAGTTGAGGGTCCATCTTGTTGTTCCTCGGAAACCCTAGCTTTGTTTTTCCTGGCCATTGAAAGCGGCTAATAGAGAAGGGAAGAGAGGGTTTTGGAATTCAATAGTCGTTTGGTACACAGGATTCAGTAATCTTCTGTATTTAAAAAAAGCTATGTTTGGGGTTGAAGAGGAAAATATATGGGCGGGAGAATAGGGGATGGACCTAGTGTAAACCACCGTTTTTACACCCTCCAATAAACTCAAGCCACATCATTAATCTCCACATAAACCAAATCAAATGACCCAACCCACGCCTAACGGAGCACCATCACTTGATCACCGATGGTCGAATCACAGGCGCTTCAGGAAACTAGGTTGGAGCTACAGTCTTGAAGGGGAGGGATGGAGAGAATAGCATCATGCACATCTGGCTGCCAAGTGCCAAGGCTGAAAGGAAAAGTCGATATGGTTGTCGGATCGGATTCTTTGATAACGGCAGAGCAACGCAACAAGGACATCTCCTTAGCTTGGGTGTCACCTTCGTCGAGTTTGTTCCCCAAGCCACGCGTCGTAAGGTCCTCAACCGCTGCCCCTTTCCGCCTCTATTGCCGTCCACATTGGTCGTCGTTGCTACTGAAGTGTTTCCGGTGGTGAAGGCTTTTGAGTTTGGCGTTGTTTGGCTATAAGAAATTAGGCAAGCCTAGTGTTTGGCTAGTAGATTTGAGACATCATACTGCTGAATAGGCAATGAAGTGTTATTTTTGATTAATTGGTTGTTTATTATTGGTCCATGTCTACACATTACAGTGATTGTAGGATTAAATTTAACGTAGATTGACATAAGGATAAAAAATGGGATTTTTGTAAAATTTAAGGAGGAAAAATAAATTTTTTAAAATTCAAGAATAAGAAAATTTTATATAAAATTTAGGAACGAAAATAATATTTTAATCAATATTATATGTAAATAAAATAAATAAATAAAAACATCTATTAAAGAACCATTACTGGAGAGAAGCTACCGAAACACCTTCGAAGAGGAGAAACCACCAAAAACGGCTTAAAGCTCGAGGTTTATGGTTATGGACTTTCCACAAACTAATATATATGCATTTTCAGTAGTTAAAACTTGAGGAATGGCTGACTATTTATAAGGGAAGAAGCAGTGAAAAAAGAAATAAAGAAAAAGTTGCTTTCTCAAATCAATTCTTCTCCTGCAAATCTGACACAGTAGATCTCCAATGAAGCCCCCCACTTGGCAATTCTTTTCGCTGAAGTAATTAGATCGCAAATAAGAAAACAACTTATAACATATGATTTTGTAATTACCAAAAGGCTTATATTTGTTTGTGGATTTTCCAAATGGTTTTACACCAGATCGCGAATGAGGTAGCTTCTCTCCGGTGATAACGGATAACAGATTTTTTATTTATTTATTTATTTTTAGTGTTAGATTTGCAACTAAAAGAGCTTAACAATCGTTTCACCGAGGTAAACACTGAGCTACTTTTTTGTGTGGCATGTTTGAATCCAAGTGATTCATTTTCTGCTTTTATTAAGGATAAGTTGATTTGTCTTGCTCAATTCTAGCCATATAATTTTCTATTGTGGAGCTCAAGGCACTTGGTAATCAACTTAAGACTTACATAATTGATATGTGCTCCAACAATGAATTTTTAGAAGTCAAAGGAATTGGTGGCCTTGGAGAGAAGTTAGTTGAAACGAAAAGGAATGTTATATATCCATGGGTGTATTTGCTTGTGAAACTAGCTTTGATTTTTATCAGTTGCAACTGCTACAGTCGAAAAAGCATTTTCAACAATGAACATAGTAAAGAATCGATTGCCTAACTGAATTAGAGATCAATGGATAAATAATTGCTTAGTTACGTATATCGAGAAAGATGTGTCTAATGCCGTTGAAAATGAAATGATCATACAACGTTTTCAAAACATGAAGACTCGTTGAGAATAGTTGTAAAGGTTTATGTATATGTTTTGGTAAATGATTTTGTGTGTAGAAATGATGTAATATTATATGCAAATGCTACAAATATATACTTTTTGTAAACGTTATGAACTAATGATTAGAATTTTAAAATCATTATCTTTCTTAGATTGTTGGAGTCTTTGGAGATACATGTAGTAAAATTTAGCTTTTATACGTTTTATTTTACAAATTTGATATTATTAATGAGTTCTTAGTTGGCCCCACGGAGAAAAGATCCTGGATCCGCCCTTGTTCACCTCTGTTGAGTTGTTATATCTATTTCAAAAGCCTCTAATAATTCCACAAGACATGGCAATCCAAATAACACTACAGAGAGTTGCACAAAACATAAGCATCACGCTAATCATAAAGGCATCAATCATATCAAATACACCCAATAATTGAAAGAAAGTACTATCTAATAATCTACATCTACATCTACTATAACAGAAATCACGTATTAACCAATGCAATGAAACCCACATCCAGAAATAGCATTCGAAGAAATTTTTTTCACGAATTTTTGGCTTGTCTTGCCTTCATGTCTACATTCGCCATCTCCTCTAAAAAACTCTACTACAATCACAATCCACAATCTCAAAATGGACTTGGCCTCGACGTCAACTTAGCCAAAACCAGAACTTCAATGAGAAGATCCCTCAAATCGACGGTAAAGAGAACAACTAAAAGTGTATGTTATGCGTTTTTAGAGAAAACCGTTGTTGATGTCTGGAATTTGCATCTCCATGGAAATGACCGAAGTTTGCATCTTCATATCAACAGTTGCACAGCCAACCAAGAACTGATGTTGCTGGAAAATCATTGGACGACAGTCAGTCGAGCCGAGGAATGGAAGACCTGCAAAAGAATAAAAGCTGATCGGAATTGGCCCCGGTTGGGGGCCGGCCAAAGAGGCTCTCATGCCTTTGTCAGTATTGATTCCCAGAAAAACCTTGAGAGTGAATTTCTGTATTGGAAAAGTACTGTTCATACCTGGGGAGAGGAGAGAGAAAAGGCTTTTTATACCTTCTGGTCGCGGCACGTGGCCTTCTAGGCTCCGTCGGATCTGAAGACACGTGGTGCGTTAATAACCCTTCACCTGGAAGGTCGGTACTCGTCGGGATTGTAGTGCTGTGCGACGTGCATGGGCTTGGTTCCCTAGATTCGTGGAGGACACCTGTTGTAGGTGGTGAGTCGACTCGGTGAGCTGTCTCGCTGGATTCCCGTAACGGATAAGGAGTGACTCATGGACAGCTGGAGCTGCTGGTTATGCGTTAGAGACGGTCGTCATTCATCTTCGGAAGTTGGAAGGTCATCCCTCTTAGAGGTGGAAGGTCGTCCTCTTTCACTTAGAAAAAAGATGTAAAATATCCACATCAGTTGCCCCCCTATTCCGTGGTTGTCTATGTAGACGACCATCGGAATATGAAAAGCCAGGGTCGTAGAAATAATTTCGTGTGCCTCTTGTATCGGGCGTTGAGGTCATAGTGGGATGGGACGGTTTCTGAGTGTTGGGACACGTGTCAACTGGGGGCTGGATGCACGCACCAAAGCTCAAATCAAGATTGTTGCTAATGAAAAGACAATGGAAGACTTTCACGTTGAGAGAGAGACTTTGAGGCAACAGGTAAAGGGTTTGGAAGCCAATCTTCGAAAGAAAGACGACCTTCTTTCCTCTCAAGATGACACTCGTTGCTTTAATGCGTTGCTTTACTTTCCAAGTATACCTTGCAAATGTCGATTTTTTACCTTTAGGAAGACGTCCTTAGTAGGAGTCTCGACTGTTTTTAGAAGTGGCATTGTCTTTGACGACCTTCTTCTGGAAGATGCACCATGTGGGTGTTTGACATGATAATTTCTAGAAGATGCACCACATGGGTGTCTATCTTAATAATTTCAGAAGAGGGGATTCGTTCTTGATGACCTTCTTCTGGTAGATGTACCACGTGGGTGACTGACTTGATAGTATTCAGAAGAGGAGCATTCTTGACGACCTTCTTCTGTAAGGCGCACCACAAGGGTGCCTAATTTAATAATATTTAGAAGAGGAGCGTTCTTGACGACCTTCTTCTGTAGATGCACCTCATGGGTGTCTAACTTGATAATATTTTGAAGAGGAGCGTCCTTGACGACCTTCTTCTGTAGATGAACCCCGTGGGTGTGACATGATAACATGCAGAAGAGGAACGTCCTTGACGACCTTCTTCTTTAGATGCACCCCGTGGGTGTCTAACATAATATGTAGAAGATGAGCGTTCTTGACGATCTTCTTCTTTAAATGCACCCCGTGGGTGTCTAACATGATAATATGTAGAAGATGAGCGTTCTTGACGATCTTCTTCTTTAAATGCACCCCGTGATGACAAACATGATAATATCCTCTAAGAGGAACGTCCTTGACGATCTTCTTCTTTTGATGCACCCCGTGGGTGTCTAACATGATAATATGTAGAAGAGGAACGTCCTTGACGACCTTCTTCTTTAGATGCACCCCGTGGGTGTCTAACTTGATAAATATTCAGAAAATGGAGCGTTCTTGACGACCTTCTTCTTTAGATGCACCCCGTGGGTGTCTAACATGATAACATGCAGAAGAGGAACGTCCTTGACGACCTTCTTCTTTAGATGCACCCCGTGGGTGTCTAACATGATAACATGCAGAAGATGAGCGTTCTTGACGATCTTCTTCTTTAAATGCACCCCGTGGATGACAAACATGATAATATGTAGAAGAGGAACATCCTTGACGACCTTCTTCTTTAAATGCACCCCGTGGGTGTCTAACATGATAATATGTAGAAGAGGAACGTCCTTGACGACCTTCTTCTTTAGATGCACCCCGTGGGTGTCTAACATGATAATATGTCAGAAGAGGAACGTCCTTGACGACCTTCTTCTTTAGATGCACCCCGTGGGTGTCTAACATGATAACATGCAGAAGAGGAACGTCCTTGACGACCTTCTTCTTTAGATGCACCCCGTGGGTGTCTAACATGATAACATGCAGAAGATGAGCGTTCTTGACGATCTTCTTCTTTAGATGCACCCCGTGGATGACAAACATGATAATATGTAGAAGAGGAACATCCTTGACGACCTTCTTCTTTAAATGCACCCCGTGGGTGTCTAACATGATAACATGCAGAAGAGGAGCGTTCTTGACGACCTTCTTCTTTAAATGCACCACGTGGGTGTCTAACTTGATAAATCCAGAAGGAGTCTTCTTGACGACCTTCTTTCATAAAATGCACCACGTGGGTGTCTACCTCGATAAATTCAGAAGGAGTCTTCTTGACGACCTTCTTTCGTAAAATGCACCACGTGGTTGTCTAACTGGATAATTTCAGAAGGAATCTTCTTGACGACCTTCTTTCATAAAATGCACCACGTGGGTGTCTAACTTGATAATTTCAGAAGGAGTCTTCTCGACGACCTTCTTTCATAAAATGCACCACGTGGGTGTCTAACTTGATAATTTCAGAAGGAGTCTTCTTGACGACCTTCTTTCATAAAATGCACCACGTGGGTGTCTAACTGTCCTCCGAGGGGCATCTGTTTCGATGACTCCCTTCTGGACATATCCTCCGAGGGGCATGTTGTTTGATGACACCCTACTGGATATTGCACCTCATGGGTGTCTGACTGTCCTCCGAGGGGTATCTATTTTGATGACTCCCTTCTGGACATATCCTCCGAGGGGCATGTTGTTTAATGACACCCTACTGGATATTGCACCTCATGGGTGTCTGACTGTCCTCCGAGGGGTATCTATTTTGATGACTCCCTTCTGGACATATCCTCCGAGGGGCATGTTGTTTAATGACACCCTACTGGATATTGCACCTCTTGGGTGTCTGACTGTCCTCCGAGGGACATCTGTTTCGATGACTCCCTACTGGACATATCCTCCGAGGGGCATGTTGTTTGATGACACCCTACTGGATATTGCACCTCATGGGTGTCTGACTGTCCTCCGAGGGGTATCTATTTTGATGACTCCCTTCTGGACATATCCTCCGAGGGGCATGTTGTTTGATGACACCCTACTGGATATTACACCTCTTAGGTGTCTAACTGTGAGAGATGTCTGCTTAATTGATGATTCATAATATTTGAATGACAACAAGCATATTTAGACAATCATTTATAAATAGACAGCCTTCTTTTCATCGATAAAGGATATTGTTTGGATAGTACAAACTTCTTTAATGTAAAACGTAGTTAGGGGTGTGTACCTCAAGGGTAGTACTTTTTGAGATGTTCAGCGTTCTAGGGATGAGGAAGCTTTTTTCCATGACGGTCTTCTAAATGATAAGTACCCCTTCTGTAGTATTGGATGACCTTATAAGGACCTTCCCAATTGGGGCCCAGCTTGCCCTGTGACGGGTCTTTAGTTGCTTGGGTAACCTTCCTTAGGACCTAGTCACCGACTTTAAAACGTCGAAGTTTCACCTTGATGTTGTAGTACTTGGCCATTTTCCCTTGGTGAAGTGCAATTTTTCGTGTTGCTTTTTTTTTTTGTTTCATCCAGGAGATCAAGGTTCAACCGAGGCTGTCCCTAATTTTCTTCCTCTTTGTGGAAGGTCGTCCTTAGGGTGGTCAACCCTATTTCGACGGGAATAACGGCCTCTGTGCCAAAGGTTAGCTTGAAAGGAGTTTCTTTTGTTGGGGTTCTAACAGTGGTTCTGTATGCCCATAGCACACTTGGAAGCTTTTCTACCCATATACTCTTTGCCCCCTCGAGCCGGGTCTTAATCTGTTTGAGTAAGGTCCGGTTTGTAACTTCAACTTGACCGTTGGCCTGTAGGTGACTAGGGAAGGAGTAGTGGTTTTTTATATCCAGCTGACCACATAATTCTCTAAAGGGTTCGTTGTCGGATTACTTCCCATTGTCAGAAATCAGGACCCTTGGGATCCCAAATCTACAAATGACGCCCTTCTAGACGAAATTTTTAACATTCTTTTCTATAATTGTTGCCAGAGGACGACCTTCCATCCATTTGGTAAAGTAGTCAATTGCGACCACTAAAAATTTTGGTAAAGTTTTGTTCCAGAGTAGGGCGTCCGATTATCACATTATAGGCTGAAGGGCAGTCTACCACTAAGAATTCAGCCTTCTTTGTTACTTGTCTTGGGTAGGTACCTGCTGTGATTTAAAGAGAAATAACTCCAAGTAGATAAACACTGGTCCCTGCAAAACTGACCAGTGGGGTTTCAATGAGCTGATCCTTGCCAATTTTCATTTGCTTGGAAGACCGTCAAATAGATGATATCCGCTGGACTGCTGTTATCGATCAAGACACGTCTTGTCGAATAGCCGACAATCTTTAGGGAGACGACCAATGCATCTTCATGAGGGTGGAAGACTTTGCGAGCATCTTCCTCTGTAAAGGTAATGGGAAGATCTTCCAACCTAGGAATCTTGCCGGTCTTCTAAGTTACCAACACGTTGTGTATCTAGCGAGCATAGGCTTTTCGCGAGGAACGGGGGGTCCCTCCTGCAGCCATGCCCCCAGTTATCATATGAATCTCCCCTACTAGGAGTCTAGGACGAGCTTCTATTGGAGGTCATTGGTGATAAGCCACAGGCGGACGATCTTCTCTCCAGTTCCTTACTAAAAATCTTTGCAATCTTCCTTGCTTAATAAGCTCTTTGATCTGCTTTATGAGGGCAAAACAATCTTCAATGCTATGGCTCTGGTCCCCATAGAAATGACAGTATTTGTCTCTCGGTTTTCTTGAGTTTTGGAAGATCTGAGCAGTCGTTATCCACCATTTGCACAAAGTAACATGCATATTGGAAAAATTATTTCACCCGTCATATAGGTGTCCAACCTTGTGTTCGAATGCATAGTTGTTATATAGGTCTACTTCGAAAGGCTTATAGAAGCCACATGCTTGTAGAAGTGGGTCCTTAGACCTCAGCCCCTTGATGCTTATAGGAGCCATAGTAGGAGTAGATCCTTAAACCTTAATCATGGTGTGGTTGAACTGATCTCTCTTGTGGCCCTTCTTTATAGAGCTCATCTTTGTTGTGAGATTACCAATGATCTTAATAAACAAATCGAATATATATATTTTGGGGTCATAACGCCCAATATGGCATGAGAAAAGATGACGTCATGCTTTAATCAAGTCAAACACAAAATTGCATATAATGGTTGGACGGTCGTCCATCTATGCAATAATCCGGTTTGCAATAATTGTGGAGGAAAAAACGATAAATAGATCGTCTAGGTAAGCATATTGATGATAATATCCCAATTAATGAACAATGTGATTTTGCATCATCAATTAACTATTCGAATTGAACAATTACATTACATGTAATTTCATTTGAGATAATTAGTCCTGTGTGAAAGCTTATTTCAATTATTTGTATGTATGCAAAGAGTTATAATTCTCACATGGAAAATGTAACTTTAAATCGTGTTGTAAAACAACACTGCCAACTTTAGCTCAAGGACATTAAGCTGGTCTTACAAACCTTCCAAATGTAGACATAAACATTTTAGGATTTCTCATCCTCAAAGGTTAAAGCAACACATATATGTATTTATATAGAAATATTCATGTGATTTCTATATTTCATTTGAGGTCGGGTATTTCCCTTTTAGATCCATTTGTTAGTGTATAACAAACATATTAAAAACAGCCTCAATTAATTTATTGTTTATCATCTTTCTAATGAAAAGAGAATACGTAAAAGAGGAGTAGGATGGAAGGAGACATAGCTTCGAGGCGAGGGCTAAAAGCCCTGAAAATTGTTGAAGGTCTTCACTTCACTAAGGAACTTGGAAGACCGTCATTGGAAGGATTATGTCTTCGACTCACTTTTCTGTAGAAGTTGGAAGACCGTCCCTGCAAGGGCCATGTATCTATCTTCCTTTTCCTTCTAGGTGGGGCTGGAAGGTCGTCATAAATTTTTTTTTTTTACAATCCATGCTCACACTGTTGACGTCACACAGATGACGTCGCCATTAGGGCTGATAAGGATGCTGATGTGGCATCATGGGGGCATGATACGTGGCACATGGCATGTGCTTGCAGCATGTTGGCGTGCGCTTGACGGGTGTCAGCACATACAGGCACGTGGCGAGCACATGAAGACACGTGAAAAGGAAGGTCGTCACTCCGCCGGCGCGTGGAAGCGCGTGACAACTCCGGTTTAGAAGATTCCGACTAGGCTTGGTAGATCGGGCAACGTTTTGTCCAATGGTAGAGCTCGTTGCTTGATCGGGTGATTGGAAGGGGGTCTTTGAGACTCTAATGGCTCAGGTTGCGCGTGGATAGGAAGGTCGTCACTCCGGCGGCGCGTGGAAAGGAAGGTATTCTTTCCGACGGCGCGTGGAAGAGCGTGAAAGCTCTGATGATGAAGATTTCGCCGGGGACCGATAGATCGGGCGACGTTCTACACCGTAGTGGTGTTCGTTTTTCGTCTTTGAAGCCTAAGAAAGAAGTTTGGCAAGCTGTGCAATTTGTAAGAGGAAAAGTCGTCTTTCCCACAGACGGCGCCAACTGTTGATGTCTGGAATTTGCATCTCCATGGAAATGACCGAAAGTTTGCATCTTCATATCAACAGTTGCACAGCCAACCAAGAACTGATGTTGCTGGAAAATCATTGGACGGCAGTCAGTCGAGCCGAGGAATGGAAGACCTGCAAAAGAATAAAAGCTGATCGGAATTGGCCCCGGTTGGGGGCCGGCCAAAGAGGCTCCGATGCCTTTGTCAGTATTGATTCCCAGAAAAACCTTGAGAGTGAATTTCTGTATTGGAAAAGTACTGTTCATACCTGAGGAGAGGAGAGAGAAAAGGCTTTTTATACCTTCTGGTCGCGGCACGTGGCCTTCTAGGCTCCGTCGGATCTGAAGACACGTGGTGCATTAATAACCCTTCACCTGGAAGGTCGGTACTCGTCAGAATTGTAGTGCTGTGCGACGTGCATGGGCTTGACTCCCTAGATTCGTGGAGGACACCTGTTGTAGGTGGTGAGTTGACTCGGTGAGCTGTCCCGCTGGATTCCCGTAATGGATAAGGAGTGAGTCACGGACAGCTGGAGTTGCTAATTATGCATTAGAGACGGTTGTCATTCATCTTGGTAATTGGAAGGTCGTCCCTCTTAGAGGATGGAAGGTCGTCCTCTTTCACTTAGAAAAAAGATGTAAAATATCCACATCAACCGTTAATAAACATGTGTTTGACATTACGATTTTACTTGGAATTGTGTTTTAAAAAAACGCTAAAAAGCATGTTTTGAAATTAGAGGTTGACCAGCTTTTTTGAAAAAGCTAATTTTGACAAAATACAGAAAGCATTTAAATAGGTAAAAAAAAAAAAAGGAAATAAGATCCACCTTTTAAATAGGTCAATTGTTTTCTTTTCCGATTAGGGAAAACAAATATCTTTGGATCAAAGGAATCAATATATAGATACCACATTAACAATAGTGAAAAATATGGTAAATCGTGTGGCAAAAGTTCTTCCACTATGCTTAACAATATTATTTAGACCTACACCGACTATCTCAAAAAAAAAGAAAGAAAAAAAAAAAAAAAAGATTCACCCAATAAATAGGTCGTATGCTTTCTTATCCTCTTGTGCTTCCTTATCCGATTAGGGCAAAGGATTATTTTTGGATCAAAGTTAATATTTAGATACCACATTAACAATTATAATACACACATTTTTTTATGTATGATGTCTATCTAATTTTAACTGTTACCTTTACGATATTATTACCTTAAGATATTGTCTTTTCTTAATATAAATTTTATAATAATAAATGAACAATTAAAATTAGATGTGTCTTACACACACAAACACACACATAGGAGTGGCCATAGGTCGAGTGGATTGGGTTTGGAGGTAATCCATTACCCTACCCGACTAAGTCGGGTTTTAAGGGATGCAATTTGTTGACCATCCATATAGGTGGTCGGATCGGGTAATTGGGTTGTGCGGGTCGGGTGACCGGGTATACAACATCAAAACCACAATACAACATCACACTACACAATACAACATTAAACTCACATCAAACTACACAATACAACATCAAACTCAGTGTTAAAAAAATCTAACCTAAACAATCAAATCAAAACCACAAATTTCCATAATCAATTCAAAAAAATCTAACATAAAAACCAAATCAATCTAAAAACAAAATCAAAACCACAAACCAGATCTAAGTGGAGGCATGGATCTAAGTGAGTGAGGCCGTGAGGGAGGCGAGGGCTGACGGAGTGAGGCTGTGATGGAATGAAAGATTGACGGGGTGGGCCGAGAGGCAAGAGATTGACGGAGTCAGGCCATGAGGGAGTGAGGCTGTGAGGGAGTGAGGGAGGCGTGGGAGTGATGGAGGCGAGAGAGAGAGGAATGAGATATGAGATCGATTAGTATTTAATTTTAATACATGGGTAAGGCGGTTACCCGATAAAAAAGGAGTAATCCTTTACCTGCCCGAAACCCAAAAAAATCTAAAAATAAATTCGTATCTAACCGAATAAGTGTTCGCGAGCGGGCGGGCGGGTGATCGGGTCGGGCAATTTTGGCACTCGTGGCGGGTTTGGTGGGTAATTGCACACCCCTACACACACACACAATAGCTTAAGACCTTCACTGACAATCTAAAAAAAGAAAATGGACCTACCCTATAAATACTAGTATCTTTTCTTATCCAATTAGGGCAAATGAATATTTTCGGATCAAAGTAAGTCAATATTTAGATAGCACATTAA
Source organism: Fagus sylvatica (assembly GCA_907173295.1). Taxonomy (NCBI): domain Eukaryota; kingdom Viridiplantae; phylum Streptophyta; class Magnoliopsida; order Fagales; family Fagaceae; genus Fagus; species Fagus sylvatica. The sequence goes on from OU015770.1 coordinate 29,985,820, forward strand.
CAATCATAAAACAAAATGATAAATTATGTGACACAAATTCTTGTACTATGCTTTAACAATATTACTTAAGACTCACTCCTCCAACTCCAAATCCTCAATCTTTCAATGTGACTTCCTCCAATAGGTTCCAAGTGTTAGGAAATATTCTTAAACCTTCTACATTTCCCCTTCCCTCTATATAAGGAGCCCAGCACCTACAGCTACAAATACAATTTGACAAGCCGAGATTCTAGTATCAAATTAAAGAGGATAGTAGAAGTAATAGTTTAGAAGTGGTGAAACACTACGTAATTAGAGAGAATAAGGTATTGAGGAAGAGCTCTTGAGCAAACAACTATTTTCTAGCTCTTCATACTAGAAGACTAACCTCTTTCCCACGAAACTTCAATCACCAACCTACGTTTAATCAAGTTTTCCTTTGGCGTTCAACCCAAATCTCATCAAGAGATCCAAGCCAAGAGACCGGTTATTCAATTGTTAGCTTGCTACAAGCTATTAGGAGCAAGGTTTATATGGATCTTCTCAATGACCCTAGCATGCCTTCTTGAATTGTTTCTTACGTCATGTGTTTATTTTAGTGTAGTTCATATGTATTGATCTTTCTTTCAAATTTATTCTTATTTCAATGCTTGATTTACTATTTAGACTTTCAAAGTCCCTTTGTTTTACTCGTTATTGACCAATTTCATGTCTTTTTCCCTTGAGAAACACGCTTTAATTCATGTCCGATTGATGAGCTAATATTCTGCCATGCATAGCATATGCCTACTAGGCCAGAATATATTTCTTTGTTTATTTTCACGTATCATTTTATTATATTCATGTAATTTAATGTTATTGGGATTACTTCTTGATGTTACAAGGAAATCAGTGGACTACAGTCAAGCGAGCTGTGGAGCGGAAGACCTGCAAAAGCAAATGAGGTGATCAGAGTGGCACCGGTTTGGGGCCGGCCTAGAAGGCTCCGATGCCTTTGTTAGTCGGAAGTTTCATCGGAAAAAAGCCCAATAGCAATGCTGTGCTTAAAAGTACTGTTCATACCTGAGTACGGAGAGAGAATGGCATTTTATGCCTTCTAGTCATCCACGTGGCCTTCCAGAGTCCGTTGGATCTCGGGACGCGTGGAGGGTCCGTGGCCCTTCATCTGGCGAGTAATAACCAACTTGAGCATGGTGCTGGGCGACGCCGCAGGGGCTTCATTCCCAGAATTCGCGGAGGACACCTGTGCATGGTGAGGGGTTGATCTGGTGAGGTGTCTCGCCCGATTCCCGTAAAGGATAAGGATGAATCATGGTCTGGTGACTAAGCCATCGTGAGTAGTAGAAGGGAGTCAGTCTTTCTGAGGGAGCGGACGATCTTCATCTTCGAGTGGAAGGTCATCATCCTTGACTTGGGAGAAGTTGACAAATATTCCCTTCACTTCTCAATAATTAGTGATTGGCAAGTTTGGATTCAGGTAAAAATTCATTTATTTCATCTCATATTGTATCATGTACTATTTTTCATGTCTTGTTTGATATGGTTTCTAGGTTTAAATTGCTTTTGTGTGATTAGAGATTTATTTTATAAACATTATTTAAGAATACCGAGTAATATAGAAGAAGACTAGTCATAAGACTAAGTGTTCTTGGGTGCGTAATACCTTCCTAAGGCGTACCTTATCTTCGGACCTAACTTGAGACTAATCGTTTTATGCATGGATTCATATTTGGTTCCTGGACCTATAAACCAAGTGTTCCTCTACTTTTAACCTCACAAAGGTTCATTAGGCCGAATGACCCTTGAGGTTCCTTGACGATATCTCACAATTTGTATAGTTTTCTCTAAGTGAAATTGTATTAAGAAAGTTTCAAGAAGTTAAAAATACAACTCTAATTAAAATTAGGCCAAAATATATTGTTGGTCTTTATACTTTAGCTCATGATCGATTTTAGTGTCTGAAGTTTAAAGTGATTGCTATTAATCCCTAAATAAATTTAAAGTGATTACTTTTAGCCATTAATGTGTCTAATAGAGTGATAACATGTTTGTTTTAGTTTGGCCTTATCATCTAAGAACTAAAAGCGACTATTTTAAACTTCAAGGACTAAAATCAGTAATGAGGCAAAGTTTAAGGATCGACAATGTATTTAAGCCTTGAAATTATATTATTAAAAGTTTCTAGAAATTTCAAATATGTTTTCATTATTTATTGTCTATTTTAATCATCTAACACAAATTTAAGTATTTACATAGTTATGTTTGTAATGTGGTTCAATGTACGTGTTATACGAATGTGCTGCCGCCATGTGACTCACTATAAATTCATTGAGATTATTAAGATGATTTTATTATGAGTGAAATTGTATTAGCAATTTTTTAAAGAAACTTAAAATATCACTCTAATTAAATTTACGAAAAGTTTCAAAAAATTTAAAAGAAGTTTTATTATGTATTTAATTATTTTAATTATCGACTATGTATTTTTTATTTTGATTAAAAAAAAAAAAAAAAAACTGTCTTATACAATGTATATTTATCATGTGATAAAATCTGTGTCTTACACAATATAGTGTAATTATCACTCATACTCACTCATGTGACGTTGCCAATATTCTTGTTTTTTTTTTAAAAAAAAAATGCCAATAATATACAAATGGCAACCTGAAAGCATGAATTAAAATTTCACTTTATTTACCTTTTTACTCGTACCTTTTTTGGGTGTGGGCCAATTTCAATTAGTCGGATAAAATTTTGGTTAATTTACTTTTCCGAGTTAAAAATAAAATCCCGAACACTTTGTCTTTGGCCCAGCTAAGAAAAAACAAAACATTTGGGTATAAAGAGAGCATCAACATGGTTAGCAACATAAACAATGAAGAATATGTCCCCACTCTCCACCGTCTGCTGAAAGCAATGTTGTATAGACTAATAGAGTGTATTATTAAACCACATAGCTTTCTTCAATGCAATAAGTGAAATTTGATAATAACAACTATCATTCACCCCACCAGCTCATGTCTGGTTTCTTCATCAAAGACAAAAAGGGCACCCTCGAAATCCTTTGTTGGGACTTGGAGACATGTTTTCTGGGGAATAATGTTGTAAAGGAACAGATAAAAAATACTACTATTAATATCCAATTATAATTTTTTGAAAGAAAAAATATTGGATAAATTTCATTACCCTCGCTTGAGATATTACGGAATGGCAATAAAATTAAAAACTTGAGCTGAAATGATAGTCTCACCTTTCAGGTTTAACATAAAACTGTAATCAGTCTTTTCTTTATTAATCTTAACGAAATATTCTATTTTTTAAAAGATTATGCTTTTTTTTTTTTAAAAGGAAAAAAAATAATCTCTCTCTCCTCTGGTTAGAGGTTTGAAAAAATCATTTTTTTTTTTAAACAGAATATTCTGTTAAAGTTAGCAACAGAAAGACCCATGACAGTTTTATATCAAACCTAAAAAGTGAGACTATCATTTTGGCTCAAGTTTGGGGTTTATTGTCGTTCCACAATACCTCAAGGGAAGGTAATGTAATTTACCCAAAAATATAATTGTCACTAATTCGGTTTCTCATTTCATTATTTTCCATTCATCATACATATTATAAATTAAAATGTCAAAGGTTCAAAATTAATATTAAATTTAACCTATTTCATACATACAAATTCAAGATACTTGTATATGCTTTATATATATATATATATATATATATATCAGAATTTAAGTTACAATGTTACATCAATTAATAAAATTTTATTAAATTAATATTTTGAAAATCTCATTATTTATTCTTATCACGCATACAAAAGTTTGTATTAATAAGATATATTTACTATTCAATCCGATTCCTATTTTGTGTAAAATTTTAAAGTTCAAGAAACTTAAAATTTAAATACTTTATATATAAGATAGTTATTAATGTCTGATTATTATCTTAATATTTTGTAAGCCTGTAGAGTATAATGTATAATCATACAATGTAATTCAACCGTGAATTTATTATCTATCTCCTCCCATTTTAAAAGTTGACTTAGAAGAGGATAATATATGCTTTTTAAATTTTTGCAAGAGAACAAATTCGATTGCATTAAGAAAAACGAATCAATGTATATAAACTACTGTCAGTCACGGCTTACTGGAATAGATGTTGTATCCCAAAGTTTAGCCGCAATTAACATTATTAAATTTTGAGTCAGCAGGAATATGAAAGAATTTACTATGAAATTTGCGATCAAAGTGTATAATAAAAGAATTTAGGGTACCATGAAATGATTATTCCGAGGCACTCGTAGTTTGATGCGTTTGAATGGCATAATCGATGAATGAAAGGGTTGACTAATCAGTGAAGGACTCAATTCTTACGGACCACAAAAATAAACAGAAATCATTGTTGAACCTAACAGTTTGTAGTAAAAAATCCTTGTGATGCTCGTGATTATATATATGTTTAGTGACACTTTGATGGGCATTAATGTGGGTTAAGTGAGGCTACATTTGCCATGACTTTTGTGGATGCTCTACTGGCTTCTATTATGGCATTTTGACCATGTTAGTAACTAATTATTACTAGTATATATATAGCATGCCCTACTTAAGAAGGAAAGATATCAAATCTGTTTTTTTGTCACTCATATCTCAATATATGTCAGGGAGGTCATAATATGACTTTTTAGCTTACAGTGGTAGATGTTTAGATAATATATTTAAACTTTAATGTAGAAAAAAATACGATAATAATTAACTAAATGAAATAGCTACTATGCTTGAATTTACTAGTGAAATTTACTTTAAGTTTTTTATTTTGTGATTTACAAATGAGTCTTTTTTTTTTTTTCCTTCTAGTTTTTGTATATGTAATTTTACGGATTATAAATAACATACCAAGGATTATAAATAACATACCAATCTATATAACATTTTTTTTAATAAGAGAAAAACTATTGCACAAAAGAAGAACAATGTTCATCCATTTCTAGACCCCAATACAAAGAGAGGGATAGATGAGATGGACAAGGTTGCTTTACAGTCACAGTCACAAACCCAACTAGCAAAAGAATGGGCAGTAGAATTAGCTTCTCTAAGTACATGTGAGATTTTCAAAAAAGAGAAAGATTTAAAATAAAACAGTGTTAGAGATAAAAGATTCTAAATTATTTCATCAAAAAAAAAAAAATCTAAATTATGGTTTAAAAAACCAGTCAGTTCAAAGAATTGGGAAGATGAGTGGTTTCTGGTTTTGTGGTTCGTTTAGAGTCAAACCAATGATCAAACCAATGACGTCATAATAAATTTAATTAATCATTTTAAAATTAAATATATAATAAGTTTATAAGTTATAACTAATAATATTTAGTTTTAAAAAATTATGTGATTTTCACCGATTATATTAAGAAATAAAAACAAACAAAAAGAATGTAACTAAATTATTAAAAATATTAACATTACAAAATAATCATCCTAAAACCATAAAGATAATAATCCTTCAATAAAATCAAACAAGTTTTAAATAGTACATAGCTTATGCTTATTTTGTGCATCATTATAATGGAGTCAACTATTGGGGTGATATCCTCTCTTTTGACAAAAGCCATCTTAAGTTTGAAAATAAGATCACAGAAACGTCCAAATGGAAAAAGTCTTCATAAAGATGTCAACAGTCTGATTAGAGAAGCTAATGGGAAGGAGGCCTTAGAGAAGCTAATGGGAAGGAGGCGCAAAATGCTTGCATCTAGATGATGATACGCAATATGACAATCAATCTCAATATGTTTAGTGCATTCATGAACAACATCATTATACACAATCTAAATACCGAATAACAGTCTACGAAGAATGTGTAAGACCTATATCTTCCAACAGCCAACAAAGAGAGAGAAGTTTTGATGTAATATCAGTAAGAGCACAGTATTCTGTCTCAATGTTGGAATGAGACACAGTATTCTATTTCTAACTGCAACAGGAAAAAAAAAGTCTCCTAGGAGAAAAAAAAAAAAAAAAATCAATAGTAGAGCAACTGTCAGTAGGATCTCATGCCCAGTCAACATCAAAATATGTACAAAGGTTATGGGTGGAGTGAGCTGATAAGGGAAAACTAAGGAATATCGTGCCTTTGATATAGCAGAGAATGTGAAGCACTACAACATAATGTGTAAAGTGAGGAGCAACCAATAATTGGCTCACCAAATGTACAACATGAGCAATATCAGGTTGGGTCACAATGAGATAGACTAAGTTGCCAACAAGCTGACGATAACGAGTGACACACTAAGAGGTATGCCATCCAAAGGGGTAAGGCAATCATTCATCTTAAGAGGTGTTGAAACAACCTTAGTGTCAGTCAAGTCAACATGAGATAACAAATCAGAGGCATACTTGGCCTGGGAGAGATAATAGTCGGTGGAATCAGAAGAGAACTTAAGGCCTAGGAAGTAGCTCAAATGACCAAGATTCTTCATCTCAAATTTCCAGTGGAGAGAGTTCTTAAAATCAAAAATTCCAGAGTGATCATCCCAAGTAATGGTTTTTTCATCAACATAGAATGGGAGAAAGATCAGACCCTTATTAGATTTGTGAATAAACAAACCTGTATTATGAGGCCTGGATGAGAAACCAAACTGATGCATAATATTGCTAACCTAGGAAAACTAGGCTCGAGGAGCTTGCTTGAGACCATAAAGAATGCGCCAAAGAAGGAAAACTTTTACTGGAGAGTTTGAATATCCTGCAGGTAAATGCGTATAGACTTCTTCAGTGAGATCACCATTAAAAAAAAATGATAAAAATAAAAAATTCTTAATGTCCATCTGAAAGAGAGGCCACTGATGAACCGCAACAATGGTAAGAAGACTACAAACGAAAGTAATACGACCAACAGGGGAAAAAGTCTCCTCATAGTCAATCTAATATTCCTAAGCAAATCCCTTGACAACAAGACGTGCCTTATACAGTTTTATAATTCCATCGAACTTGATATTGATCTTGTAGACCAATTTACAACTAATGACAGATTTACCACGAGTCAAGTCAACCAAATCCTAAGTACGAGTCTTCTCTAAGGCCTAAAATTCTTCTTCATTGCTTTTGCCAAAGAGGATTAGTACAAGCCTCAAGACAAGTGTGATACTCATGAAGAGAAACCACAGTAGAAAGACAAGAATAAACACACAAATCAGCAGGATGTGCTCTAACCTGTTCAGATCAACGAAAAGAAATGGGTGAATTCTTATTAGTTACAAATTCCATGGGCCGTTCAAATTCTGAGGGAGAGACTATAGAGTTAGCAAGAAGTGCATGGATAATTGCAGAAGAAGGGCTTGGAGAAGTATCAGATGGAAACATGGGGAGAGATGGATTAGTGAAAAAAATAAGGGCTGGAACAAGCCTTAAACTTAGAGAAGGAATTGAATGTGATGTGTTCCCAGAAGACAACATGGCGAGAGATGTAGAGACATTGGAAGATAGGATCCTAACAACGATAACATTTATATTCAATCCCATACCCAAGGAAACAACATAGACGAGATCAAGGTTCTAATTTGGAATGCACATGTGGCAGAAGGAGAACAAAGCATGCACAACCAAAGACTTTAAGGGAAAAATATAAAGGTGGTTTACCATATAGGCGCTCAAAAGTAACTGAGAATGGAAGACGGTTGATGGTGTAAATGGCAGTGAGGGTGGCTTCCCCTTGAAAACGTTTAGGATATAAGGTAGAAATGTGGAAAGCCCCAACAAAGTTAAGTATGTGGCGGTGTTTGCATTCAGCCCTGCCATTTTGCTGAGATGTTCCTTGACAGGAATGCTAAATAAGGGAGCCTTGTGTGTGAATGAAATCATGGAACTAATAGTCTTTATATTTCACAACATTACTAGTGTGGAAGAGCTTAATAGCTTTGGAAAATTTTGTGGAGATCAACTAGGCAAAGGTGTGATATATTTGGACTAATTGAGAGCTTGTGTGCATTAGGTAGATCTATGTATAGTAAGAAAAGTCATCAATAAATTTGTATTAAATATTCTGAATAAACATGTACAATGTAGGAAAATATATATATAAGTCTTGACTATTATAAGGTATAGTAAATATAAAGGAAGTCCTAGATTAAAACAATAATGTATATATATATGTGTGTGTGTGTGTGTGTGTAATAGTAATGTGTGTATATATGTGTGTATGTGTGTGTGTGTGTGGGGGGGGGGGGGGGGGGGGTAACAAATCGAAAGAAATTGAAGATTGAAAGATATCACCCAAAGAATTGATTAAATACGCCATCAACTTCAAATTATTGGTTATGTTTCCACAACCAACCCACAACCCCTACGATAAATGAAAGAAATTGATTGGCTTCAAATTTACCCAATAAAATATCTCGAACAATTAATTCATAGCCACCAATGATGAATGAAAGAAATGTGAATTAACGGGCTCAAAATATGGGCCACATTGGCTCCGATGCTGCCAATGACGTCTCTTCACTAGCACATTACATAGTCGCTGATAGATCAGTATTCCCCGGTGTGAGACAAGAGAAATGAGAAACGGGTAGGGGCTGAACGAGAATTACTATAAAACAAAAAAAAAAAATACACAAAACCCACTGTAATTTCCCTTTAAAACACGAACCCCACTGAAGTTTTGAGTGTACCATTTAACCTCCTATGATATTGTTTTATGTGTAATCTTTAAACATCAATGAAAAAGAATATTAAATTATTCATGTAACGACATATGTTTATATTATTTTCACATAAAACAGTGTTAACTCAAAATTCTTAGGGGAATTAAGTGTTATACTTAAAACCTATAAAGGTTAAATGTTTCACAATTAACACCTTGCACATAAAAACAGTATTACAGAGGGTTAAGTGATATTCTTAAAATTTTAAAGGAGTTTCGTGATTTTAGGAGAATCACATTAAAGTTTTATATATTTTTCTCAAAATTGGAAAAGTAAAGAAATAATATTTAAATAAAATGAAGATAAAAATTTCGTGAAAATTGTTGTATATGTAATAATAATAATAATAATAATAAAAGACTTTTAGATTATAATGTGAATACTCGTTTTTTTTTTAATAAAACGTTAGGCTAGTGTGAATACTGAATACTAAGCCTTAAGTGTGCGTTTGACCCCCAACTTATAAGCCAACCCTTTGCTTATTTTACGGGCCCCATGCAAGTGCCGTTAAAGGCAAGCTTATTTCTAATTTCAACTAGCTTATTCCAACAGTAACTTTAACAACAACAAAATTTAAAAGTGCTCTACTCTTTGCTACAGTAATTTCAGCAATAAGCCAACCAACATATCTTATTTCTCATTTAGCTTTTTTCTACAATAATTTTAGTAAAAAGGTAAATAAGTTGCGTCCAAATGGGCACTAAATCAATCTATCCTTTAAATGTCTATATGTGTTTTGAAAATATATAAAAGGACATCCATTTACTTTCCCACAAAGGAAAAGCTAAAAGGGCTCACAAGAAAAAAATAAAATAAAAGGTGGGAAAGCTAAAGGGGAAACCTTGGGGTCAATGCTTGGCATGTATTCATGACTCCAAGCGAACATGTCTTTGTTGGCCCTTAGAAACTGGACGATACTATGTTTGACGGGTTGAGATAATTTCGTCTCGATCTTCGTCGTCTTCTCATGACAATTGTCATCTAAAGAAACTGTCTCCAACTCTTCAATTGGTTCGATGAGAGTTTTTCCTTCTTCGATTGTCATTACCTGGTGGTGACTTTATGTTCCTAGAGAAGCAAAATAGCATTCTCTTGCTGCCACCTGGTCTTCTTTAATTTCTCCTATTCCTTGCTCACTTAGGAACTTGACAAGCAAATGACAGCACGTAGCTTATTAAGAGTCGGTTTTCCGATAATGGCATTTTATGCCGAAGAATAGTCTACGACAAGAAAGTTGATCGTCTTCGAAGCTTGCTTTGGGTGAGTTCCAACTATGATGGGAAGCGTGACGATACCGATTGGGCAAACTTTGTCCCTAGTGAAGCCCACACGTGGGGCATCCAATGGGCGCAGCTTCTCTTTGTTGACTTCATCTGTTGATATGCCGAGAGAGACAATATGTGAGCTGAACTTCTGTTATCTATCAATACTTGTCTAGTGGTATATCCTGCTATGTTAATGGTGACGACCAGAGCATCATCATGAGGCTGGTGGATTCCCTAAGCATCCTCCTCGCAAAAAGAAACAACTTGATCATCTAGGCGTATGTTTTTAGGTGGTCGTTGGACGATGAAAACGTTGTGGATTTGTCTAGCATAAGCTTTTTTGGAGGCGCGAGAGGTTCAATGTGACGTTGGGCCTCCTATTATTGTCTTAATTTCCCCGACGGGACCTTGCTGATTATTTTATGTTTGTCCCTTTGGGTATGGAGGTCTCGATGGATGACCATCTTGTTTTTCGCGTCCCACGAAGCGTTGTAGCTTTCCTTGTTGGATGAGCTCTTCAATTTCTTTTTAAAGGCTACGCAGTCCTCATTCAGGTGCTTATGATCCCTGTGGAAGCAGCAATGCAGGTTCTTTGCTCATCGGTCCATGTCTAATCTTATCTTGTTGGGCCATCTTAAGGAGGGATCTTCTTAGATCTGCATCAACACTTGATCGATCGGTGTATTCAGTGAGGTGAAGCTACTGAATCGTTAGACCGATGTTGTTGGCTTCTTCTTTTCAGGTGTGTTTGAAAATTTTAGGACTTTAGGCTTTGATTGTTCAATTCGACAATCGTCGGTCTCTTTTCTTTTCTTGCTAGGTGGGTCTTCTCTTACATCAAGGGCATATTCACCATTCATGAACTTTTGTGCTTCGTAATGAGTTTTGACATGGACTTCGGGGGTTTTTTGGATAACATGAAAAGGAAATCTCCCTTTTGAAGACCAGCCATAAAAGCCGTCAGGGCGACTTGCTCATTTGGTCGATTGATTTGTAGGGCCTCTTTGTTGAATCGTGCAACGTTAGCTCTCAGCGTCTCACCTTCACCTTGTCGAACGTTGAGAAGGTGAATGGGTGGATACCCCCTGCGCTATCCTCTAATGAAATTATCTATGAAAGCTCGGCTCAATTGGACGAATAAGCCGGTAGACCCGGCTTCGAACTTGTTGAACCAAACCCTAACAGATCCTCTGAAAGCCATTGGGAAAGCCCTGCACATTATTTCTTCAGGTACTCATTGCAACTGCATTATGGTTTTGAAGGATTCTAAGTAATGGAGCGAATCTTTCAACAAGTCGAAACTTTCAAGTTGTGGCATTTTGAACTTATACGGTAATGGAAAGTCCACTATGCTCGCCGTGAATGGCGAATCAATGCAAAGGACCAATTCATCCAAGTCCTATGCAACCTTTGCTTTGAACTGATTCTTCCTCGCCCCCATCTATTTTTTCATTTCTCACAGCTCTTCTTCTAGTTTAGACGCCCTATCTCGCAGAACTACCAACGACCGTATAGATCTAGTTGTCTTAGGAGGCCTACTTGGGTGAATGGACATGCCTACGCCTTTTTCCCCTTCTTCGTCGTGAGGGGGTCATTGGCGACTTCTATCACCTTTGGGGTTTCGCGTAGAAAACCGTCGGCTTCCTTCAGCTTCATGATTTGTCGAGGGTTGCCGCTGACTCCCCTCAACGTCGTGGTTTAGTGGGAGCTGGCGGTGACTCCCCTCAAATTCATGGTTGTTTTGATTGTCATTGTGGATGACTTGAGAAGGTGTTCGGATTTCCTTGCAGAGAGCTTCGATAAGCTGTTGATTCTGCCAAGTCATCTCTTGGAGGTTGGTTGCGTTCTGCTGAGTCATCTCCTAGATGCCAGTCAGGAAGGTTTGCATTTGTCTTTCTGTTACGGATGGGGGAGGATTTTCACTCTGTCCTTCCATTATTCAAGTAGCTTAGGTACAGACACTTTTTGTTTATTGGAATCGACAAAAATGTCTTGATTATCGTTCTCACAGACAACGCCAACTGATGATGTCAAAAATCAGTAGGCCCACTCGAATCGTCGCTTGATGGTAGAAGAATCTGTATAGATAAAAATAACGATGTAAAGGAAAGCACCAGTGGAATGCCGACCAAATAGTCTCTAATGCGTAAGTTAGAATGTATGTCAATCACTTAAAGCATAGAGTACTGTAGATATTCTTGATACCTCATTCAGATAGAGTTGGTAGCTTTTTATAGGGATTCCAGTGTTCTAGTCGTTGCTTTTCATCAATGGCCAAAATGGGTTAGTGGATAACTGCTTGGCATTGATCATCTGCTTTTAATAGTTGTAACAACAGCTTAAATGGCCTTGGTTGTCTTTTCTGTAACGTTTTTTCAATTGGCGATGCCCATGATTATGAACGGTCGTTGTTCTTTAGACGATCGTCGTGGGTTTTAAATGACACTCATCAATACAAATATTATATCATGTAGCACAATTTAAACTTGAATAGCACAATTTAAACTTGAATTCTTGGTATTTCCTTGATTTTTTTATATATATAATCATTTTGTGCTCCATGATAATAAGACAATTAAAAGAGTAATTATCATTGAAAAAATTACCACCAATAATAATAATTATTATTATTAATGTAAAACCATAAAATAAAGAAAAATAAAAATTTATTATTGCTAACGCAAAACCACAAAAATAATGGAAGACCCTTATCAATTATTTTGTCATTTTAGGTAATTTACACCCCAAACAACAACTTTGGTAGGTACTTACTAAACATTCAAATTATTGAAAAAGTACATTTTAACCATTTTTACCAAACTCAGCTTTTTCAAACAATTCATTTTCATTCAAGTATTCAACAATTATTGAAAATACCTTTTTTTTTTTCTTTCAAAAAGTCCATTTTCAACCAGCTTTACCAAACTAAACCTGCACCTCCCTGTTCACTGTTCACTGTTACGGAAGAAGTATCCTGAAGATGACGTGACAATAAAATATTCGCCAAGATTTTTCCATATAGCTGGAATAATGTTTCTCCTTTCACTTTACAACTTTACACCTTCACGGGAAAAGGTCAAATGGAGTCTTAAAAAAGTCAACTTTAATCGAAAAGCCACATTTCACCGCAGCGCTTCTAACTCTGTAGTCTGTAGACTCTGTACCACTATGTACCGTCCCATTGGCGCCAATGGACGACAGCCTATTGGCCCCACCGATCATCACACTGTTTGCATTGCAGCCAATTAACACTTTAGCAAGATACAATGTTTATAATTAAGTACTTCTAGCAAAACCTTGTAATTTTCACCAAGTTCTTTTAATTTTAAAGTTTACTTTTGAGACACCCAACCTTTTGCTTTGGTGGGTAGTTGCGTGTCTTACTATCCCCAATTCCCCATGATCAAGGGTTGAAGAAAGAAAAAGAAGCTCACTTTAGGAAGAAAAAAAGGCTATTAACTAATCATATCATTATGGTTAAGTGAACATCAATCAACTAAATACGTCGACCTCTCTATCTCTGTAATTAAACCAATTCGAAACGGACTAAAACCTTTGCACTCTTTTAATGCTAACAAATTATTCAGTCTACCAAATAAATATGTTCAATGATCCACCTACCCGATACTATCATGTCCTAATTACTATCCATCTCATAACATCAAATTAATATATATATATATATAGCACCCACCGTTCCCAACTCCGAAGCCGACAAGCCACCATCAAACCCCATACTATGAGCCACCAAACAGACACCCCTAACACCATTTCCCATGGCACCTGAAGTCTTGAAACCCACCACCATTGAGACCTCAAAACCATTACCCATATGAAAATATTCCACTACGAGATACTATTAAGTGATTTCACTTTATGTAGCATCTAAGAGAGTTTTTACCCTTATTTTGTTGCAAGTAATCAACCAGTACAAAATCACAGCATGCGTCGACGACTTCAAAGAAAATATTTATTCCAAACCTACTTCAAGAACATCATATGGTGGCTTGGATTAAACGTTTTTATTTTTGGACTATTCCCCTCGATTGTTCGTTACCCGAACACGTCCAAAGTTCCCTATCCACATTTACACGTACTAGAGATTCTTTGGGTTCATCATATGTACATTCGAGGGTATTAAGATTTTTAAATTTTTCTTAACTTTTTAATCATGATTTTAGGATATCGTGATGCTCGAAATCCTTCACATGTGTTTATGGCCCGACCATTTCGACATGCAAAGGAAACCGATGTCTTGGTGCCCTAATCAAAGACATCCGCTCTCGGGTAGGAACATAATTCCTTTTACATCACGATATTCTAAAATCACTTTTTTGTGATTAAGGTTTATGTGGCAAACTTCATATTTATCACATTTTGCATGTTTCACTTAAAGCATATGTTTGCATAATTTATTCAATATTTTTATAGTATATTCAAGGCATGTGAAATTAATCAAAGACATGTGAATTTCAAAATATATTGCACAAAATATTTAAAGCATCTGATTTCGAGACTTATTCGAGGCATGCTATTCAAGACATGTGATTTCAAAATTTATTCAAGGCATGTTATTAGAGTATACCTGACTCGATGGCTAACCCTTGCCGAAATTATGGCAGTGCTTCTGCGATCAAGTCGGATTTCAAGCTCAGACTTGTCGAGATTCGGGTGGCACTTCCGCGGTCGGGTCGAGTTTTGGGATCAAACTTGTCAGGACTCGGGCGGTTCTTCCATGGTAGAATCGGATTTTAGGCTCGGATCAGTCGGAATTCAGGGCAGTGTTTCCTTGGTCAGATCTAAATTCGAGCTCAGATTGCCCAACATTTGCTTAGATCTCACTCTAGTTTCTCAATTAAAGTGGGTATTTTGACAGGACTTCGTTATTCAAACTGATCAAAATACCTTCATCATTTAGGGGCTGCCTCGAAGTTTGATTCTCGAATAGTGTGCCACTATTTATAAAAGGGCTCGCGCAGCATCAAGCTGCATGGCTCAGCATTGTGATGCTTCTCCCAGCTCGATTTTGCTATTTTTTGCTCACTCCAACCACCTATATTTGAGCCAACCGTTGGAGGTCTTCTCGGTGTTAGATTTGGCCAAACTTGGTATCCTTGGAAAGCGTGTAACATCTTCTATCCAATGTCATTGAATTTGCATGATTTGGAGCCTAGGATAGTGAGTTATGGTCTTGGGAAGTATAATGCTCAGGATGAATTTCCAAAATGTCCAATTTATCCAACCATTTTGTATAACCTTGGTGTGAATTGGGAAGAATTTGCGTGCAAAGGTTGCCTCCCAGTAAGCTTTTTCTACCAATTTTCCAACAACTTGGTCCGTGGTTTTCGCTTTTCACGCCCTCGGTTGACGGCCTTCCTGATTTCGGATTTTGACAATCTTGGTATTTATGGAAAGCTTGTGATGCCTATTTGAGTTTGTAGGATTTGAAGCTCGGGTCGGGATTTTACTAAGTGTTGGAACGAACTTTCACCGTTTTGGTCATACCTTCCTAATTTTAATTTCGTTTTCAACTCGTAAATTTCCAATTTGTGGTATGAATCTGATCTTTATGATGGTGAAAATGATCTCTCTTTTTTTTTCTTTTATTTTTTTTTTCCCAACAGTTGGGTTCAAAACTGGTTCCGTCAAATTTGGTCAACGCTGGTCAAACCAATCCAAATTTAGGGTATGGTCGTGAATTAGCGGGGTTTTCCATTTTTTTAAGCGTTTTAAGACAAATTCAAGGGAGTTTGGATGGGTTATGGGAAAATCTTGGAATTCCTCGAGTGTCTAAGTTTCCGTGCAAAAGTCCGAAAAATCCCGGGGGTCAAAATATGTGATGACGCTTATAATTTAAAAGCACATGGGGTGTGTTAAATTTTGACTCAATGTTTAGGGAGTCTTTTTGTATTTTTCCCAAAATATATTATATATTGATGAACTATGGTTATGGATAAAAATTTTAAATTATAGAAAAAGATCTTCAAACTTAATTGTAAAGACTATTTGATATAATATTTTCTTTTAAAGTTAAATCCTATTTGTATCGTAGTTTTAAAAACTGGATCGAACCAGCCGCTTTGATAGGGTCAATTGGGAACTGGTACCTAATTCGAACTAGTTCTCTTTAAAAACCGAAAATTAAGAAAATATTAATAAAAACCAGGATTCGTCGGTTCAACTAGAAAACCAAGACCGGACCTGTTCAATGGGTTTTACACTCCTCTTTTTTTTTTTTTTTTTTTTCCTTTTAATTACTAAACAATTTGTTACTTAAAAAACACCTAACATAAAAGCTAATCCGAAATTAGACTAAAGAATGTTAAGCTCACACAAAACGAAGTCAAACATTAAACAAATGAATGATAAGCCCACAAAATTAAATAGCTCATACATTCATGTTTAAAATCCTTGATAAAGTGTAAAAGAGAAAATCTAGCATACTCTTTCATTTTAGTATTGCAGGAGAGGCTTCACAAACTTTGACACCTAGGCATGTATATTTTAGTATTTTGGGGTAGGCTTTGGAAGTCTGTCTGCCAATTCCATATGAACCTTTTGTTTTATCCCATTTACATTATTACTCCTAGTCCTAGTTAGAAGAGAATGTTGCTTATCCGGTATTACCACATGTTTTGGATTCAACCAACATGGACTCAGTGATAATCCTACCATTGATTTATTGTTGCGTTCTATTTTTGGTTCAAAATCAAGAAATTTTTTTTTTTAATTTTTTTTGGAAAAACCCAAAATAAAATATAAAAACATATAGATTATATAATTTTATTTTATTTATATTATTAATTATTTATTTATAACGTCACTAGTCCTACTATTAGTCGAATGGTGATTGAATCAAAAAATCAGAGACCACTTCCAAAGCCAAATGAATATAAAGATAATGGAAAGGCACCACACATCTTTGATGATCCACCGTTAGGATCACAGGCTATAAAATGGTAGATTGACTAGCCAGTGTGGTTGGTCCCCATGCCTTACGTCGAGTATCAGCGAGGAAAGCGGGTGTTCTTTTTTCAGTATTACCGTATGGCAGGTTAATAAATTTATTTCTGGTTTATTATTTTATTGTAAATTTATAGAAATTGAGTAGACCTTGTCACATTACTCGTTGAAAAGAGTTCCCATGCGGGCACGTGCGAAGTGGACTATTGTCTTATCTTTGCAGTCTCTCTTGTCATCACTCTCACTCACGAGATGAAAGACTTTTCTTTTCTTTTCTGTCGTCTTCTTCTCCTCGCTTTTATTGGATTTTTATTTGACTTTCTTATTTTAAAGTCCCTTTCCAATTTCCTGTCCTTTAGTTTTGTACCACTATACTATACGTTTCACTTTTTTGTCTTTTTCCATTTATTCTTTTTAAAGGGAAAATGTTTTCTTTTTTTTGGTTAGAAAAAGGAAAAATGTTTTCAAACTGATGGTGATGGATGAATCATAAAGGTCAGTAAAAATTTTGCTTCTGTCTGAATATTTTATCTTGTTTTAAGTTTGTTATAGGCGGTTGAATTCTTTGCTCATAAAAAATAAAAATATCTTTAATATATAAGGATTAGAAACAAAATTTTGCCTTTATTTTATGGGAGTTCAGTAGCTTCAATTGGTGCTGACTCTGAGTAGTTGGGTTGGTGGTGGAGTCAGTATTTAGATGGTTATAATATTGGTATCATGTTGTATCAAAAGATTCAAAACTGTCTCTTTTCAAACAAAAAATCAAAACTCTACTGTGAGTTATGCTATTTTCATAAATTTAACTTAATAAGCAATTCACATATTTTTATTTTCTATCACTTTTTTCACATCACACTTTTCTTAAAGATAGAGAAAATTATGTAATAACAAAATACACTCTAAAACCTTTTATCAAAATCAGATTGATCCCTTGAATTTTTAATTTGAAATTATAAACCCTTATACTTCCATAAACGCTTTCCTTCTTAAGTGATCAGTTTGTTAAAATGGGATTAAGAAAAAGTTTTTAAACAAAATTTATTAAATTTTAATTTACATATAAGTTTAATTTGGACATTTCTAAAAGTTTAGGAATTTATAATTTCAAATTAGAAATATATGGGTAAGTTTGATTTTGACTCATAGTTTAGAGGATGTTTTGTATTTTTTCCTATAAGATATTATAATTAATTTTTAAACAAAATTTATGAAAATAGATTTTGTGTTTTTTTTGTAAGATCATTTTGAAGGACTTGGATTGGGTCCAGTTGCGGTGTTGGACCCAATCTGTTCCCATTTTGAATCAGTAATTCCATGGCTACAGTTTACTAAAAGCAGAGAGTAATTTGATGCATAGATCTTCCATCTATCTGAAATATTCCCTTGCAAATAAGTTTATGGTAATAGTTGGTGAAAGGTCAAATCCTGTCAACTATTTCTTAGGATTCTTTTCCAACTTATGATAACCATAATGATAAGGCTTTTTGTTTACAAAAGTTCTGTTATTCAGACAAAAAAACTTGAAAAAGTTGAAACGAAAACACATATAGAAAAATTTATGCACAGCTTATTATATTCACTCATTTTTTAGCATATTGTGCACCGTTCACGCTTTTTTTTTTTTTTTTTTTGCCCCAGTGCCACCGTTTCACATACTAAAATTTCAGCATACAAAAGTAATATATTTTGTTTTTTCTTTTTAATTCTCGAGACTGAAGTGTAAAAATTCTTTAGTCTCCTCACGAAACCGTCCAGTGAAGGATGTTATAAGAGACATATTATAAAAAATTACAGATATATTATTACAAATGATACTCCACGAGATCGTATCCCACAGAATCAAAGTCATCATAGGAAAATGACAAAATGAGATTGTAGGGGGTGTATTTCAAATTAAAGAGAAGAGCAGTCTACGTGATCGAGGCTTTCGAGATCTCCAAGTGACCGAACAAGTTTCAAACCTTAAACTTATCTACAAAGACAAAGATAAGATTCTTGGACAACCCAGTGGGGTTGGCCTATAATCCCCGAAGATCAAGTCAGTAAACTTGAAAAGAATTTTTCTGATGAACTATTAATACTCTTTTAAACAAAAGGGTTAATAAAAACTAACTTCTTTAATGTTCATGATCCATTCCTATTTATACTTTCAGGAAACTCTCCTCTTGCTTTGTATCCCGATCCTTTTGGGGATATTTTTGGCAGCTCATTACCTAGATTCTTGTTCCACATTACTCCTCATTAATGCTTCCTCTGTAAGATTTTTCCAATTCCTCCTTCCTCACGCCAAGATAAATGATACTAAGGTCATCACGATTTAGATATTTTCAACAGCATTTAATGCTTAAAACTTGTGTTTTTTTTTTTTTTTTTTTTGCTCAAAGATGCTTAAAACTTGTGTTGGTCATAACTAATCCGGTCATTGTTCGGTCTACCTGAACAAATATGGGTCTGTTTTTCGACCAAACACATGTCTTTCTTCTATTGGCTGGTTTACTATTTCGAATTTTTCTCCCCTCCGGAGATATCTCATATAAATATACAATTATCATAAAATACTTATAATAAAGGTCCAAAGAATGCCCATATCAGTCAATGTTCTCTCTTAGATCAAAAGTCTTGTGGTACTCTCAGGTTCTCTTTTTTTATTTTATTTTTTGTGTTATAA
The DNA here is from genome assembly GCA_907173295.1 of Fagus sylvatica. Classification (NCBI taxonomy): domain Eukaryota; kingdom Viridiplantae; phylum Streptophyta; class Magnoliopsida; order Fagales; family Fagaceae; genus Fagus; species Fagus sylvatica. Next base: position 30,005,387 of record OU015770.1, read on the forward strand.
AAAGTGAAGTTCCTTAAAAAATAAATAAATAAATAACAAAAATATTATATTTTTTTTTAATGGAAACCTATCATTTTTCTCTGATTCTGTCTCTCTATTCAGATTACAAAAATAACAAAAATATTTTTTTTCCTAATATTTCTCTGGAATTTATCATCTCCAAAATTTTTTATTTCGCATTGTTTTTGGGTATTGGGGTTCAAAAAATATTGTTCTGATCTAAACAGAGTTGAGATCAGTATTTAGCACATTTTTCAAAGTTAGATTGGAGGAAGTAATTAAACAACACACCACACCACCCATTGCAAAGAAAAATTATATAATATTCCGAGAGTACATTAAATGCGTACTCCCTCCTCTCATAGAAGTGATGGGTCCCACCATGAATTTAATTAGAGAGACCCACGACTTTTGTGAAATGAGGGAATACGCATTTAATGTACTCCCGGAGTATAATGTAATTACGAGTATTGCAAAACAATAGAGAGACAAAGTTCTGAGATAGAGAGATAAAATGGTACGGATAAAATGGGGAATTTATTAACAGTTAAAGGGTGATATTGAAATTTTATTATATTTTTAGGGATAAAATGGTAATTTTATAGTGGGTTGAAAAAAAAACTAAGGGTAAAACAGTCATGGTTGTAATAAGTCAAGGGTAAAATAGGAACATGATTCTTACCGAGGGCAAGTTAGTCCACAAAAAATTCAAACGGTTGTTAACAATGTTAAAGTCAAAGTTGGTCTTTGGGATTAACTATTTTTTCGGTTCACTTTTGAGAGTTATTATTATTATATTTTAAAAATAATTAGGATAAATTACACTCTCCTCCCTCAAGGTTCGGTTGAATGATAAACTAGGAATATGATTCTTACCAAGGGCAAGTTAGTCCACAAAAAATTCAAACGGTTGTTAACGTTGTTAAAGTCAAAGTTGCTCTTCAGGGTTGACTGTTTTTTCGGTTCACTTTTGGAGGTTATTATCATTCAATTGAACCTTGAGAGAGGGGAGTGTAATTTACCTTAATTTTTTTTAAAAAATATAATAACCACGATTGAATGATAAACTAGGAATATGATTCTTACCAAGGGCAAGTTAGTCCACAAAAAAATTCAAACTGTTGTTAACGTTGTTAAAGTCAAAGTTGGTCTTCAGGGTTGACTATTTTTTCGGTTCACTTTTGAGGATTATTGTCATTCAAACGAACCTTGAGAGAGGGGAGTGTAATTTACCCTAATTTTAAAAAATATATATAATAACTACAAACAAAATTCATTTGATGATATTTACGAGTGAGTGTCATTATGATTTGAGACATTCTCCTTCTTGAGAAAAACTAGAGTTCGAATCCCCGCTCACTCATTGTTGTAATAATTGAATCAAAAAAGAAAAAAAGTAATGTGCAAAATTCCTATGGATGTTATTTAGAGATTGAATTTATTTTTCTACTCTTTCTTTATCAATCTCTATCTCACTCTCCTTGAAGTTTTTTCATATCTAGATTAATTTCTTCGAATAATCATTTAATAATTAAAAATATATATGTATGAATAAAATAAATATTATCTACAATATAAAAATATAATAATAGAATCATTATTGCAACATGACTTAATAATAGAATCTACCATGTGGTCCTAGTTTATACAAATTAAAGCCTTAAGTTGTTGGAAGAAATTGATTGTTATTGATGATTTGACACACTCATAGTATTTTTCTTTTGTGAAATACTTTAGGGTTTTAAGTGGGTTGGATTTATACTCGCCTAGTATTTTGGGGGCTTTCTTGAAGGTGGGGAAAAGAATGCACAACCCACGTGTTTTTGTTTTGTTTTTATTTTTCTTTTATTATTCCTTATTTTTTTAGGCCTTTTTGTAATGGGCACCTTAAGCCTAGAGTCGGACATGTTATCTAATTTTTCGACTAATGTAGAAATTGTATAAATTCCTTTCAATATAATCTAATATTTTGTTTTGGGGTAAAATACAAAAATAATCCCTAAGGTTTGAGCTAATAACATAAACTATTAAGATTTTTTGAAAATATTCAGTTTACCCCCTAAATACAAACAACACTTAACACCATTTGTGTACTTTTCAAAAACTTGTTTGCGCTTAGGGGGAAACTAAATAGTTTTGAAAATTCTTGGTAGTTTTGGTCATTAACTCAAACCTCATGGATGATTCTGTTTTTTACCCTTTGTTTTGTTATATAAAACCCAAATTCTTCACCTGATCTTATTAAAGGATCTCACATGTTTTCGAAAAGAAGCTCTCATGAGGCTTCTTTGCCATATAGCATTTTTTTTAAGTCAATTGAATTCGACAATTGTCGATGTTGATAATAAAGATAAAGACACATATATAGAGAGAAAGAGAAATAGAACTCTAAATAATTTGTGTATATCTATATATTGCATATATTTTTGTACAAATGAATACATGGCATGGGCCTGTTTATGTAGGCCATATAGATGACCTAGAGAAACAAAACAAAATCCTTGATTGAGACTAAAATCAAGGATAGAGTAATGATCCTTGATTTTAGCTCAATGAGGGATATGCATTATCAATCAAGGATCCATGATTGAGACTAAAATTGAGGACACAATAATGGTCCATGATTTTAGTTCAATCAAGGATATGTGCTATTAATATATACTAACATCCCCTCTCAAACTCGAGGTGTCGTGAAGAAAGCCATCTTGAGTTTGGAGACGAGATCATGGAGATAGCCTAGTGAATGAGACTTGGTAAACACATGAGCAAGTTGGTCTTCAGAGGAAACAAAGTGCAAGTGAAAACTGTCTTGCTGAAGATGGACACTTAATGCAGATCCGGTGTAGGCGAGCTAAGATAGGAATGATGAGCTTGGATCTGTGGGTTGGGTTAGGGAAAAGATTCGTTGACATCACGATGACATAATGGATGTTGATGTGGCTACTAATGTGGTGCGATGCTGATGTCGCACGCTGACATGTCTAGGGATGATGTGGCACGATCTTTGGAGTGACACGTGGTAGAAGCAGGGACTTCAACACGTGGAGTTGTGTGAGAAGGCCTGGTGGCGCGTGGGATGATGCACCAAAGTGTTTAGTGGAACTTGAGGGCTCATAATTGACTTTGGTTTGAGTTGTTTGGCTAGTCTTAGGAAAAGGAATTGATCTGTGTGATCAATTTTGAGAAAAAAAAAAAAAAAAAAAAAAGAGATCGAAAGAGTTGGTTTTGTGGGTTATTGTTGACTAGTGATGTGTGGAGATGTACATTGACAAACGAAACTATTGAAGGCCACATAAAAGTGGTTCTGGATACCATGTTGAAAATAAAGATATAGATGGAGAGAAAGAGAAATAAAACCACGGATGATTCTGTGTATACTTTATACTTTCTATACAAATGAATACATGAGGAGGGCCTTTATATATACTAGCGTATAACCTATGCAATGCACGGAAAAAACTTTATATAAACACATAATGTGTATATGATCAAAATATATATTCAGAATTATTTTATGGAAAATATGTTGCATAAAAAAAATAAAACTGATAATAAAAAAATAGATGGAATGACACCAACAACAGAAAAATAAAAGGAATTAGATAGTTTATAATAATTGAGAAAAAATGGTTAGCTTTAATTGATAAAATAGAAAATAAGTTAGAATCAAGAAAAAAATAAAAAATTATCTTAGTTCAATTGTCTCTTAGATCCCCTTACAGTCATATAAATGTACAAAAATACTAAAAAAAGGAAAGAAAAAAAAAATCATGTTTGAAAAAATAAATAAATAAAAAAGAAAATCAAGTAGAAGAACAAAACTTGTATCACATTACTATTGTTTAAAGCTCATTGCAATTATATAAACATACAAAAACACAAAAATAAAAATAGATCATGATATAAAAATAAATAAATAAAAAAGACAAAGAAGTAGAATAACAAAACTTGTACCAGATTACCATTGTTTAAATATTACGTATGCAGATTATGCAAGAATGAGGAACCTTCAATTTAACGTGCTCTATTTATTTTCCTTTTATCAAGGAGTATGTATGTTCACCAAATGATATCTTAAGTGATTGTTCATCAATCAATACATTTTCACAAAAAGAGTACTCCTAACATAGCTGCACTACAATATTCTTTATCTATTACTCTTATTTAAAAAAAAAATGGTGTAGATTTTTTTTTAAAGATTTGTACGACTTCTATTTTAGAAAATTTGGTGTTGAAATTTTTATAATTTTTTTAAAACATGTTTGACATAATTGTTTTAATATCTCTGAGAGAAATATATTTTGTTTAGATATCTTTTTGTAGTAGGAGATTTATTTAAGATTTGTTTTTTTATAAAATGTGTATGATAGATTTTTTTTTTTTTAAATGTTTATGACTCTTTTTATAAAAATAATAATAATAATAATTGGTGTTGACATTTTTCTTTTTTATATACCAAATTAAAAAAAAGAAGTCGAAAACATTTAAAAAAAAAAATCCATCATAGCCATTTTTAATTATGTAATGTCACGTCATTTTTAATTGTGTTTATTATTAAAAGAGTTTTCTATTTCTATCATAACTTTGTGTTGGAAACCAATTTGAACTCTTTATTATAATTTTTTATTAAGATGTCTTTTAGTAGTAAGAGACTTATTTTAAAGAATTTGTTATTATCTGTTTTTATTTTAAATATTTTATTAAGATATATTTTTAGTAGTATGAGACTTATTATCTATTTTTATTTAAAAGTGTTTGATAGTTATTAAATCAAACCATCTAGGAAATTTAAACAACGTATGAATTTTTTTTTATAATCTTTAAGAAGTCTTCTAGTATTAGGAGATTGTCATAATTGTAAGATTTTTAATATGATATTTTATTAAGAATATCTTTTAGTATTAAAAGACTTATTTTAAAGTGATGCATTTTGCTTCCAGTCCACGGTCCCCAACATGACCAAAAAATTTCCCCCTTGATGTACCTATACATTTTTTTTTTTGGTTGCTAAAATGGTGTACCATATTTATATGCAAGTTAATTATAAATTTTATCCTCTTTAAAGTCAATTCCTGGTCAGTCATTTACCACAAGGGTGGAATTGTCATCTGCCGTTTTTTTAGTCGTTGTCAACTTGTCATTATATTTACTTTGTAATCTTTTTGGATTAGAGACTTTCTTTACGATACTCTTTTTTTGTGTTTGTTTCAATATTTCTTTTTCAGTGTGGGTTTGAAACTTTTGGTATTTTTATACAATAAAGTCCAACCTTTATAGAAAAATTCTCAGAAGTTATGATGACTTTTTGGAACTTTGCATACATACCCTTCATGTTATTAACATCCAGTAATATATTCCTCTCTATCACAACACTCTCCAGCAGTCTAGCTTCACAGGTATATAGAAAAGATTGAAGAGAACACAACAAGCAAGCTCTCTCAGTCACCTCCAATGGCTGAAACCTGCACATACTCATTTTTTCTTTCTCTCACCTTCACAATCTTCATTCTTAGCTCAGCTTTATCCGAAACAGAGATCCTTCTAACCTTCAAGGCTTCCCTTGAAGACTCCAATAACTATCTCTCAAGCTGGTCTAATAACTCAGCCATCCATTACTGTAATTGGACTGGAATCAGCTGCATCCATACACCTTCACTCTATGTTACTTCTATCAACCTTCAAAGCTTAAACCTTTCTGGTGGAATCTCATCTTCAATATGTAAGCTTCTCTATCTGACTGACCTCAATCTTTCTGACAATCTTTTTAACCAAGCCATTCCTCTTCAGCTCTCTCAATGCACTACCTTGGAAACTCTGAATCTCAGTAACAATCACATTTGGGGTCCAATCCCAGATCAGATTTCTATGTTTAGTTCTTTGAAAGTGCTTGATCTCAGCAGAAACCGTGTTGAGGGAAAGATCCCAGAAGGCGTAGGCTCACTGCAGAACCTTAAAGTTCTCAACTTTGGAAGCAACTTGCTTTCAGGTAGTGTACCTTCTGTCTTTGGGAACTTCACTGAGCTTGTTGTTCTAGATTTGTCTCAGAATCCTGACTTGGTGAGTGAGGTTCCCAGTGACATTGGGAAGCTTGAGAAGCTGGAGAAGCTTCTTTTGCAAAGCTCTGGTTTCCATGGTAAAATCCCTGACTCTTTTGTGCGTTTGCAAAGTTTGATCGTTTTGGACCTTTCCCAGAACAATCTGACTGGTGAGGTCCCTCAGATACTAGGGTCTTCTCTCAAGAACCTGGTGTCTTTTGATATTTCACAGAACAATCTCTTAGGGCCATTCCCATATGGCATTTGTAGTGGAAAGGGCCTCATAAACCTGAGTCTCCATACAAATTTCTTCAATGGTTCAATACCCAACTCCATTAATGAATGTTTGAGTCTTGAGAGGTTTCAGGTTCAAAACAATGGGTTTTCTGGTGATTTCCCAAATGGGTTATGGACATTACCAAAAATTAAGCTCATCAGAGCTGAAAACAATAGATTTTCTGGAGTAATACCTGATTCGGTATCAATGGCTGCTCAATTGGAGCAAGTTCAGCTGGATAACAACAGCTTAAGTAGTAGAATTCCTCAGGGTCTGGGGTTGGTTAAGAGCTTATACAGATTCTCTGCATCTCTTAATCGTTTATATGGTGAACTTCCTCCAAATTTTTGTGATTCACCTGTTATGAGTATAATAAATCTCTCTCACAATTTGCTTTCGGGTCAAATTCCAGAGTTAAAGAAGTGCAGGAAGCTAGTCTCCTTGTCTTTAGCAGACAACGGTCTTACTGGAGAAATTCCACCATCCCTTGCTGATTTACCAGTGCTAACTTACCTTGATCTTTCTGATAACAATCTCACTGGTCCCATCCCCCTAGGGCTTCAAAACTTGAAGCTTGCCCTCTTCAATGTGTCCTTCAATCAACTATCCGGTAGAGTCCCATACTCTTTGATTTCAGGTCTCCCGGCTTCATTTCTGGAAGGAAACCCTGGACTCTGTGGCCCCGGGTTATCCAATGCTTGTTCCGATGATCAGCCAAGACACCACACTCTTGGTCTTACAACATTGACTTGTGCCCTGATATCAGTAGCTTTTGGTCTTGGAACTTTGATTCTAGCTGCTGGGTTTTTTGTGTATCATAGATCTTCCAAGCAGAAATCTCAAACAGGAAGTTGGCGTTCCGTATTTTTCTATCCTCTTCGAGTCACTGAGCATGATTTGGTTATGGGAATGGATGAAAAGAGTGCAGTAGGCAGTGGAGGAGCATTTGGTAGAGTTTACGTTTTAGGTTTACCGAGCGGTGAACTTGTTGCTGTGAAGAAGCTTATTAATTATGGGAGCCAGTCATCCAAAAGTTTGAAGGCTGAGATTAAGACATTAGCAAAGATTAGGCATAAGAGCGTTGTTAAAATTCTCGGGTTTTGCCATTCTGATGACTCAATCTTTCTAATTTATGAGTACTTACAGAAGGGGAGCTTAGGAGATTTGATTCACAGGCCGGGTTCTCCATTGCAGTGGGGTGTCAGATTGAGAATTGCCATTGGGGTTGCTCAAGGATTGGCATACCTTCACAAGGATTATGTCCCACACTTATTTCACAGAAATGTTAAGTCAAATAACATTCTGCTGGATGCAGATTTTGAACCAAAACTCACAGATTTTGCACTTGACCGAATTGTGGGAGAAGCCGCATTTCAGTCAACCATTGCTTCAGAATCTGCATCATCATGTTACATTGCGCCAGGTATGATTCTGATGCCAATTCAAGTTTTACATATGTTTTAACTATACTTGCAAGTATTTCTTGTGAAATATGTGCCAGAATTACTGCAACTTCTGTTTAATGTTCACAAAGTTACTCTGTCATAGCACATTAGTTGTATTTGCAATTTCGCATGCCCAGATTTTATTCTCATCTTTTTCCATTTTAACTGATTCACTATCTTTTGAACTGTGCATTAGAGGCCATGCAAAGATGACCTTTTAAATCCTTAGGGTCCATGGAATGCTTTGTATGGCATATTTTATATTGCCGAGTGCAATTGTTTACTGCTAAATTTTTATTTATTTTTAGTTACTTATAACTTATAAGTGACCTCTAATCACACGCTTTCTCCTCATATATATGATATTAAATGGCAATTATAAGTGTTATTGGTTAAATTGAGAGTCATGAAACACACTACATTCACCAAACTATGTTAGATAACTAAGATAAGTCATTATATTCTTTAACAAATTTATCATTGCTTTCAAAATATGTTTAGTAGAATTGATGGTCTTATTGGGTTTGTGTTGCAGAATATGGGTACAGTAAGAAGGCTACTGAACAAATGGACATTTACAGCTTTGGTGTTGTATTGTTGGAGCTAGTGACCGGCCGACAAGCTGAGCAAGAAGAACCAGCAGAATCCCTTGATATTGTGAAATGGGTGCGAAGGAAAGTTAACATTTCCAATGGGGCATACCAAGTTCTTGACCCCAAGATATCAGATTCTTCCCAACAAGATATGCTAGGGGCTCTGGAAATCGCTCTTCGGTGCACTTCTGTGATGCCAGAGAAACGGCCATCCATGTTTGAAGTTGTGAGAGAACTTCAGTCCCTCGACAACTCGAGGACCCCCCTTCCGAGTTCAGAGTTCTCTACTTCTGAAGAGCATTCAGTTTCAGTCTGAACATTGAACCAAGGACTCACCTTTTTATTTTTTGGGGGTTTTTTCTTTTGGGTTTATGTCTTAATGTAAAGCCAACTTGATTTTACATCTCTTATTTTGACTTCTGATGTGAAAAAAATACCCCACTTGGGCATGGTATTTTCTGTTGTGCACCAGAATTTGTTTTGGGATTATGTTTAATAGTAATACAAGATTTTTACAATATTCTAATACCAATAGCCGTGAGTGTCATTTTCTGTGTTTTAGGAGACTTAATGATCATTGGGCCAGTTGACACTTCCTGTGTATCTGGAAACCTTCAGGTTTGAGCCCCCTCCCTCTTTAATGTAGCAAAAAGAAAAGAAAAGAAAAGAAAAATCCGATGGTTCAGGCAGCAATGGTAATACTAATATAGTAAATTAGTAATATGCTCTCCTCTTTGACCAGGAACTTTTAATTTTTGGGCCTAACAGAATGGTGAAGTTTTTGAACCGAGATTAATGGTACGTTTTGATTCAAGAGTCACGATTGGGAATAGAGATAGTTTCCTTGGCAAATTTGAGATTAATATGCACCAACCAGTAACCGGATTTACTAGTTTATCAGGCAATACGGACTCACGGACTCACTTCTCCAACATTCTCTCACATATACGTGATGTGTAGTCAGTAGTCACATGTATGTGAGTATATACCACCTTCACTTCTATCTATTTTATTAAAAAAGAAAACCTTTCAATTCTATCTACGGTGCACTTTTGATAGGTTGGACTGTGTTCAAGGCTACTTGTTGCAAATAAGGGATGTCCAAAACCTTGCTTAAAAAATTATGCCATTAAGAATTTAAGTGCTCGGGACAGTGCTAGAGATTTCTCTTGAAAACTATTTCGTTTTTTTATTTTCAGTTGGCTGGGCTTAGTATTATTTTATTTTATTTTTCTTCTTTAGGCTAATCCTCTAGAGGCTAACCCAACTCTAGCAATTCTTGGGGTTGGTGACCAACACAAACACAGCTAGGACGGCTCATTTCAAGAAGGCCAAGTTTAGGTGTGGTGTCTTTAGTCATTCCATATATATATATATTCCCTTTTGATGCCTTTTAGGCAGTTACAACTTACATATCATCTATTGGGTCTGACAACTGGAAATTGGGTTTAGTTCAGGGCTTTAGGCTTGGATTTTACTTTTTTCAGGCCCTTTTTGGGCCTCTGTCCTATTAACTTTGATTAAGTGAGGCATTTAATAAAATTTTACATTTAAGAAACATTTTGACTTTTGATCGAAATACGAGAAAATACGTGGGTTCCAGTTAGCTCAACTGGTAAAGTCTCTTGTTGTCGAGTAAGGGACCTGGGTTCAAATCCCGCCTACACCAAAAACCAATTGGTGTCTTGGCCTGATGGTAAGAGCAACCATCATAAGCGGACGCCATAGGTTCAAATATACGTGTGTGTGAGTTTAGATTAGAATTTCTATCATATATAAAAAAAGAAATACGAGAAAATACGGAATAATAGGATACGAGCATCTGCATCAGTCTCAAGGTTCAATTAGCCAAATTATTACTATCACATCTACTCTTTTTTGATTGATAACCGTGAATGTCCGGACCAGCGTTCCGTAAATACACGTATCTCAACTAATCACAGGAGGACACATAACATCCTACTAACGTGTATCATAATAGGTGCAAGGCTTTTGCCTTGGATATGTGGCCCTAAAAGAATTCAAATTAGTGACCATTAGAGGAACACACTTAAAACCGGACCAGTTGAACTACCACTCATGGTTATCACACCAAATTGCATTTTCTCCCCTTTATTTATGGGGCATGTCTAATCTCCCCTTTAATTTATAAAATAGAGTAATGTCTCTCTCTATTTATTGGAAATGTACAACTTACCCCAACCGTTTATTTTTCTGTTAAATACTAACGGAACCTAGGTAAAATGTCTAAAATACCCTCATTTTAATCCAACTCAACCCATTTATTGATCCAATTTAACCGGTATTTTAACCCGAATTCAATTAAACCAAACAACCCGTTCTAAGCTAAATCTCTAACCCAAAACTCCAATCTTAACCAAATAGACACAATAAATATATATATATATATATATATATATATATATAATTTTTATTTGATAATTCAAAAACTTTCATTGATTTTATTTATTTATTTTCATTTTCTTGGAGAATTGGATTTTGGTGTTTGTTGGGATACAGAAACAAAAGCAAACCAAGGAGGAATATGGCAGAAAGCTACAGGAATTGCAATCAGAGTTGGCTTCGTCAAATGAACTGCGGCAAAGGCTGGAAAGAAAGGTTTGCACTCAACCTGCTCGTCGAAATGGCGGAGATAAAAAAACTAAAGTTATATATATAAACTTTGTATTATTTGATGTTATTTATCTTACCAATGTGATATTAAGACTTAAGAATTTATATTATTTGATGTTATTTGTCTATTGTTGCTAATTTTATTTATATATATATCTTTTCCATTTCTTTTTCTTTTCTTTTCTTTTTTTTTTTTTCATCTATTTTTTCTCCTAACACGGCTCCACCTACATGTCCTTATCCTATAAGATTTTTCCATTTGACTTTTTCTCCTCCACACGTTTTCTTTGCTATTCTCCTCCACACGGTTTCTTCTACTAAACTTTACTAACTTTTTCCTTTTTCTTTAATTTCCTTCTACGTCTCTGTAGTTTGTCCATTTCTTTTGTCTTTTTTTTTTTCTTCATCTCCGGCTTCAATACTTCACGGCCACTGTAGTCTATCCATTTCTTCTGTCTTTTTTTTTTCTTCATCTCCGGCTTCACGGCAATCACGGCACTTGAACCAAAAAACAAAAAAAAAAAGGTAAAGAAAAGGTACAGAGACAGAGAGAGAGCTGGGCGGAAGAAAGAAGAAGGAAGAAGAAAGAAGAAGAAGAAAGAAGAAGAAGGAAGAGAGAAAAAGGGCTGGTTAGGTCAAAAGAGAGAAAAATATATATATATAAAAAGCCAAAAAAGTATTCCGGCTGGATTACATATACCGGCCGAAACAAGCAGAAACAGGCCGAAATTTTGGCCGAGGTGGAACATGGGGGTGCCTCGTACCGGTTTGCATGCCAGTACGAGATTTTCCATCCGTTCCGACCGGAATGGAATGGAATATACAACATTGATTTTTCTAGTTAAATTGAAAACATTTTTAGTTTGATTAAAATTTTCAGTCGAGCCAAACGCTCAAAAGTTTGCAAATTTTTTTTCGAAAACATTCTACGTTAAACAAATGCATCCTCAAATACAAATAATTCTTAAAAATTTAATGTGGTGTACGTAGATTTGAATCTTCAATTCTCCACCTAGTTAAATTGCTGACGAAGTGGAAGGTCAAGTTTGGATCGCTGACGAAGCATCGAGCGGTGCGGAGAGGCGTCCCATATAGTGCTTCTTCTCATTGAGCGATCTGCGACCTCTCTCTCTCATCGCAACGTCTACGATCCACCTAGTTGGGTTTTTCTTTTTAGATTTACCAGAGAAGTTTTTGTGTGGATGTTTTGTGAATTTTCAGTGTGATTTGTTGTGGATTGTTTGGATTTTATTGTGGGTTGTTGATGTTGGTGATGGGTGGGTTATGGGGTTGTGGGTGGCTAACGGTGGTTGGTCTATTATTGTGGGTTTTGTCGTGGCTTGTGTGGCTAACGGTGGTGAGATGATTTGGGTTTTGCTTGAAGGATTTGCTGTGATTGTGTGCTGGATTGTGGTGAAGAAGTGGGTTTGCAGTTGGCTGTCGTGGGTTGTGGGTTTGCCATGGGTTGTGGGTTTTTGTTTGGTTTTTGGTTGATCTGCACCAGTTGTTGTGGGCTGTAATGGAAGGCGATATCGCTACCGACAAGGCTGGGTCATGGTGGTGTGAGATCCATTGTGGATTAGCTTTGATGTGGGTTGTGATCACTAAGTTGTGTGGATATTTTGTTGGTGATCGGTTGGTTTGATTGTAAAGAAAATAATAATAATAATAAATAAAAACATAATTGAAAAGCACATAAAAAACACCTACCAAATAAACTTTTTATTCTCAAAAATATTATAATATTGTTTTTTTATTATAATTTCTCAAAACACCCAAATACAAGTTTAGAAAATACAAAGCAAAAAACAATCATTATAGCATACCCATACTTATCGACAACATGTTTGTTAGGCAATTCGTTTTCCCCCAAAAATAATAGAATAGCGATGGATTATTTTTCTTTTTTCTTTTAAATAATGATAGACCAAAAAAGTGCTACAATTAAAATGCACTCCTTCAACTGGGTGTTAGAAATTTACTACCATGTCCAAATTAATACACGAGAAAAAGAATAGGTTACGAAATTAACATTATAGGAAGTTTAGTCCATGACTGATCCAAAAAATGCTTAAACTTTATTAAACTTGAGTTGACGACCGGCATTTCAACTAGAATATAGGAAACTTTTTATTTGGGAAATAACTTTTACAACTTTTTAAATATATTTTTGGTGCATATGACGTGCAGATTGATGTTATAGTACTGGGTATATTGTTGGTCTTAGAAAAGCTATTTGAGGTTGACATAAACTGTATCAATTTTTCAAACAAATTGCTTAGATTCGCAGTTAAAAGCCGTTTTGGTCAACTTACATTTTCAGACTTCTGCATAAAAATGTAATAATCCCAGATTTTGAACCATACATTTGTCGCATATATAGAACAAAAGGTGATTCTTATTATGGAAACTCTCAAGTGAATCCTCATTTTTGGATTCCGAAATTATCCTTTGTCAGCCACTAAAACTACAATAATGCTAGAACTTTTGAATTAAGTTAATCACTGGTCCCGAGGCATTTGCCTTTGTCTATATATTAGATTTAATCACTGGTCCCGAATCCTGTTATTTACACTATAAAAAAACGACGTTAAAATTAATATTTATATAAGTGAATTTATTTACAACATCATTTGACTAAGAGGATTCGACAGAGAGAGATGTGGGTCCAATCTTTTAACGTGTCCAAATTGACATGGGTGCAGAATTTAATACTATAAGTCTAAATATGGTTACCAAAATCCCCTCTCTTTATCATTGAGATTGTTATTTCAATTCAACCACCGAATGTGTTTAGCATTTCCCCTAAAACTGGTTGTTTGTTTTTATTTCTTTGGGCGAATGCAGCCAAATCATGTATAACATGTGGAGATATCAGTGTTACCGTTTCTATTTAGAAAGTCTGAGATATCAAAAATGTTAGTGAATGAGCGAGAAAGTGAGTGAATAGCCACTTACTTGCAGGAGTTCAATATTGGGTTAGTAAAGGAAAAATGTGCTTTACTTTTCATAAAATCCACTATAAAGCCTTGATTCTTATTTCATTAGTCTTCATGATAATGAATTGTTATAAATTATTAAATTTACTACTTTTTTGTTTACTTCTTTTTCAGGAAAAACAAAAAAATTCAGGTTGTTTGGGGGTGGAAAAGGTTTGCTTTGAAGAGAGATCAAAGACGAAGCTACATAATTTTTATCTTGCTCCTGCAAATCAACCCTTGAATCGATTTCTCTCTCCTTCCCAAAGGAAAAGGCAGGTTTAGTTCCAACAACACTATATGTTAATGTGGTGATGATATGTTTCTTGGGTTTCAGATCATGAAATCCCCGCATCTTTATGATTCTCTAGCAAAAAATATAATTTTATAGATAATTAAAAAAAAAAAAAAAACTGATATGCATGACTTTGAATTTACGAGGTATTTTTATTTTTATTTATTTTTTAAATATCTTAACAATTACAAGAAGGGAGAGGAGAATTTGAATCCTGGTTCTCCATTTAAAGGATACTAGTCAATACTACCATGTTACAAGACTCTTGGTTGCCTTTACAAGTTGGTGATGATCCAAGAGAGATAAAATCATTTCCGGTAGCTTGATCTAATTATCAAAACCGGTTGGCCGTTTATTTAAAGAAACCACCTTCAAAGGAGGCTTAATAATTGTGGTTAATTTAATGCTTATTTCTTTTCACTTTGCCTTGTGACTATTGTTGTTTGTTACGCACACCAAATTGTTATCTTCTTCCTAGACATTATATGATTGTGGTATGTCTAACTAAGTTGAGAAATTTTAGCATAAAAAGAGAAAGAGGAAATAATTTAAGTTGAGAACTAAAAGATTTTTGTCGTCTTTTACCTCATTTAAATGTTGTAGACTACTAATGTTTTCGCGCCTTTTACATTATTTAAATGTTGTAGACAAATAAGGTTTTTCGCGCGCCTTTTACCTAATTTAAATGTTATAGGCTACCATTTTGAGGAGACTAGAATTTCAAAATAGCCACCCAATTTGTGCACTAATACTATTACATAATCCTCAAATTTTATATAATGTAGATACATAATGAGTAGTTCTTAAGTGTTTCTTTAAATGTATAGTTTTTCGCGTGCCTTTTATCTAATAAGGTATTTTGCGTGCCTTTTACCAAATTTTGTTGTTGTTAATAATTTGATGATTGGGGGAGGGGGGATTTGAACCCTGATTCTCCTCTAGTCAATATCAATTAAGTTATAAGGTTTTTAGTGATTAAATGTATAGTTACAGTGACATGTTTTAATATAATTGAACTCTAAAAAGATGATTTTGTGTTTTCAAAATAGGTTTAGTCTGATTATATTTGAAACGGCTATTCGTTAAAAATCAAACAAACTATCCTATTATGTTGATTCATCAAAATTGCAAGAAATAGGACTTGTTATTAAGTGCACAGGATTGGAAAGAAACCAAATAACATTAGGGACAGAACCAAAACAAAAAAGTAGAAGTTCTAGGTCACTGTTTGAAAGTATTTCCTTATTTGCATACTGTTAAGTATAAATTAGAAATGTAATCTTTTATCAGTGTTTCATTTTGCTAGTAAATAAGTACTTGCGTGTCTTGTGTTTACCTTCAATAAGCTAATTCTAGTATGTATAATTCAATTGGGAAATTTTGGCATAAAAAGGAAATGAAAATTAAAAACGAATCTAGGTTGAGAACCAAATTAATAGGTTGCCATATTAAGTGTGCCACACCTTTATCGAAATTTGCATGTGGTAGACGACAAATTTACAAGAAACCCCATGTGCACACAATTTCTGTAACGTACGTATCTCCTGAATTCCATGTACTGTATACCTCAAACCATTTCCTACCTAGTTGAAAAATGTTAAAATATAGAGTACAAAAATGTCGCAGAAATTGTGATGATTAAACTCTAACAAAACCGGTTTAATGGTAGAAGAATGGCACTCATAAAATTTCTCGTTTTTAAACTCAATCTCCATGACCTAAATTATGAATAATCACTAAAATTGGACTTAGAAATATATAAATCTTAAGTTAGTGGTGTCGCGCTTTCTACATGATCCATTTAAAAATTGTAATTTCATAGCAAGAAACCTCAGTTCACAAATCACAAGAAGTTTCTTAAGACTTGGATAAAAATACACACTCCCGATTATGAAATAACATTTGGTGTAGAAAAAAAAGTATAAAAATAAGGAAGCATCTTTCACGGTATACTTGCATACATAAGTTGTTTTCCTTCAAGCAAAACAATAGTTATTGTTGGGTATAATTTACTCTCACTGTTATAATAAAAAAGTTATCGATTTTGGATGGACAGTACTCCTACCAAAGAGGATTACATTAGTGGCCCTAAATCTATTAATTATATAAATATATATCATTTTGTTCTAACAATGAAGAAGGTAATTTAAATAAGTAAATATATGCAAGCTTAGCCATGTACTCTTGGTTTCCTTTGTCCTTCAATCCTCTTCTGTTTTGCCATTTGATCCCAATACAATCTATTTTGCTGGTCCATTGTCTTGCTTTTCCTCACTATAAATGCTAAGATCATGGTCGCCTCAAACTCAAGACATGTACAATATTCATGCAAGACGTACGCCTCACCATATAGCAAATGACAAGTGCCTTGGCTAATTTTTGTTGAATGATATGCAAGCAACATATTATCAAAAGGTGTGGCTTCACCGGGGAGAAAAAGCAATTGGAAAATTTTGTTACTTTTTTATTTATTTCTGACATGGCTGAAAATGATGTCATTAGTATACTGCAAGAGTGTGAGATTGCTTAATTTATCATATAAATGCCTAACGTTTTTAGTTATTGAACTTCTTTTTTTGCAGGATATTTATTCTCATAATTTCTATTGAGTCCAGATCCATGAATTTCAGTTCGTTGAACACCGATGTTGATGACTTGTATTTTCACCTCTATCCGAGTCCCTTTCCTTCATCAGCTCATTCATCAACTGCTACTCAGGCTTGGGACTCTACCCTAGGGCTCTTAAATGAAATTATTACAGACTCAAGCCTAATCCAAAATCCATCTCTACCCATGCAGTCATATTATACTGGTGAGGCTCATGAGGGTTTTGAATTTCTCACCAACTTTCCTCAAGTAAATCAGCCTCCGGCAGCATTATCCGGGTACCCTTTACCGGCTGCAGAAGTTCCACCAACACTACAGAATTCCTCATTAGAGGTTCCTTACAGCAATTACCAAGAACTCACTAACTATTCACATTCATCATTATTGGCGGAGGTGGGAAGTGAGAATGGTTTGAGGGTTGGAGACAATGAAGTTCAAAATAGTGTTAGTAATGTTGAAGGGAACCAAACCAGGTTATCACTTTTTTATGCATGATTGATTTATTATTATTTTTGTATGATTTTTCAGAATAATTTTTAAATAATTAAATTCATTTTTTAATAGTTTAAGCTTTTAAAATAATCAATAATTTATCATGAATTTTTTCCATGTACTAAATTAACAATGGTATTATTAGCAGAAAGAAGAGTAGTCAAAATGGCAAAAAAAATCCTCAAGTACGTCGTAGAGGACATCGTAAAAGGCCTAATCGCCTTTTAAGTGATCGAACCTCAATCTATCGAGGAGTTAGTAGGTGTGTTTCTCTACCCCTTAATTTTCTGGTTAAATAATGAGGTTCAATTTTTTACGTTAATGTTTTTTATTGTATTATATATGCATACCAAAAATAGAAAAGATATATAACAATGAATTTGATACAGGTATAATGCACGTTTTGAAGCATTTCTATGGGATAATACTGATCCAGTAGAGAAACCAAAGACAGGTTACCAAGAAGATACATTTATCAATTTCTTGCTTTTATTTAATAAAATCTATTGCTATCATTCTCTACATTACTGACCTTTTTTCTTTTGCTCTAATGCTTTTTCCTCCACCTCTTGCAGTTTATGTTGGTAAGTAAATCTCCCAAATCAGTTTTTAATTAGTTCTAGTTCTCAAAATTAATATATAAAAATATTATTCTAATGTCCTTAAAAAATAATATATATATCAAAACTCGTATTTCTTTCCTTTCCTTTTGGTGATTTTGTTGTCTATCAGGTTAAAACAGTTTCTTAATTCTTCTTTATGCTTGTCAGCTGGATTTGACGACGAAGAGAATGCAGCTAGGGCTTATGATTTGGCTGCTCTCAAGTTATGGGGCAAGACTGCACCAATAAATTTTCCTGTATGTTTTTCATCAATGGAGCGACCCTAAAATATACATTTCGCCTCTATAAATTTTAAAATTTTCTTTTAATAATTTTTCTATATATATATATATATATATATTGTTGTAGCTGAGTGACTACGAGAAGGAGTTGGAAGAGATGCAGCACATGACAAAGAAAGAATATTTGCTCAGCCTTAGAAGGTGAGAGTTATCATTAATGAAAGTGGAAACGACTTGACGTCCATGGAAAGAATCATAACAAGAAAAAAACTTATATTTGTTTTTTGAAAAATATTAAACTTACTACAAATTTTATTACAAAAAATTTACATTGATGTGCAATGATAGTATTTGATGTCACTTTAACACATAATAAATAAATGTTTTAATTACTATTTTTTCATTGATAATATCAGTTATATATAGGTATAAATGAGCCGAATCGAGTATTAAAAAATCAGGCTTGTTCATTTAATTTTATTTTGAATACAAGCCGAACTCGAACTAATCACCAAACTAAATTATATGTTCAAACTTGTTTTATTTCTTTTCGAATGCTCAAACTTGTTTACGAGTTACTTAATTAACTTTTTTTTTCCTCATATATAGTAAATGCCGCTATTTTTTGACTTTTTTTTTACCCTTCACAAATATATGTTAATAATTAATAATTAAATTATAGTTGAAATTATATTATTTGAATTAATTAGATAAATGATTTTCTTTATGAAATTATAAAAATTAGATTCAACAACTTTGTGTTGTTAAAAATTATATATCATTTTATATTATTAATAAATTACAAAATAATAATTTGACATCTTATGAATTTATTCACAAATTTACACAATCAGTTTACAAGGATATATTTTAAACATTTATAGATATAAATATGTAATATAATATATACATTAATTAAAGCCTCGAACTCATGAGCACATTATTATATTTAAGTTTGCCTTGTTTAATATTTGAGCTTAAATTTAGGCTTACACTTCACGCATTTACTAAATAAATGAACATAAATGAGTTTTTTATTTTTATTTTTATTTTTTCAAATTGAGCCGAACTATTTATAAACAACTCTAGTCATCTACAGCCATAGAGTTTATAGTAAACTTTGTAATATCTCTAATTTTTTTTTTTTTTTTTTCCTTCTCAATCATATCTATTCTAAAAGATGGATTCAAATGCTCTATACGAGCAAAATGACATACGTTTTAAATTTCCATGGGTAGTCCAAATTTGCTTCCACCTTTTAAGTGGTGACAAATTTGTTCACGGGTGTCATACTAAGTATGTGGATATGTTTGATATGGATGAAGATAGAGGGAAATGAAAAGAGAGTAGATGGAAAGGTTCAGGAAATGTATTAATTTTTAGTATATTAATTCCGGTAATCTTCTACTCATCTCTTCTTCTTTACTTTCCTATCATCTCACTCCATTTAAATATAGGTTAAGATCATAGACATTCTTTTCTCATTAGGCCCACTTGGGCATCTTAATTTTCATTAGCAAGGCTTTCACGTTCGCTTTAATTCTTTAGAACTTGACCTTCAGCCATTTTGTATGTTTGACTGTTTATCTTTTTGCATGATTATTAAACATGACAAATTTCAGAAAGAGTAAAAGCTTCTCGAAGGGAATATCAATTTACCGTGGAGTTTCAAGGTACAATAACTCATTCTCTCTCTCTCTCTCTCTCTCTCTCTCTCTCATGGCCAAACTTTGGAACAGGAACTCGGACAATAAGAAATGGCAAGCCAGGTTGGGGAAAGGTAAAGGAGTAAGAGGCCTTTATCTAGGAACATTCGGTAAGTCCTATGATTGTTGAATCACTCGTTTGATAGCATGATAATATGATTAAAAGAACATTGTTGTCAATGAAATGCCAGTTTTACTAGTATTTTTTCACCTTAAAGTTGCTATTAATATATATATATTAGGGTTACATGTTACCCCGTGGTTAGGCCTATTAGCTAACCTCAGTTTACCTCCAACTTTTGATGTTACACTTTCCCATTTTATAGACTAAAGTGCAACACTTAGTTTTTCTATTTATATAGGCTGAATTCAGGGACGGAACTAAACCTAGACAAAGGAGGCCTTGACCCTCGAAAATTTTAAATTTATTGAAAATAATATGTATAAGATAGAAGCTTTAGAATTTTGAACCTAAAAAATTTATACTTGAACCCCAAAATTGAAATTCGACCTAGAAATTAATTCATTACTACCCCGCTAGAGATGCAACAAAGACCGGGTAAATTTTCTGATCAAACAGTGCATTTACATGGTCTCCTATGTCATTACCAAAACAGATATTGTGCCGAGTTAGATCAGGTCAACGGTGCCCTCAATATTGTGCACTGATC
Organism: Fagus sylvatica; assembly: GCA_907173295.1. NCBI lineage: Eukaryota > Viridiplantae > Streptophyta > Magnoliopsida > Fagales > Fagaceae > Fagus > Fagus sylvatica. The sequence goes on from OU015770.1 coordinate 30,025,964, forward strand.
ATTTGATTCCAATAGAAAGTTCAGAAAATTAATGTTACCGAAAACAGATAAATTTGCAGCCATTAGGGGCCTATTGAAGAAAGACATTCTGATAAAGAAAAATGAAGGTTTAGGAAATTTCAACATCAACCGAGAAAGTCATTTTTTTTTTTTAAAGAAAAGTTCACGTAGGCAAGTCATACTAATGGTGAGCCATAAGTTGTCTGTTTGAAAGATTGGAGAGAGAAAAGAGTAGTGGGTAAGGGGAAGAAGGAGAGGAAAGAGAAGGAGAAGTGAGGGGAATGGTTACCACATTCATATATGGTTTAGATATGTTAAAAGTTAAGTGAGGGAAGAGGAATAGATATTTCCCATTTTATAGATGTTTTAAAAATTAAGCAATGTATTCAAGGAGAGGGAAGGGGAATTGTCATATAAATTAACAATTATGACAATCTTGCTACGGCTACTACATGTCAATTTAAATGATTATTCAAGTGTACTTTTAGTCACATGATCTATTTAATGAGTCATGCGACTTGTTTAAATAAAACACGTAAATAATATTATAAATCGTAACATAGTGGGTTGTAGCAAGATTGCTACGAACTGGTTTGTAACTAAATTATGTTAAAAAAATAAATATAAATTGACATTATAGGGAAAATTTTGACAATTTAATTTTTTTCAATACAAGTGGAACCCCTCTTCTCCCCTTCTCCATGCCCCCTCCAAATTTCCCCGAATTGAGAGAATTAAAAATTAGGGCTATCAATTAACAATGTTTATGACTAAGTCTGTGGCTATGAGATTATGACAACTATGAGTTTCAAAATTTGGCTTTTTTTCACATCTAAATGATTGTGTATTTGTCACTTTGTGTTTGGATTTTTTTTTTTTTTTTTTTTTTTTTTTTTTTTTTTTTTTTTTTTTTCAATATGCAAATAATTTATGGATGTGTTTGGCATAGAACTTTGGTTATTTATGATTTAGGACCCAAAGTTAAAAAGTTTGTAGACTTTAGAATTTGGGTGTTGTCGTCATTGTTTAACTCCATCTAAAGAATTGTTTAGATTTTTTTTTTTTTTTATTATTTTTTTTTTTTTTTTTTACTTCAAAACAATGCCATCACTAATTGGTTTTTAGTTAGGAGAGTACTATTACCATAAAATGAGGAGAATAAATATGATTTTTATTTGATTTATTGATTATGGAAAAACCAATTACAATATTTGACTTTTTCGATTTTCAAATGCAAATAATTCAAAAGTTAAAATTAAGCTTCACTATAAAATGAAACGTGATTTTCTAACAGATTCATTAATTTAATACATTAAACGGACAATTGATATAAAATTTAATACATAATCAATCATAGATATTTTTGGAGATTTAAAAGAATTTCGAGTTCCATTTTGATAGATGAATGAGGTCAAATTTATTAAGAAACGGTTATTTTTTGTCTTTTATTTTTCATGTTTATTTGATTAATATTAAAAAGAAACTAGTTTATTTTTCATGTATTAATTTTTTTGAAATTTTGGTATTTGTTTTTATTTTTTGAATGATGACAATTTTTTTTTTATACTCCCCTCCCCCCCCCCCCCCCCCAAAAAAAAGTGTTTCTTGATTTTTTTTTTTTTTTTTTTTTAATAATGGATTTGTGATGGTATATAGTTCAACAACATTTGGGTGGATGTATGTGAGTGTTTTGAATGGTAGTTGTGTCGATTGTGGATATGCATCCGTGTTTGGGTGTTGGAACATTAATTGCCTATCGATGATATGATGATTTTTAGTCTTGAGGTAGCATCTAGGGTGTCTATAATGGATGATCCAATGGTTTTCTGGGGTTTGTTGATGAGGTACTTGGATTTTAGTAGTAAGTGTTTAGTGTTTATAGGTATGTTCAACAATTATTAAGACCCAGTATTGTAGGGTATTTAATTGGTGTGGTTTCCCGAATTCAGATAAGTGTTGTGTGAATGTGTGTTGAGTCCCACATCGTGCATCTACTAAGTGGAACCAGACTTTATAAACAATTGTAAGGAGTCTCAACTGTAACCTGATTAATCCTTTTGTGGTATAAGTGTTAATGTAACTAGCGCTTTCCTTAGATTGTTTAACACACTTATCTGAAGTCCTTATCAGGGCCCTTAAATGTGTGGTGATGCGGTGGTGGAGGTATTGTTGTCTAGTGTGTGTTTAGAAGTTCTTCTTTTTTAAATAAAATATATATTATTTTTAAGTTTTAATTGCTAGTAGTTATATTTTTAGTATAAAATGTGTGTCCTAATTTTATGGAATTTTATTTTTAAATTTCTCAATTTACCTTTAGCCTTAATTTATTTGATTCCTAAATCATTTTCAATGAGATAATAGGGTTATTTTTGGAAATATAGAAAAGTGGACATTAAAGAGTTTTATTCCAATTATATATAAAGATACTTTTATGTCAATTTGGTGAAAAATATAATGTTTCAGTTTAGTTCAATGTACAAGGGGGATAATCGGTTAAGTGTAACATGTCAAAAGTCAAGGGGCTAAATTAGTATTAGGCCTAATCACAAGAAGATAATGTGTGTTTTGCCCATAATATCATCTTACCTTTAGTTAATCTAAGAACTAATTTCCTTACCTTATATTTATTTGGCCTAACCAAGTATGTCTGACATCTCTTGCTATATGTTCCAAAAAATTAGATTCCGAAGAGGAAGCAGGCAGAGCTTATGATGTTGCAGCCATACGATTGAAAGGACTGAATGCAATTACCAATTTCCCTATGAGCAACTACAATATCAAAAACATACTTGCAAGTGCAAAGATTCCAATCGGCAGGGGTGCCTCGAAGCTATTAATGAGGAATTCAGTGGAGGATGTTCTTTTGAAGAAAAAACTGGCTGAAAAAATCCCCAAATTCTATGTATCATATGGAAGTTCAAGTGGCTCTCATCCCAACCTACAGAAGCAATCATTTGAACAGCTTCAAGCCTTAGCAACCACAAAGAACCAAAATTTTCAGTTTCAGCAGAACTACTTCAATGACACCAACCAGGTCCTGCATCAAAACCCTAGCTCCTCCTTTCTTTATGCCACTAATGAAATGACTAGAATTGATAGAGAGGATGGTACCAATGAAAATTTAAGTGAAGACTATAATTTAAGGTTTCCCATTAATGGTGTTTTCGAGGGGCACTCGATGGATGGATTGTTGAAGTGGAATCAGCAAATGCAGCTATTTGATCAATCTGAGTTCCAAGAGAATTACCACAAATATATTAACCAGGACCAACTTCAAAGCCCTAGTTTGCCTAATCCTAGTGGCTACCAAAACCCTAACTGTCAAAACCCTAATTTCCTTCATGGGTCACTCAATGTTGAAAGTGGCTTGGAGAGCGATGGAATTGTAAGCGGTATCCTTAATGGACAATTTCAACAGATTGAACCATTAGAACAGTTTCAGTCATTCCCATGCAACCAAAATTTTCAGTTTCATCAGCATAGAAATGAAACCAACCAATGCCAGGACCAAAACCTTGAGTCCCAAATAGACCCTAACTTATTGAATGCCTTGACCGGTGTTCAAGGGGACAACAATGAGAATTTCAGTAGCACTGTAGGGGAACTTCCAGGTAGTGGGTTTTCAAAGGGAAGTTTGACAGTGATGGAGACTAAGAAGGATGTTATTGATGATAACAATGATGGATTTCCAATTGAAGGACCAATTATGGAGGGCAACTTGGCACCGCAAAGTGTGGAAAATGGAGAATGGGCTGAAGCATTTGGGCAGGACAATGCAGAATTTGAAATTCCTTCCAGTTGGTTTTATGGAGATTTTCTAGATGAATTCCCCTTGTTTTAATGCTTGAAAGGGCTATGCTAGACAAAAACTAGTTCATAAATTAAGTTAATTTTGAATATTGTATCCATCCGTAAAACCTAAGGAACTTGAAATATATAGATTGTAGTGTTTTTCTAGGAGACATATATGGATATTGAGAGTGATCAAATCAAGTATACAAAGTTTTATCGACTATAATTGTGGAAAACAAATAATTGCATTTATATATATGTTTGTTTGGCTATGTCTTTGTTGTAAATGGACTTCGAATATAACTGATTTTGAGGAATCTCTTTCAACTCATTACGTAGTGATTATAAAACTGTGGGGTGTCAGATTATATTAGGGCCCAAAAGTCCAATCCATTGTATTTTTAGGCCTAACGCATTTAAGTTAGGCCCGATTGTTTGTATATCTCTCTCCTTATTTCCCATGTAGCCTATATAAAGGCCTCCCCACTCTATTGTAAGGAATGGCGAAGAATGAGTAAGAAAAGACGAGGTGGACGTAGGCCCCATTGGCCGAACCACGGTAAATCTTGTGTCATTTTCCCATTTTGCCCCCAACCACGCCAAAGCCCGAACTTGCGGTTCCGACCCTAGAAATAAATTGGGAGGAGCTATTTTGACCTCCTACAAAAATCATCCACGTATATATTATTTAAACAAGTCACATGACTCATTAAATAAGTTATGTGACTACCAATATATATGTATAGTCATTTGAGTTACTACGTAGTAATGGATTGGAAGAATTTTCCTTCAAATCGGTTTGGAGTTAAATTTTGTAGTTAAACTTTGTGCTTTAATATATGTTGAGAGTTGCTCTTTCTAATTAAGTGTAAGGAAATTTGATCCCTGGAATTAAACTCCACAGAAGGAGATGCATGTCAATAAGTTATATAACAATTGATTTGAGACTTTTCATATTAATATTACACACATTTTTCTTTTAAGCATGACTTTGGAGATTATTACTTTTACTAAATACATAACTTTATCAATTAGATAATAAATTACATTCTAGTGATATTGACCTATATGAAAAGTATAGAGAAAAATGTGATCTAATACTAAGAGTGGAAAAAGGAAAAAAAAATAGTATAAATTTATTGAGTGGTGTAACATATGCCCACGAAATTTTTTATTGTTAAATATTTCTTATAAGATTATGATTTTCACTAAATTTATTTTATAGACAAGTTAATAAATCATATATTGATTGAAATTAAATCCAACATGCTTGATAGGCATAGGGAAAAAAGAGAGCTAACGATGGGATTGAAAAAAAATATTGGTTTAATATAAAATTATTAAGTGGTATAACTTTTATTAAGATAATTGTAATACTTGGAAAAAAAAAAGTCTATTAAATTGGGTAGTTAAGTAAATTTGACCTTGGGGTTAATAATATATTATTATTTTTAGGTGCTTTTTAGATAATTAAGTTAATATTCTCCTTTCAGTCACTAAACTCATCAAAATTAAGTACGCTATAGAGATTCTAGAAAGGAGTGGAGTTTTAGGTGGAACTTTTGGAGGCAATATCAATCAAAGCATCACTAAATTAAGAAACTCTTCCTAATCACTCTAATCTCTTCAAATTTCTATAGTCTAAGGTATTTCAGCCTATAGAGTGTGTAAAACCTTATACTTTGATGAATTTTGGATTTCAAGAACAGATTGTTGACTCTAAGATGTTAACAAATGGAGTTTTGAAGGGGATTAATCCAAAAAATTATCCCTAAACTTGATCTTAGCATTATAATTTCATATATTTGGATTCTACTCAAAAAGTCAGGTGGGGGCCTGAGCTAGTTTGTAGAGAGATATTGTAAAGATTATGGAAAGGAAAATGATGAAAGTTGGAAAATTTTGGAAATTTAGGAGTCCTGACAAAGGCCACTCGCGGGCCACATGATTGGGTGAAAGTGTGATTCAGCCCTTGGTCCAATTAGATTCATTAAAATTTTATCAAAAAAAAAAAAGATTCATTAAAAGCTCATTATGGACAACTTACCTAGAAATGACTAGTAAATCCCACTTTGGGTCTATATAGAACGTAAAACATGTAGTATCTAAAACGTTGGAAATTTTAAAGTGATGGTTTCATATATGTACTTTCAGAATTATTAGGTTAAATTTTTATAATACTCTTACTATAATTCCAAGATTAACATAGTTTTTGTACTCTCTCTATTGATGTGTTATGAGGGGAGATAAACAAACTAGATGAAAAATGAGTAATTCGAGTTAGTTGCTAAATTTTGGAGTTGGTGAATTATTTGTGTATATGATCGTATTAGGTTGATCTCAAGGTCGCCTAGTCCTTCAAAATTGTGGTGAATTATTAGGTTAAATTTTTATAACACTCTTACTATAGTTCCAAAATTAACATAGTTTTTGGACTCTCTCTATTGATGTGTTTTGAGGGGAGATAATCAAACTAAATGAGTAATTCAAGTTAGTTGCTAAATTTTGGAGTTGGTAAATTATTTTGTGTATATGATTGTATTAGGTTGATCTTAAGGTAGCCTGGTCCTTTAAAATTGTGGTGAATTTAGTGAGACTGTTGGAGATAAGTAAACATTCCCTGAAATTAGTGATATTTTTTGCCTAGAAGATATTGTTTTGTCTAAATAAATAGTTATTTATTTCTCATTATGAAATTCATTTTTAGAATTATTTTAATTAATTTCTTTAATGAGAAGAAAAAAAAATCAGACTTTCCCTTATTTTGCAAATGTTTACATTTGTCCAAAAAAGTTGGATCAAGCATGTGAGAAGTTTAGCGAAAAGAACCAATATTTTGAATGAAATGGGCATATAAGATTGTTTTTGTTGTTGAACTGAGAGATGTTGTAATATATGATCTTAGATAGGACTACAATGAAAATTGATTATGTCAGGAAAAATTAAAATATTACAGTTTGACTATACTTTGGACTCTACCAATGTTGTAATATTATTATGCATAGGTAAACAAGTAAAGAACTACTTCCTTTTAGGGCCTACCACACACCTATGTGTGACTTGGGCCGCATCATGGAGTGTAACAATAGTCACAATTGTTTAGCATATGTAATGTTTTATAACATTCTTTTTTTTTTTTTTTTTTGATAAGTGTAATGTTTTATAACATTTGTTTTTAAACTCCGGTAAATATTTTATATAATTGTCATTTGCTTTCAACCGTGTCAATAGTAGTTCTAAACCAATTAAATTTTTGTTTCCAAATCTACGAAGTTTGTTTATTATGAAAAATTATGTTTTCTTTTCTATATACTTGATCCAGCTAGTTAAGTTCTTTGGTTATTTACTGAATTGTTGATATTACTTTTTTGGGTTAAATACACTTTTGATCTTTAACGTTTACCTAAGTTGTGAGAGGTTTGGTCCCTAACGTTTAAAACGGGCAGAAATGGTTCCTAACGTTTTTAAATCACGCACCATTGGTCTATCAACTTAGTGTATACGTAATTAACGGATTGATGACATAGTAAATTTTTTATTGAGATGGTTTTTTTTTTTTTTTTTTTTTTCATTTATAACTAGGACATGACATGACATACCCATTTAAATCAATCCAACCTAAAAAATCGTTCCAATCCGAATTAAAATATACCCCACCCAATTAAAATAAACCCACCCAAATTGAAAATCAACTCAACCCTAGAATTAAACAGAATCTCTCTCTTCTCTCTCTTCATCGCTCAACCTTCTCTCACACTGTAACAAAACCAACACCATCACTGCATCGTGCACCCTCTCTCTTGCACCACTCAATCACCAATTGCAGCCGTCTCTCTTCTCCCTAGTGGTAGTGGCATGTTCAAAATATTAATTTAGATATGCTAGATAACTGGAGGGGAAATAATTTCGATAACCAAATGGGAGCTCAATTCGGGGATTTAACTTGATCATGCAAATCCGTAGTTCAGTCACAGCCGAGCTACTCCGTTATATTCGGTCAATGCCGAACCGTATACCTGTTTAGTTTACTAAATTAAAATATTGCTCGGCCATTGTTAAAAGAAGTCAGGATTATTTTGGAATGTAGCATTTAATGCATAAAATATCTAGGGGAAGGAGTATTAAATGCATCTCCAGGTTTAAACACCAGCAGGCAGTTGTGATTTGATATTTGTTTTATTATCCATCAATGCATAAAATATCCAAGGGAAGGAGTATTAAGTACGTCTTATATGTTAAAACCAGAATAGACTGTTGTGAAAAAGGATTAAAATCATTCATTAAGTCTGACAGAACTCGGGTTCTGGGAAGAAATAAATCAGAATAAGTTATCTAAATATCCCTGAATATTGGCAGGATTAAGGGGTTGGAAAGGGAGAAGTAATAAAACATCTCAAAATATCCTATGTTGGAGGCAGGTATAAATAGTGGAGGAGGCAACATTAATGAGGTACGCAAACACTTATTTAAAAACTCTCTTTAGCTCTGGTTTCATTTTTTTTCCACAAAATTTCATAAACTGACAAAGGCATCGGAGAGCTAAAGGCCAACCCCCACTGGGTTGACCAAGGATCTAACGATTCTCTCTCTGCGTTCTAGTTGATTTTCATTGCAGGGTACATAAAATCTATTCGGACACGTCTCTTAAGGATCACCTTCTTATCTTCGGGTCAGCTTTTCTAGTTATTATATTTTAAGTTCCTCCAACTGACGCCATCTGTGGGAAAAGCTTTCTTTAAGATAGAAGCCTGAAGACTTACAAGATTTGTCAGGATGTCTGGAGTACCGTCGTCCTCACGACGTCCTCGCTCTGTAGTACAGCGGGAATCAAAAAGCTCTGCTCAGAAAGTCTCCTCCGAGACATCATACAAGCCTTCATGGCGCACTGAGGCATCGTACAAGCCTTCATGGCACACCGAGACATCATACAAACCTTCTGAAGGAGCCATTGCAGGAAGAGCTTCAGTAGTGGCCTCATCACAGCACACCGACCCTAACGACAGGTCGTTTGGGAGAACTGATCAATGGGCAACATCAAAAGAGCTCGGCTCACACAATTCCAACAGGGGAAATGCTTGGCGCAGCTTAAACTACTCATTCGCGGCATCACGGGCCGAAGACAGTGAGAGGATCATTTCTGAGCTGCGCCGAAAAATCTGTGATCTAAAGCAAGAAGTGAGAGGTCGTTCCCCAGCAAAAGAAAGGCCGAGGAACAGGGTAAATGCTTCGAAACACAAAAACCCAGAACATTCCACCTCGTCCCTCAACTTGCGCAGTGAGGATGTTGCTGAAACTTCTTGCTCCGAGTCGGAGTCAAGGTCGTTAACACCCCGAGTAGTTTCCAAACAGCCGTTGGAAACTGGATGACACTCGCGGTCTCGTCCACCCCTTAGCAATGGAAAAGGTCCACGATCAAAGGAACATGCCTCTAGAAAAACTACTCGTCTAGGAGGGCAGCACGCGGTCTAGAAGGCTCTTGATCTGGTGTCGTTCTCTCCTTTTTCCAGAAAAATAGAGAGGGCCGAACTACTTGAAAGATACACAGCTCCGTGTTTCGAAATATACAATGGCCGAACAGACCCAGTGGCCCACATAGGTCGTTATCAGCAAAGCATGGATTTATCTCGCTATAACGACCCTCTCATGTGCCGACTCTTCCCATCAAGCCTTGGAGAAGTCGCACTGAGATGGTTCAATCAATTCGGCAGACGAACAATCAATTCATGGATCTAGATGGCTGAAGCGTTTGTGTCACGCTTTATCACCAACAGTTGGAAAACCAAGGAAATGGACACCCTCCTCACCATGAAGCTCGAGAACAATGAGATTATCAAAGAATACTCAACCAAGTTTTGGGAGACATACAATGATATTGATGGGTGTGACGAAAAGGTGGCTGTTAGAACTTTCAAGCTGGGTTTGCCTCCTGACACAGGCTTGCGTTAATCTCTTACCAAGCATCCCGCCCACTGTGGGGTAACTAATGCACAAAATTGATCAATTCATTCGGGTTGAGGAAGATGGTGGTGGAACCACATCGGCCCAGACAGTTGCCCAGCCCAAGGTTATCACGCCAAAACCTTCGACTCGATCCAGTAACACTGCAAAAAGCCTGTCCACCCCATCAAATTTTGTGGCTCCCACTTTTCGGGCTTTCGAGACAGTCTTTAAGAAACTAATCTACAAACTCCTGGAGAAGATCAAGAGGGAACCTTTCTTTGTTTGGCCTCCAAAACTGCTTAGAAACCCAGCATTAAAGGACGGGAAACTCTATTGTACTTATCACAAGGACATGGGACATATGACCGAAAACTGTCACATGCTGAAAGTTCATTTGGAAAAATTGGTATCAGCGAGACATCTCAGTTAGTACGTTGATACAAACCTGACCAACAAAAAAGAACCAAGTCAGACAGTTCGGCAATCTCACTCTTCGGGTGTGGCATCTGCAGGGGTGATCCACATCATTCACAATCCGCTGTGCTCCACAATTTCACCTGGGTCCTACAGATCCAAGATGCAAAAGGCGGCCCACCTGAGAAGATCTTTCTCCATAATTGATTTCGTTCATCCTGCCCTGATTTGTTCGGTTAGTAAAGGAGCTGTGGAGCAGATGATCTCATTTTTGGACAATGACTTAAAGGACGTCCAATTGCCTCACAATAATCCATTGGTAATCACTTTGAGGATAGGAAACTACGATGTTCAGAGAGTACTCGTAGATTAGGGAAGCTTTGCAGAAGTGATGTACCAGGATCTGTACACGAAGCTCGACTTGGGTGAAGCCGAACTGTCCAGTTTCACATCCCCCATATTTGGCTTTTAAGGGGAGCCTACTGTGCCGCTAGGGAAGATTGTCCTACCCGTCTTAGCAGGCCTGATTAACCTTCAGACGGAGTTTATAGTGGTCAAAGCTTCATCGCCCTATAACGCCATAATGGGGCGTGATTGGTTGCACAGAATGAGGGCAATTCCCTCTACCCTTCATCAGAAGTTAAGATTCCCTACCAAAGACGGAATCATGGAGTTAAACGAAGATCAGGTCATAGCAAAACGATGTGTTTTGGCTGCGGTTAAACGGAAGGATATGGCAGAGGTCGAAAAACCAAGAGACTTATGACAATCACAGTCCTAGGAACCCGAAGATGGAGAAGTTGTCATGATCGAACAGCCTGAAAAGGTATTCTTCGATCCTTCCAGTCTTGAGCTATTCTTTTTGGTTGGTTCAAAATTATCTGCTATAGATAAAGAACAATTGCTTCAACTCCTGATAAGTAACCGGAACGTTTTCGCTTGGTCGGTCTATGACGCTCTGGGTGTATCCCCGATTTGGCATGTCATTCCTTAAATTTTGGGTCTGAACACAAGCCGGTAGTTCAGAAGCGACGAAAATTAGCTCCAAAGAGAGCCACTATAGTCCTTAAGGAAGTAGAACGCCTTCTGGCATCCAGAGCGATCCGAGAAGTACAGTATCCGGTATGGCTCTCGAACATGGTGGTAGTAAAAAAGAAGAATGAAAAATGGAGAGTTTGTATAGACTTCACTGATCTAAACAAAGCTTGCCCAAAAGACCCTTTTCCACTTCCCCGGATAGATCAGCTAGTAGACTCAGCCTCGGGACATGCTCGGCTGAGCTTCCTGGATGCTTTTCAGGGCTACCATCAAATCCCAATGAATGCTGCCGATTAAGAGAAGACAGCTTTCACCACGCCAAGAAGGGCATACTGCTATAAGGTGATGCCATTTGGTCTGAAAAATGCGGGGGCAACTTACTAGAGAAGGGTCACCAAAATGTTCAGGCACATGATAGGGAAGACAATTGAGGTCTATATTGACGATATGCTCATCAAAAGCCTCCGAGAAGAAGACCATACAGCCGACCTACTACAAGTATTCGACATCTTACAGGGAAGTAGCCTAAGCCTCAATGTGTCCAAATGTACCTTTGGCGTAAGTTCAGGCAAAGTTTTGGGCCATGTGGTTAGTAGAAGAGGAATCGAGGCCAATCCAGACCAGATTGCCGCACTTGTAGACTTGGCGGAACCGAGGAACATTAAACAGGTACAACGCCTGACTAGGATGGTTATCGCTCTTAGCTGATTCATTTCAAGGTTGACTGACAAATGCAAGCCTTTCTTTCGACTTTTGGGGAAGATGAGTAAATTTGTGTGGGATGAAGAGTGTTCGATCGCTTTTCAGGGGATCAAGGCTTACTTGTTAACTCCCCCATGCCTATCAATCCCCAATCCGGGGGAACCGCTATTTCTATATCTGGCGGTATCCGATCATGCTGTGAGCGCTGTTTTGGTTCGGGAATTAGGGCAAAAACAGAAACCAGTCTTCTTCATTAATAAAGCGATGGACGAGACCGAGCTGAGGTACTTAACCCTTGAGAAAGCAACTCTGGCATTGCTTCAAGCAGCCAAAAAACTGCCTCACTATTTCCAGTCTAGTACGGTCACAGTATTAAGTGATCTTCCACTCAAAATGCTGCTGCAACGATCGGATTTCTCGGGAAGGATCACTAAATGGGGGGTACATCTGGAATCACTCAGTGTGGAATATAAACCTCGGACAGCAATCAAAGGGCAGGTTTTGGCAGAAATTTTGGCCGAATTTCAGTATGATCCGAGTAATCCTTCTTTGCTAATGCCATCTGAAACTCAGCTCAATTTGATTACGGGGAGATGGGAATTATTTGTCGACGGAGCATCAAACTCTAAAGGCTCGGGAGCTGGAGTTGTGTTGATTTCTCGCGAAGGGTTAATTCTCGAGCAGGCTTTTCGGTTAACGTTCTCGGCATCAAATAATGAAGCCGAATATGAAGCATTACTGATCGGTCTCAAAACAGTAAGAAAGCTCGGTGCTAGTCATCTTCAGGTATTTTGTGACTCGAAACTTGTGGCTAATCAAATTTCAGGGGAATATCAAGCTAGAGACGAAAGAATGCTGGCCTATCTTACACTTGCTCGATCCCTTCTGACCGAATTCGAATTAATTCACATGGCTCAAATTGGTAGAAAACACAACTCCCACGCTATTATTTTGGCTAAATTAGCCACAACATTGGAATCAGATATACAGAGGACGGTTTGCATAGAAACGCTGGACCAACCAAGCTTTCTGAATCAAGAGGTGGCTGTCTGCTCCATCAATAGTCAGTCGAGCTGGATGGACCCCATCTTGAGTTATCTCAAGGACAACAAGCTGCCAAAAGACAAAAAAGAGGCCAATATGATCAAACAAAAAGCTCCAAAATATTGGGTTTCCAAAGAGGGATCACTGTATAGGCGGTCATTCAGGGGACCATATCTGCTTTGTGTACATCCGGAGATGGTAAAAAACTTCTTGTTTGAAATACATGAGGGAATCTGCGGAAGTCATACTGGAGGAAGATCACTGGCGCATAGGGCAATATCTCAAGGATATTGGTGGCCTTATATGCAGGCTGACGCCTTGAAGTATATTCGTGAATGTGATAAATATCAGAGGTTCGCTCCCATGATCCATTAGCCGGCCAGAGAGCTGAATCCACTATCTAGCCCCTGGCCTTTTACCTAGTGGGGATTAGATATAGTGTGGCCCCTTCCTCGGGCTCCCAAAAATAAAAGATTCTTGATAGTGGCAACAGACTACTTCACCGAATGGGTGGAGGCCGAACCACTCTCCAATATTCGGGACGTTGATGCTAAACGATTTCTTTGGAAAAACGTTATCACACGTTTTGGCATACCTTGGGCTGCAATATCGGATAATGGCACACAATTTTAGAGTAGATTTTTCAAGGGATTCTGCTCGGACCTCAGCATCAAAAACTTCTTTTCCTCCTCTGGTTACCCACAATCCAATGGGCAAGCTGAGGTCTCTAATAAAATCAGACTGAGTGGGATAAAGAAAAAGCTAGAAAAAGCCAAAGGAAAATGTGTGGAAGAACACTCGAGCGTATTATGGACGCACAGGACAACAGTTAGGAAATCCACTGGTGAAACACCCTTCGCCCTAGCTTACGGGGTGGAAGCAGTTATTCCCTTAAAGGTCGACATCCCAACCACCTGAATAACAGACTTCGTCATGGAAACCAATGAGAATAGTCTGCGGAAAGATCTGGATCTGTTAGAGGAAAGACGAGACCTGGCCATGGTTCGGTTGGCATCATATTAGCAGCGGATAAAAAGAGAACATGACAAAAATATTAAGGCAAGGGTATTTCGAGTTAGGGACTTGGTTCTAAGGAAAGTTATGGCCAACATGAGAAAGCCAAACGAAGGAAAGCTCGGACCAAATTGGGAAGGACCTTACAAGGTGTGGATGCTAAAATTTTCAGCACCGAATGGGCCGCGTATCGATCCACGGACGGGCTGGACACGGGCCAAATTTGTGTGTGTGGGGGATGTTGAGCCCAAGACTCTACTCCAAGTGTGGTAGACCACTCGGAGGCTAATGGTGCATTTCCCTCTTGCGTTCTTTAGTCCACCGGGCTGCAATACTCACGTAGGTGGCTGCGGTGGATCAACGAAGCTAATGCCGTATATCAAAATAAACTTGATGATTTTTGAACTTTACCTCTACCAGAGCATTCAGTAGTTACAACATAAGGAGAGCAATACATGGGAGAATATATCACACATTTACACATTCCAGTGGTGGAAAATACATTAAATGTGATAAATATAACAAGTAATGGAAATCAAAGTCCTGTGCCGTGGATCAGAGGCTGGACATAGTGCATCTGACCTTTTCTGTAGCTTGCAAGAAAAGAAGTGCAGATCAAAGAAACACAAAAATCATGGAACTTGAGGGATTTGGGAGTAGGAAGAGAACCATTTACTTTGCAAAACGTACATGAGCCAGTACTGTGTGTTTGGTTGAGTGTTTGTTGGGAATTTTCTGTTGTGGCAGACTAAAAGTGTTTTTAGTCTACCGTGGACCTACGGGAAGTGTCCCGTGGACTGCTGTTGGCTTTGTATTTTCTGGAGCTTTTGAAGTAAGCTCTAATGGAGAATTTTCAGTCTAAGGATTCTGACCAGCCAAAAGCCAACCCCTCTTCCTTCTTCTCACCCCTATTTATAATGGTGTGCATATCTAATGGTTTTTCTTGTTATCCTCGTCATCATGAGAATCTTTGTTTAACCAAGAGATAGGGGGGCTGAGATTTGACAAGGTTTTATGTTTTGGGGCTGAGCTGATGGTTTTCATCCGCCGCAGATCTGATTTGATCTGCGGTGAACGGCGAGTTTCAGGCCATTAATGAGGGAGGAAGTGACGAGCATTTAATGCTCGGTAATGGCCTGAAATATTTAAGGT
Source organism: Fagus sylvatica (assembly GCA_907173295.1). Taxonomy (NCBI): domain Eukaryota; kingdom Viridiplantae; phylum Streptophyta; class Magnoliopsida; order Fagales; family Fagaceae; genus Fagus; species Fagus sylvatica. The sequence goes on from OU015770.1 coordinate 30,041,060, forward strand.
GATTTGACTCAAGCACGTTTTGCATTAATTAGATTTGAACTTACCGTTTTTGGCATTTCTCCCCAGCAGATCAATGCCATTTTTGTTACGGCAGATCAATCAAAATTGAAGTAAATTGGTTCCCCTACCTCCAAACCTTGCTTCCTAAGTTCCATGATGTGGAGGAGCTAGGACCACCGGAGTGCTGGGCTGTGGTGGTCGTTGTCCCCGAGTGGTGGTGGCCATGGCAGATTTCTCAAGGCTTGTTCTTGACCTTGATTATCCTTTTTGTCCCAGCTGATGCTGCTGTGGACTGGTTTGTGCTGAGGTCCACCGTGACCAGTGGATAAAGAAAATACCCAGCTGGCTTCTCATCATTACCAGCTTCAGATGGTACTGATTTGGGCGGCCATGAGAGATTTCTTAGTCTTTTCAGCCTTGCCTCATCCTCTTCGTCACTTCCTTCGTCATTGGCCGCAGCTGGTGCCGCCGCAGATCGTTTTTTGGTGACTGAGTTTGTTGTGGACCGCTGGACAACTCGCCGTGGACCACTGGGTGGTGTGGAGGACCAGCTCTCTTCCACATTTTCTGGGCTTTGGCTGATGCCGTGGTGGATCGTTTTCTTCTGGTCATTTACCATGTCTGATGGTTAATGAGGAAGACCACTCCTAGTGTAATGATCAAATCTTGGCAATATGATTTCTTCTTGGGAATATTTCCCCTCAGTGCCTCGAGCACCGTGCCAAGAGGGGAGGGAAAAATGATGTTGCATGCCATTTCCCTCTTGTTTTCAAATTATTTCAGAATCCCCTTGTGCGGTGGACTGAAATTTTGATGACCAGGTGGGCTGGGCCTTGTTCTCTTCTTTTGGGCTTTGGGCTCGGTGGATGGTTTTTGGGCCATTCTTCCCATGTTTGGTCTGCCATGGATCATCAGTATTGCTGGGCTTTTGGGCCTCTGGTGGATCACTGGGGTGTTGGATTTGGTCCGTGGTGGACTGAAAAAATAGGCCTCTACATTTAGCCCCCCGAGCCCGAATCGCACGTGATGTGTGGTTCGGGTGAGTAGTCCGTGGAATGCGTGTGCACCCATGCACGTCGTAGTATTTCTTTTCCCACTCTTTCTTTTCTTTTGTACGTGGGTTCCTCATTTCATGGGGTTGTGGCAGATGGGGAATGTCAGTTACTAGAACTGATATTCTCTTTAAATTCCCCTCTCCCTAGCACCCTCATCATGGCCATCATTAAATCTACTTAGGATTTTGTGAATGACAGCCTCAACCACCAGCCACCTGAGCATTTATTGTTGCTTGGCTTTATAGTGCTTTGGGTTTTCAAGAGAGAAGAGAAAGAGATTTTTTTAGCAATAGAGAGAAACACAAGAGTCTCCCTCCCCCGTTCTCCTTCTTCTCCCCGTACCCAGTGTTGAGAGAGAGAGATTTTGTTGTCTTCTTGCCGTGGTCCATGGCTTCTTCTTCTTCAGCGCCGGTGGGTCCTCCCCTTCAACCCAGTTCGGGTGAAGGGTTGGAGGCTCCCCCGTTAGCACCGGCGGCGTCCACCGAGGCAGTGGTGGATGCCCCAATGGCTCCTCCGCCCACTTCAGGCGAATCCGGAGCGGCAGCTTCCTCCTCCGTCCCTGGCGAGGCCGAGGATCCACAAGAAGGGTTCGCCGCTCCTTTGCTTGACCCGTGGTACACGAGTTCCCCATTGTTCCCTCCCAAATCCGTGGATTTTGCTCACCCCGTGGAGGATTGGGATTGGACGGTGTCAGGGGTGGAACCTACGGTGGACCAGGCTTGGGTCCCAGGTCTTGAAGAAATTTCTGAGCTTTTGATTCAAAAGGGGGACCTCCAGGCAACCCTTATCAATTTTGATTTCCTTTGTGACGCTTCCAAGGATTGGTCTCACTGGGTGGACCGTGAGATCCTTGATCCTGATTTCTGGGATAATCTGGTGGACGCTGAAGTTTATTGGGTCATCTTGATCTCCAGAAGCTGCAACATGTTCAGGGATACTGAGGCCCTGCGTGAGCTGTTGAGGAGATGGTGCCCTTCAACGCACACCTTCTTCTTTTCTTGGGGGGAGCTCACACCTACTCTAGAGGATGTGGCTAATCACTGGATGCTCCCCATCCTTGGTGAGTATTCGTTCTCCAACATCAAGTTGTCCGCGGCAGAGGAGGAGATTGCAGCTGTTCTGAAGAAATATTCATCCACCAGACTAAGTGGCTGGCCTTCAACTTTCATCAACTACAAGAAGGCTCCAATCCGCCGTGCTGCTTTCATCTTGTATTGGCTGTGTAAGTGCACCTTTGGCAATTTCCCTTGCTACTCAGTGAACACTGTTTTTATTCCGTTGGCTATTAGAATATCTGTGGGACATTGTTTCCCTCTTGCACCCTTATTCTTGGGTCACTTGTACTCGCAATTGAATCTGCTCCATGATTGCGAAATCGCGGGCGATTCTTGCTTTATTTTGTCTACTGTTTTCAATACTTCAGCCTTGCAAACATTCTTTTGGGAACATTCCACTAGCTATATTTATGCTGCGAGAGATAGGTCTGCCGCTTGGGGCAAGCTTTCTGATCTGCCACAGAAGTTCTTAGATCAGTTCCCAAGCTTCAGGGATAACTTACCCCTGGTCTATCGCTGGGCGAGTCTAAAACCCCGTGATCACGATCTGGTGGAAGCCCTAGATTATGAGGAGAATGTATTGTTCAGGCCATACGGGGATGACCACCCCGGTTTTACTTGCGCCTCTATTTTCAGAAAACTCTATGGGCCGACTCCTTTGATCCGTGACTTGAAAGCTGAAGATTATCGGAGTTTATCCTATTTGTCTACTGTGAACCCGGGCTTCCTCCCAATCTTGTCTGCCATGGGTGTTTCCTTCATTCCCTACTGTCCACAGCGGGTACAAAGGCAGTTTGGGCTTGATCAAGGAATACCCGTTGGTCCACAGGAGACTACAAGTTGTGTTGCTGACTTAACAGCTTTTTTGAAGAGTAGTGCCTTTGCTCGCTTGGGGAGGGTGAGAGTACCCGTGTATTAATCCCTGGTGGACACAGGTTTGGCTTCAACACCCCGTCTATGGGAGCTTATTGGCAACGGCTCACTCGGTCCATGGTGGACTACGTGATTGCTGGCAGGAGTGGCAAAACTCCCATGTCAGTCCACCGCAAGCCCTTGGTCTCAAATCCTTATCTCACTCCGCCTTCCCAATCTGCCATATCCTATGCCAATAGCCAGAAACTTGGGTTTGCGGAGTGGGATAGTGCCAGAGGAGGCTGGGTTGCCTACACCATTCATCTGCCAGACGGCTGGAGGAGTTCTGTCAATGTGGTGGAGGATCGACTTATAATGCCCTCCAAGCGTGGTAAGGTGAACAAGAGAGATGCCCCCACAGATCCAGTTTTTGAGAGGACACCGAAGAAGTCAGCTCCTACTGCTTCTTCTTCCAAGAAGGCTCCTTCGAAGAAAGCAAAAGCTGCGAAGCAAGGTAAGACTCCACTGTTGGTTCCATCTGCTGCAGGGGCGTCCACCACGGCTCTTGCACAAGGGTCAACCAAGTCTGCCGTGGCTCCCTCTAAAAGAAAGAACAAGGGCTGGGAAGGAAAGTAAATCCATCCCCTTCAGTGCCATCTACTGCAGAGGAGTCCACTGAGGCTTTCATTGGAAGAACCCATTGAGTCCACGGTGAGTCCTGCTAAGAAGACAAAAGTTGGAAAGGAGAGTAAGTCCACCACCTCGGTACCACTTGCTGCAAAGGAGTCCATGGCGGCTCCTGTGGAAGAATCAGTTGAGCCCACTGTTGCTTCCTCAAAGTCAAAGAGAGCAAGTCCTGCCAAGCAGGCGGTCAAGAAGAGTGCTGCTTCTGGTCCACCGAGGGGTCAAAAGAAAGCCAGTGTTTCTTCGTCCATGGATGAGGAGGGAACCATCTGCGGTGCCAATTCCCTCACCTCCCAAGAAGAAGAAGTTCACTGCTCCTTTATTCCCTCTTGGTGCAGCTGGTCGTACGAGAAGCAAGAGTGGACCAAAGGTGAGTCTTTTGTTGTTCTTGTGTCCTTCCTTTATGCTTCATTTCATCTTTGCCTTGTGTTTTCTCATATTTTAGTTTGTGGCAGGTGGTACATGGTTCTGGTGGATCTGGTGGTGACACCGTTGTTGTAGAGGTTCTCTCCTCTTCTTCTCTTTATATTTCTTTGAAGTTGTATTCATATTTTCTGACATTGCTATTTGTTCCTTCCCCAGGATTCAGATGTAGCTGAGGAGGATATTGATGCAGGTCCCCCGGAGGGGGATGCTCCAAGTGCTGCTGCCGTGGATCAGACAGAAGACTTAGGAAAGAGTGCGGCAGATAGCCCCGGAATTGGCGTTGAGTCCATGGGAGAGGACCATTCTTCTTCAAGTGGCTCGCTGTTTGGTAGTGCCCCAGACTCTATGCCTGAAGAGCAGATTGTGTCTGCGGAGTCCACCGCAGATGATGAAGACATGCCTGAAGCTGACGATTCAAGTGTGGGGGCGGCTGGTTCCATGGATGAAGACTTAGCCATTGTTCCCCATGCAGGCTATGACGATGATAGTGCCGTGGACGCCGATGTTGACCCCATCTCCTTTTCACTGCCGCAGCCAGTTCTAACCAGTGCAGGTATGCCTTAACTTGTACTTTATTTTTTTATCTTTGACTTGTACAAGTAAGTAGTGTATTCATGTATGTTGCATGTGTTATGCGTTGATCTGCCGCAGGTCCTGATACTTCTATAGCCCACGTGATGGAGGGGATTTCCCTGTTTGGTGTTACCCCCAGCTTTAGAGCTATTCCGGCTGGTGGCTTTGTTATACCAGCCGGTCACCTTATCAGTGAGGATTCCCCTGTTGTTGAAGGCGCTCTTATGCCTGAGGGGATCCAAGCGCAAAGCCTTGTCGAGAGTGGGTCCGTGGTGGACCTAGGTCATGATGCTCCACTTGAGGATGCTGGTGCTTCTGCGGTGGATGCACTTGCTGGCAGTGACCACTTGGAAAACATAGGTAAGCTTGGATTCCAACTTCCTTTCTCTTCTTTTAGTAGCTGGAGTGTTGTTTGTGGAAGAAATTCCACTTCATATGGGAATTTCTTTCTGTAGACTTGATTGTCATTTTCTTTGAAAAGTTATATCTTTCATAGACTTGGTTGTCGTCTTATGAAAACTTTTCGTGCCATGGACTTGGTTGTTGTCTCGTAAGGTGTTTTGATTCCATAGACTTGAGCGTTGTCTTATGAAATGTTTGATTCCATAGACTTGGGTGTTGTCTTATGAAATATTTTGATTCCATAGACTTGAGTGTTGTCTTATGAAATATGGGCTTGGGTGTCGTCCCATTTAAGATTTTTTTGTTTCCGTAGACTTGATTGTTGTCTTATGGAAAATTTCTGCTCCCATGGACTTGGTTGTTGTCCTATGGAGAGTTTTGCTTTTTGTTACCGTAGACTTGATTGTTGTCTTATGGATGTATATATGTATATATTCTTTGCCATAGACTTGATTGTCGTCTTATGGAAGTTTCCTTTCCCATGGACTTGGTTGTTTCCCTATGGAGGATTTCTGATCTCATGGACTTGGTTATTGTCCTATGAAAGATTTCCTGTTCCATGGACTTGGTTGTTGTCCTATGGAAGATTTTTGTTCCCATGGACTTGGTTGTCGTCCTCTGGAAAATTTTGGATTTGATTAAGTTATGGGAGTCGTCCCATAAACTTAACCTCATCATGAATTTGCTTGTTGCAATTTCGTTGCTCATTTGCTTGGTTTTTGCTTCTTCCCTTTTTGCAGGCGTGGATGATGCCGTGCATGTGTCGGAAGAGATTGATGAAATGGGAATCACTGGCGAAGTCACTGTTGTTAGTCCACCACGAAGGCCCACTATTGAAGCGGTTCAAGCATTGATGTAAGCAGCTTATCTGATGAAGTTGCTGCATTTTTTAGAGAGTTCGATACGAGGGCACCCAATCCTCACCCTGAGCAGTTCTTCTGGTCTTTCAACGGGCCTCTGGTGCCTTTTGGTGATTTTTGGGTTCCCAATGACTGTTCGCCTTATCTGTCACGGCTGTCTGCGGGACATAGCAATTTTACCAAAGGCTTCAAGCTCAGCATTGGGCTTGGTGGACCCATGATGTCCCTGCTTGGGAGTGTGTTGGCTGCCATGGACGAGTCTAGCCTTGAGGATGTGACCAAGACCCAAATCCTTGCATGGAGGAGTGTGATCCAAGACCTTATGGACGTTGGCTTCGATTTGGGGTTCATGATGGAGCGTCTGCGGCAGATGGCCCAATGTGTATTTGGCAAAAGGCTCGCAGATGAAATAAAAGCACTCCAACACCAGATCACCCTTCTGCAGGATTCCTTGGCTAGGTTGATTGCCCATCAGGATGCCATGACGTCCACGGGAGGGGTGATTCCCAGGTCTGAACGTGGTGGATCGCTCCTTGACAGCCTCCTTGACTGACTCTTGTAGCTCTTATGCTCACTTCTTTTGTAATGACTATGTTTTAGCCTTATTCTCACACACTTGTATGTATGTTTTGTGGTGGCCCGGTTTTGGCCCTTTCTTTTGGACAAATGACCAAGTTTTGGTCTCTTTCTTTTCTTTTGGACAAATGACCAGGTTTTGGTCTCTTTGAATGCTCATGTTCATATCTTATTTAATCATGACATATCTAATCTATTGCCTTTTGCAAGAAAAATCTTTAGCATGTGATAGTTCTTTGATTGCTTGGCAAAACATAGACATTGCATATCACGATTCGTTAATAATACAACATGATTTCAATTGTTCCAAAACAAAAGATTCCAAATACTTGGCTAATAAGAGTGGTAGTCTTACGAGTAGTAACGCTTCAGCCACTTTCCGTTAATGGGATCTGCTAGGGTCGTGCCATCTGCGGTGGATAGCTTGTAGTAGCCACTATCATACGCTTCACGGATTAAGTATGGCCCCTCCCAATTTGGTGCAAATTTGGACTGCGAGGGGAGACCTCTTCTCACATGGTCCACCGTTTTCAGCACCATCTTGACCCTTAGCAAAAATTCTGGTCTGGAGCGTTTTCTCATAAGCATCAGCAAGCTTCTGGTGGTACCGTAGACTACGGGCTTGGGCCAGCTCTCTTGCTTCTTCCAGACCTTCCAAGTCTGCCACTCTCGCTTCAGCACAAATGTCAGCGTCAGCTTCTAAGTCCATCCCATGCAAAATTCTTGGGCTAGGCACTAATAATTCTGTAGGTGAGATAGCATCAGTGCCGTAGACTAGAGAAAATGGGGTGAAGCCCGTTGCTGTTTTAGTTGATCCACGGTAGGCCCATAGTGTGTCTGCCAGATGAGAACTCCAGCCTTTTCCGTAGTCGAAAACCATTTTACTCAAAATACGCAATAACATGCGATTAGTTGCCTCCGCCTGTCCATTGCCTTGGGGGTAATAAGGCGTGGATCTGCGGTGCTTGATTCGATAATGCTCCAAAACTTCTCTAACATTTTTGTTGACAAAAGGAGTGCCATTATCACTAATGATTTTGTGAGGGATGCCAAACCTTGTGATGATATGCTCGCGGATGAAGTTTGTCACGGCTGCACCAGTTGCCTTGCGAAGGGGAATGGCCTCAACCCACTTTGAGAAGTACTCGGTGGCCACCAAGATCCAGATGTATCCACCAGAAGCTGGGTTGATCGGTCCAATGAGGTCTAGCCCCCAAGTGTGGAAAGGCCATGGTGTTGCCATGTTCTGCAGACTAGTTGGATGGGTGTGAATGAGATTAGCTTGGAGTTGGCAAGTGTGACAAGACTTCACAAAGTCAGCCGTGTCTTTCTTCATGGTTGGCCAGTAATAGCCGAGGGTCAACAGCAACTGATACAATCTTTTCTTGCCTTGATGTTCTCCACACTCTCCGGAATGAGCTTCTTTCATCACTGTTTGAGATTCTGCCAGACTGAGGCATCTCAAGGGGTCACCGTGGAACCCTTTTCGAAACAATATGCCTCCTTCCACGAAGTACCTCGTGGCCAATTTCTTGATTCTAACCGCTGCTTGGCTGGTCTGTGGTAGAATATTCTCAATAAGGTATTCAAGAAAAGGTGTGCGCCAATCACTAGAGACAAATGTCTCATAGATCTGGTCGGACTCATGTTGGTGCTGGCAAAATGAGCACTGTTCCTGCAGACTTGCTGCCTCTTTACTCATGCTGGGCCAGAAGTAACCCAGGCGCTGGAGTCTGCGGTAGAGGCTTATTCCATCCCGAAGTTCACAGCACTTCTCGTGGACCTCTGTTAGCTTCTTTGCTGCCTCTTGGAGGTTCACACATCTTGCCAAGACTCCTCCAGGCAGTCTGCGGTAGAGATCCCAAGCAATCAGCACATAATCTTTGAGCACTTTCAGGTCTGCCACACCTTCAGGTGCTACAAGCTTGGCTTTTATAGGCGTCCGCCAGTCTTCTGCATCAAGGTTTGGTTCCTTGAATTTCTCTCTCAGCAGATCAGTGATAGGCATGCTTCTCTTATCAATTGTGACATCTACCTTTGATCCCTCAAATGAAACTTGGGAACCCAAGGTTGCAAGGGCATCGGCGTACCGGTTTTCGCACCTCATGGCATGAGAAATTTCAAAAGTGTCGAACTCTTTCCTCTAGCTTCTGAGCTAAGGCCCGGTACAGTGCTAGTGATGGTTCCTTGAGGGAGAACTCACCCTTGGTCTGGCAGATGATAAGATTGGAGTCCTCCAATCACTCCGCAGATGCTTTATCCCCATTTCGTGGGCGAATGACCAACCCGGTGATATAAGCTTCATATTCTGAGGCGTTGTTGGAGCATGGGAAGTCAAGTTTGAAAGACTTAGCTATAGTCTTTCCATCTTCGCTTGCTAACACAATCCCAGCCCCACTTGAGCTAGATGTCGAAGAGCCATCAAATTTCAGCGTCCATGTTGAGTCTGCCAGATCTGCCAGCAGAGCCTCTCCTATTTCCCCGGGCACTTCATGCGAGATTGATGAGCTATCTTCCCCTGGGAATTGTGCTAGGAGATCTGCTATGGCTTGGCTCTTGATCGCTGTGGGCGTTTCAGTGGTTATCTCGTATTGGGACAATTGCAAGAGCCATTGGGCCAGTCTGCCAGAAAGGACTGGTCTGTGCAGTAGACTCCTAATTGGATGGGATTTAGTTATTAGCTGGATTTTGTGGGCCAAAAAGTAATGCCGCAGACGCTGTGATGCATATATTAAGGCTAAGCATGCCCGCTCAGCCCCCGAGTATCTTGTTTCAGCGTCTTTAAGTGCTCGGCTAACATAGTAGATTGGCCTTTCGGTTCCTTCTTCATCTTCTTGAGCCACCAAGCCCCCAATTGCTTCACTATTGGAAGCCAAGTATAGACGCAGTGGTCTGCCAGGGACTGGAGCACATACGGTGGGGAGCTTAGTCATGATCTGTTGGATCTTCTCAAAGGCTTGCTGGCACGCCGTGGACCAAATAAAAGGAACTCCTTTCTTCATCAGAGGTGTGAACACGGCTGTTACTGCTGTCAGACCAGGGATGAACCTCCTAATGTAGGACAATCTCCCTAGAAAGCTCTTCAATTCCTTATGAGAAGTTGGTGCCTTCATGGTTGCAATGGCGGATGCCTTGGCTGGATCAACATCAATTCCACGGTTGTGGACCAAGAAGCCCAGGAACTTTCCAGCAGACACCCCAAAGGCACATTTAAGGGGGTTCATCTTGAGTTTGTAGAGTCGGCATCTGTCAAACACCTTTCTTAAGATTCCAAGATGATCCTCCCTTTTCTTGGACTTCACCACTATGTCGTCCACGTAATCTTCAATTTCTTTGTGCATCATATCGTGGAACATGGCTGTCATAGTCCTTTGGTAGGTGGCACCGGCATTTTTAAGACCGAATGGCATGACGGTGTAATAAAAATTGCCGATTGGTGTGCGAAAGGCAGTCTTTTCAGCATCTCTGGTGGACATGCGGATTTGGTTGTAGCCACTAAATCCGTCCATAAAGGAGAACATGGCATGACCGGCAGCTGAATCTATCAACAAGTCCATGTTTGGAAGAGGAAACTCATCCTTCGGACATGCCTTATTAAGATTCCGAAAATCAACACAGCATCTGATCTGCCCGTTCTTTTTCTTGACCGGTACAATGTTTGACAGCCACCGTGGATGCTGAATGGGCTTGATAAAACCAGCAGCAAGTAGTTTTTTCACTTCTTGTGTGATTTGTGCCTCTACTTCCGTATGGAAGGTTCTCATGGGCTGCACCACAGGTCTGGTACCGGGCTCCACATTCAAAGAATGAGCCACTAGCCCCGGGTCTATCCCCGGCATCTCATGATAATCCCAGGCAAACACATCTTTGTACTCATGCAGCAGATCAATCAAGCATTTTCTTTCTTTGGCAGATAAAGACTTGCTAATTGATATAGGCTTGGTAGTATCAGGATTATCACTTAAATTAATTACCTCAAGTTCTTCTTTTGAAGTCAGGTTTGGTTCAGCCGTGGTGGACTCTTTCATTTTCCTTGCCGTGGATTCTGTCTGGTCTACCGCATCCTCTTCTTCAGAATTCGTCACCGTGGACGGTGAATGATCCACCGTAGATCCTTCAGGATTTGTTGTGGTAGACTCTGCTTGATCGTTTGCGGCTTTTCTAGTATTCGCTGCCATGGACCTTGTCTGATCCATCGCAACTACTTGGCGACTCATTACCGTAGACCGTGTATGATCTACCGTAACCTCTTCAGAGTTCATTGTTATAGGCTGTAGTTGATCCACCACGACTTCTTTAGAATTTTCAGTCTGCTGTATCAAATGGCATGAGGGCTGCAGACCACCCCCTTCAGGTACGGGACCCTCTTGCTGTGGGCAATCAGGCCCCACGCACCTTCATAAGCGGTAGACTGTGCGTCCATCAGGGAGTTGGACACGCACGCAATGTGGTGCACTCCCTTGTTCAACTTCACGCCCTTTCCTTTTCTTCTTTCGCTGAAGCAGCTCCCGCAGATCAGTTTCAGGATCATCTTTAATGTCCTCCCATGCAGGAAGTGGTGTTCCACATGGCCTCACGATGGATGGCTCTTCCGTGGATGCTAAATCATCATAGAGGGCTGCCTCAACAAAATGAGCTTCAGTCTGGTCAAAGGGGCAGGAATTTGCAGCTATGCGGATTGGCTTGCCATTGAGTCTCCCTTTAACACATTGATGGTAGGTGGATGACACCAATTTATGCTTGTGCAGCCAAGGTCTGCCAAGGAGCACATGGTAGGGAGTCTCCGCATTCACCACGTGGAATCGTGTGAGTGCCACAATCGGCCCTACTTTCAAGACAAGTTGTACATGCCCCATTGTATGTTCAATCATACCTCCAAATCCGGTCACCTCCATGGGAGAACCTTGGATCTTCTGGTGCGGCAGATCGACAGCTTGGAGTGTGCTTAATGGTATGAGGTTCAAACAAGAACCAGTGTCCACCAGAGCACGTCTGACTTGAACATTTTTTATTACCGCAGACAGATAGAGCGGACGTCTATGGTCCGGGTATTGAACTTCCATATCTTCATCCGTGAAGGTTATGGCATTAGTGGTTTCTAAAAAAGCACGGCTGGCATGAGCTTCTGCCGTAAAACAGGTGGCTCCTGATTCTGCCGCTATTGTGATGAGTGCTTCTGTTGCTGCATTTCTTGCCTCAGGTCCAAATCCCAGCTGGTTGAATAAAGACTTGAACTTTGGACTCCTTTGTAGGGTCCTGACAGCTGCTGGTATCAGGGAAGAACTTGCTGCGGCAGACTCTTCTGCTTCCACATCACTCACGTTGCCGTGGATCACTACTGATACTACAGCCTTACCCTTATCCTTGTTGTAATTAGGAAAAGGGGTCTGATGGACTTTCTGTTGTGCTTCTGAGAGCAGTAAGGTACCATTTTGGATCTTGCGGTTGACCTCCCATCTGAGGGTTCGGCAGTCCACCGTAGAGTGATTTACGTATCTATGGTAACGGCAATACTTGGGGTCCTTTTGCTCTTCTGGGGTGGGTTGCTTGCTGATCTTTGGGAGCTTGATCACTTGGTCTTGAACCCACTTATCAAAAATGGCCATCATTTCTTCGGCTGTGAAAGGTAGTGGAGGTGGCTCCTCATAGACTTTGTCTGTTGTGTTCTTTCGTTTGGTACCGCTGGGTGCGGTTGCGGTGGACACAGTGAGAGTCTGCGGTAGACTCTTCTTGTCCCTACTCTTTTCGACTTGAGGCTTGACTGAAATGGCGGTCTTTCTAGCCTTTTGAAGTAGAGGGGCGAACCGTGTGATGTCTAGGTTCTCCAAATGAGCACGGAATTCGGGTAGCATATTGTCAATGCATACCTCTACTAGTTCTCCCTCTTGGTACTTCACATGACAATCTAAGGACACGTCTCGGAAGCGGTGGATGTACTTCACCAGGTCTTCCCCAACCTGCTGCTTGGTGCTGTGCAAGTTGACAAGAGTAATTTTTTCTTCAACATGGAAATACTTGCTGCAGAAGCTTTCCACCATGTCTTCCCATGTTCTGATGGACCCAGCAGGCAGCACTGTGTACCAAGTGTATGCTCTGTCCACCAGAGACTTCGAGAACTCCCGCAGACAAAGGTCACCATTTGCAGCAAAGGGTCCCATGGAATCCAGAAATTTGCTGATGTGTTCCATGGCACTCCCTCTTCTTCCGTCAAACAATGCAAAGACGGGTGTATCATATTTTTCCGGGTATGGCTCTTTCAAGAGCTCGATGGGGTAAGGGGGTCTCCTCACAAAGTGTCTAGGCTCTTTCGGGGCCCTTTCTCTTTCTTGCTTGAGTAAGTCAGCCACATCGGACATAGTGACAAATGGTGTATCATTTTTGTTGTGGGACTCCCTCTCTTCGTGGTTGCGGTTGTCATTCTTGTTCTGGTGGTCCTCTTTGTTGGTGTTGCCTTCTCTCATCTGTCTTAGGGATTCAACAAGTTCAGCTTGGTTCTGCTGCATCGCCTTGATCATTTCAAACATCAACGCCATTTGTTGTGGTCCACCAACAGGGATTTCTCCACCACCAAGGACTTGTTCGCCACCATGAGTTTGTCCCCCATCGAAGGGGTTTTCTCCCCCATGTGTCTGTCCACCACCGTGAGCGTGTGTTTCTCCCATGGCATGGCTATGGCCCTGAGATTCTGCTTCAACATGGGAGTTGGCCACTGAGTTCTGTCTAGTAGACCTTTTAGGTGGCATGGTTGTAGCCCCCAGGTGCTGTGGATCAGCTTCGAAATGATGGAACGAGGGAAGATTTGCAACTCAACTCCCCAGTGGAGTCGCCAAAATGTGGATGCTAAAATTTTCAGCACCGAATGGGCCGCGTATCGATCCACGGACGGGCTGGACACGGGCCAAATTTGTGTGTGTGGGGGATGTTGAGCCCAAGACTCTACTCCAAGTGTGGTAGACCACTCGGAGGCTAATGGTGCATTTCCCTCTTGCGTTCTTTAGTCCACCGGGCTGCAATACTCACGTAGGTGGCTGCGGTGGATCAACGAAGCTAATGCCGTATATCAAAATAAACTTGATGATTTTTGAACTTTACCTCTACCAGAGCATTCAGTAGTTACAACATAAGGAGAGCAATACATGGGAGAATATATCACACATTTACACATTCAGTGGTGGAAAATACATTAAATGTGATAAATATAACAAGTAATGGAAATCAAAGTCCTGTGCCGTGGATCAGAGGCTGGACATAGTGCATCTGACCTTTTCTGTAGCTTGCAAGAAAAGAAGTGCAGATCAAAGAAACACAAAAATCATGGAACTTGAGGAATTTGGGAGTAGGAAGAGAACCATTTACTTTGCAAAACGTACATGAGCCAGTACTGTGTGTTTGGTTGAGTGTTTGTTGGGAATTTTCTGTTGTGGCAGACTAAAAGTGTTTTTGGTCTACCGTGGACCTACGGGAAGTGTCCCGTGGACCGCTGTTGGCTTGGTATTTTCTGGAGCTTTTGAAGTAAGCTCTAATGGAGAATTTTCAGTCTAAGGATTCTGACCAGCCAAAAGCCAACCCCTCTTCCTTCTTCTCACCCCTATTTATAATGGTGTGCATATCCATTGGTTTTTCTTGTTATCCTCGTCATCATGAGAATCTTTGTTTAACCAAGAGATAGGGGGGCTGAGATTTGACAAGGTTTTATGTTTTGGGGCTGAGCTGATGGTTTTCATCCGCCGCAGATCTGATTTGATCTGCGGCAAACGGCGAGTTTCAGGCCATTAATGAGGGAGGAAGTGACGAGCATTTAATGCTCGGTAATGGCCTGAAATATTTAAGGTGATTTGACTCAAGCACGTTTTGCATTAATTAGATTTGAACTTACCGTTTTTGGCATTTCTCCCCAGCAGATCAATGCCATTTTTGTTACGGCAGATCAATCAAAATTGAAGTAAATTGGTTCCCCTACCTCCAAACCTTGCTTCCTAAGTCCCATGATGTGGAGGAGTTAGGACCACCGGCGTGCTGGGCTGTGGTGGTCGTTGTCCCCGAGTGGTGGTGGCCATGGCAGATTTCTCAAGGCTTGTTCTTGACCTTGATTATCCTTTTTGTCCCAGCTGATGCTGTCGGGGACTGGTTTGTGCTGAGGTCCACCGTGACCAGTGGATAAAGAAAATACCCAGCTGGCTTCTCATCATTACCAGCTTCAGATGGTACTGATTTGGGCGGCCATGAGAGATTTCTTAGTCTTTTCAGCCTTGCCTCATCCTCTTCGTCACTTCCTTCGTCATTGGCCGCAGCTGGTGCCGCCGCAGATCGTTTTTTGGTGACTGAGTTTGTTGTAGACCGCTGGACAACTCGCCGTGGACCACTGGGTGGTGTGGAGGACCAGCTCTCTTCCACATTTTCTGGGCTTTGGCTGATGCCGTGGTGGATCGTTTTCTTCTGGTCATTTACCATGTCTGATGGTTAATGAGGAAGACCACTCCTAGTGTAATGATCAAATCTTGGCAATATGATTTCTTCTTGGGAATATTTCCCCTCAGTGCCTCGAGCACCGTGCCAAGAGGGGAGGGAAAAATGATGTTGCATGCCATTTCCCTCTTGTTTTCAAATTATTTCAGAATCCCCTTGTGTGGTGGACTGAAATTTTGATGACCAGGTGGGCTGGGCCTTGTTCTCTTCTTTTGGGCTTTGGGCTCGGTGGATGGTTTTTGGGCCATTCTTCCCATGTTTGGTCTGCCATGGATCATCAGTATTGCTGGGCTTTTGGGCCTCTGGTGGATCACTGGGGTGTTGGATTTGGTCCGTGGTGGACTGAAAAAATAGGCCTCTACACAAGGTAATATCTCTGGCAGGAGTTGGCTCCTATAGGTTAGAAGATCTAGATGGGAAGCCTATTCCCAAGCCTTGGAACATCTGTAATTTGAGGAAGTATTTATTTTGAAATTAAATACAATATATATACTCTGTGATGATATTGTCTTTAAGTTCTCAGACCCGAATAGGTTTACTACCTCTAGGGGGTGAGTAAAAGGAAAAAATATCAAACCAAACAACATTACTACCTCTAGGGGGGTGAGTAAAGGAAAAAATATCAAAATCGAACAGGTTTACTACCTCTAGGGGGGTGAGTAAAAGGAAAAAAAATCAAACCGAACAACATTACTACCTCTAGGGGGTGAGTAAAGAAAAAAATATCAAACCAAACAACATTACTACCTCTAGAGAGGTGAGTAAAAGGAAAAAATATCAAACCGAACAACATTACTACCTCTAGGGGATGAGTAAAGGAAAAAATATCAAACCAAACAACATTACTACCTCTAGGGGGTGAGTAAAGGAAAAAATATCAAAATCAAACAGATTTACTACCTCTAGGGGGTGAGTAAAAGGAAAAATATCAAACCGAATAACATTACTACCACTAGGGGGTGAGTAAAGGGAGAAATATCAGAACCAAGCAAAACTACTTCCAAAGGGACCAAACAGTGGAATTCATCCGAACAAAGCTGTTATTTCACAGGGAGGAAGGAATGCATGAGGTTAGTATTGAACTAATCATTGTTTCTAAAGGTTATTAGATTTATTGACCGAACAAACCTTATAATGTTTCATTACATATATCTATTGCATGATCGATTTACAGTTTGAACAATCTTTCCAAGGAAAATAAAATAGGTCTGGTTTATTGCCGTGCTAAAAAATAATAAACAATCATATGAGGAAATAAATCGAGAGTGAATAAATAAGTTTACAAAGAATATTCATAAAAGAAAAATAGTTCTGGCATAAGAATATTGGAGTTAAGGATTACAATATAAAGTCAGGAATTGTACAGGCATAAGTTCAGGCACAAGGCCAATTACAAACAGTTAAAAAAAAAAAAAACAACAAACAAAACAAAAATAGAAAACTAACTCCCAACAGCAAGAGTAGGGGGATCGGCAGCTGCTGGTGGGACTGAATCTTTAGCTAAATCTTGTTCGGTCTCAACTTCTTTGGTCTGTTCATTTTCCTCGTCCTCTTCATCCTCATCTTCATTATCAGACGCTCTGAGACCAGCGTCAGGGAAGGGAAAAGGTGTGTTGTCTCGGGAATACATTTCCGAAGAAGAAGGGACGTCGGCGTTCTTCAAAGCCGATTTCCAGCCGTCCCGGACTTGTTGTGTTGTCTCGCTACCCAACTTGTTTCCCCTCTTCCCAAGTTAGGCTGATCGACTGTATACACTCGGCCTCTAGAAGCCTGACCTTCTCCTTTAGTTCAACAACTTCGGCTTCAAACTTTGCCTTCAGATCGGCCTCAATTCTCGCCCTCTCTTCAGCATCCTTCATTTTGTTTATCATGTTGTGATGCTCCTGCTCCAGCTTCGTATAATCTGCAATAGCGCTTTCCACCACCTCGACCATTGACTTAGCGTGTTCCTCATCCTTGCCTTTGAGGATTTTTTCTAAATCAAATACCCGGGACTCCATAGTGAAGATTCCCTAGGCGGCCTAAAGAAAAGGGAAGGATACACAAGGTTAGCTTTTCTTGGAACTCAAAACTGGAAATACTCAAGAAATGCGAATGAAAACATGTTAAAAATTTTTATTATTTACTACTACCAAACCTACCGTGAAAAGTCCACGAGCGATGTGGCGAAATGCCTTGCCCGAGGGCATCACGTTCCAAGTCCAAATATCATTAGGAAGGCATACGACCGCACCTAAACCGTGGGCTACCCGAGCTGAGAGATCGACATTGGATGTGCCGAGCAGGGAGTCTTGTGTTGTAATTAGTCTCGATCCTGCTCTCAGCTCGGGGGCCCAACTCTCTTCCGATGTTGACGGACTCGGAAGTTCAGACGCTTCAGCTTCGGTTCTGGCCCTCTTCACCCTAGGAGGTGGCTTGGCTACCGCTTTAGGTTCATCGATATTCACCACTTACGGTTGCCAAGCGCTTTCCTCCCAAGCAGCCGAATCTGATTCAGTACTTTGTATGGACTTAGGCACAATCACCTCAAACACGGCCCTCCTAGGCTTCTTGGTCTGAGCACCCTGTGAGGCCTTCTTCTTCCCTTTAGCCTTCTTGCCCATCAGTTCATACGGGTCAACAGGTGCCATTTCCAAGACTTGACCGATGGGAATGAGATTTGGGTGCTCGGATGTAACGTTGATAGTGGCCGGATGAGCTTCAAACAGGGTTGATGGTTCAACCCGTATTTCTTGTGACCATGGAATGGTTGGGCCCTCTAGGAAGTCTCCGATCAAGGGCGTGTAGCCGAGCAAAAGCGGAGCCGATCTCGGTTGCCCGAATTGGTCGATGTAGATATTCGCGGAAAGGGCTGTTGTGAGTTCTTCTTTGTTAACCGTGTGTTTGGACACCTTGATCCGAGAAGAAACTACAAAAAATGGCAGACTTATGAGACCGATACGAATCAAGCATATATGTTTTTAGAAACATTTTAGTTCGTCAATTAGACGAATACATATTCTAAGTTCGAAACTAAAATGGGACACAAATACGGGGTTTAGTCTAACCTGGGCGTCCGAAGTCATTCCGGCAGGACGACCCACCGGTGAACCAATTTCCAGAAACAACGAGAAAGTCGTTGTCGAAACCCTTATATGATTTAAGGAGACCGTTGACCAATTTTGTTTCTACGTCTTTGGCTCGGAGATGGCAAGAGGTCACCGACTTCGAGCCAGGGCATGTATAGGAGTAGACATACATAATCTCTTTTGTGGATAAATTAACCCCCAAAAGACGATTTAGGGCAACTACGCCCATTACTATTCGGAAGACATTTATGGACAGTTGGGCGGGGCAGGTGTTAACAGTTTGGAGGAAATCTATAAGAAGAGGATTCAGAGGGAACCTAACCCCTCCTTCTACTACGCTCATCACCAAGATGAGGATTTCATCCTTGTTTAACACAGGGAGGTCGTTGACGCTAAAATACCTAAGCCTCACATCTTCTGGCACTCGGTATCGCTCCCTGAAAACCCCCATACTCTCACTAGAATCTACTAAATGGGCTAATCTGTTTGCCCTAGCCATTTTGCGAAAGAAAAATCAACCGAAAGGAAGGTAGAGAAGAAAAGAAATTAACAAGGATATGAAGACTTACAAGTAAAAACAGGTTTGGCTCGATGTAGTGAGTTCGTGTTTTCTGGAAAACTTGGAAGAAATGGAGAGAACTCAGGAGAGATTGAAAGGGACGAAAATGGACGAAAGAGATTCTCAGAGCCTTTTAAAAGTTCAAAAACGCGCATTTTGGGGTGAGGAAACGTTTTCCCCCCAAAAAGCAGCCGTAAACTTATCATTTCCTTTTCTTGGAAATGACAAACTCATATGCCGAATTAAATGGTTTCATGGGGATGCGTGTTGTGCCCTGACTCTCCAGATAAAGCTAAGAAGAGTCAGAGCCAGGGGATAATTGGAGGGGAAATAATTTCGATAACCAAATGGGAGCTCAATTCGGGGATTTAACTTGATCATGCAAATCCGTAGTTCGGTCACGGCCGAGCTACTCCGTTATATTCGGTCAATGCCGAACCGTATACCTGTTTGGTTTACTAAATTAAAATATTGCTCGGCCATTGTTAAAAGAACCCGGGATTATTTTGGAATTCAGTATTTTATGCATAAAATATCTAGGGGAAGGAGCATTAAATGCATCTCCAGGTTTAAACACCAGTAGGCGGTTGTGATCTGATGTTTGCTTTATTATCCATCAATGCATAAAATATCCAAGGGAAGGAGTATTAAGTATGTCTTATATGTTAAAACTAGAATAGATTGTTGTGAAAAAGGATTAAAATCATTCATTAAGTCTGACAGAACTCGGGTTCTGGGAAGAAATAAATCAGAACAAGTTATCTAAATATCCCTAAATATTGGCAGGATTGAGGGGTTGGAAAGGGAGAAGTAATAAAACATCTCAAAATATCCTATGTTGGAGGCAGGTATAAATAGTGAAGGAGGCAACATTAATGAGGTACGCAAACACTTATTTAAAAACTCTCTTTAGCTCTGGTTTCATTTTTTTTCCATAAAATTTCATAAACTGACAAAGGCATCGGAGAGCTAAAGGCCAACCCCCACTAGGTTGACAAAGGATCTAACGATTCTCTCTCTGCGTTCTAGTTGATTTTCATTGTAGGGTACATAAAATCTTTTCGGACATGTCTCTTAAGGATCACATTCTTATCTTCGGGTCAGCTTTTCTAGTTATTACATTTTAAGTTCCTCCAATAACCATTATCTAGTGTTCTTGTCACTTTTGTTTACAGTGACAATCACATTGCACGTTGAGAAGACAATTATGATCGGATCAGGTTTGGCAAGTGAGATTGAATTAATTTGCTAAAACTAATTTCATTTGATTGGGTAACCATTAAGATCAATGATGATCTTGGTGTCCGTCCAAAAATTGCTTTTTCGTTTTTTTTCTTGACACCATCAATTAAACTAGCTAGATTGTCAATATTTTGCAAATGGAACACGTTCAATTGTCCTTAATATATGTCCTCCATTGAGTAAGCGGGAGAGGAGACGGTTGCAATCAGTGATTGGGTGGTGCGAGAGAGAAGGTGCACAGTGCAGTGATGGTGATGATTTTGTAACAGTGCGAGAGAGGGTTGAGCGATGAAGAGAGTGAGAAGAGAGAGATTAAATTTAATTCTAGGGTTGGGCTGATTTTCAATTTGGGTGAGTTTATTTCAAATCGGGTGGGTTTATTTTAATTTAGGTTAGTATGATTTTTTAGTTTGGATTGATTTTAAATGGATATGTCATGTCATATCTTAGTTTTAAATGAAAAAAATAAAATAAAATACCATCTCAATTAAAAATTTGTCACGTCATCAATCTGTTAGCCACGTATACAACAAATTAACGGAAACTAACGGAAGGACCAATGGTACATGATTTTAAAACGTTAGGGATTATTTCTGCCCATTTTAAACGTTAGGGACCAAACATCTAACTTAAGTAAACGTTAGGGACTAACAGAGTATTTAACTCTACTTTTTTTTTTTTTTTGCCCATTTTAAACGTTAGGAACCAAACATCTAACTTAAGTAAACGTTAGGGACTAACAATGTATTTAACTCTACTTCTTTTTTTTTTTTTTTTTTTTCCTGCCCTTTTCAAATATTGAGAAATAACAAACACATTGGACTTTTGTTGGGGTGCTACATTTTTATAAAACCCTCAATCTATGAGGTAAAGCATTGTCGGTTGAGTGGCCATTTTAAAGACTCAATCACCCCGCTTTTGGGACGTGATTCTCACAGTGGTCCACAGAGTTGTCTCAAGCTTACAGACGTGATATGTCAATAAAATCACTTTTATGGGATTTTGAATCATATCTGGGCCCTCCAAACCACAAAACACAACTTATCTTCATGATTTTGAAGTTTGAAGAGACAATCACATTTCATTGTCGTGGGTGACTGGGTGTCGAGTTTTCTTAAGAAAGCAAGTGGAAAATGGCCACAAGTTGGAAAGAGAGAACATGAGCCCTGAGCCCAATACGTGTGGTAAAGAGTCATGGGACGTACATCCCGTGTAGTTGCACTTCATAAAGCCCAACTTGATTCCGATTTTGTCGCGAATCATTTAGCAAAAAAGAAAAAAGAATCATTTAAAGTCTAACTTGTGAAGTGAAATATATTAACCCGTACTGCAATTCCTTGCATTATGTTGATGTGCCCATTTGCCTAGAGAAAAAGGAGTCCTCAACACGCTCTGAGATCTCAAAGAGGATATTTAAAACAGCACCCTTTGCTGCGCCTGGTTTCACGTTTTAAACTACTTTTTATTAGGCAAGAACTCTCAGCTTTGATGCAATCTATCATCCATAAGGGTCTCATTAACAATTATAGAGGGAATTGGCGTCGAGCTCAACCTGTTTGTGCAACTAAATTTATAATTTTCCAAATGACTGGAGACCAAAGTTAGCTAGCAGGTCTTTTTCTATTATTATCATTATTAATGTGTAATAAATTTCATTAGAAAATGGGACACATCACTAGTATACGAGAATTTCACAAGAGGAAGAGCAAAAAAACACTAGCATCTAAAATTCAAAACGATCCATAAGCTTTTTAGCCAACAATTTGAGTGTTTTTGTTTGCTCCAGACAAGCCGGTTCAGTAACTAATCAAAAACCAGAAACAATTGGTTCAAATAGGATGGAATCTATCATTAAATTATATATGGTTATGAAAATTGTCTAATGTACAAGAAAGCTCATCTCTTGGGTTTTGGCCACATATGAGAATTTCCTAAGACATCAGATCAACTGGATTTTAATTTTTATTTGTTTGCCCTTTATTTTTGACAAATTTTTGTCTCTATTCACTCCTCTCTTTACATTTCATACAAAAAACAATAAATTTACATATAAATGTCACTCTTAAGATTTACATGGACCAGACCTCACGAAGGAGTTCATACCTTACATTTGTGCCAGTGTAACTGGTATCCTCCTTGTGTTTACCATTTCCATTTGCTGTGATCATTGGTGAAGAAGGCATTTTGTCAATGATGGATGTAAGAGGAGAATCCAGTTCCTCTAGTTCTTCATCACTGGTATACCCCTTCCTCTGCATTACAGATACATTCCTAGCCAATGGAGATCTCTCTCCTGCTTCTGCAACTTTCTCTGCCACATCAGCTGAGGAAGGAGGGTTGTAGACAACAGGGGCAACTGTATAAGGGAAGCTTCTAGCTGAGTCTCCGGACAATCTCCGCTCCACAATACTCTAATCAAAGGAAAGAACCATACATCAAAGGTCATTTTCCAGTAATAATCTCTTTCTAATATACAAGACAACACAAAACTTTAAGGTCTTAGAAAAGAAAAAAAAAAAAGAGAAAAGGATATATACAGGTCTAAATAATGCTCCCATCTGTGTAAGGCATTGGACATAATCAAATATATAGATCATTTACTAATTTTGTTTCCATTAATCACAGAGACGCAGAAAATAACATATTTACTATAAACTTTGAATGTATATCATCAGCAACACCAAATGGTAAGAGTATTGAATGACAATAATCCTTACGAAATTATTCTAAAACAGGAAACCTCCAATAGAACTGATCTGATACATGATTTGTCTAATGTTCTAAAACCTATCTACCATAATTGCACCATCAGCTGGTAGTGGAGCTTGAGAGACCAAAAGAAATTATTGAGACAACCATGAGAATGCATGGGGTGATTGGTTGAAAGAAAAATCATACCTCAGCATTCAGTGCCTCCAATACAGTCCCTGGTACAGGATCAGGACAGAACTCATCTGGAGTAAAGTTGCAGACTATCCGTTTAATCAGTGGAAGACTAATTGATGGGCACACCTAAAAAATATGAGACCACAAAGTTCAATCAAGTTAAAAGATGTGGAACACAAAATAGAATGAGAAAGTACCAACATTTTCAACATTCATGTACTGAAATAAACCTCTAGTCTAATTGATCTGTCCATTAGCATGTCTTTAGGAAGCATCAGAAGATCACTCAAATCATTAAGGAGGAGGAAAGATTTAGGTTCTCTGTCTTCAGCCCGCCCATCATCATCCTCATTGCTGTGCTGATCTTCTTTCAGAGAATCATCAGTATCGATGCCAAACATATCGGTAAGCCATCTAGACCAATTGCCGATCTGCAAGAAGAATAGCCTCATGTTAACACATGGAATGACAATTCATTAAAATATAAAGACTAAAGATGTTTAATACAATGTGATAATAATACAAGAATTATGTTTCTGCAGGTTGTGCTCTTTATTCTGAACATTAATTATAATCAACCATGTAGAGCCTTCCATCAAAGGCCCCATTAGTCACTATGGTAATCATAATCAACAGAAAATATTTAGTGTATTTCATTAATAAAGCAAATCTCTTCATTTTCTCAGCAACCTAGATTATTCCCATTGATAATACTTTTCTCCCAAAACATGTCCCTTTTCCACACTATTCTAGTGGATTTACCTACTTCAGAAATTTGATTTGACACCATCTTTGTCAAAGGTAAACTATGTTTATTTCAATAGTAATTACTACTTGGAGTGAATATATCATAAGGAAAAAAATAAACTAATTTGTGCTGTCCTATCTCCCACAAGCTGAAAATTCTGTAGGTGGGGCTAGCTGACACAAGACAAAAGCCTTAATGGGCTCTAAGACGAATTTTGATGTAAGATTTTTAGGAATTCAGCAATAAATTAGGGCTCTTGACTAGGGTGTGATGTTTAAGGATTTAGATAGGTTAGTCAGAAGCCTTAATTCTTGAATCTTGTCTTATTTCATCTTGTTTTTCTTTGAAGTCTTTATTGCATTGCTCTCCAACAGAGAAGACAGCCAATTTCTTTAAGGCAATAGTTATAAAAACTATTCAAACCACATAAAAGAGTGAAACATAATACATACAGAATTTTTGAGTTGGGCACCAGATCCAAAACTCAAATCTCCAGCTGGAATGGGCAGAACCCTGGAATCAACAATGGGATCTGATATAGGATCAGTTGGAATCTCATGGGCTGACTCACGCAGAATAGCATTAAACATGGCAACATCTAGTCTGGCAACACATTGTTCCATAACCTGATCAAAGAAATCATATCTAATTAACACTCCAAAGCAAGGGGAACTTAAAAGGCTATAGAGGATGGAGTTTGCTTAAATTTCAAAATAAGAAATACTGGTATCTTGAATATTCAAGTGAAATGCCAAACAGATGTTAAAGACTTCGTACCATTCTTGCCAACACAGGTAAGCAACCACATTCATGTCCCCCTGCTCGAACAGGACAGAGTCGTTGAGAAGCATCTTGAAAAGCAATCTTCCATAGGTTGATAGAAAAGCTGCCTTGCTGCTGGTCACCCAGAGCTGGTCCCAACAACCTTCCAACTGTTTTACTGCTTGACATATTCTCAGTTGGTGACTGCATATATGGAGTTAAAGCCTGAAAACATAAAGGAGGAAAGCATGTCAAATCCACCTATTATAATACATGTTAGTTATTAATTAGCTAATGGCTATACAGAAGGTTAATATCATTATTTTTTCTAATTGAAAAGTAATAATTACTTCAGTCAGATGATCACCATGTTTTTGTTATAATATCCAGATTGAATCATAATACTTCATTATGCAGTCCCTTGGGTTATTACCTGCCACCACACTGACTCAACTATCCGAGAGAAAATCCAAGATTCAACTTTTTCTAATGCAGCTATGAAGGTTCCTGTCTCCTGCCAATCGACAACAAACTGCATAAAACCATTAGCCTGTTTACTAGCAGAACTACCCTTCCATTTCAACATTGAAGGCTTCCCTTCACTTCTCGTGCTACTCCCATTTGACTCGGTATGCCTAGTCATTGGACTGAACTGACGTGAACTGCCAAATGCTTGTGAGATGATCTCCCTCAGCACAACAGTGTTTGACAACCAGAACGTTAATCTGAAAACATAGAAGGACAAAGATATTTGTTAGCTTTACATTCCAAAAAAATGGACAAAACATTTTATAAAACTCTAAGAAATTATTATATATATATATACCTCGGGACATCATTACCGCAGGACTTGGCAATCAAAACAAGCCCTGATACAGTATTTTTAGCAATTGTGGCTCGCTTGTCTAGAGTCCAATGTTTGCAAGCATGAATGTAGAGTCTAGAAAGGCGTCGAGCAGGTGTGTGCACCTTATGTGCTGAGCTCCCATGCTCTGGTACCACAGAATACAGTGAAATTTCAAGAGAAGCAACTTCTCTCAGCTCCTCTTCAAGTTTTTCAATTCTTATCTCCATTTCTTCAATCTTTTGTTCCAACACTGCCTCATCCTCATTTTCATCACTTTCTTCAGCATCAACTGTTTCATCATCACTTCCAATACTCTGAGCACCATTTGAGGCCCCATCCAAGACATCTACTTCTTTTACCTCTTCAACAGGCTTATCATCAACTCCTTCAGAAGATTCTGATGAAGGTTTGGAAGGAAATATCATATTTTGGGAATCGGCCTTGGAAGAACTTCTGGCAACAACTTTAGAAGGCCCTTTAATTGAACCTGTGGATTTCTTAGGAGTGTTATGTGATGCTTTAGATTGTGGTTTGTTTATTTGGCGACCAGATCTCTCTCTTGATCCACGAGGTTCTGAGGAATTACTTTTGACACTTGAAGGTCTTTCTACTTTCTCATCATCAGCTGTCAGCGAATCCCCTTGAGACGATACTGAATCTTTTACTGTCTCAGAATCCGACACTTCTTCCTTCCCCTTGCTAGGTTCTTTCTCCAAATCAAGATCTTCCTTGTTCTCTTTGGCAATCATTGCATTGGCTTTCAAATCTTGAGGTTCCTCCTCAGACCTGTTGACATCATCCACATAATGTATAACCATGGTTTCGTAAACTTCAGAGGGCTCTGTGCCTGCGTTCAAATCACTTACTGAAATACGTGACTGTGGTGTAGGAGATGACACTTTAGAACGAGTTTCTTTTGCCTTCAAAGTTTTGCTGACATTCTCTTGACGCAGTTTATGGTCTCTCTTATCAGTTCTTCCACTGCGCTTTGTCTGGTTGTTATTTGAATTTTTCTTCTTGTCAATCTCTTTCATGCTTCTTTTAATATTCTCCAATTGCAATCAAATGATGAACCTAAGACAGTAGAAAATAAAAAATAAAAAACCAATATCCTAGGCGCAAGCTCCTTAAGAAAGGTCAATCTAGATTTTTAATGCAAATAATTACAATTACTTTATTAAATTGACTCCCGCCGCATCTAAAATGTAGGGTAAACATTTTGTAGCACTTACCTCAGTCTTCAGTAAGTCTACAACAAGACACCAGTTTGGATTATCAGTAGAGCACGCGAAACATTATAAAAAATGCAATGCCAGAGTGCAAGGTATAACACATATAATTTTCTCTATTTTTTCATTTGTATTAGAAGCTAACCATGGGTAAGAATAATATGGATAAAACATAATCATTCAGCAAGAAACAAGACAGGAGACAGTTTTTCAAACCATTCAGCAAGCTACAACCGAATAAGTGGGTGTCAATGATTAAAGCTATAACAATAACTAATAGGACCTACAGAGTTAGATGCTACCTAGGAGGTTTATCATTTCCTGAACCTGAAGAATAAATGGGAAGAAAACATCAAGTATACTCCTTTTGATGATCAATATCAATAAATGGAATAGCATGACCACCCACACAAAAAAAAAAAAGGTTATTTGAAAATTAAAAATTAAACAAAATCCCCAATTAGGTATTTTCTAGACTTCTTGGTGACATGCTCTCAACTTCCCTCTTTTGTAAGGAAGATAAAGCCCTTTTGAGACAGAACATAATTCTGAAAACATTACTTGATATCATAAGGTTAGTATTACTCATATGTATTCATGTCAATTAACTAAAACAAATAAATAAATCCACAACTTTTCAACCTTGCTTAAACCGATTCACTTGATAAGGACGTAACAATCTAGATTCCAGAATGAAAAAGATATATTACCATTAGCTTACAGACTTACACTTCCATTGTTCTCTACTTGAAAACAACGGAGCGACAATGCAAAGAATTAAAAGAGCACATGAATTATCCATCCTGGACCTAGAATCGCCATCACCGAGATCTTAGAGGCAGGAGGACTGAAGCGACACCGTTTTCCGTGTTTAATTTAATCATAACCACAAAGAGTTGGATGGAGAAGTTGAACCGCACAAGTTCAAGTTCAAGTGTAAAGCAAAGCAGCGCACTCACAGCTATCGTCTCGCTGGAACAGGTGCTGACGTGGAACCCGACCAGACGAGACGAATCACTGGAGAGATGCTTTAGACATAATAAGCAACAAACACTTCTACTTCTTCACCTCCAGTTCAAGCAATTCGCAACAAATTTATGAGTGACACCGACAAAACTATAACTACTAGTTAGCAAACTAAATCCAAATGTCAAAAGCAAAAGAGCAGAGAATGCCAAAATTCAAGAATTACAAGTTTAGAACTTACAAATTCATTCATATCCACGTTTCCAAACAGAACAAACCTCAGAAACGAGATTCACAAAACCAAAGCAACGAAAGCGAAATTACACAGAACTCGACAAGATCTAGATCAGAGTTTTATTTTTATTTTATTTTTTGAAGCTCAAGGCAATGCATGTTTCCCGTGTAGTCAATTTGCGCAGAACACAACAAAACGACGACGGAAAAGATATTAATGGACAGCAAAAAGCTGTAAGAAACAGTCAAAAGGAAGAAAGTAAAAAAGAAAAATAGAAACTCACCGAAGCCTTTTTGTTGCTCTGCTTCGAAAACACTAGCAGACAAGCATCGGGATTGCGGGGTGGTGGAGCAGCAAAAGTTTCTCTCTCTATATCTATATTCTATTAATTGTGTGGTCTGTCTGAATGAGCAATGAATGTAAGCATTATCTCTCTCTTTCCGTGTGCAAAAAAAAAAAGCATGTGCATGTGGGAGAATTGTGAGTGCGGGAAGGTTGGCATTTAAAAGGAAAAACTGGGGAAGTGCTAATCTAATGAGGCGAACGTGTTGGGTGACCGGGTATAGGTTGTCGGTGGAGGGGAAAGTGACCGGCTATTACCTGTTACTCTGCGTTATGTGCAAGTTTTTTTATTGGTATACCTAAACTGCCATCATTGTCTTCGCTTTAATTACCGGAATTGTCATTGTCTTAAGACATCTAGGATTATTCATTTTATCACTATTGTTAAACCGTTGGAAAGGAAGGGATTCGGTCGGCACTACTGTTTCTCACTCGTTAATATGAATTTAATGATAGTTTATTATAAAAATTTATATTCTTAATAATTCAAACTCCAAACACTCCTTCATCAGATTTTAAAAAGTCTTAGAGTAATTTTTCATTTATGAAGAGTTGTTTAGTTCTTTCATATATTATTTTACAATTCTTTCCCTCTCTCACTCTTGATTTCTCTCATTTCCATATCTTTCACTCTCTCTCCAGAAACATAAAAAGTGTTTTTACTATTTTCATAAACATAAAAAAGAATAAAATAAGAATACTTTTAAAGAGTTTTTGAAAGATAGAGAGTGAGATGTAGAGTGTATTTCAAAAGTAAGTAAGTAAAATAGAAAAAATAGTTTTTCCTTTCTAAATTTGAAGAAATTTTAGAATATCCAATGTGAATGCTCTAAGAGTGTTATTAACTACACATTTTGCTGCTTCGTTTTGTTTATGGTAGACTGAATGTTCTATTTTTCTCCCCCTTTTTTCTTGTTTAACACATAATTTATTTTTATTCACCCAAAAATATGATTTTGGCAAATTGGTCTGAATTATTGGAAAGTAAGCACTTTTTCTTCCTTTTATTTTATTTGGTGTTAAGCGAGTTAATTGCTGATTTTTTTTTTTTTTTTTTTTCTAAGAATTTGTGTCAATATACTTACTACTATTTAAATAAGTCATTAATTGAGATTAGAAGTAACACACACGAGCAACATTGGCGTCCTAAATCCATAAAACAACTAAACGACATTTCCAGCCACGCATATGACTAAATTAACCCTTGAAAGCTAAGAAATGACATTAGAAACTTTAGACATTTCATTTTAGAACTTTTGTTTTAACCTTATTTTAAGGGAAAAATTGTCTTTTCATACCACAAGGGGAAACATGTAATTTTGAACGTCAAAATGTCATGGACATCATTCAAATCAAATCTAGATATCACCATGATCAAATCTAGATATCACCATGATCAAATCAACATGTCATACGCTCAAATTGGACTATTAGATTAAAAGTTATCAATAAAGACGCATGTTGAAGTTAAAACTAAACCTATGTGATTATTACCCTTGAATTATGATTGGTTTCTTGTGGAATTAATTATAAATAAAATAGGTGTAATAATTTGATTGTTCTAGAGTTAAGTACAACCATGCACACACTCAAATGATATGATTTGATTTAATTTAAAAGGAAATCAAATTTATTTTAATTGTTATCTCATAAAAAATAATTATTCCCGTAATGGATAATATTTGATTTGGTGTAGTGTCCAAAGGTACCTGATTTCATTGCTTTTGGGAAGCCATCAACAATCCCCACATCGAAATACTAGCTTCAGTTTTGGCAATTGGGCTAGTACCCTATCTTCTCCTATGTCCTTGACGATTTCTTTACCTTTCTCGACCTCCTTGGTGACTTCGGTCTCTCTACTAGGGTAGTCTGTTTCTAAATGAGGGGGTTTGAAGTTTGAAGTGCCTTCCACCCCTAGTCAAATGATGGGCCTTGGTACCCTTTGCTTCAACATCAGCTCTCCACCTTATGTAACAGAGATGGATGTCCTGGACTTCAGTGAAAAGGTCATCCCAAACTCCATCATCTATGGCTAAAATTGTGGTATGATAAATACCTAATTGAGTGGTCAAGCCGTGTTAAGGTCAAAATTGCGCTGTCAAAGTATTTGGTGCTGATGTGAAATTAGGACCTCAAAGTCATGCTTGAACCATTTATAAGGAAATAAAATATGGTTAATTGGATTAAAATGGAAATAACAAAATGAGGTCTTGTTGAAAGAAAATAAGATTGAGATCCCATACAATACCTCAAAGATAAAAGAGGAGATTAAATCAGACCCATAGATAAAGGGGGAAAATGGAATTTTCCCTAAAAAAATAATTTATAGTTTATAAGCTGATTGGATAAAAAAAAAAATTGTTGTTTAATATGTAATTTACCTTTGGATCTATAAGCAAATCTTTAACAAGAAAATTCAATTGCATTCAATCTCTTAAGGCCCTATATTCAAAGTTTGAGTGAATGGATGCATGGTATGAAATATATAGGAAAACAATAAGTCTGGATGCATACAAAATTTTACAATTGTTGATATATCAAAATATGAATACTAGATAATAAAGTGATGTCAATGATGGGGCTAAATGAGAATTAATAAAAAAAATCTGCCAACATTACACAATTTTGAGTAAGAGTAGTGGAGGGGAAATAATTCAGGAGTAACCAAACCAAAACTAGGAGTTAAAGGTTTAACTCAATCCTATCAATTCACAGTTTGGTCATAGCCGAGCTGCTCCTTTGAGTTCGGTTGGATCCGAACTATATACTTATTCGGGTTGCTCGGCTGAAATATTGTTCGGTCAGACCAGAAATGGACCAAAATTATATTAAAACCTAGCATTCAATGCCTAAAATATCTGGAACTAGGAGCATTAAATACACCACCTGAATTAAAATCCAAATAGGCGGCACTGAACTGACATTTGTTTTACCATCCATAAATACACAAAATATCCAGGAAAAGAGTGTTGAATACGTTTTATATGTTAAACCCCAGAATAAACTGCAGAGAGATGGTAATGATCATTCATTCAAATTGACAGAACCCATGTTCTAATAAGAAATATACGAATTAAGAAATATACGAATCAAGTTACTTAAATATCTCTGATTAATGGCAGAGTTAATTTATTGGGAGGAGGAATGAGTAAATATCTTAAAATATCTCCAGTTGAAGGCAGGTATAAATAGAAGAAGAAGCAACAGTTAGAGGTACGTGCATTTTTACTTAAAATTTCCTTAAGCTCTGTTTATTAAGCATTTGATCATCTTTTGATCCATAAACTGACTAAGGCATCGGAGAACCAAAGGCCAACCCCACTGGTTGACCATGGTTCTAACGATAGTTCTGCGTTGTGATTGTTTCTTGATGTAGGACTTGGGAATTCTGTTCGGACAAACCTCCTAGGGACTATCCTCTTGTCTTCGAGTCAGTTTTTCTAACTGTTACATTTTATGTTCCTTCAAGTAGACCATAACCCTGAGCTTGAACAATCTTAGATCTAGATCGGTCTTATGCATGGTTAAGGTTTATTTGGCAAGTTCGGAGCGCCCACTTACATAGCCACAGCTGCAAGATTGCAGGTGCAACGAGACAATTGACATCCTTCTACGAAAGCTATAAATTGACCCAAAAAAGAAAAAGAAAAATCATTTGGATTGATTGGATTAGAAGCTAATCCCATTGGGTTCCATTTATATCAAGACTTTTTGGGCAGGACAGGATTGATTGGATTAGAAACTAATCCCATTGGGTTCCATTTATATCAAGACTTTTTGTGCAGGACAGTCTGTGATCCAAATGTTTAGTTTATTTTTTTTAGCAATTGAAAGTTGACAGTTGAAACCCTTTGAAGATCAGTTCGCAGGCACGTGACAACAACTTGTTATCACTTTAATAATTAAGGTAGGCAGCTTGTCTAAACTTTGTAACATTGTATTAAAAAAGTTATAATATATGTATCTTAATTCACCAAATTTAACTACATGCGTAGCTTGGGTTACAAGATGTTTAGACTGTTTAGTCAAGGAAGACTTTTGATCATTATGAGTTAGGTTGGGCTTGATTCTTGTCAGCTTTTTAGTAGGCTCGATCCTCAGATCCGATCAAGATTGAGTTTTTATGATCCTGATTAAGTCAAACCCACAAAGTGTGGTAACCTGCACATATCATAACCACTCCATTTTATTGGGTAATTTAGTCCATGGAATGATGCCCCTCCTGGCTCCCCCCGGCCCCTTTTTCTTTTTCCACATAAGTAAATGAGATTTTTAGTAAGTGGAATGATATCCGACTCCTATTTAGAAGAAAATGAAAGATTTGAACCACAACTTTACTCAAAACATGAGCAGCACAGTGTTGTCTGATTTAGTTAAATAGTTGATTGAAAAATAGCCCCTTATGCACCGTCACATATGTCCGTTTGGGTACGTACAATCCGCACCGACATTAATGTCGTATTGGCCTCTATTAGAGGATGATGATTGAGGGAGATCGAATTCATAGAACCTTTTTTCTTTTTTTGAGAAAAGGAGAAGTCCATTATTGATTATTGTCTCCGAGCACGACAAAGAATCTACTTTTTTTGACCCCTGTTACTCAACTAGGAGCGTGATAAACTGATAATTAGTAGGGAAAAAAATTCATGATATTTTTATCATGAGCTTTATGAGTCAGCTAAAATTGCAAAATGGCTTTTGGCACTGTGTTTGATCGGATCCAGTTGATAAGTGGCCCAGTGGGGCCTCAGTCAATGCAAAGGCATGGTAGACGGGATGGCAAACATCAAGGGTGCTGGTGAATTGTGATGTCTACAGAATGTGTGGGGTCTTTCTATAGGAAGTGGGCTAGATAGTAATGTCCTTTATTATTTTGGACTGGGGAGCAGGAACTTCATTTTATCCTCATTCACTCTTAATGCATGGCCATTGGGCATTGGTCAGTGGCCACGCCAGCTGCCTGCATTGCCAACGACTCCCCTTGTCATCTTCGTCATTTCCCAAGTACTAAATATAATACAATAATATGCTTGTAGTAATACGCAATATTTGAAAATTGAAATCAAGGAAAACTTTTGATTTCAACCATTTTTCTCTCTTTTGTTGTCTAGTGTAATGGTATTGTCACAATGTCACGGTATGGAAAGAGCGGAAGAGGCCCTGTCAAAGTGGTTAAGGCTTACGTGTTTTGTTTATGTGCGAACAAGAAGCACGCAAATCAAATCAAATCAAATCATATGAAGTGCTTCTTGTTCTAGAAAATGTAATTTGATTTGTTTGTACCAAACTAATCCCCACCGGAGCTACCTAACAAATTGTGCTTTCCTCAAAATTTTATTTTTGGTAAATACTTGCCTCAAACTTCATAAGGCTTTCCTATATGCTGGTTTAATAATATTTGTTTGCTTTTTCACGAGTCCTTGTTTCCAAACTAGAATTTACGAAGGATCGTCACCGAATTATTTGAAGTGATCAAATAATTAAATTTATTTTCAACTTGTAGAAGGTTTAGTGTTTTATTTAAAGTTTAAGATCCACAATTTGACTTCGAATCAAAAGGGTTGAAAAGTTCTGCAACTACATTTGTTAAAATATATAAACAGACAAGAAATAAAGTTATGGAAAATAAAATGTGGAAAAATAAATGACTGAAGGGAAAATGAGCAGATTTTAAATTACCATAGTGAATTCTAAGTAACCATTACATGTAAACCAGCTAAGTTATCCATTATCAGGCTAGGAGTAAGATCGAACCTTATGGTCAACAAACAATGACAGATTGCGGCTTGAAATCTAAACAAACATTGCATTAGTGTGCATCAGTGAGCATGTTCAAACACTTAATGACAGTAAAAAGATTAATCTCAGATTCAAATGAATAAGTCATGGTTGATGATCATTAAGTCTGATAATGTACTCTAAGTTACTAATCATGCAGATCGAAGGTAGTTTGTCATAGCAGGCAAGGTATTATATCACAATCGAGGCAAGAATCTCATGGAATATTAATCATTATTGACATAAACTTCATTCATTTTCATATGTAAATAAATATTCACAAGTACGAACTTAAGAAATAATTACATGTGGAGGAACATAAAATGTAACAACTAGAAAAGCTGACTCAAAAATAAGAAGACAGACCTTATTGGACTTGTCCGAACAGTGTTTGCATACCCTGCATTGATGATCATAAAGAACAAAGAGAAGGAATCGTTAAAACCTTAGTCAACCCAGCGGGGGTTGGCCTTTAGCTCTCCGATGCCTTTGTCAATTATGGACCAAAGTAAGAAAAATATAAACTCAGAGCTAAAGAGAGTTTTTTTTAGTAATAGTTTTACGTACCTCATTAATGCTACCTCTTCCTCCATTTATACTCTCCTCCAATTTGGGATATTTTAAGATATTTTGCTATTCCTCCCTTCCCAACACCTTTATTCTGCCTGCATTAATTGATATTTAAACAACAGCTCATAACTGTCTTCTCCCATAACCCTTATTCTGTCAGTCTTGATGGATGAAACATACAACAGCTCATAGTTGTCTGTTTTAAGTTTAATTTAGGAGATGCATTTAATGCTACTTTTCCGGATATTTTATGCATTAAATACTATCTTTCAAATCAATCCCGGTTCATTTTAGCATTAGCCGAACTGTATGTTAATTTAACTAAACCGAACAAGTACATGGTTCGGCATTGACCGAACATAAATGAATAGTTCGGCTGGGACCGAACTGTAAATAGGCCGATTCAGAAAACCTTTCTTGATTTGATTATTCATTTGTTATTCTCAAATTATTTCTCCTCCAACATACATCAATTACTAGCATATAAGCTAAGTAGTCTATGAACAAGTTCTCAAATCCTAACTAGCTCTTAGAATCTCAAAATCTTAAAAGTGTTCAAATGGTCTCTATGTTCTTTTCAGTACTCTTAAAAGTTCTATGGGGTTTCGCTTGAGGTGTTTGTGGTTCTTTTTTGGAGGAGGCATCTATTTATAGTTGCAGCTCTAACGGTTATTTTAAACTTTGATGTGTTCATTTGCTGCCACCTAGATAGTCACCAATGGCTGGTAACTGCTTATATATGTTAGTTATAAGCTATATTAAATCCAAGCGTGCTTTATATTTTAAATTTCTAGATGTTATCTATTTGGCAATTAAAACATTGTTCACATGTGTCTTCTTTTCGTTGGTGTTTGATGGCACCGTTGATTATTTACACATGCCCTCTTTTCATTGGTGCTTGCTGGTAGTGCTACCATGTCACCTATTTTAAATTTAAATACAATACCAGCGCATGCCCCTCGCACTTGATTGGTAAAGATCCTTTGCCAATTGTGTGGAAATTCTAGCTAATGAAAGAACCATAATCTCTGACAGTTATGGTTGTTAGATATTTGTTATCTAAAGTAGGTTGTAATATAGTGGAATTGCAAGAACCAGTCGCCTGGAATAGTATCCAATAGACTGGACTTGAAGGACTGGAGAAGTCTAGAGTCTTTGCCTAAACACAGTCAACTGGACCACCAAACTAGTCAACTAGATGGCTGATCTAGTCGCCTGGATTGGTGGTCCAGTCGATTAGATGTCGTGCCTAGGAGTTTTTGCTTAAACTCAATCGCCTGGACCACTTATTCAAGCGACTGGATTACGGCAATTAGAGGCAGTTTATGACCGTTAAAAGCTGAAATGATGCCTTTTCATAGTGACTCTTGACTGATATACACTTGCAATTAAAAGGAATTCGTGTTCAGTCATTATATGTAGAAAACATATATGTTCTAAGAAGTTCTAAAAAGAATTAATTGAATTGCTATTATTAATTTCTTTGGCTTTGTTGTATCCTGAAGACTATTTGCTTGAACCCTTAGCAATCTCTGAGGAGAGGGGGCAAATCTAGTCTTAAAGACAGCGATTTATCGTGCCTCAAAGCCTTGATTCTCCTTTGCATTCCCCTAAAATTCCTAACAATTTTAAGACTAGATTTCTGCAATGGAAGGAGAGAAGATGGCTTACAAGATGATGAATCAAGACTTTGTGAAGTTGGATAAGTTTGATGATTTGAACTTCATCCATTGGCAGGACAAGATGAAGTTTATTTTGATTGCACTGAAGATATTTTATGTACTGGACCCCAATCTGCAACTAATTCCGGATCCTACTCCTCAAGACACTGAACAATTGAAACAACAAAGGATCAAGAGGGAGGAAGATGAACTGGTATGTAGGGGTCATATTCTGAATACACTATCCGACCGGTTGTATGATCTGTTCACAACCATGACTTCTCCAAAGGAAATCTGAAAAGCACTAGAGACTAAATATAAAACGGAGAGGCAAGGTAAGTTCATTATTCAGAAGTATTTTGATTTCAAAATGATGGATAATGTTTCTGTTTTAGACCAAATGCAAGAGTTACAAATTCTGGTTCATAAATTAAATGACATTTCCATCAAGATTCCAAAATTGTTTCAAGTGGGAGCAATTATTGCTAAACTCTCACCATCATGGAACAATTATAGGAAGAAGCTTATGCACATGGCACAAGAACTTACCTTAGAACAGATTGGTACACACCTTCGAATTGAAGAAGAGAGTCGAATTCATGAAGGTACTAATTCTATGTCTAAAGTAAATGAAGAGACTGTTAATTATGTCCAAAATGGTGGAGTTGGAAGTAGTAAAACTCATAAGAGTTTCAAGCCTAACAAGAAAACTTTTAAGAAGACTAATTCCAACAAAGACAAGAATGGTAGGGCCTGTTTTTATTGTGGAAAGAAAAGTCACTACATCCGAGAATGTAGATTCTTGAAGAACAAAATGAAAGAAAAGGAACTGAACATAAGTGAGGCAAATGTTGTTGATGAGATTGTGGCCATGGTGAGTGAGATGTAAATCGGTATGATTACCGAAGTGCACATGGCTAATGCAGCAAAAAATTCATCCGAGTGGTGGTATGATTCTGGTGCAACAATCTATGTTTGGAACAACAAGATGCTGTTCAAGGAGTATGTGGAAGCGGGAAATGGATTAGAGGTCCTAATGGGCAACCATAATACCGTTAAAGTGCTCGGAACAGGAAAAGTGGAGTTGATATTGAGTAGTGGAAAGAAACTCGTGCTCACCAATGTGTATTATGTTCCTGATATTAAAAAGAACTTGGTTTCAGCTAGTTTATTGTTTAAGAATAGTGTAAAAAGCTATCCTTGAGTCGGACAAACTTATTTTATCTAAGTGTGGTGTGTTTGTTGGAAAGGGTTATTCTTGTAATGGCATGTACAAACTCAGTTTGATTATTAATAAGAATGATGTTGGTTGTGCTTATATTGTGGATTCTTCTCTATTATGGTATGCTAGATTAGGACATTTAAATTTCAAGTATATGAAATATATGTCAAAGCATGGGCCGATATCTTATAAACAAGATGTGCATGATAAGTGTGAAATTTGCATTGAATCTAAGATAAGAAAGAAGTCATTTCCATCTACTAATAGAGATTCATAATTGTTAGAATTAGTTCATTCTGATGTATGTGAATTGAATGGTATTCTGACTAGAGGTGGAAAACGTTACTTTATCACTTTCATAGATGATTTCTCTAGGTATACTTATGTCTATCTAATGAGAAATAAAGATGAATCCTTTGATATACTTAAGAAATATAAAACTGAGGTTGAAAATCAAAAGGATAAAAGAATTAAAATTCTTAAAAGTGATAGAGGTGGTGAATATTTTCTACAAGAGTTTACCATTTATTGTGAGGAAAATTGACTAATTCACCAAAGGTCAGCCCCTTATACACCCCAACAAAATAGCTTAACTGAAAGAAAGAATAGAACACTAGTTGACACGTTGAATGCAATGATAGTAAGTGCAAAGCTACCTTTCAACTTGTGGGGTGAAGTTTTGCTAACTGCATGTCATGTGCATAATAGGGTTCTATCTAAGAAAATTCAATCATCTCCATATGAGTTATGGAATGGTAGGAAGCCTAATTTGAATTATCTTAAAGTGTGGGGGTGTATAGCCTACTTTAGAGTTCCAGATCCTAAAAGAACCAAGCTTAAACCTAGAGCTATAAAGAGTGTGTTTGTTGGTTATGCAGTAAATTCTAAGGCTTATAGATTATTGGATTTGAGTTCCAACACTATAGTAGAATCAAAAGATATGGAATTTATTGAGAACAAGTTTATAAATAATAGAACTGAAATAAACACAAGAATCTGACTCATTGGTTAATGATTCTCTTAGTGGAAACAAGAGAATAGAACCAAGTTCACTAAGTGAACAAAGGAGGAGTCAAAGGATAAGAAAAGAAAAGAATTTTGGTCCTGATTTCATTACATACCAAGTGAATGTTTACCTTGTAGAATGAAATAGAGAAAAGGTCCTTAGCAAACTTCCTTTTGTAGGAAATGTGGAAGAAGATCAAAATATTTATAGTAAAGCTATGGCTTCAAGATGCAGCCTTTTGGAGAGAAGTGTTAATGATGAGATGGACTTAATATTGTCTAACAATACTTGGGTCCTAGTGGATCTTCCTCCGGGTTCTAATACCATTGGTTGTAAATGGGTATTTAGAAGAAAATATAGGACTGATGGAAGTATTCAAACCTTCAAAGTAAGGTTAGTGGCTAAAGGATTTAGGCAAAGGGAGAGAATAGATTACTTTGATACCTATGCACCGGTTGCTAGGATCACATCTATTCGTGTGCTTATAGCAGTTGCATCTTTTTAGGGTTAATTACAGTAAACTTACCTGTGGTTTAGCCCGTTTTAACATTGCCTACCCGTGGTTTAAAACGTGTCACTTTACCCACCTGAGGTTTAAAACGTTAGCGGCCGTTACCCACCTAGCCCAATTCCGTTAGAAAAACAAGTCGAGTATAAAAGCAACCTTTCCAATTGATTTTTAGAGTTCTAACGATTTTTAGGGTTCTAACTCAAAAAAAACTTGCTTGGATTTCTGGGCAGCATTAGGATTTTTAGGGTTCTCTTTCTCTCTTTCTCATCTCAGTACTCTCTCTCATCATCTCATTCATGGACACTTGAGGAACCCACTCTCTTCACAGAAACTGTTAGCAAGAACAACAACAATAAATCCAAAGAAAAAAAAATCAAAGAACAAGAACAACAACATAACCTCAGGCACACCAACAACAAATCAAACCGACAAAACCACCACCTGCAAATCACAACCAAGCACGGTACGTACATCAAGAACAACACCAAACCAAGAAACAAATCCAAATCAAGCACAATACAGCAAGAACAACACCAAACCAAAACCTAGATCAACAAAACCACCACCTGCAATTTAAAAAAAAAAAAGTAGCCCAAGATCTGAATCCACCACGAGCTCCACCGCCGTTTACTACCGCTTTACAAAACCCAACAACCTACAAATCATGATGAGAGAAAGAGAGAGAGGCTCACCTCGTAGTGATGAGAGAGAGATCGAGTCGCAAAAGAGAGATCGGGTCGCTAGCTCTGCCATCACCTCAGGATGGCCTCGCTGGCTCCGCCGTCGCCTCAAGAACTCTTCCGATCTAGACATTAAGGTATTATAATTAATACCCATTAACCAAAATCCTTCAAATCCTTCAAAGTTTTTAACTTTCGGTGCTGCTGCGGCAGAGCTTGAAGGTGTTGTGGTGGAGCAGCAGAGTCAGAGCCAGATGCTGATTCGAATGGACGGCTGTTTTTGCCGATGGGAGGGTTGTGTTCTTGAATTTATGGAAAAGGGCAAAGTGGGTTGTGTTCTTTAATTTCTGGAAAGGGGCAAAGTGGTTTAAAAAAAAATTTTAACGTGAATTTAGGGAAAATGGTGAATTTAAGAGTGAGAGATTAGGGAAAATGGGAGCTGAGATAATGTATTGACCTTGTTGGGGAAATTTCTAGAAAATTTTTGTTTTAACATGAAGGTTGATCCAAAATTTTGTATTTTTTATGTTTTTATTTGTTTTTATTATTGGAAATGGGCTAGGTGGGTAACAGCTGCTAACGTTTTAAACCTCAGGTGGGTAAAGTGACACGTTTTAAATCACGGGTAAGCAATGTTAAAACGGGCCAAACCACAGGTAGGTTTACTGTAATTAACCCATCCATTTATAAGCTGGTGGTACATCAAATGGATGTAAAGACAGCTTTCCTAAATGGAGATTTAGACGAGGAGGTCTATATGAATCAATCGGAAGGCTTTGTGTTTCTAGGAAATGAAAAGAAAGTCTGTAAGTTGGTTAAATCATTATATGGCTTAAAACAAGCACCTAAACAATGGCATGAGAAGTTTGATACTATTATTCTAGCTAATGGTTTCAAACACAATGGAGCCGACAAGTGTGTCTACTCTAAGTTTACTAGTAAGTATGGAGTAATTGTGTGCTTGTATGTGGATGATATGCTTATCTTTGGAATAAACATGTTAGGTGTATGTGAAACCAAGAAGTATTTAGCCTCAATGTTTAAGATAAAAGATCTTAATGAAGCAGATACTATCTTAGGTATCAAGGTTAAAAGACATAGTGAAGGTTATGCACTTTGTCTAAGTCATTACATTGAGAATAAGCTTCTTAAATATAAGCATCTCAATGTTAAAGAGGTAAATACACCATTTGATTCCAATTATAAGTTAGTTGAAAATACTGGAAGGGCAATTACACAGCTCGAGTTTGCTAGTGCAATAGGAAACATGATGTATGCCATGCATTGTACAAGACCAGATGTTGCCTTCGCAGTGAATAAACTTTCAAGGTATACTAGTAACCCTAGTGCAGAGCATTGGAAAGCCATTGCAAGAGTCTTTGGTTATTTAAAGAAAACCAAAGATTTAGAACTCTATTATTCTGGATATCCAGCTGTGTTAGAAGGATATTCAGATGCTAATTGGGTAACTAGTGTGGATGACAATAAGTCAACATCTGGTTGGATATTCACTCTTGGTGGAGGTGCAATATCGTGGGCATCTAAAAAGCAATCGTGTATCTCTCATTTGACTATGGAATCTGAGTTTATTGCTTTGGCTTTAACGGGTAAAGAAGCAGAATGGCTGAGGAACATGTTGTATGATATAGAGTTGTGGCCACAACCGATGTCAGCCATATCTATTTACTGTAATAGCCAAGCCACGATGTCAGAAGCATATAGTAAGATCTATAATGGAAAGTCTAGACATATTAGTCTAAAACATGAGTATGTAAGACAGTTAATAGAAGATGGTGTAATTTCTATTGTCAACGTAAAGTCAAGTGGTAATCTTGCTGACCCGTTTACCAAAGGTTTATCTCGAGATATGGTAATGGTAACTTCCATAGGAATGAGACTAAAACCTTTCTAAAAGAATCACCAACAGGGAACCCAACCTTGAGTAGATTTACTTGAAAAGGTTTAAAGGGTAATAACAAGCTGTTGATTCGTGATTTGTAAGAGTACTAAACTTTGAGTTCCATTCAGGATGGAATAATGCAGTCTGTTACGTTAGGAGGATGAGTTTTTACTCTTAATGAAGTTCAAATCAAGTGATGTGTGTGTAACAGGGACATAAAGAAGGAACTTCACCTTTATGAACATAGGAGTGGTGCCACTTCTAAACAAGAGTTAAGGTTTTCTCTTGTAAATGTTCACTAAGCCAGGTAAAGCACAAGGCCATTTAAGTGCTAAACAATAGGTGAACTTCTAATGTTAAAGATCATTGTTGTGTGTGTGTTATTTCCGGTTTTAAGGAAAAGAGTTTTGGTTTAAGCGAATGAGCCACCAATAACTCTCTTGAAACTTTGAAGTAATTACACTAGGAGAGGGTTTAAGTTGAAAGACACCTTCTTTGATTCATAAGCTTTGTGTGTGATATAGACTGAACAAGATATATTACAACCTAGTGGAGAATTGTTAGATATTTGTTATCTAAAGTAGATTGTAATATAGTGGAATTGCAAGAACCAGTCACCTGAAATAGTATCCAGTAGACTGGACTTGAAGGACTGGAGAAGTCTGGAGTCTCTACCTAAACACAGTTGACTGGACCACCAAACCAGTCAACTGGATGGCTGATCTAGTCGCCTAGATTGGTGGTCCAGTTGACTAGATGTTGTGCTTGGGATTTTTTGCTTGAACTCAGTCGCCTAGACCACTTATTCAGGCGACTGGATCATGGCAGTTAGAGGCAGTTTATGACCGTTAAAAGCTGAAATGGTGTCTTTTCATGGTAACTCTTGACTGATATACACTTGCAATTAAAAGGAATTCGTGTTCAGTTATTATATACTGAAAACATGACAATACTTTCCAACAAAAGGCAGCTGAACTCAATGACATCGATTAGAAAGTGAAGTCCCTGGAAACAGAGCAACTTGTATGGAAAAACAAGAGGATTATGAAGCATTCTGAACTCCAAAAGGTTCATACTGAAGGGAAAGGCTTGATTCAATAGGTTAAGTCTATCTCCATTACTATTTGAACTAAATTTAACTAAAATATTACCTAATTTAATGTGAATGCACTAATGTATTCTCTTTTAAGGAAACATCACGGAGGGTAAAATGGAGCACATCAAACACCTAAAGAATCACGTTTTTTTTGGACTTCATGGTATTAGTTACTAGAGGTAATCATCACCTAACCACTTACAACGAAGGATAACATTTTTTACGAGAATAGAAGGATAACTGGATAACCTGTTTTGTAATTGTAAAGCAAAGATTCGGTTAGTTTACCCTTAATACATAAAACTCTGCCAACTTATTACGAATTCATTATATTTTTTATCGAAAGTTTAAATCTGGACAGAAACCAGTGTTTATATATATATATATATATATATATATATATATATATATATATATATATATATATATATATATATGTATTTTATATTTTATAATGCGGTGATCTAACGCATGTATAAACTGATCAATTGGACCTGTGCAAACCATTACCCTATATGAATCCCACTCAGCTTATCATTATAACAAAACTAATTGCGCATAATCATTATATCGGTTAAGTTTAATATATATATATATATATATATATATATATATATATATATATATATATTATATATAATATATATATATATATATATATATATATAATATATATATATATATTATATATATATATATATATAATTTAAATATTATTTTTAGTGAAAAATTTAGGGTTTGAATTGAGTTATATTTTTATTGGCTAAATATTTTGAGTGTATTTTTAAAAGTGGATGAAATTAGAAAAACTCACCTATATTTAAATAAAATAAAATAAAATAAAATAATAATAATTATTATTATTATTATCTTACCATTTTTGGGATATTTTTGTATAAGTTTAAGGGTGCCTTGGACCTTTATAATTTTTTGGAACAAATGGGGACATCAAACCTAGGCCTTGAGCTGGCGGCCTGGTCCTAAGCATAATCAAGATTTATTTCTGAATGATTGGTTGTCTTAACATGTGTTCTGTCCCCTAATAAAATACTTTCCTTCTCCATATAGTATTTGAGATGAAACGACCCTATTAATTAGTAAGAAATTGGGAGGAAAGCATGGCTTGATGAGGAAACAGCCCAGTTTGTTGGACAACACACCATAAATCCGTAATACAATATTTCCGAATAACATAAATTGTCCAACTACTGTCTTCATTTAGCCAAACAGATTGTTCAGGGATAGGTTATTTTGGATCGCCCCATGTCTAGGCTAGTAGGCTTCATCGCAGTTACTAACTTAACAAGTATTATTGTTTTATGCTGTTTTCTCAAGTGTTAGATTGCGTAAGAAATTATATATATATATATATATATAATAGAAATTTTAATCTAAACTCACACATATATATTTTGGGAATTCCAGAGGTCAAACCCACGCTCTCACAAAGGGATAAAACTTTTTGGGAAGAGGGATTACCACCTAAACGAAATGTCCAAATGGCAATTGCATTACAACTTAGAACGAGCTAGAAGCTACATCATGTGGTTAGAGACTCAGAATAGCACGCTGCTCATCTTAGTTACATAGTTTAAAATTAAAGAAGATTGAACCTTGATCATTTATAATATAAGCAATCTAGAATTATGCACATTAGTCTGGTGGTAAGGTTGTAGAAAAAAAAATAGGGTAAATTAAACTGATACCCTGATATTTGGTGAAACTAAACTTGCTACATCCTATTTTCAACAAATGATACTTCGTTCCA
This sequence comes from Fagus sylvatica, assembly GCA_907173295.1. Lineage (NCBI taxonomy): Eukaryota > Viridiplantae > Streptophyta > Magnoliopsida > Fagales > Fagaceae > Fagus > Fagus sylvatica. The sequence continues at coordinate 30,085,085 of OU015770.1, forward strand.
AAATTCCCAAAACAATTCACACTTCACTTCAAAAATAGAGTATAGTGTGAATTATTTTGGAACGGAGTATCAATTATTTTGGAGAGAAGAGTAAATTATTTTGAGGGCGAAGTGTTTTTCTTAAAAATAGAGTATACTAAATGTAATTTCACTATAAACTCGTAAGTGTCAATGTAATTTATCCAAAAAGTTAACAAGCCTATTGTCAACATTGAAGGAAAGCCTATGTGGCTCCCTCTTAACCATTTTAAAATGCAGTGTCCACCTCCATGTGCTATCTTCAGGGTGTCATCTATTAAGGTTTGCCAACTTGAATTTTCTTTGTCTGCGAGACGAGCAAGTGGCATCAAGACACACCCTGGAGTCTTCTTCAAGCTCAGCCTGCATGCTTTAGACCCTTGTTGAGTTGTTGACAACTCTTTTTTCAAAAAATACTAAATATTCCTTCTTCTTCTTCTTCTTCTTTTTCTTTTTAGGATTTAACGTTTAACTTATTTTTTTTTTTTTTTTTTTTATATATTTTTTATATGATAGAAATTCTAATCTAAACTCATACACATGTATATTTTAAAAATCTCGGGAATTGAAGGTATAGTTCTATGTGTAAGGATTTAACAAAGAGACCACTTTCTTTTTTTCCTAAACTAATAGCTACTCATTTTTTTCCTAGACTAACAGCTACTCAGATAGCTCTTGTTGACATTTTGTTTGTGTCTCTTTTTTTCCTAATTTTTTAATTGATGTGGGGTCACAATAGAACTTACTTATATATATATTATATTTTTATATGAATAAAATAAGCTTCATTGAAATCAAGACAATAGAAAACTTCTACTCAAACGAGCAAGAAGGAATCCAAAGTTAATATATAACAAAACCCGAACCCTATAAAGAAAGTGGCAAAACTAGATGGTTTGTTTTAAATGGAACTTTATTTTCAAATGGAAATTAACGGAACGACTTCAATACTATAGAATTTAACTTTCTTTGATGAGCTGGATGTCTTTAAATTATGTCAGATATTTTTACCACATGATTTGTTTTAATAGGACAGGAGTACAAGGTCAGCTTGGACTACTCTATAATTTCCCTCCTTTTACCCCACTCAATATCATATCAGCTTCCATGATCATTAATTGCTCTCAACTAGCTCCACCACTTATAAAAAAGGTCAACTTGATCTCTAGTTCGCCACAACACCAAACAAGTTTGTAGAATCAAGAATCTTCTATTTTATAGCTAAAACTTGATGTCACTTTCTTCCCCCTAATTACCAAACCCAATAATGAAACATCCACCACTAAAACCAAGAGAAATTTCACTACTCCAAGCAAGAGTAATTTGAATTTTCAAAATACCTACGAAGAGATGTCTCTCACTTGGAAGAAGAAGACCTTAAACCATTATAACAACAAAAAAAAAAAAAAAAAAAAAAAAGAGATGGATCTATGTTGAACGGACAGCAATGAAAAAATAAAAAAAGGGGGAGACAAGGAACAAAAGAGAAAATCAACTTACCTCTTACTCAACCTATAATTTATTGGCCTTCCCTCATTTCCATTAAAAAAAAAAAAAAAAAAATCCTATTAAAGCATCTAAAAAACTTCCATTAACTCCAAAAAATGTTCTCTCTCCATAAGTCACCCTCTTTTTGGGCTTTTCTTTTCTTTAGCATGAAAATCGAGCTAGTGGTGCATTTTGAACAAATCCAACAACCTCAAATGAAAGGTAGACAAAATTATTTAAGATAAATTATATTAATAGGAAGATATATGGTAGACAACAGAATTGAAACAACAATATAGAAGGAAAACTCGTTCTTGTTCCTTAGCAATTACAAGGATAAAATTAATCACTGCTATATTTACTTTGGAGGGTTTTTTTTCTTCTAGCTCCAGATCCCCTTCCACGTTGGCTTTGAGTTTAGCTTTATAGTGTTGACTGGATCACAATAAAATTCCCAAGGATCCACAATATCCACTAGCACACACTATGAATTGCCTTGATTAGTGAATAATTTGTAAACCCCATAAATCATGTTTCTTTTGCGTACCTAAAGCCACTCTCCCAAAAGGAAAAAAGCATAAAATCGGGTCTTCAATGCTCACAGGAATCGATGATGGTATGAGACTATGAGTTGAACGGGTGTATCAATCCAGCGGTTTTGCACAAATCTATTCTCTGACTAACGATCTTTAATTACACGGCATGTTTTGTCGTGAGTTTGTGGGTTTCAAAAGCTCCCCTGCTTCACGTGTGAGCTGGGCTGTTTGTCACAATGGACCATGTGTTGCTCTTTTTGACAAATTTGCAAACTAGTGAACTGAATTTCGACCCTATTTGTGAAGTGGGTTATAGTCACACGATTTTAATAAAAGCACCAAGCTTAGATTTGGGTCTTTTGGGCTAACTGGCCCCCCACGGCTTTGGCAAAACTTTTTGGGCTTCTCTATACTGTACGGGCCTGTATTTGTTTAGGCCCTTCAGAAAAGGAGAAAAAATTTAGACCCTAACAAACACTTAACAAAGATCATGCATATTTGTAAGATTGATTAAGGAAAAGATATCTGTCCAAAGAATATATATATATATTTTATGTTCATCCTTTCCACTTTCCAACATGTTTTTCTTTGGGCTATCCTTGTCTATATCATGTGTGTGTGTATATATATATATATTTTATGTTCATCCTTTCCACTTTCCAACATGTTTTTCTTTGGGCTATCCTTGTCTATATCATGTGTACATGAGCCATTCTTTTTCTGGAATAAATTAAATTACTTAAAAAAAAAAAGACAAAACTCTAATATCATATTAGAAAAGGCAAGGCATAGGTTTGATACCATGATAAAGTATATGAGAATATACGAAGATGAAAGTAAAGAAGGAAAAAAACAAAGAAAGAGAAAAAGAGGAAACACAAGAAATTAATGTGATATAACCTTAGAGGCCTACATATATAGCGATTTCATACCATGATAAAGTATATGAGAATATATGAAGATGAAAATAAAGAAGGAAAAAAACCAAAGAAAGAGAAAATGAGGAAACACAAGAAATTAATGTGACTTGCCATTAGAGGCCTACATATATAGCGAAAAACCATTGTTGCCTGTCTTTAATTTTGTATTACCATAAATACAATAAATCCATTGGAGTATATTAATAGTAGGTTAAACTATTTTTTTTTTGTCCCTAAAACTTTGCATGAAATTCGTTTTTGCGTCCTTGAACTTTGAAAAGTTCATTTTACATATGAATTTCGTCATTTAAAAAAAAAAAATCAGGAACGAAATTCATGTGTAAAAATGAATTTTTTCAAAGTTTATAGACGAAAAATGAACTTCATGCAAAATTTAGTGATGCAAACCTAATTCTACAGAAACTAAATTTGCATAGACCCCTGAGAGAAAACTCAATCTCAGGGTGATTCTTTGATTTCAAATATCCATATTCTCAAAAGCTCCCTTTTCATGATTCAGTCATGGGTTATATATATCCCACAACTTGACAACCATTTAACAGAATCTAATAACAAACTCTATAACAACTTGCCACCTCACTATAGAGTGTTACAAATATCTAAATGATAATAAAATGCTTAAAACAAATACATAATAAGCTATAACTGAAAATGATTCCTTTTGTGACAATTCTGCTTGCATCAAAGCCTCCCTCTTTGAGAACTTGGCCTCCAAGTTAAGCGATAGAGACGTCACCATGAGCATATTGATCAACCCGAGCCTTGTACTCTGCATTGATTTCTTGGAGTAGTACAAGAGCCTTGTCTATGCTGACATGCCCTTGAATGCAATACTCAGTAATAAGTTGCTGCCTTGACCAACAATTTGGAAAACCAATAATCTTCATCTTGACCATGGGTTTCGATTTGGTTGTGTCCTTCTTTGGTCGTAATGTATAATGATGCTCTTTCTTGTGCAAGCTACAACACTCCTCATCAATCAACAATTCAAAAACTTTGTCTTCACTACGGCAAGTAGAGTGAGAGATGTTGTTTTCCAGCCTCTTTCTTTCCTCTATTTCTTCCTTAGGCACTTGCTGGTAACAATTCACAAACTGACTAGACACATGTTCATCAATTAACATACCATCTTTGGGTGCTGGTAAGATTTCCTCAAGGATCAAAGTCATGTCTTTGACTTCTTGGTCACCCTCAATTTCATCTTCAACCTCTATGTCATAAACAGGTGGTTGTATTATAATTTCCTCAATTTCGTCCACATAATCCCAGCACTGACTAGTATCCCATCGCGGGTCAGCGGTGCAGTGCTCGCGGTTTAGAACCGGTGAGTCAACTCCATGACATGCAAAGAAAACATGAGCTTGCTGTGGTGGTGGTGCTCGATTGAACCCATGACCTCGGCGCGGCTCGCGATCGACTCCATGATCAAGTCCTTGAAGATGGCGCGGTTCACGATCGAACCCACGATCGACTCCATGAGGTTGGTGAAAACCCCAGTCTCCCCCGTAATCTCCTTCCATCTGATCTCTCTGATGGTGTTCTCGGTCAAACGGTGGAGGTGCAAGGCAGTCATGACCCACACGAGTTTGAGGAAACTCTTGGTCAAACGGTGGAGGTGCTAGATCGTAGCCTGAATGTGCGCGATCAAAACCCAGCTGCGCAAGGTTGACGCACGGCGGTGCTCGTTCAAACCCCGGTGCGTGATCGAAGGCTGGCGATGCGCGATCGAACCCTGGTGGTGCGCGATCGAGATCTCGCGGCGTACGATCGAGGTCTTGTGGTGCGCGATCAAGAACCAGAGGTTCTCGGTTGCGATTGTTGTTGTTGCGATCTTGATCATGAATGGATCGATCAGATCCTTGGCGTGGTTCTCGGTCAACGTCGACGAATCGATGGGGATCGCGATTTGAGGCTCTCGGCCTCTCAACCCTGTGATACTGGTGCCGAGGTGCGCGATCGAACCCGAGTTGATGGTGTGGCTCACGGTGTAAACCATGGGGTTGGTATGGCTCACGGTCAAGATGGTGGGGCTGTCGGTCAAACCCATAAAGGCGACGTGGTTCACGATCGTACTGGAAGGGATCGCGGTGGTGGGTATTTGGGAATGGGTTGCAATCGAACCCTAAATCAGACCTTCTCTCGCGATTTGGGCCTGGACCTGGGCCCAGTCCGAATTGTCCAATTGAATGGGCCTGTTGGTGGTTCAAGTAAGATGTGTGAGGTCCGTGGATCAGCCCATGGTGGGGTTCAAAACCCAAGCCCCCTTCCTGATCTTCTTCTCGGTAAAAAACCAGATGAGGGTCTCGAAGGTTTTGGGTGTATTGAGATCCAGGTATGGTGAATCGGAGTTCCGATGCTTCTTTCACACGCCGGGAACCAAGATGGGTTGTTCGCGCACGATGTTTCTCTCCTCCCTGCTGCCGGTGATTCGGTTTAGCGAAGGGATTCTCAAATCCATCATCAAGGTCAGATTCCTCCACACGATTGCGAAGCTGTTGGTTCTTCAAAGCTTCGATAAGTACATCTCTCTCCTTCCTCAAGGCTTCAATCTTAGCATCCTTCGAGGTTTGTGTTTCTTCTGGTACGACTCCAATTTCTTCAGGAGCTTTCGGTCCCAAGTCTCTGATAATGTTCTTGTTTTTGTTTCCACGCATCGGTGCCATTGTTGGAGCTTTCTGGTGGAATCAAGAACTCTCAGGTGATGAAGACTCAAGAAACTAAAAGATTCCAACTACAAGGTACGCACAACTGTGCTCTGATACCAATTGATGCAAACCTAATTCTACAGAAACTAAATTTGCATAGACCCCTGAGAGAAAACTCAATCTCAGGGTGATTATTTGATTTCAAATATCCATATTCTCAAAAGCTCCATTTTCATGATTCAGTCATGGGTTATATTTATCCCACAACTTGACAACCATTTAACAGAATCTAATAACAAACTCTATAACAACTTGCCACCTCACTATAGAGTGTTACAAATATCTAAATGATAATAAAATACTTAAAACAAATACATAATAAGCTATAACTGAAAATGATTCCTTTTGTGACAATTCTGCTTGCATCATTTAGAGATGAAAACAATACTTTTACCTTAATAATAAGCTAAATCTTAGACTAACAAAGGGTTACATATTTACGTTGCAAGTAGGATTATAATTACCTTGCTTGTACTCCAAGTAAAATTAGGATTAGTTTGCTTGCATATCAAGTAAAATTAGATATAATTAAGATAAGTTAGAGTTTTTTATTTTATTTTATTTTTATACTTTTTTATAATAAGATAAGTTAGAGTTATATTACAAAGTTAGGCCTTGCTAAAACTGAGTCTTTTAACTTCTTTTTTTTTGTTAAGCAATTCTTGATATTTATAACAAGATGTTCTTCTTCTAAGTCTCTAACCACCACTGTTAAGCATGCTACATTGTTATAATTGCAGCGCAATTAGTTTCAAGAATCCTTGCCGAGGTCTACTCAATTTCTGAATTGTCAATTACATGCTAGCCTTGTGATGATTATGGCAACATGCTAGATATGCAAGCGACTCATAAATGTCTTCATCTTAATGAGTTCTTGTAGCATTATTCTTTAATTGGCATGTCTAGTTATTTCTCAGCCTCCAGATAAAATCTGTAGTCATGAGTCATGACAGCAAACAAGGAAAACTCTTCCTTTGTTATTATGCCCGCCAACACTTCATTAGAAGGGATCCATGAAAATTCTAACAAATCCATTGGAGAAGCTACACTAATTGCTTTAATACAAAAGCCCCATGAAAATTAAAACCACATAGCCTTTGCATATAAACATTTTACAAATAAATGAATTAGAATTCATGTCCATGCCCATAGAGGTTGCACATCACAAGAAGGTATCTTGTGCAGCCAGCATCTACATCATCCCTCTCACAACATATAGGTCCCATATAATTGTGACCAAGACTAATTGCTTTAATACGAAATCTCCATGAAATTAAAACCAAATAACCTTTGCATATAAAAATTTTAGAAATAAATAACTAGAATTCACATCCATGCCATAGAGGCTGCATATCACGAGAAAGAATCTTATGCATTCGGCATTTAAATCATCTCTCTCACATGTAAGTCTCATATTATTGTGGGACCCATATATTGTGAAAGAAATGATCCATATATGCTAAATGCATGAGATAATTATTGGCACATCACATTTTCCAATCCATGCTTGGTTGGTAAAACTCAAGTGACTATGTGCTAAAGACTTGCCTAACTAAACTAATAGGCGCCAAGAGCCTTGTAGCTCAACGGACACCTCTTAGTATTTCCAACAAAGACATCCAAGATTCAAATCCCCCCTCCCCCAACTATCAAAATATCACCCAAAAAAAAAAAAAAAACACTCTAAACTAATAGGCTGATTTCACTAAAAAGATGCCATTGTATTCTCCACCCACACCAACTGCCAAGGCAAGCTCAATTTCTTTATGTAAGAATTTATATATATATATATTTCATAAAATGATGTATAAGTAATAAATTTTGAAAATAATTATATAATAAACTCCATAATTTGATATTGTTTTCAATTTAAACTCTAAAGTTGTAGATGCACAGATGGTTAGTATATAGTTTTAAATTGTTATAATTTAATTATTTTATGAGTTTTAACAAAACCCAGCATAACCTAATACTTGAAATTTATCTAATTAAAAATCATCACATGAGAATTCTACGTGAAAGTTGACCATGAAAAAATTACAATACAACTTATTCATATATTAAATAACCTAACAAATGAACACAATAAAATGGATATGGTATGAGTTTTTTTAACGCTTATTATTCACATTAATGAAATTTTATTGTCCAAATTTGTCTTAAATATTAAATATATAATACGTGTATGTTGTGTGCATACATAATGTGTGTATTTACTTATGTTCGCAAGCGTATAGAGACATATCCATGTTAGTTATAAATTTTGTCTCTCCCCTAAAATCAACTCTTGGCTCTGCCACCATAGACACATTTTAATAAAAGTGGATCTATATTTCTTGCACATGTTCACACAGTTACATGATCAAACCTAACAAATATAACTCCTAAAAAGATGATCTATACTGGAATCCTAGATGAATATGGTTCAAACAAGTAGCTTAAAAATATACAGATATGTAGCCCTCGACCGTCCAGATAGAATTCACTTGTCAAATTTTGAATAGCACTCATGTCCTAGTCTGCAGATTAAAGGCCAAAGAAATAAAAATTACCTGATTATAATATGACAGATTCAGTGCAACATCTTAGTCTTCTGCCATGTTAGATGTGTTTAGGACTTGGAAGCTGAAACCACATAAAAAAATTCACCTATTAAACTGATCAACCAATGTTGGAGTCCAATGACAAAACGACAACCATCCAACATGGGCATGGACCCTCCAACAGGGATCTGCAGAACACCTCACTGAATAACATCACATTGAACCTTCCACGGTGACCATACTCTCAGAAATGTCATTTTAATGAACAACTACCCCTCTGAAGAGGATGTTCACACTAATTGATAGTTTTCATGACCACTTTCCTGATTGATCTTCCATCATTAATTCCAACAGTTCAATGTCATGATGCTTACTTAATATTCTTCCCCTAAAACTGCCCAGAGAGCATGGTGCAGCAATCAAAAGATGTGCACATCAAAAGGCTTGCATTAATACTCCTAGTAAGACACTCTTTTATCTCCTTTAGAGAGATTAGCACTCCTCCAATCAGATAGTCATTTTCCTGAATGCGACACTACCAGACCGCATACCACCTTTGATTTCACGGAAGCCCCCAACAGAAAAACCAAAATACAACAGTGCAAAGTAAACATCAAAACAAGGGTTTTAACAAAAAAATCTTAACAGAGCAATCCCTGATTTGGTTTGGGAAATAACCTACCAAACTATAAACCCAAGGAAGACAACAATGACGGCGAGGAGCTAGCTAGATATCATTCTCATGGTGGAGTGATCATCATCAAAGCTTCCTAGTGCTCATAATTCTTTTAATTTTAATTTGGCACAGATAATTGAACTCACTTGTGCCAAGGTCATGCTGGGTGCTCTAGACATGGCTACCTATGGAATTGACCTACTTTCTAAATGGATTACTCAAGCCAAAGCAATTAACCTCGAATGCATGCTTAAGATGACAAGATGGAATATGTGTATTGACCGACGTAAATAAATTTTCTAAACGCACATCAATGACACATTTCAAGTATTGGTAGCCATGCCATATTAGCACAATGCATGAAGGGCTAGGCAACCCGTTGACACACTAATGATTTATAAATATAGAAGCATCCATTCTGGTATTGTACCTTTCAGGCATTTCGTTAATGACACCCAATTGCATAATTGTGATTGTCAAGAAAAATAGGTGCTATTCATCCAGCTATCTAATGAATATTTATCTACTAGGCATAGAAAATTCAGAAATCACACCCAAGCTTGCAATTTGAAAAAGACTAAAAGTATTACCAAATGAATTATATAATTCAACAACAAAGTAGCGAGAGGAGCTAAAATAAAAACCCAAATCATAATCAACAATGAGAGCGTTGAATTTATGAAGTAAATAAGCAGGTTCGCAAAGAGCCCAATTTCAAAAACAACCTTATTCAGCTACATACCGTACCGTTATAATATGAACACGGATAGAGTCCCCGTTCCTTCAAACAAAAAAGGATCCGAAAAAGATTGAATCATTCGGAGTCGGATGAGGCAGAAGGAGAGGAGAGGCTTTCGATCTGGAGGCGCTCGAGTGCCTTCTGGTGGGCCCAAGTCTCGATGGTGAGATCGGGCTTGGCGTTGAGACCGACGCCGAGGATGACGATGGTGAGGAAGCTTGTGATGTAGCACGGGAGCTCCCAGTCTTCCCACTTGCGAGACTGTCCAGGAGCCTCTGGGGTCCTGTTGAATAGGTATCCCTTTGGTCGCTCCTCGTGCCCTGAGCTACTCCACCTGCTTGACCCTGTTGTTGCCGCACCGCCTCGAGTGCGCATGGATGGGAGCAACCTCTGCCGGATCATGCTGGAGGCGCTGCTCATGGCCGTCGGGGGAGCCATTTTTGTGTTTGTGTAGGTTTGGTTGTGGTTGTGGTTGTGGACTTCCACAGAGAGAGAGAGAGCGAGAGAGGGGAGTGGCACTGCTTTGTTTTCTTCTTTTGTTGAGTTTGTTTCGTGGCCTTTTGTGGCCCAATTTACTTAATAGGCCCAGTCCATCTGTCTTCATTGATGATGTATGTATATTTGTCATGTAATAATTATTTGCTAATTATTCCTTTGCATGTGTAACAGATGCTCATAATTTGCAGAAATTCTTTGATCTATTCTCACGTGGGGGCGTCATTTATAGTAATATATCTGTTATTTATGGTAAATTTTACTATAAATAACAGACATATTATTACAAATGATACTGTCACGAGACCATATCCCCACGAGTGACGGGACCAAAGTCACCCTATAATTTGTGCTTAATTTATAATTGTAGGGTTCACTAAGCCAATAATCATCTCTATGCCTTTTTCTAAAGTCAGTGTCCTAGTTTGTTACGCTCATTGCCATACATAACTAATTGGCACCTTTGGCAAAAATAGAGTTTGTGAAATAATAGTTACGTGATTCAGTTAAAATGAAGAAGAGCCACTGAATAGTTTAAGCAATAAACCAATGACACAAAAATTCATAATCACTCAGTAGTTGAAGCAATGCAGAAACCTTCTATGATTTTCACCCAGATCTCTGAAACAATTATAGTAGTATAACTGAGTTTGAGAGTCCGACAATTATATTAAATATTTTTAGGACTGGAGGCAACTACAAATCTTTTTTACTACTCACTACGAAGAAATGGACTTAGAGAAGTGCAAATGAACTTACCACAAAGCTTTACTTCATAAATTCTTCAAACTAAAAAGAAATGGATAGCTCTCTACTTGTTTTTGGTAAGTAACTGCCGTAAGATTGTGTCAGTAAACAAGTGTATATCCTGACTTTTGCTTTTATCTTCAGTCATAACGAATTCTCTCAACATTGTTCTGTGACTTTTTTCACAACTTATTGAGGTGATAAATTCTCTGTATGGGCCCACTTAACGATAATCTCAACAAGACTAAGAAAACCCAAATGCAAAAGGAAGAGCTTAGTTCAACCATGAAAGCTGGGGTGTTCCTTGTACTCCAATTAATTTCATAAGTTCATGCCAAGTGACCAAGACATTCCCAAAAATGGTTGTGTTTAAAACCAACCTACAGCCGTCTCTATGTCCATAGATACACAGTTCCTCATTTTTAGAATTGTGCCATCTCTTTTTCTTTTTCTCCAGACTATAGTTGTCTGTTCTCTCATCATTCATTGAAGAACCATGTTTACTTCGGTTCATAAAACAGTATGCAGTGTATGAGGACCCTTATTGCATCCTCAATGGGGCAGTTAGATAATGTCCAGTTGAGAATCTTCTAAACTTACCAGTAATCTCCACAAGAACAGATTCCTCCTACAATTCGATGAAACCGATTTTTATCCCTCAGAGACACTTCTCTTCCATTAACCTTTGAGACAAATTTTGCAAAATTATGGCAATCAACACAAATCCTGAGGTTTTTAATGACACGAACTGGCACTCCTTTAGGTGTAGCAATCAGCCCAAAAGCCAAAGCCAGTTTTTCACTGTGGCCTAGAAGCATCTTCTCCTTCTGCTCCTCATCAACATCATGTAAAACACAACTCAAGTCAGGAACATAACCAACTTCCTTAAACTTGACTGATAACTCCCTCACCTTTGCAAACACCTCTTCCCTTCTTGGATGGGCTCGATCACTTGCATGGAAAGTATGAAGGATTTGATCATGCTCAATCCAGCTTCTTCCTGGCTCTTTTACCACAGCCTTCTCCTTCATCAATTCCCTTAAAGTTCTTACATCTTCCCATCTTCCAGCAGAAGCATATAAATTGGAAAGAATAACATAATTGCCAGCATTTTCAGGCTCAATTTCTAAAAGCTGATGACCAACAGATTCACCAATGTCAATATTGGAGTGAACCCTACAAGCACCTAAAAGCGAACCCCATATGGCAGCAGTTGGCTCAAAAGGCATCTTTTTGATAAACTCAAAAGCCTCTTCTACTTGTCCAGCACGCCCAAGCAAATCGACAACACACCCATAATGCTCAATCTCTGGCTCAACACCAAGTTTCCCATTTTCCATCTCATAGAAAATTTCCAACCCCCTTTCTTCCATTCCTCCATGGCTGCACCCTGATATTACTGCCAAAATAGTGACTCTGTCAGGTTTGACTTTATTTTCTTCTCTCATCAATTCGAAAAGCTCAACCACCTGACTTCCCATTCCATGCTTGCTATACCCCACGAGCATTGCATTCCATGAGATAACAGTTCTCTCAGGCATACCATCAAAGATCCTTCTGGAGTAGGTAAGGCTTCCACATTTTGAATACATATCAATCAGAGAGTTCTGAAGAACCACATATGAGGGTAGTTCAGAACGAAGGACATGGTTGTGAACTTGCTTGCCATGATCTAATGCAGCAAGCCCAGATAATGCAGTTAAAACACTGGCATAAGTTACATAATTCGAACTCATTCCTTCCATCTGTAACCTACGGAATAGCTCCAATGCCTCTTCATCAAGGCCAAGTTGGGCATAGCCTGAGATTATAGCAGTACAAGAAACGACATCTCTTTCTGGCAAGCTTTCAAAAACTCCTCGAGCTTCATGAATTTGACCAGCTTTGGCATACATGTCGAGAAGTGAGCTTCCAACATATATATGGGATTCAAAACTTGTTTTAATTATGAAAGAGTGGACTTGCCTTCCCAGGTTAAGCCCATTGGAACCTATACAAGATGTAAGAACAGTAGCGAAAGTGAACTCATTAGGCTCCGTACCTGCAAAAAAGTTCACTTTTGTAATGAGAAAAAATAATATAACATAAAGAAGGGAAAAATACACAAAACCCCTATCTGGTTTTCCCGTAAAACATTGAGTGTAATACTTAACACCCCTATAATATTGTTTTATGTGTAAACTGTTAAATATCCGTGAAAACAAAAAGTGAGTTGCAAAGCAATATTTTTCATTGTTTCTCATTCTATTACAAAGCAACATGAAAAGCACCCAGTTAAATATATTGGACATTAAATTTCAGGAGTACCTGATCTCAACATCTGTACAAAAAGATTTAAGGCTTCGGAGGCATACCCTCTCTGAGAATAAGCTGAAATCATGGCCGTCCATGACACCACGTTCCTTTCAGGCATTTCATCGAGCACTTCACGCGCATCACCCAAACTCTCACACTTGCAGTACAAGATGATCAGCCTGTTCCTGAGGTAGATTGGAGGGAGATAAGAGGTTTTGATCATGTGGGTGTGGACCCTTTGGCCTTCTCTGATGGCTCTTTGGTTTACGCACTCGTTTAAGAGCGTGTCGTAGCCGTCGAACCTCATTTCAGGGCCTTGAAGGGCCATCTCTAGCAGGGCTTCTTTGAGGTGACCGTTGCAACAGAGAGATTTTAAATATGGGGAATTTGGGGGGAAGGAGGAAAGGGAAGATTGGCGGGTACATGATTTAGAGATGGAAAAAAACGATACTCCATGTTTGGGATAATGGAAAAGGCAATAGAATTTCCGGAGCATATTAGAAAGCACCAGTAGCAATGGTTGTGTTGTAGTTTATTCTTTGTACTCTTATAGTATTGAATTCTTAGAAAACCAAAGGATTTTCTCTAGTTTTGCGTATTAAAGAAAGGAAATAGTTTATCCCAAATCCGGTTTGAAATAATCTTTCTCCAATACACTACGTGACAATTAAATAAACAATTTCACATCACTTTTTTAATGAGTCATGTGATTTTTTTTAAAAGTTTTGCATATTATCCTTCAAATCAAATCCCATAAGTGATAAGGAGAGGGGCACACCAATATTTCTTTCCTGTGTCAAAACCTTCCCCATGGATTGAACTATTGTTAAGGGTATGCTTAAAATGTAGGTTTATTTGATCATCAATTTATTTTAATTTTTTGAAGTTTTATTCGTGGCACTCTCAATTTTATGGTTTAGATTAAAGTCTACAAATTCAAAGATGTATATGATAGCATGTTACCTAAAATTTTAAATGATGTCATATATATATCAATAGATAAATAAATAAATAAAAGTCTCTTTGTTTTCACTTGAAATGGAAGATGATTTATGCTTCCAACTTTTTTAGGCCTACGTTTCGTGAAAAAAATATTCATCCAGTTCCATTCTTTTCCGTTAACATAATACATTACGCAAATGCTCGTGCCTGCCTCTATTACTGTCTGTACAAATTTGAATGAAAATTAAACAAAGAAATATTATTTACAGTTGAAGGCCTGAAATCAAGAGGATTATTCCAACGTCCTGATTTTTCATCAGACCATCTCATGTTAACATTTTCGACCTCCAAACCTTCAATGTGCTCCATGATGATCCCGGCGATGCTGTGATTAACAAGTCCCTGACATCCTGGTCTGTAATCTACCAATCCACCAGAATAATTTGTCCATCTTCTGTAAGTCAGGTTCACATTTATGAATCTCAAATTGCTTAGCAGTCCATGTTTAGAACCCGATAAGAACACCCCATTTTCAGAAATTGCAGTGATGTTAATAAAAGCTAGATTTGAGATTGAACCCTCCTTTGCACCGGAGTCTCTTGGGCATGTTGTCACATATATAGGCTCCGCTCTTCCCCACCATGAAGGATCATAGTATCTTGTGCTTATGTTTATGTTTGAGAAGGTAACGTCACTTACATTTCCTGCACAAGTTGAATGCCTAGTAATCAAACAATGAAAAAAAAAAAAAAAGGCACACACACACGAATTGGTAATAACTGAGCTTAATTTGTCAATAATTCAAGAAATTCTCAAGACTACAAGGAAAGCAAGATGAATGTTACCTCCATCACGTATTTGCAATCCCAGCCCTCTATGAGATTGTACAATTTTGATATTGTCGAACAACAGATTCTTGAAATCGAACGAACTAGCACTACCAAGTTTAATTGCTGAAGATTTTGTTCGAATCCAACAGTACGTTGCAGTCAAGTTATAAAGGGGGCCAGTGTATGTCTTTGGACAGATAGCATCATCACCTGTATCGATGTGGCACCTTGTAATGACTGTATTATTTGAATCCTCTATATCAATCCCATCATTGTTAGGTGTATTAAAGTTTCCATAAATCGAAACATCATGAATATATGTGTTTTCACACCGAACAATGTGCAAGCTGCAATTGTGCAAGTTGTTCATCAGATACATGGCTATAACTAGGCATGATACAGAATTAAAACACATCAATTGACCAGTGAATCATAGTTAATAAATCGAATAGCAATTAGCAAGTACAAATACATAGAAGAAGAAGATGGATGACTTAACATCTTAAAAAACCACAAGACAACAAATCAAACACCGTTTGATTAGCTAAATTGGTGACTCATTGACAAGGACAATTTTTATGAGTTTTGACATTGGTGATCTAAAGGACCGACCAGAATTTACAAGAGACCAATAACCAGAATTCACATTACTTCAACCTTTCTCCATGTTATAAAAGGCCCTACTCTAATACTAGTGGAACTTAAGGGTACAGAGGCGCTTTCAGACAAAATAAGATATTGGAAACATTCAATTGATAACAACCACAAAAGATGTGAGCTAAATTTGATTTGGCAATACATATCTACAAACAATGTCAATCAAAATCCGCTATTAACAATTTACAAAATGAAGGCAACCCCACTAACTACACTAAAAAACCTTACAAATACAAACACAAACTAACTCAAATCCCACACACTCAACTCGCTCATGCAGTATCTTTTGACCTCAAATGGTCAGAGGCATCTTTCAATCTCAAACATAACCTGATCATAGATCCATGGACAAAGATGAATAGCTTCCCCAGAAGTTTAAATAATGGCAGGAATTTGTAAATTCTAAAGCAGAAGATACAAAGAAAGGACCCACAAAATACTCAAGTTCTCTTGAGTAAGGCATTTCCAAACCCACACTCAAATAAAAACCATAAAATTTGGTAAACAGCTCTAACTAGTAATTTTCTTCACCAGACATAACAAAGAATAATTGGAACCCAATTATCAGATGCCACTCAAACTTGCCTTAATAGAAATTTTTCTTTTTCTAAAGCAACAGACAATAATGGCCCATCCCAAATTCCCAATCCTTTTGGCAAATTGCATTATGGCAATTTCTCACCAAACAAGTTGACTAGTTGGGTAATTTGGCATCCTCTATGTGGTACTATCAAAAAAAAAAAAAAAAGAAGCAACATTTAAGTGGGAACCACACAGATTCATGTCGTTCAGCCTGTTGCCGCATTCAAGTAAGCCTGTTTTACCCAAAGTAGAGGGGGAATTTGCAAAATACTATTATTTTAATAATAACATTTTAAATTGATACATTTTTTAAGTTATTCTGGGGATATAGCCTTTTTCTTAAAATCCTATTTTAGAAACATGATTTCTATGCTTGAAATCGTACCAATTCAGCAGAATTTTAAGTGCAATCATGTTTTCAACTCAATTTTAAAATTTAAAACTTTAGAATAGTTCCTCACTACACATTTTGTTACAAAAATTCTTTAAAAGGCTATTTATTCACAACAAAACAAACATCAATCAAAATTTATATTTTATTTTTTGATAAATACCTTAAAATTTATTTGTCAACAGGTTAATTAAGAAATGCTACATGAAGGTATATATTCAAAGCAACAAGGGAAAAAATTATAACTATCTACCTTAAACTACTAGACCATTTGCCCATTTGTAATATCAACTTTTAACTATAAATTTGTCCTATCAATATTATAATTTGAGAATTCTTTGCAATATCCATCACAGCATCTAAAATCAATATTTTAAATTAACAAATTACTAGACTGATTTATGTGGACATTACAAATGAATAAAACAAATCTTGAGCTAAAGCGTTGATTATAAAAATTTAGGATAAATACAATGTACTCAGTCAATGCAATAAACATCACATCTATCTAGCATATGAGTTACGAGTTACGAGTTACGACACGCAAAGGGACAACTCAAGTACTGAACTACCAATCCTAGAAGAAGCGCAAATTAGCAAAAGTTGAAAAACAATAAAATTATTAATACGCACCACCAATAAGCAGGCTCTGTGAAGGTGATGTTCGAAACGACGACGTTCCTGCAAGCAATGAAACCAACGAGCCTGGGCCTGCACTCGTCCCCTAAGCAAGCCCCAGTTGTGTTCCAGCTCACCATCACGTTCTTCCGCTCATCGAACCTCTCAACAAAAGCCAAACCATTTCCATCCACCACTCCTCCACCTGTGATTGCCACGTCACTCGCGTTCTCCGCCACCACCACGTACCATCTCCATTCTTCCTTTGGGTAGTCCTCCAATCTCTTCCCTCCCAGCAACGTTGCGCCTTCTCTGATGTCCAATACGACGCCGGATTTCATGAAGATGGTCCCCGTTAAGTAGGTGCCTGGAGGGAAGGTAACGTGGCATTGGTTGTTGTTGGGGTTGGAGGGGCAGGCGTCGATGGCCGATTGGATGGCGGCTGTGTCGTAGTGGAAGCCATCGCCGGTGGCGCCGAAATCGGTGACTGATGATGAGTGAGGGAGAGTGGAGACTGGGAGTTGGATTGTGGATGAGGTAGCCGGGTGTGATTGGGCGAGGTGGATTAAGGTTTGGAGTAGTAGGATGAGGAGTAATTGGGCCGCCATGTTTTGGTTAGACTGTTTGGTATTCCTTAATTATTGATCCTTCTTCGTTTGGGTTTATAATCAATATACAAGCAAAGACTTTCGGGGTGAGGTTTTGTCATTTTTCATGTTTTAGAATTTGACATTTTCAATTGAGATTCTATAATTTAGCATACTAAGAATTTCATATGTGCTCAGATTTTTTTATTTTTTATTTTTTATTTTTATTAAAAAAATTAATAAGAAAAAATTAAGATGAAGATAAATTATTTTATTAAAAAATTAAGATGAAAATAAAGATTAAGAAAAAATTAAGATGAAGATAAAGATAAAAAAAAAAAAAAAAGAATGAAGATAAAGATTAAGAAAAAAATAAGATGATAATAAAGATTAAAAAAAATTAAGATGCAGATAAAGATTACGAAAAGATTAAGATGGAGATAAAGATAAAAATTAATTTCTTCTATTTATAAATACACTGAAAAAACTAAGATGAAGATAAAGATTAAGATGAAAATACTATTTATAAATACATGTTAAAACCAAAATATTGCAAATTTTTTTTTTTTTGGTTAATGTTTGTTTTTGGGTGTGATGAATTAAGTTGAATGATGTGACTTTATATAAAAGTAGAGACCTTCAACTGAGGTTCTATCATTTGGCATGCTTAAAATTTGACATACTTCAGTTGAAGTTCTGCCATTTGGCATGCTTAGAATTTGATATGTGCTGAGATCTTTTTATTTTTTATTTTATTTTTAAAAAATTAAGAGGAAGATAAAGATTAAGAAAAAATTAAGATAAAGATAAATTATTTTATTAAAAAATGAAGATGAAAATAAAGATTAAGAAAAAATTAGATAAAGATAAAAAAATAAAAAATAAATAAAAAAAATGAAGATGAAGATAAAAATTAAGAAAAAAATAAGATGATTATAAAGATTAAAAATAAATAAATTAAGATGCAGATAAAGATTACGAAAAGATTAAGATGGATATAAAGATAAAGATTAATCTCTTCTATTTATAAATACACTGAAAAAATTAAGATGAAGATAAAGATTAAGATGAAAATACTATTTATAAATACACGTTAAAACCAAAATATTGCAAATATTTTTTTTTTGGTTAATGTTTGTTTTTGGGAGTGATAAATTAAGTTGAATAATGTGACTTTTGACCATTTGAACAGGTCGGTAATTGATGAGGTCAGTTATGTTTATTACTTCTTGAAAGGTTAGTTATATTTGTTGCTTCTTGAATTATGCATTCTAGTTACAGGAGCAGAGCAAGTCTCTATACCTAACAAATCTTGCTGAATGAAAGGTAATAGACAAGCCTACATATATGCATAGTATCAAAGTGTATTGAGCAACTTTTGGATTTAATGGACCATGTTGAAAATGTAGGGATTGAATAAATTGTTGAAATAATCCGTGAGTTTACAAAACTCAGTAAAGAAGTGGTAGATTGTGAGTTTGCAAAACACAATGAAGAAGTGGTAGACAATGAGAAACTTTAGTTGCAAAGAGTAGTCATGAAGTGATAAACAATTTTTTTAGCTTTTTAATTTTTAGTTTTTGTTTGTGATTTAAAATTTAAATAAATAAAAATCTAGTGCAATGCACGGGATACATGCTAGTTGGCTCATAATGTCCAATATTTTATTCATTTAGCAGTTTTGGATAGTTTCTCCACGCCAAGGTCAAAAGAATAGTTATTTTTCTTATATAGAGGATCCTAATTCAAATCTCTGAATTATGGAACTATCAACAAATAAAAACAAGGTCACTTGGGCATTCAGTCTAGTAGTAATCCATCTCCTCAAAAAGTCTCTTCCATTTATGAGGGCGTGGGTTAAATCCCGGGATGTTTAAAATATATTGTTCAATACACTAAAACAGGTTATAAAATCTATGATTCTTACTTATCTTTAATGGTTTAGGCATAAAAATTGATTATATAGTTTAATCTAATCATATAATGATAATGATAACAACGAATATATGCAAAATACTATTAAGGAAACAACGGCTTGACCAAATTGTAGTATAACAAACAATTTTACAATCCAAGTAATAAATAACCGGTTTCATAGCTCATGTGAATATAAGTAGCATATGAAAAATTAAACACAATAAGCAATCACCACACACCTGCACACACTTACTTAGGAGGCGTTTGGTTCGCTTGATCTTAGATTATATTGTAATGTAACATTCCTATAATCCTTGAATCATGGAATCACATTAAGGAAATGTTGGATTATGATGTTTGGTTCATTAATTACATCCCCTTCACATTCCAAGAATATTACATTCCAATGTTTGTTTGGTTTTATTACATTTCTAGGAATCATTACAATTTTTTATAGTGAATTCCAAAAGTACCCTTGTGTATAACATATAATACCCTAATATTAATAAAATGAATAAAATATCCCTAAGACCTATAACTATTAAAAAAATCATATAATTATATAAATAAATCTTTCATATAACTATTAAAAAATAATTCATATAACTATGCAAATGACTAAAATACCCCTTAAGACTACAACTATTAAAAAAAATCATATAATCTTTAAAAAAAAATTATATAACTGTAAAAATAAAAAAATAAAAAAAAATCATTTAATTATTAAAATGACTAAAATAACCCCTAATACCTATAACTATTAAAAGAAGGGTGGATAAAATTCATTAAACTAATTCTCAAAGTTACCTAAAAAAGATATTCTAAGTTAGCTACTAAGTTATTCTAAAAATATAACTAATAGCTAGAATACACCGAAAGTGTCATTAATAGAAATAAATTGGTCTAAAAACAGTTCCAATCTATTCATGTACTTAACTACAATATTAGAAAAGAGAGGGAAAGAGACAAAAGAATAAATAATGTTGGTTTTCATGAGTACACCAAGCAAAGCTTTATATAACTAAAGCCTCTTTTGAAGCAAGCTGTACACATACAACTTCTTGAAATGCCCTCCCAATGTGAAAAAATAATCAGTCTTGTTGTGATCAACAGTAATAATCCCTCCAACTTTCACAATTTCTTCATCAGTCAAGCCCCTTCCAGCAAAAATAAGCTCCTCATGTACTTTCATTCTTTTATCTGCCTCATCTGCCTCATGCTTAAAAGTTTTAACAAGTTTCTTCATACTTTCAGTGACTCCATAAACTTAACCCATATTACTCAGGTTATCCACTAATTGCATAAACACAGAATCACTTTTCTTTCCTTTCTTCCTCCTGGTTGATGTTGAAGTACCAGATGGGTTATCTGATGATCCAGCTACTGGTGGACCTTGTGTGCTTGCAAGTGAGTCATCAGTATCATACAAATCTTCATTCTCTTCAGCTACTCTCTTTGTTCATTTTTTTTTTTTTTTAATACAAACAATGAGATTGGAAATGCTGGAACACAACAATGCAGGCCCTTCAAGCCAATAGGATTATTTTAAAGCAAAGCAAAGGAACTTCTTTTGCAATCATTAATCACCACAAATATCCCCATAAACCCTCTATATAAGATATAGCATGTGCTTCACTAACTTTAGCTCAAATACACATCATGGATTTCCCATGGAAAAAATAAAATAAAATAACCGTTCTACTCAAAAATCTAAACACAAAGGACCAAGACTTTATTAACAGTCTTATCCCGAGAACCTCTATTTGTGTGCAATTTTCATAATTCAATTCATTAGTTTCTTCTTAGGTGAGGCACTTTGCTAGATAAAGTTAGTTTTCTGGGGTTTTGGACTTTATGTTGTTTCCAAATTTTGAATCCTTGAACATAAGTTTTACATAATTATAATCACTAGTTTATCTTAAATGATCCTGCAGAAATGGTAGTAACTACAATAGCTATGTAACTGAAAGCAACCAAAATTCAAGGGAATTGTGGCCAAAGTAAGATTTAAATCAATCATTTCTTCAACTCATTCTATTCCATTTAAATTTAAATCTGTTACAACTTACAAATCTTTTCTGTGCTCAAACCCCACATGCATGTAGGTATGAATTGTTACAACTTACAAGACTCCACTAATCATTATAATTTTGTAAGCATTCACAGGGATAACCCAGTTTTTATAATCAATTTTAAAAAAGAGAACCATTCAAGAGGAAGCGAACAAGAGTACCTAACTATTTTTAAAAATTCATATGTTAGCCCTGCATTTATATTTAATTCAAACTGAAAGTTCACTGTATCTTTCCACCAGTTCATCTAGTGGCCAAGCTTTTCATAAGGCCAGGGCCCATGTTATTAGCATATGAATACAAGAACCATGCAGCTGTTGTGTTGCAAAAATGAACGCTGCTCTATTATTATAGCAATTGGCTTAAAAATTCTAAAGAAGTATTAAAAGAAACTCATCAATATTTTCTGTTGCACTGGTGAAATGATTAGTTCAAAAACACATGCATTATACAAAATCCAATTGAGAATCAGGGCAAATAAGCAGTAAAAAAAAACCCACAAATCCAAGAAATTTGAAATATGCATATAACGGTAAAAATCACAAGAAACCCATAATTTTTTTTCCTTGCAGGACTCGTTTTGTTTGGCATCCAAGAAAGTAAAAGAAATATGATAAAGAGAGAAGCAGATCGGTACCTTACGCAAAGCCGGCTAGATTTTCTCAAGAAACAAACAGAGGCTATGAACCCTAGAAATGAGAGAGTGATAGTAGTAATTAATTTCTAGTTTGCTTCTTGGAATCCAATCAGGATACAATGAAAATCTCACAAAGAAAATCACAAAAATACAATGTTTTATAAAGAAAACGAAGGAAAGCAAAAAAAATTTGAGAATCGAGAACTTACCGATGAAAGCTTCGGTGTCTGGAAGTTAGATGACGATGATTCCGGCGAGACTCCGACGATCAAGCACCTTTGAAACCGCATGATGAGCCATTGCTAGAGAGAAAGGCAGAGAGCCATATGCTAGAGAGAGAGGCAGAGATGGCTAGGGTTTTGAGTGTTTGAAAAAAATCATAACAGTGGCAAGTTTTGTAAATAAGAGTGATTGGGCTGGACAATTTTGTCAACAACATAAATTTTGCCCAAATTCGCACATCACGCGTGCTTTTAAAGAAATGGAATGTGAGATTCTTCTAATGTAATAAGGTAATCTTATCACACTAATTTTGGATGATGTGATTAATTTTGTAATGTTACATTACGGATGTTTAAACGAACCAAACACCGTGATGTTTCATATTACGCTAATGTCATTACGATCACAGGTATATCACGCGAACCAAACGCCCCCTTAGGGTTTTGTTCACAAAGAGAAACCCAAAACAGGAAAAATTCTTCGGGGCCTAGCTCAATATACCAAATACATAATGGGAATAAAGGTTGTGATATGCTCTATTTACAAGACCTCCAATACATGAAATAGGTGATGTATCCAATCTCTCAGCTCCTGCTAGCAACTAGCCACACCAACTCTTGTCTTCCCACTAGCTTCTCCAATAACGCAAGTCTTTCAGCGACCGCAAAATCCTCCATGGATCACTTTAAGCCCAATTGAAGATTTTGGTGATTACCTCTGTGGTTTCCAACAACCCATGACACACATACTCACAAGGGTGATGATGTTTGGATGATAGCACAAACCTCTCAAGTATACATCAATGGGAGAGGGTGAGATTGAGAAGAAGACCACTACCTAGCAAAAAAAAGGCTCTAATGCTATGGGTTATGTATTTGGCCTTTCTCAACTCACTAAACAATTAGGGTATAAGTTTCTTTTCATATGGTGACACAATAGATGGTCTTTTGGATATAGAAATTGCAAAATTAAGCTTTAGCGTCACAAACTCGCTCGACCGAATGTTAGACAAGTTGTGAGGCAACATAAACTAACACAACACAAAATGGGACAACATCCCCAAACTCGCCTAATCTAACAAATTGCTTCGTAAATCACGTTCACTCAAAATCTCGCATGTCCCAAGAAGTTCGCTCAAACGAAATTTTTAGGGAGTGAACAATAATGAGCTTTTGACAGCTCTCTTCACAAAAGTCATCAAGTAATTACAACTTATATTAAAACATGTGAATTTGTAATTACATAAGAATAATTGGCATGGAACTAAGCCAATAATAAAATTCCTAATAGAGCCAACCTAGTATGATCCGTAGTTTTTTCAAATATAAAAACAAAATAAAATAAAATTAATAAAAAGAAATTTAAGGATATTATTTTTGTCTTTCTTTCAATATAGATAAAGAATAAAGAATAAATAAATAAAAGTTAAATAATACATAAATATTTAAGTTTACAATCTAAAGTTCACTAGTCTAATAATTTCATAAAAGAATAAAATAAAAACTGGATTCCATGGACCAAATATCAACATCAGATGCACTTGTTGTATTATATAAAATGTGAAATAATGTTAACAAAATAATAACCCTCATTTCAAATTTTACCCAAAAAAACAATCATGGTAGGATCACATATGGGTTGTGTACAACAGCGCTAGTTTAGCCCAAGTAATTTAAGAAAGTTAAAAAAACAATTTTAAAAAAGATAATAATATCTTATAGAAAATGATTAATACTAAAAATATATTACATAAATTGTGTTTTTTTATTTTTTATAAATAGTGAATTTATATATTAATTTTTAACGATTTTTATGCAATATAGATTACTAAGGAAAATTCGATATACAAATCGAAAATAAATAAAATAAATGAGTAATTGAATCTTATTGCTATAGTTTCTTCTACATTTTTTTTTTTCCTTTTGTTAAAGTTAGAAAATAATTTTTTTAATTCTTAAAAAAAAAAAAAAAAAAAACAACAATGTTTTTTTTTGCTAAAAAAAAAAACAACAATGTTAAGTAGAAACAAACTCACAAGTTGATACCTCAAGCTAATTTTGCATGCCAATCTTAGATTTTCAAATGAATCTTTCCACTTTTCGCAGATTTGGTATTTGGCCTTCTCGACCACAATTTGCTCAAAAGAGGTACTATCGAAAAGCTTACACTGCCAATTTAAATCCAATTGATTAGTTTATAAGGGGTTTAGCCTCCCTCCCATTAAAATTCCGCCCATTACACCCATTTTTAATTGGATGTAAGGTGTTGTTAGTATATATGTATAATAGCTTAATTGGAGTTAATCTCGTGTAATTAGCTATGATTGTAGAATATGTTGTTTCCTTATTTAGACTTATTGTACATCTATATATTATGCCTTCTTGAGAGAAGAATATACACTAGAAAATTCAGCCAAATAATTTAACATGGTGTCATAGCAGGTAACCTATTCTTTTTAAAACCCTAAAAAGTTAGGGTTTCACTTTTTTTTTTCCCTCAGACTCCAGTGCCGCCAGGCATCGCTGGTGCCTTTCTCGGTCTATCTCGGACCACTAGGCATCGCCGGTAGTCATCTCGAACTCAACTCGGCTCCTCTCAAAGCTCCACGAATCATCTTAGACCCTCTCGGAACACCAGGTTTTGTCGGTGACCATCTTAGTGTCTTCTCGGATTCGATTTCGGCTACCCGAGCACCACCTGGACTCGCGGTAAGTATCTTGGTTCTTGTTCTCAGTGTTTTTCACGCCGAAAGTCTTCACCATGGCTCTCGATCTCTTGGTTCTCTCACACCACCGCTAGGTCTCTCGGTACTCGACTCTCAGGTGGCACTCGGTCTTCTCAACGACTCTCAAACCTTCACAGCATTTTGATTACACAGTCTCTCTTGCACTTCCTTTGATATTGTGGTACTATTTGGTGGTTGTTGTTACGTAGTATTCTTTATTATTTTAATGATGGGTGACACCAAGGATTTCAAGAGTCATTTTTCTATGGTTCTATGACTAGTACCAAATTAAAGGGATCCAATTATCTTCAGTGGTCACGTGTTATTCGTGTCTTCTTGACCGCATGTGGAAAAGCATCATACCTTGCAGCTAGCAAACCAATTGATGCCACCAAGATTCCTGCATAGGTTCAAAATGATGCCCAAATTATGACTTAATAATGGAATAGCTTGGAACCCGATGTTTTCAACAATGTGTCATATTTGAACTCTTCCAAGGATATCTGGACTACACTACATCTTATGTACTCTTCAGAAAAAAATATTACTCGTATTCACAAGCTCTATCAAGATATGTTCTCTCTCCAGTAGGGTGATCACTCAGTTGAGGAATATTTTTCTCTCATCAAAGGTATGTGGGATGAATTTAATGTTTATCAGCCATTGACTACTGACTTGCAGAAATAGCAAAAGCACAAGGACGAATTTCGAGTCTCCAAATTTCTATCTAGTCTGAAACCCGAACTTACTCCTATCCGCTCTCAAGTACTATCTGGCAAGGACATACCCACTGTTAGTGAAACTTATGCTCGGGTTGGAAGAGCATCTATTTCTTCTGCAAGTGTCAAGAATGAGCGTTTTGCTCTTGTTGTTCCCATTGGGCAATATAATAGTCCTCAGGGGGAGCATGGTGGTCATAATTAGTTTAGTTCTCGCTGAGGTACCCATAGTGGTTGTAGTGGAAGCAATGGCAGAAGTCTCAAGAAGTTTTCTCCTTGTGGCCACACAAATCACACTGTTGATTTTTGTTGGAAACTTCATGGCAAGCCCGCATGGGCCAATCACATCATAGTTGATAAGGATATCTCCAGTGCTAATCCTAAGGAGCAAGTTCTTCTGAGTATGATTCAATCCTCTAACGAGCTAATGCCTATTCCACCTCGACAGTAGTCTCAGGTAACACTTGTCTTCATGCCTCTTCTAGCTCTTCTTGGGTTATCAACCTAAGGGCCTCAGATCATATGACTAGTAATCCTACACTTCTTTCGGATATTTCTGGTACATCTTCTCCTTCATTTGTCACAGTCTCTAATGGCACCAAAACTCTTATTCAAGGAAAAGGCACTGTTAGCACCTCTGATCTCACTTTTCCTGATTAACTATACTTACCCGAGTTTCCCTTTAATCTATTATTTGTGCACAAACCTACCGTTGCTTTAAAGTGTTCTATCACCTTTTACCCTTTCATTATGTTTTTCAGGATCTAAAGACAAAGAAAAGGATTGGTGGGGGGTTTGAGAAAGATAGACTCTACTACTTTCGGCAGTCTCATTTTTCTGTTTCATCTGCTTTACACTCATCTACTTCTCCATATCAGTTGCATTGTCATCTTGGGCACCTTTCATCTCTTAATCTTCAACAAGTAGTTCCTTCTTAACTTGCTTTTTCTCATTTTAATTGTGAAACTTGTGAACTCAGTAAACACCATAGAACTACTTTTAAACTTAGAACTGATGCACCTTATTTACATCCTTTTGAGTTGGTCCACTCTAATGTTTAGGGGCCAGCTCACACCACTGGTTTATGTGGTGCTCGTTATTTTGTTACTTTTATTGATGATTATTCTTACTGAATTTGGTTATATGTGCTTAAAGATAGATCTGAACTGTTTGATGCATTTTAATTATTTTATGTTGAAATTTTGAATAAATTTAATGACAAACTACGTGCTTTTAGAACTAATAATGCTCTTGAATATAAGGTTAGTTCATTCAAGCACTTCCTTGAGTCTGGGGTATTATTCACCAAACCTGTTTGTACCCCTCAATAGAATGGCATTGTTGAAAGGAAAAATGGGTTCATCCTTATTATTGCTTGTGCTCTTATGCTTCAAATGACTATACATAAATTTTTTTAGGCAGGTGCAATTCTTATAGCCACTTATCTGCTAAATAGAATGCCTTCTCGCATTCTCAAAGGAAAATCTCCCTTTAAGATGTTATTCCCTGGCCAACGCCCCTTCTCCATTCCACCGAAAGTCTTTGGTTATGTTTCCTTTGTTCATAACCTCTCTCCCGGTCGTGACAAACTTGATCCTCGTGCTCATAAATGCATCTTTCTCGGTTATTCTTGCACCTCCTACCCCTCCTCCTCTCTCTCGTGTTTATGTTCGTCGACACCATCAGGCTATCCTTCCTGTTCCAGCCTCTCCTCATATCGAGCCACCGACATCTGGTCATGTCAAGCCACTTCTCTTGCTTCCCCCATCCACCTCGACGTCTGCAGATCCTCCTCCTCCATCTACCTTGGACATTGATCTACTTGTTGCCATCCGTAAGGGTAAACGCACTTGCACTGATCATCCTATCTCTCACTTTGTTTCATTTGATCATTTGTCTCCTGCTTTTTAAGCATTTACTATGTCACTGTCATTTATTGTTGTTCCCAAGTTCTATGGAAGAGGAAATTCATGCTCTAGACTTGAATCATACTTGGGATCTCATTCCTAAACCCGCATGAACCTTTATTGTTGGTTGTCGTTGGGTTTTTATAGTTAAGCAAAATCCTGATGGTACTGTTGACCATTTGAAAGCTCGTCTTGTGGCCAAGGGCTTTACTCAGACATATGACATTGATTACACTCAGACTTTTTCTCCTACTGCCAAGCTGAACTTCATTCACATCATTATCTTTTTGGCTGCAAATTTCGATTGACCATTTCACTAACTTGATATAAAAAATGCCTTCCTACATGGTGATCTTACTGAGACTATGTATGTGGCTTAACCACCTGGGTTTGAGTCTAAGGGGGAGTATGTGTGTCATCTGAAAAAGTATATCTATGGCCTCAAACAATCTCCACGTGCTTGGTTTAACAAGTTCAGTAAGGCAGTGGTTTCTCATGGTATGACTCGCAGTCAAGCTGATCATTTTGTCTTCTTTAAGAAGACAAGAACTGGTATTGTGTGGATAATATCGTCATCACTGGGAGTGACAAGGAAGGTATCCAGATCTTGATTGATCATCTCAGTTTTTAGTTTTCTCACTAAAAACTTGGGTAACCTTCGTTATTTTCTTGGTATTGAGGTTGCAAGGACAAAAGCAGGCATAAGCTTATCCTAGAGAAAATATACCCTCGATATTCTGCAAGACGCAGGTTACCTTGGCTCCAAACCTGTTACTACTCTAATGGAACCGAATTTGAAATTGATGCCAGATGAGGATGATTTTATTGATGATCCCAACACCTATCGTAGACTTGTGGGTAAACTTATTTATCTAACCATAACTCGACCTTATATTTAAGACTATTTTTAATTTTTTTAATCTGAAATAAATCATAATTCTTAAATATATGACATATAAAACTATCAACTTATATATATATATATATCATGTAACTTTTGAAGAGAATTTATCATCTTGTCCCTTGTCTCTATACTCACTTGGCCATTTAACAAATTTTTTAAGAAAACTAATGAGGCAACTCAATTTTTTTTTTTTTTTTTTTTTTTGGGGGGGGGGGTGGGGGGGGTGCAATTGCTATTTATTGTGGGCAAAACATTGAAAGTTTGGCTAACATAAAGGCTAAAAAAAAAAATTAAAAGTTTTTGGGGGTGGGCAAAATCATTGAAAGTTTGGCTAACATAAAGGCTAAAAAAGAAAAAAGAAAAAAAAAGTTTTGGGGGGCACTAGCCCCCCCAAGGGAATGAAGGGTTCCGCCCCTAACTATTCTCACCAAAAACCGCTCAATTTCTTCTCCAACACTCAATTTCTTCCCCAACATTCAGACCAACAGTGCCATTCCTACCACCACCACCACCAAACCACCCTTGAACACCATCACCTCCTAGACCCACATCTTCATTTCCCAAAATTTCTTCAATCTTTAGCTTTTTTCTCTTTCTTCTCTAACAACCCACTTATCCTCCATCACCAACCTTCTCCATCCTCTTCCTATGTTCCTCAACACCAAATAAAGTTGGTCCTTCTTACAGAAAGCCTAACATCCAAGGCTCTCTCACTACACCTCCAATTTGGTTGTGGGAGCGAGTACAAAGTCGTCAGCGCCAACGGTGGTGATGAAGACCGAGTGACGGAGGGAAAGGTTGGGCTAGTTATGGCGGAAATCTGGTCGAACAGATTAAAGGCTTTTAGTGGGAAGCAGAGAATGTGAGGAGTGAGTTGAATGAAAAAGGAGAGAATGGGAAGGGAGTCGGACCAATTTATAATCCCACATACGATATGATCAATTACACAACCGGATCATGGAACTAGGACGAAAAAATGAGAAAATTACGGCCTTAACACAAGATTGGCATGCTATGATGCACATTGCAATAAAGAAGTCAGAAAAAGAAACGAATGAGAAGAGCCAGAAAAGATGCCTTACATATTATTCATAACCTCAATAGCCTGTGCTTAGCACAAGGAGTGTCTTCATAAGAAATGCAGATAACAGCAGACAATGAAGAAAGAAGCTGACTTCCATAACAGTTAAGAGGAAGTTTGTTCAATGGTTTTACAGCATGAATCAATCAATCATCTTAAGAACCAAGTATTTAGATTGAATGATCCCCAAAGTTAGTATATATAGTAAGATATAAATAATATATAAGAATAACATTTCCGAAAATTTATCATCCTCTCTAGTAGAGGGAAAATCAGGGTTTCCAACTTGCTCTGATAAATAGAAGACATGAAAACCCATAGTGAATGTTGCCGCCTTCCCTCTACTTCTTGCTAAACTGCTAATACTATATTGGATATATACACACTAGCTACTGGTAGAAGTTCACTACGATTTCACAGCTCCATCTTCAACTGATTTGAGTGCAGAGACCCTGCAACACAGTAACTACTTTAAGTTAATAATGCCAATATAAAATAAAGTAAAAATAATATTCAAATTGCTCTTCTTGCAAGAGAAAAACAGAATATGCTCCAACTTTATTTTACAAAATGATGCACCGCCAAGAGTAACAACGACTATTTGTTAGTAACAACGACTATTTGTTGGTAACAAACTTATTCGGCTAGTATACAAAATGCTGCACCACTTATGGTTTAAGAATATGATGAGGAAGCAAAGACAATCACGAATCTAAAAATCACTCTGACATCCATTTTTAAGACACCAAATGAAAGGATGAGTAGCTTTTCTGTTATGGAATCATGTTTTAAAATGTTAAAAGAACAACATAATCATCAGTAAGATGTACCCATATGGCCATATTTTTCCTCATTTTCATAACTGCTCGAAAGAACAATTCCATGCAACAAAATTTCTGAATTATAGTGATATCCATAATAGATGAAATGACCCCTTGAAGCACCAATATGATTGTTTTTGAGGGAAAGATAGCAGACTCTCTCCAATTATTTTCTTTGTTAATAAATAAGACTGTAATTTCTCATGAGAATCCTGTCACTAATGGATATTGAATCATTTTTAATGATGTCTGTTTTAGAGGGTTGATATGCAGCCTGATTAAGCACAACCTAATCTACCTGAATTTGCTGAGGAGTTATAACTCAAATGCGAGTTCTCCGGAGTAATGAAAGTATGGTTTTCTTCTTCTCTCCCCCAAAGCTGTTGGTGAAGTGCATCAAAATTCCATTGCTGTTGAAATTGCTGTCTGTTTCCAGTGAATGTGATTTCTGGCCACATTAGAGGAGAAACCATGCTGGGGATGTTACTGTCAATTAAAGGTCCACCCTGGAGAGGAGAAATTATTAGCAATATACAATGAGGATAAAGCTACAATGTTAAATTAAGGGAAGGATTCTCTCCATAAAATAGTGTAGTTTGTTAAAGTAACTGAATCACAATACTCTAACTTGATTAAGGAAATCTGGAGACCCTATAATTAACTATAAAGAGGGTCATCAGTAATAAATATTATCCAACAATTAATAACGAAGCCTCTAGGACTTGTACAATGTCAAATCACATCATACCACAGCATACTACTAAAAAGTATTCACCATCCCGGCATTCCAATAGTAGAGGGGTAAGCAGGTGACACTATTTTTATACATTCCAATCAGTGACTACACAGTTCCTAAATTGGTGTGACATATGTACACACAAATTTTAATTGGTGTGTAATGTGTATATACAAATTTCTAAATTTCTTTGTCTAAAGCATGACATGATGAAACTACATAAATTGTAGAATATCTACCCCACTGTACCCGTTTTGAGTCTTAAAAGTTCGGATCCACCACTACAGGAGTCCCACTAAAATAACTACAATAGATAAAGAAACTTAAATTGGCTAATGGTAACCGTTTGTGATCATCCTAATGAACAGTTGAATATATGAATGGAGACAGATGGTTATAGAATAGGTGGTCCAATTCTGACCAACTATCCTGGCACATATTAATGATGGAAAACAGTAATTTAAGATCTTGGATGAATCTGTAATGAGCCAAATTTGAATGAAAATATGTTTATTTCCCAATTCACCTACTTCATAAAGTGTGCACTTATTGACAATCCACACTAATATATTTTTGCCGTTTTCACCAAAAAATAAAAGGTGATAAAGATAAAGTATGCACACTTACCTCTGTAGCAAATACACTGTCAAGGTTGAAATCAATTCCCGGGTTGACTGCTGCAAGCCTCATTGATAAGAGCTGAAACCAAAGAATTATTCAATCAGGAGATCACACCGATAGAGGATAATTCAAGCATTGCTAACTATACAATTTTAAGACCATTTAAGTTTCCCAAGCTTTTGTGAAGCTGATTTTCATCTCACAAGTTTTGTTTCATTTTTCAATTGGCTTATTAACACCAGGTTGGTGAAGATAAAGATAGCTATATATTAAATCTCATTTAATAACTAAAGTAAACATAAATAGCTAAAATAAGAATACATATTCAAGATAGTCTGAATTTTCAAGCCTCAGAAATCTATAAGGACCTGACTGGAAAACCCACAAATTGATATAACCAGCCTAATTAATTAAGTAGCAAATGCTATCAGTCTCAAGACATATCTCTCTCTCTCTCTCTCTCTCTCTAAGATGGTTATAGAAACAGTAAGAAAAGGACACCAAAACTCTTTTCTTTTCTTTTTCTTGAAAAGAGGACATCCAATTTCATATAGTCCAATTATATGTTTGTTTGTTTTTTTTTTTTTTTTTTTTAATGTATATTTTTATACAAATATCACCCTTCGACTTTGAGTTGAATGTCAATTTGGTCCTTAGACTTTCGAGCACTTTTGTTTTGTAACAAATTAAGCCTTTTGTTACTATTTTCATTAAAATTTAACTGATTTAATCACATAATGTGTACATGATAATGTGGATTAAATTATGTGTACATCATGTGATTAAATGCGTTAATCTTTAATGGAAAATACTAGCAAAAGATTTAATTTGTTACAAAACTAAAGTGCAGGGGGTTAATTGTTCAAATCAAAAGTCCAAAAACTAAATTGACACTAACAAAAAATCCAAGGGTAATATTTGTAAAAAGCCCCTAATCATAAATAATTTTAGTTTCAGGGAAAAAAAAATGTCCCCCTAAATGGATAAGTCCCACATACTCCCTAAATGGATAAGTCCCACATACTCCACTTTTATCAATAAAACTTTTATGTACTGATAAAAAAATAAAAGTCCCACATACTCCACCATCTTCCACTATTCACTGTGCTGAAGGACCCATCTACAAACCTTATCCACAAAATTCCCCAACAAAGTTCACTTCAAGTTTAAACCTTCTCATACCATTGTTAAAACTATATCTTAGTGTATGGGATGTGCAAGTCTGACCTCAACTTGCCGTTGTAGGGACTGTACATGGTTGATAATTTCATCCAGAACCAACGCTGTACCCGAAATCTGCATAGCAAATCTTTTCCTGGTAAGTAACTTTCTAAAAGGAAAGCATAGCTATTTCAAAGCAATTTTCCAAAAACATTTAATTGATTCCAAGTATGAAAGAATGACTGACTAATGTAACTTTTTAATTTCTTTGACACAATGAGATGAAACTTAACACGTGGGGGCTTTGGGGTTGTAAAACCAAAAGGGTAAATTACAGTAACACCCCCGATGTTTAGTGAAACTAGACTCGCTACACCCTATTTTCAACAAATGACACTCTGTTCCAAAAAATGGAGCAGAATATGAATTATTTTGATCATTTTGAGAGTGGAGTGTTTTTCTTAAAAATAGGGTATGCTGAGTGTAATTTTACTATGAACTCAAGAGTGTTAGTGTAATTTACCCAAAACAAAATCTAGCTGAGTTTAACCACCCAGAATACCAAGGAAACACTCAAGTCCCGCTAGCATCAGTATTGTGAAGGTGTGGATCCAGTTTATGTTTGCACTCAATAAAATTAATTTGCTTACTATCACATCATGTGTCTTCATGCAGTTAGGCCTAGGCTTTTGGTACATACATTTGTAAAAGGAAATTGTTCTTTTGTCACCCTTTATTCGTCATCAGATTAAGGATGGATACCAAACTGGTGAAGAGGTGGGTGATAGTATTAGTACCATGCACCTCACAAGTAGATCAAAATTTCCCAGGCATATGGGACCCACATATATTTATATATTTATAATTCAACATGTCCACTCTGTGTCTCCCCAGTGCTTCGAAGCAGCTTCCAGCTACCTAGCAGATTCGCATGGCTAAAAATTCCACAGCCTAGAGTATACTATGCAGGGTATTTTCGTCATTACAAACAGTGACTAGAATATTTTAGTCTATGAATGTCAGTGACAGGAAATGACAGTAGAAATTGTAAGCAAATGAATTGAATATGAGGAAATGAACATCAGAAATAGAGTATTAATTAATTAAAGTATTAACCAACCGTCAGGAGTGAAATTACGAGAATGCCACTTTAACACTTTTCTTGGTACAAAAGTAAGTAACCACCTTACTTATTGTGAAAAAGGTGACAAGGACATAGCCGTAATTAAAGCGCATAATCTAATAGTCTCTCCCATGTTATAATAAGTAACATAATAACATAATGTCACTTTTAAGAGACAATTCGGAGACATTAGATAGCCATCAAGTCATAACAGAATCCAATGATTAAGCAACAAAATCAAGATTAATTAACTAACCTTACTTTACGAATAAAAAATAAAAAAAATAAAAAAACAAACCTTACTGCACCCGGGGACCAGTTCCTGAAGAAGCTTCATCCGAGCATTAATCTTCTCTCTCCTCGCCTACAAATTAATTAAGTATTTAAGAGAAGGAAAATGAAATTAATTAAGATTTAAAAGAGAGTTAAAGACAATAACCCGCTCTGCTATGCTATGGCTATCCGTAGCTTGACCACGACGAGCTCGGACATGAACATAAGGAAGCTTCTCAGCATCTTCACACCTCTCCTTCTTGCTCTTCTTCGTACACCCTTTGCCCTAATTTTCCAAAAAATAGACCAAAACTGAGTTGAAGTGAAATTACCAAAAAGCCATTAGATTAGCGATGGTGGTGGTACCTTCTTCTCGCGCTCCTTTCTCTTAGTGGACCTCTGGGTCTTGTTTGATGAGCTGGGGTTCGAGTCGGTCTCGCCTGGCTCGCTCTTCACCTTCTCCAAATTCGCGCTCGCGCTTGTCTCCGGAGAGATCTCGGCGCCGGCGAAGACTGAGAACTTGGCGGCGCGTTCGATTAGGGTTTTGTTGGAAGGGAAGGTGAGATTGGGGTTGGGGTTGGGGTTGGGGAAGGAGGAAGGGACGTAGGGTTTGTGCTCGTCGGAGTGGGGCGAGTGGAGGAGTTGCATGGCCTGATTCGCCGGGAGCTCAAGAAGCGCTGTGAAGGAGCTGGCGTTCTCCGGCGGTACAGTCATGAGGCGCTGGATTTCGTCGCGGAATTGGAGGGATTCGAGTACGGTTTCGTCGGGTTCGGGTCGGGTGAGAATGGATCCGGCTACGGTTCCTGGATTTGGATTTGGATTTGGCTCCATTGACTGAGGCTCCAATCTCTTGAAATTTGAATCAAATTTGGTCACTTGTTGGACCAAACCCACCTCAAAATAAGTTATAACTTTTCTAAACAAATTCTAAGAATTGGAGAGAGAGAGAGAGAGAGAGAGAGAGAGCGTTGGTTTTTATGGGATTAAGGAATAGTTATGAGAGGGGCAAATGCTTCAATGGCGGTCAATCAGTTTCTTTCTTTCCCACTGTTTTTCCCTGTTCCTCTGTTTCTGTGTCTCTGGGAGATTACTTCTCAGCCATTTGAAGTATTGCGAAAGCAACGTTTCTTCCGGTCCCCTGCTTACTTATATAAACAACTGTAATTTTATTTTTATTAATAAAATATAAAAAAGGTGTGGAATTCAATGTACGGTTATAATTGTAACAGTGTGTTGAATGGACATTTTTTTTTTTAACGAGATATCTTTTTAACAATCTAATTTATCATTACATGAGCGTTCTGTTCACGATCCTTCGTCCTACACCAACAAGACGATCGTTTCTTAGATTTTACGATGTATTCCATTAAATTTGCTAAATAAGTACTAGTGAAGATTCGTGGAGTTTAGGTAAAAATAATTACGGGCAATTTACCAATTTAATTATTAGGTTTCTCTTAATTATCTGATTTATCTATAAAATCGAACAATATCTTTATTTATGTATTGAAAATATACAAATAACTTTTTATCGTCTAATTTTATGTTAAATATGCAAAATTAACGGAATTTTGTTTATATATTTTGTCAATTTTCAAGTCTTAATGCTCAAAATCAATCATTACATATGTAAATATTTTGTTATTTTTTATTCGATTCAACAGAAAATTAGACAGTGTGGGTTATTTGAATATTTTCAATTCATAAGAGGGGCATTGCTCGGTCTTATTGATAAATGGAGGAATTGAGATGAACCCAATAATTAAAGAGATAAAGTAAAATTTTCCCAAAAATTAAAAAGATCTTCATAAATTTTGGTTTTTTTCTCTGGATACATAACACTTGCAAGTTGCAAAAGCTTACAATTTTTTCATCACTAAATAAAAAGTTTAAATTCATGATTGTTGATGCTCTCTATTTTGTCATTAAAGAGGGGTGAAATAGTCTTAATATTTACAAAAGTTGTACGTTTAGTCCTTAATATTTTAAAACGCATGTAATTGGTCCTTAGCATTTTCAAAATCGTGCACTATTAGTCTTTAAGTGTCAAAAACTGAATGCAATTGATTCCTAAAATTTCAAAAAAGTGAGCAATATTAGTCCCTAAATGGTACGATTTATGGACCAATAATCATCATTTTTAGTCCCTAAAGTTTCAAAAATGAGCACTATTAGTTCATAGGAACCAACCGTGCGCGTTTTTTAAATGTTAGAGATCAATTGTGTGTGTTCCAAACATTAAGGACCAAACATGCAACTTGTGTAAACACTAAAGACTAATAGTGTATTAAACCCTTAAAGAGTTTAGGTGATTGATCATGTGTTTATCTAGTTGATCCCATTTCAACATAAATCTAATAAGTAACACCTATAATCTACTAAATTTTGTTTAATAGGTGGTGCAATTTTTGCTTCATAACACATCTTTAAAAATAAAAATAAAAATTTGGCAAAATAATAATGTCTAAATTTTTTTGGGGAAAACAACATTTTTTGAATCTCGTATGTCTCTCTACAAGAGATGAGTTCTATGTCTACAATATGAACATAAGTATTTTTTATATAAAAAAAAATACTTATATGTTCAATAAATTTTGTTCCTTCACTAAGGCCCTCTCTCTTGATAAATGCTTATTCAATTAATTTTATTAAGATTTCTTCTTGGATTTCAATTTGGTTTTGTGATGGTTCTCCAATTTTTACTAATTTTTCCTTTTGGAGTTGATGATTTTTGCCCCAGTTTTTTCATTTAGCTTTTAGCTTATTTTGTTTATGTAAAACTTTTTAAAACTTTACTATTTTTAAGTACAAGTATACTTTAACCAATTTCAACAAAAAAATAAATAAGTTAATAGCTTGTTTTACCTATGTACTGTTTTTTAAAGACTTTACTTTTTTATATAGATACGGGTATACTTTAGCCCACTTTCAATTAAAAAAGCCAAAATAAGCTAATGTCAAGCTGAAAATTAAGAGCTTTTTGCTAGGGAAAGTCATTTTGTAATATTAGAATTAAAACTTCTTGTAACAATTGTGAGTAAGTATCCCTTAGTTCTTTGATTTTTAGTTTAATAATGACTTATTATAGGAGATCTTTGTATTGTTAGTGACTAGAGGGTTAGAATAAGGGTTAAGTCTTTTGATGGTTTCAGGAACATCGTGATGTCTATGGGTCTTATATGGAGGATGCTTGCACAACACAAGTCTGCTACTTTTTATTTCTTTAATTAGTGAATCTTGCCTCTTGAAAAGACAAGATCTAAGTGGACCAAATTTTTTTAAATTTAGCAAAAAAGTAAAACTATCGAGGAGAATTGATTTGTAAACATATCTATTTCTTAAAGAGAGAAGTGTTATTTGATCTAAAAGTCATTTTCAACTAATTCAAAGGATAATATGTCAAAATCCAATTTGTATACTCGAAACATTTTCACAATCGAAACTTAAAAGCATATAAAGTCACTAATCAAAAGTCAAAACTAATTAAGTCAATCTAATAATACTAGATAAGATTTTGACTTAAATAAAGAAAAATCAATAGATAATTAAACTTGTTGTTTTAAGAAAAGAAGGATGAAATACATAGAGTATTGAAAGGACATAATTAATCTTGAAAGAAAATGAATGATGATAACTACTTATGAAATTTTACTCTAATAATATGTGGCCTACAAGCCGGTACAAGTAGAAGCGATTGAAGTGAACAAGAGAGAGAAAAGTCCTTTTGGTGGAGGCCTGCTCCGCCTGGAGCCCATCAAGAAATAGAGAGCTCATTGAGAAATGGACTATACGCGTGAACCGCAAAGGGATAACCGTACTGTTGGTGGTCGAACACTTTGGGCCGTATATTACTATTTCGGTCCCATAGGGCGGGGACCGGACACGAACCAAGAGCCGACACAGTTTGGGAGGTTTTACTCTTACAAGATGACCCGTCATTTTCTTTCATTTATAGGAATGATTGATTATTATTATTATATACGAATTACGTAGGGTTGTCAATGTATTATGTAAAGTGCGGATATTGGAAACAAATACTTTATTATTATTAATAATATCTTTTAGATTATTGACACCTACGTTTGGTTAATCCTAAGCTCCTATCTTGACACGTGTCAGGTCTTTTCTATGTATATGATGTAATATCTATATTATAATATAAAACCGAAACTTTTTTTTACTTTTTGATTGACCTCATAATATTATGCCACATAAGCTTTTGAAATCTCACAATTTTACACATCATTATTTTAATATATATTTTCTAATTGAATATAAATTTTATTCTATAATTAAACCTTCCATTAGAATCTTGACACATCATATTTTTCTTTAATATAAAAAATATATTATTCCATATATACAACACAATCATAATAAATGTCTAATACTAAAATATATTCCATATATAGACACAATATAAATATCTTTTAATAATAATCATAATTATCAATTTTTATCAAGAAGTTCCTTTTTTTTTTCTTATGTATTTCATTTAATTTTTGTTGCTAGGCAATGGAGAAAGGTGGATGGATTTGTTATAATGAAACCACGTGAGCTTGAAATGAGTTATGAAAATTATTTAGATTTGATCATTTAATCATGTGCCTATGTATTTATTTGTCCTTCTTCTTATTTTAAGTATCATTTATTTTATTTTTGGATGGAAACATGATCCATATGGTAAATATAAACATGAATCGTGTCTTATAAAAATTGGATTATATTCAAATTATGCCAAAAAAAAAATTACATTATATTAAATTTTAATTATCCTATGATAAATATACTTTCTTAGTTATTTTTTTAACCAAAAAGTAAGATCTATCCTAAATTTGATCCGTAAAATCTTTTTTATCGATCTTGCCTACAACATTTCGAACTATAAAATAGAAAAAAAAATACATATTAAACAAAAAGAAGCAAAAAGAATCAAAATTAATTTAGATCTTATATTCAATTATTTTCATGTGCATCGTACAAGTTTGCGACTAGTTTGTATCTATTTGAGAAATCAAATTGTAATTAGATATCTAGAAATCAAATTGTTTGGTTACTGAGGAAAGGTCACCAAATTGTTTCCCCAAATTAGTCATTTTCCCTACTTTGGCCCCACAATTCTGATTCTTATAAACTCTCATAAAACTCCTTGTTTGTTTATGTATTGTGATAAATTAAAATTTTAATATGTTACCAACCAAAAATAGCACAAGGACGGTCATGGTGAGAATATTAAATTATTAATGATGATGACAAATACGACATTAGAAAATATCATGAGAATGTCCATTTTTTATTGGATTAACCATGCAACAGTTAGATTTCCTTAAATTTATTTGTTAACCAGTTTTATAAATTAAGAATACTTTTCTAAAGTGTTAATTTTAGATCTAAAGTACAATGATAACCTAACATAATTACATTTTTTTTGATAAAACCTAACATAATTACATGTTGTATTTGAAACGCAATCTCTTATAAACTCTCCAAATATCCCATCAAGCTAAATTCTCTTTTTTGTTTTATTTGAGGTGGAAACTTACTAAATCACTGAATCACACCATGAAAAATAGCCCTTTCCATCCCTGAAATGCAACCTTCGTAATCAAACAATCAAAAAAAAAAAAAAAACCTTCGTAATCAAGAAAATTTTGATTGACCCTGACGTTACATAGCTACTAGCTAGGTCACGCCTAGTCTTTACCTTGCTTTTTCTTGCAATCAATCGGCAAGGCCCTGGCCCAACAAGCGTCATACGGTGCACTGTTAAGGACTAACCAAATATATTGGGCCATGCATCCCCTGAATATACGCATTAGGCTTTCTGATTTACTACTATGAAGTAGGAACTCTTCTTTTTTCTTTTCAATTAGTCGTAAACTTGTGAGAAAAATAATTGAATATAAAATCTAAATTAATTTTGATTCATTTTACTTCTTTTTGTTGAATATGTATTTTTTTCTATTTTGTAGTTCGAAATGTTATATGCAAGATCGATAAAAGAGATTTTACGGATCAGATTTAGAACAGATCTTACTTTTTGATTAAAAAAAATAACTAAGAAAATATATTTATCATAGGATAATTAAAATTTAATATAATGTAATTTTTTTTGGCATAATTTGAATAGAATCCAATTTTTATAAGACACGATTCATGTTTATATTTACCATATGGATCATGTTTCTATCCAAAAATAAAATAAAGGATACTTAAAATAAGAATAATGACAAATAAATATATAGGCACATGATTAAATGATTAAACCTAAATAATTTTCATTACTCATTTCAAGCTCACGTGGTTTCATTATAACAAATCCATTCACTTTTCTCCATTGCCAGCAACAAAAATTAAATGAATTACATAAGAAAAAAAAAATGAAATTTTGATAAAAATTGATAATTATGATTATTATTAAAATATATTTATATTGTGTCTATATATGGAATATATTTTAGTATTAGACATTTATTATGATTGTGTTGTATATATGGAATAATATATTCTTTATATTAAAGAAAAATATGATGTGTCAAGATTCTAATGGAAGGTTTAATTATAGAATAAAATTTATATTCAATTAGAAAATATATATTAAAATAATGAGGTGTAAAATTGTGAGATTTCAAAAGCTTATGTGGCACAATATTATGATGTCAACCAAAAGTAAAAAAAGTTTCGGTTTTACCCCACGTCTCTCCTCCACAGGGTCTATAAAGCTAGTTTTTTTTCTTGACGGAACGATCCTATTTGCAAGCAACAGAAGAAGAGGGTCATACGCATGGTAGAGTATTATGAAAGCTAGGGACATTATTATCAATGGTGCATGTTGGAGGGTTGGAGATTGATCCAAGATTAAAATCTGGAACCATAGGTAGCTACCCGAGCCAAATCACCGAAAGATCCTATCCCCAACCCCTGACTCCTTACAGAATAGTACAGTATCAGAATTGATATTACACACGGCACAAAGATGGAACTCGAAATTGATTGATTGTTTGTTTCTTCCATATGATGCTACTGCCATTAAAAGCATCCCACTGAGTGAACATAGACATCCTGATAAACTTTTCTGGCCTGGTTAAAAGACAGGGCAATATACAGTAAAGAGCGGGTATCAGTTCTTAATGGAGAAAGAACAAAATCATGTGCCTGGTGCGTCGAACCAAGCAACCATGAAACAATTGTGGCATGAGATCTAGTCCCTCAAAGTTCCAAAGAAGATTAAGATGTTTTTGTGGCGAGCTACCAAAGAATCACTTCCCACCAAATATAATTTAGCAAAGAGAAAAGTCTTGCCATACCCGGTTTGCAACATGTGCAAATCGGAACATGAGGATGCTCTTCATGCACTATGGCCATGCCTTCTCATACAGGCAGCCTGTACAACCGAAGAATGGTTCTATCCTGTTAGAGCAACCCAACTCCAGGATTTCACCAACCTCATCAATAGGGTTCTCAATGTGGTAGATAACCTAAAGAGGGAGAAGTTTGGAGTTATTTGTTGGGCCCTATGGCATTG
This sequence comes from Fagus sylvatica, assembly GCA_907173295.1. Taxonomy (NCBI): domain Eukaryota; kingdom Viridiplantae; phylum Streptophyta; class Magnoliopsida; order Fagales; family Fagaceae; genus Fagus; species Fagus sylvatica. The sequence continues at coordinate 30,127,319 of OU015770.1, forward strand.
TCGGAATAAATATCGCCTCAACAGACCTATGGAGAATGTCAATCAGATCAATACTTTTGCGCAGGGCTATCTGGACGAATTCACTCAGTGCAACAATCGAAATGATCCCCTCCCTGTGTCCCGAACCTAGATCAAGTGGAAAGCTCTGACTTCCGGCCACTACAAGTTCAAGTTTAATTATGATGGTGCAGTGTTTCGAGGCAAAGATAAAGCTGGACTGGGAGTTGGGTTCAAGATGCTAAGGGCCTACTAATGGCTTCCCTCGTTCATAAAATTATGTACCCTCAATTGGTGGAGGCCGTAGAATCTTTAGCGGCCAAACGAGTGGTTCAATTTGCCTTGGAAATTGGGATTAGTGAAGGTGAGTTTGAAGACGTCAGAGCATTATCTTCTAACCTTGCGAGGGTCCAGTTCAACCATATCAAGTGTTAGGGAAATTCTGTAGCCCACGCATTAGCTCGTCATGCATAACACTATGCTGACCTTGAAGTGTGGATGGAGTCTGTTCCTCCCACACTAGAACATTTGTTATCTCTTGATTTTCTTTCTCAATTAAATAAGCTTATCTTTCTTTAAAAAAAAAAAAAAGAAAAGGTTATGGGCATGTTTGCTAACTATGTTTCAAAACATGTTTTTGTGTTTGTAAAACAAAAAATGCGGGCCCCACACCAAAAAAATCATGTTTAGCACACTGTTTTCAGTTCAGTTTTACAAAACAAATTGGTTAGAACTACGGGCCCTACATTGTTTTGCCAAACATTTGTAAAGATTTCAAACCAAATATGTGGGATCCATTTTGAATTTTATAACCTGTTACAGTACAAAGATTACGAAGCGAATATTTTGTGGATAAAGTTTGCTCCTATTGACGTGAATCCACTTGTTGGTCAATTTTATTACTTTATAAATTTATATAGGTGGTGAAATATCTTTTTTATTTTATTTTTATCAAAGATAAAAATTCTTAATTTATTTCTAATCTAATTTTTATAAAGAGCCTTGTAGAGAGATAAGTCAATTGGAAGAGGGGAACACCACTATGTCTAATGTTGAGTGGATATATGTAATAATCTTGTTCCCACAAGACAGGAAGAAGATAATACAAATTGAATAATTCTGTTTATTACTTGATTAGTTTTATTTTAAACTTTTTGTCTGGTAAAAAGCCGATATTATTTTTCTGAATATTTGATTTGAAATTTCTTTTTTCTTTTATTTCTTTTTTTAATTCTAATTCACATGATAAATCGATATGCTTGTACCTTCCAAGTTTTTATTTTTATTTTTTATTTTTTTTATAATTTGTAACCTCCTTGTTCTTTTTGAAAGGTAAGAAATCATGATGATGAAGTTTTGAGTGGCTCCAAGCAAAATGACCTTTTAGCTCAATCCAATTTAACAGAGCCTATGGTTGTGGTCCATGCCTTAAAACTTCTTAATGATGTACGATGCAGTAGCAGCCGGCTCCACCAAGTTTCCAACTGGTTGTTCTAACTTTTAACTTCTTCCTGGCCTGATTACGAACCAGAGTTTAACTTGGCACAGCCAGTTCTATTTTCAAGGTTGTAATTTAGGATCCCACAAAGAAACCTCCAAAAAAATGACAAAAAAGATTTTATTTAACTTCAGACGAGCAAGAAACCAATGTAAGTGGGTTTTTTTTTTTTTTTCATGTACTATTGAAGCAGTTTACAATCACCATGAAGTGTATGTTCTTTTTTCTTTTCTCGTTTGGGTGCGAGTTTTGAGAGGATACCCTCTTTCTTACCAAAAGAGTTTTTCACAACAATAAAAACAATAAAAAAGAAGAGAGAGACACAGAGCTTTTCACAAAATGTGCAAAATTCTAATCTTGATATCGTATCGTTTATACTAAAAACTAAAATAGATAAAAAAATAAAATAAAATTATGAATTTAACTATTTAATGGTTATTCTAACAATGATGCTGAATGGATAATTTTAAAAGTTTATTAAATATGTATTTATGGGAAACACTAATAAAAAAAGCATTTTTATTTTTATTATTTTTTTTTTTTATGACAAAAAAAGCTTTGGTTTTATGACTTTATCATATAGGTTTTTATATATGTAGCACTTTTATGATATGGTTTAAATTAATAAGAACCACAGTCCGCAGCTTGTTATATAATAAAAACTTCTAAGAAAGTACTACGATAATTATTTCAATAAATTATTAAAATAAATATTTCAGTTTGAGAAAAATATTAATTTGCAACAAGAGTGCTTCAGCCTTAACTACAAAGCCATTATCCTTAGTTTCTGAGTAGCTATGGTTGGAAGACTACCTTGCTTCTGTTACTTCCCTTGTACAATTTGATCTCCCACAATTAAAAAAAAAAAAAAAAAAAAAAAGATATTTCAAACCCTCCCCTCCCTCCCCCCCGCCGCGCGCCCCAACCCCAAAAAAGGCTTAGTCTGTAGACATTGGGCCATTATACTTGCGAGTTGTAGCTCATACAAGATTTCAAATGTGCAATCAACGGTAGTTGAAGTTAAGCTCATTAGACTCTTAACTTCAACTCGAGCGTCATCCAAGAGGCTGAATCTTTGTCCTGACCGGGCCATTTCAACCCTTTAATTTAAACTTGTGTAAGTTTAAAAAATTATAGGTAACTTTTTTTTTCGAAATTCATTTCAATCCTTATTGGGATCATTTATTCGTCTTGCTATGCGGTAAAGTCTGATTGGGCATCTTCATTGACCTGGGTTCTAGTTTGGGAAGTTGAGTGTACTATTCACCTCACCACAATAATAACAAAGGCTAACGATGCATCTTGAACGAATTCAGCCACTCTGTCAACAACAAAAGAAGAAAATGATAAAGTCTCCAACAACTCATAATAGCAAGAAATCATGCAAAGAAAATAATTCATAGAGGTAAATTAAGAGTGTAGTAATGGAGAAGAAAACGAATTCCCCATTTGTACACATGGTTGTTACCAAAGATGATTGTCCCATTTGCTGGATGGTTTTTCAGAGTTGTTGTGCAGGTTGTATAAGTTGTTGGGTATGTATTTGAGTTGTTTTATATGAGTTGTAGTTGCAGCATGTGTTTAGTAGCTACCAGATGTATTTCTATTTGAGTTTTTTGCTTGAATACAAAAGCTTTTTCTCTCTAAGAGCATTACCAACCATGTAGGCAAAACAATGTTTGAACCAAAATATGATTAATGAACCCCAAAAACCACTCCCGTTAGTCTAGCAACACGTTAGGCAAACTAACTATAAGCTACAGTTTTTTTAAAAAAATATTGATTGAGATGTATTTTTCTACAACTTTTTTTTTTTTGAGTGAAAATGGTTGGGGAAGCAGCAATGTCGCAATTTCTATGGAAACAAAATCATGGGTTGGAATTGAAGTTGATTTTTTCTATGGAAAAAAATTGAATAAATAAAGAATGAAAAATAATAATATTTAAATGGAATAGACATAGAGAGGGTGATGTAGGTGTATGTGCATAGTAATATTGTTTAAATAAAAATAAAATAAAAAATAAAAAAAGGTAGGACTTTAAACTTAGATTTAACTAGTCGCAAACCAGTGCGATGCACGGAAAAATTACTTAAAATAAAATCTAAAGAATTATTGGTCGAAATATGATTTTTTTAATCTTTTAGATTTTGTCTAAATTTGAAAATTGATAATTATTAAAAGAAATTTATTATTATTGTATTTATATATAAAATATATTATAATATTAGGCATTTATTATGATTGTGTTTATATATGGAACTATATATTGTTTCTATTAAAGAAAATATAATGTGTCAAGATTCTAATGAGATGTTTACTTATAGAATAAAATTTAAATTCAATTAAAAAATATATATTAAAATAATGAGGTGTAAAATTGTGAGACCTCAAAAGCTTATATGGCGCAATATTATGAGGTCAACCAAAAGTCAAATGAGCTTTGGTTTTATATTATAGTATAGATTAAACTCTAAAAAGCCTAATGTGTGGATGCTCTAATTTGTTGACACCAACTATAGAGTTTAAAATGTAATTTATCCTAAATATCAATTTCTCTAAATAAATTTTAATTAAATTAGACAAGTTTTATTTTCTACAAAATCTTCAATTTTAATTTATTAATACTTATTAATTAACTGTCTTGAGGAAAAAAAAAAAAAAAAAAAAAACAATCAATATGTAAGTAGTTTGAAATAAGTTACTAATTATGAAAGACAAATCAATCTCTAGTGAATGGCTTTCAAATCGGCAGGACCCATCATTCCTAGTCAGCCCCCGATGAAGATAGACATTGATCGTGATGCATGGATAACTCTATCAATTAACTAATTATGATTTGCTTGATCTTGACCCATAATCTTTTCCTTAGCAAGTGATTGTGACCCATGGCTCATCCTACAATTAGCCTCATGTCATGCCCAACAAAATGTCTTAAAACTCCTTTACAAATAGGATCCATTTCTCCAAACTTTCCTGGGCTCAACCAAGCAATACAGTTCATGGCTTGAGGCACTATCCATTTTTAAAAGCAACCATTGACTTATGTCGATGTTATTTAAAATTAAAAATTAAAAATAAATAAAATAATAATAATACAAAACTCTTTTTTTTTTTTCAATTGTTAATTAAAATATGATCCATTTCTCCAAACTTTCCATAAGGGAGAAAAAAATCAAAATCTTCTTGGAACACTAGTCTGTAATTAAGGGCAAGCAACCAAAAGAAAAAGCCAAGCATGTGAGCCATTGGAGTATACCTGCACACAGTATTACTAAAATCAGTAGTGATGCTGCAGTGGGAAAAAACCATTTTGTGTTATCTATTGTAGCGAGAGACTGGAGAGGGAACTTGGTGTTTGCTCATTCCAAGAAAGCTCACACCAATGTCTTTGTCCAAGTAGAAGCAAAGGCTTTTCGCTGGGCAATTTGGGTGGCTTCTCAGTGTAATTTGCAGAAGGTAGCCATCGAAGAGGATTCAAAGATTTGTTTGGAAATAATCATCGAAAAATGTCTTGAGATCCTTTGGAAAATTGATGTTGTTAACTTTAGAGAGAGAAGCACAGAAACACAGAGAGAATAATATGTGTATTGAGTATTCAGAATAAACATGTACAAGCAAAAGACTATATATAGGCCTAAACTAGGGTACAGTATAGTAAATACATAGGAAACCCTAAACTAGTATAATAACAACGGTATATACATATGCTAACATCCCCCCTCAAACTCAAGGTGGTCTGACAGAAGCCATCTTGAGTTTGGAAATAAGATCACAAAAACAACCAGGAGGAAAGGACTTTGTAAAGATGTCAACAATCTGATCAGATGAGCTAACTGGAAGAAGACATAAGATGCCAGCAGACAGATGATGACGCACAAGATGACAATTAATCTCAATATGCTTGGTGCGCTCATGGAAAATATCATTATGCGTAATCTGAATAGCACTATGGTTGTCACAATGTATGACAGTCGGCAAAGAATGTGTAAGACCCATATCTTCCAACAGCCAGCGAAGAGCAAGAAGTTTAGAGATAGTATCAACCAGAGTACGGTACTCTACCTCAGTGCTAGAGCGAGACACAATATGTTGTTTCTTACTGCGTCAGGAAATAAGAGAGTCCCCCAAAAAGAAACAAAAGCCAGTAGTGAGCAGAAAAGTGAAAACCATGAAACATTATATCCTTCATATTGCGGAGAATGTGAATCACTGCAGCATAGTTTGTATAAGAGTATTAGAGAAGCAGGGATTTCAAATGAGAACTGATGACTACATGAGCTGCACACACGTGGGCATTCACTTAACAGTTGTTGCTCTTATCTTGAACAGCTGGTGGTCAAAGAGTCAACCACCCCACGTGTGTGTAACTGAACAAGAAGTCTAAATCTGCTTTAGATATAGTTGTAGTCTGTTAGAATTAGTTAGATAATGTAATTATAAATACTCACTATCAATGTACATTTCATGACAGTAAAGAATATACAAGTTTTATCAATTCTCTCTAGAATTCTCTATTTGTTCATGGTATCAGAGCATACATAATCCAGCCATGGCTGATTGATCTTCAATATTTCTTCCCTCCAAAATTCTTCCTTGTCTTCATATTCTTCCTTCAAATTCTCATCTTCTTCTCTTTTCTTTCCTTCATACCAGAAACCATGAGTTCCCATTCAAACACAACCCCTATGATTCTACTCTCTAACATCACAAATCTAGTCTCGGTGAAACTGAATCAGACTAATTATATGCTATGGAAATTTCAGATTACCTCCACTCTCAAAACCTACAAACTTCTTGATGTTGTTAATGGTTCTTATCCTTGCCCAGAAATGTATATCAGAGACACAAATGGTGCTGCAACAAGTGTTGTGAATCGAGATTTCATTCAGTGGGACACAAAAGATCAAGCTTTAATTTCCATGATCAGTGCTACATTATCCCCATCAGCACTTGCCTTAGTCATTGGTCAGAAATCTGCCAAAAGTGTTTGGGACACCTTGGAGAAACGCTTCACTTCATTTTCAAGATCTAACATTTTGAGTCTCAAGAGAGATCTGCATAGCATCAAGAAAAACAGTGATAGTATCAATGTTTATATGCAGAAAATCAAAGAATGTAAAGACAAGTTAGAAGCTGTGGGAGTCTTTGTAGAAGATGAAGAGCTATTACATATAGTTCTTAATAGTTTACCTACTGAGATGTATCCATTTTGTAATGCAATGAGAACTCGAAATGAGCCTATTGGTCTTGAAGAACTTCATGTTTTTATCAATGCAGAAGAAAAGTCCCTCAAGAATAATTCTGACTCTTCAAAAGAATCCATGCAACACTTGGCTATGCTTGGCACTGGACCCAAATCTGGCACTGGCACAAGTAATCCTAATTCTCCACTCATTTAGTTTAATGCTCAGTCTCATAAAGGAGGAAGAGGAGGAAGATATAATAACTTTAGAGGCAGAGGGGGTCACAATTTCAATAACAGAGGAGGCTTTAACCCAAACCCAACAGCCTAGCAATTTTCACAATACAACAATCAATACAACAGTCCCTCTTTTCAATCTTCTTCAAGACCCACTTGCCAGATCTGCTATAAGATGGGACACACAGCAATTGATTGCTACCACAAGATGGACTTTGCTTTTCAAGGAAAGCATCCACCTCCAAAGCTTGCAGCAATGGCTTTCTCCTCAAATGCATCCACCTCAAATTGTTAGGTTTTTGATACTGGTGCCACGGATCACTTTACACCCGATTTAGCCAACCTGCAACTGATGAACTTACCTATCACACATATTGGTAATACCCAACTTAAAGCTTCCAAACACATATTTCATCTTAGACATACCCTTAGAGTCCCTCACATGAAATCTAATCTCTTATCTGTTTTTAGATGCTGCAAAGATAACAATTGTAGTTTTCTTTTCGATGCATCTAAATTTTCCATTCAGGACATACCTTCGGAGAAAGTCCTCTACAAGGGCCTCAGTGAAGCTGGTCTCTATCCAATCTATGGTGATATTTTCAAGCACAAGTCTCCTCCCTCAGTGTCATACAAGTCAGCATTCCACTCCTCTGTCAAGTCAAGTTCTGCATCATTCAAGTCAACCTTCCACTCCTCTGTCAAGTCAGGTTCTTCAAGCATTACAGCTTCATCCTCCGCTTGGCACTCTAGACTTGGTCATCCACACTCCAAAATTCTACATACTATGTTACATAATCTTCCTGTATAAACTATAGATAATACATCCTCTCCCAATTCTTTTTGTAAACATTGTGCTTTAGGCAAAATGACACAATTATCTTTTCCTATTTCTTGTACTCACACCACTAAGCCCCTTCAACTTGTTCACAGTGATGTCTGGGGGCCAACACCAATTACTTCAATAAATGGTACTAGATATTATGTCTCCTTTGTTGATGATTTCTCTAAATTCACATGGTTTTTCCCTCTTAAGCACAAATCTCAAGTTCTATCCACTTTTATTCACTTCAAATCCACAATTGAAAATCTTCTAAATCACAAACTTAAAGTTCTTAGAACTGATTGTGGGGGAGAGTATACAGATTCTGCTTTTCAAGACTATTGTTCTACACATGGTATTTTCCATCAGTTTTCTTACCCACATACACCTCGACAAAATGGGGTGGCCGAGAGGAAACATAGACACATAGTCGAAACCTCTCTTTCTTTAATTTCTCAATCTTCTTTCCCATTGTCCTACTGGCCATATGCCTTTGCTACCTCAGTTTTTCTCATAAATAGACTTCCTACTCCTAAACTCCAACTCAAATCACCTTGGGAAGTACTTTTTCATTCTCCTCCAGATTACTCTTCTTTCAAAACCTTTGGTTGTTCATGTTTTCCACTCTTAACATCTTATAACAAATACAAACTTGAATTCAAATCCCAAGAATGCATTTTCTTGGGCTATGCCACTCACTCTAAAGGCTATTTTTGTCTTGATCCCACTCACAACAAACTCATTGTCTCTAGACATGTCATCTTTGATGAAAGTTCTTTTCCCTTCTCAAAATCCAATTCATCTTCATCATCTTCTACATCTTCTCCTTCACCAACTAATACTTGGCTTAGCTCTATCCTTTATTTTACTACATGCTGCCATCCATCCATCTTAGGACCTATTCCCCAAACTCAGTCACCTACTTCTCAACCATCCATCTTAGGTTCCATTCCACAACCTGCAACCAATCCTACAGAATCCACTTCTATCCCACAACTAACATCTTCTGTTCAACCATCTCATACTTCTATGCCCTTAGAATCTGATCCTTCTATATTACCCATCACAGAACCATTACCATTACCCGCTTCCCTTTCACCTCCAACCATTCCCACCATACCTGCAACCAATACACATCCCATGAAAACCAGACTCAAATCTGGTATATCCAAAAAGAAAATAGCATTTACCTCCAACAAACCTGATTACCTAGATGTTGAACCTCCATCCTTTTCAGTTGCCAGTGCCCTCACTCCTTGGATTACAGCTATGAAGGATGAGTTCTCTGCCTTACATAGACAAGGTACTTGGACTCTTGTGCCTCCTGCTCCTTCTCAAAATATTGTGGGCTGCAAATGGGTATACAAGGTCAAACGAAATGTAGATGGGTCAGTATCAAGATACAAGGCCAGACTAGTGGCCAAAGGCTTCCATCAACAGGCTGGTTTAGACTATGATGAAACATTTAGCCTTGTAATTAAACCCACTACAGTGCGTATTATACTAACCTTGGCAGCTCACTTTGATTGGCCCCTTCGTCAGCTGAACATTAGCAATGCATTTCTTCAAGGCTATCTCAAAGAGGATGTCTTTATGGCTCAACCACAGGGGTTTGTTGATCATTCCAAGCCTGATTATGTCTGCAAGCTCCACAAATCCTTGTATGGGCTCAAGCAAGCACCCAGGGCCTGGTTTGAACGGTTTACATCTCAACTCGAGACTCTAAGCTTCACTGCCTCTACTGCTGATCCATCCTTGTTCATCTACAAATCCAAGCATGACACACTTTATCTTCTACTCTATGTAGATGATATAATAATTACTAGTACTTCTCCAACTCTTGTAACCACTCTCATTTCCAATTTACAAACCACCTTTGAGGTCAAGGATCTTGGCCCTCTCCATTATTTTCTTGGTCTTCAACTTCAGTATCATGATCATGGTTTCTCAGTCCATCAAACAAAATATGCCACAGACCTCTTAAATCGGTTCAACATGTTCACCTACAAACCAAGCTCCACACCATACTCCTCAGTTTCTCGCCTCACTAAGAGTCAAGGCACTACTCTTTCTAACCCTACTCTCTTCAGAAATCTGGTAGGAGCTCTCCAATATTTGACCTTTACTCGACCAAATTTGAGCTTTGCAGTGAATCAAGTATGCCAGTTTATGCACTCTCCCACTGATATTCATATGATAGCTACCAAACGCATCTTAAGATATCTCTGTGGCACATTACACTGTGTTTTTCTCTTTCAGCTTGGCTCTCTCTCTCTTCAAGCCTATGTTGATGCTAATTGGGCTAGTGACCCACTAGATCGCTGGTCCACCTTTGGATATGTGGTATTCCTTGGTTCAACACCCATCACTTGGGTTTCCAAGAAACAGTGCACCATCTCTCGGTCCTCTACCAAAGCTGAATATCGCAACCTTGCTTCCGCTATTGCTGAGGTCTTTTGGATTCGTATAGTTCTTAAGGATTTGGGGATTTTCATACCTGATCCTCCTCTTCTTTGGTGCGACAATCTCTCTGCCCTTGCTCTCGCTTCGAACCCAGTATTTCACGCCCTCACCAAACATATCGAGGTTGATTACCATTTTGTCAGAGAGAAAGTGGTTTGCCGCGATGTTGTCGTCAAATTCATCTCCACGATTGACCAACTCACTGATATACTCACTAAAGGTCTTCCCTCTAGCAGCTTCTCTCGCCTTCGTGACAATCTCTTGCTCCCTTTCAGGCTACCATAGCTTACGGGGGAATATAAGAGTATTAGAGAAGCAGGGATTTCAAATGAGAACTGATGACTACATGAGCTGCACACACGTGGGCATTCACTTAACAGCTGTTGCTCACTTAACAACTGTTGCTCTTATCTTGAACAGCTGGTGGTCAAAGAGTCAACCACCCGACGTGTGTGTAATTGAACAAAAAGTCTAAGTCTAAGTCTGCTTTAGATATAGTTGTAGTCTGTTAGAATTAGTTAGATAATATAATTATAAATACTCACTATCAATGTACATTTCATAACAGTAAAGAACATACAAGTTTTATCAATTCTCTCTAGAATTCTCTATTTGTTCAGTGTGTAGAGTGGGAAGCAGCCAAGAATTGACTCACCAAATGGACAACATGAGCAATATCAGGGCAGGTCATAGTGAGATAGACTAAGTTGCAAACAAGTTGACGATAGAGAGTGGCATCACTAAAAGGTGCGTCATCCAAGGGAGTTAGGCGAGCATTCATCTCAAGGGGTGTAAAAACAACTTTAGTGTCAGTTAGGCCAACACAAGATAACAAGTCAGAGGCATACTTGGCCTGAGAGAGATAATATCCAGTGGAATCAAAAGAAACCTCAAGGCCTAGAAAGTAGCTCAGATGACCAAGATCCTTCATCTCAAATTATTGGTAGAGAAATTGCTTAAAATCAGAAATGCCAGAGTGATCGTCCTCAGTAATGATCATGTCATCAACATATAGTAGAAGAAGAATCATAACCTTATCAGATCGGCAGATAAACAAAACAATATTGTATCATGGGGACTGGATGAGAAGCCAAACTGATGCACAATACTGCTAAACTTGGCAAACCAAGCTCGAGGAGCTTGCTTAAGACCATAAAGAGCACGACGAAGAAGGCAAACTTTGTTAGGATAGTCTGAATAACCTGGAGGTGCCTGCATATAATCTTCTTCAATGAGATCACCATTTAAAAAAACATTCTTAACATCCATCTGAAAAAAAAGGCCACTGATGAATTGCAACAATAGCAAGAAGATTGTGAACAGAGGTAATACGAGCAACATGGACAAAAGTCTCCTCATAGTCAATCTCATATTCCTAAGTATATCCCTTAGCAACAAGATGAGCCTTACACTGTTCAATAGTTCCATAAGATTTGGTCTTAATCTTGTAGACCCACTTACAATCAATGGCAGATTTACCACAGCAAATCAACCAAATTATCCCTTAGCAACAAGACGAGCCTTACACTGTTCAATAGTTCCATAAGATTTGGTCTTGATCTTGTAGACCCACTTACAATCAATGGCAGATTTACCACAGCAAATCAACCAAATCCCAAGTGTGAGTCTTCTCCAAAGCCTGAAGTTCCTATCATTTCTTGCTGCCAAAGAGAATTAGTACAGGCCTCATGATAGATGTGAGGCTCATGAAGGGAAAGCACAGCTGAAAAACAAGAATAATCACGCCAATGAGCAAAAGGTGCTCTTACCTGGTCAGAGCAACAAGGGGGAGGGGAGGAGAGGAGTCTAATCAATGACAAGATCCACGGGCGGTACAAGTTCTTGGGGAGAAACTGAAGAGTCAGTAGGAGGAGGAGCAGGCGAAGCAGTAAGAGGAAGGTCAGAAGTCTGATCAAGGACAGAATCCACAGCTAGTGGAGGTGCTAGAGGAGTAGCAAGAGGAAGGTCAGAAGTTAGATCAAGGACAAGATCCACAGCTGATGGAGGTGCTAGAGGAGAAACCGGAGAATCAACAGGAGGTATAGGAAGAATTATAGAAGGGTCTAGAGACTAGAGAGGTATCATGAGGAAACAAAGGCAGTAATGGATTAGTAAAAAAGAAAGGGGTGGAACAAGCTTTAAACTTGGAAAGGGAATTGAATGTGGTATGTTCCCAGAAAAAAACATGACGAGAAATGCGAAGACGTTGAGAGATAGGATCCCAACAACGATAACATTTGTGTTCAATCCCATACCCAAGAAATCAACACAGACGAGATCGAGGTTCTAATTTGGAATGTTCATGTGGTTGAAGTAAAACAAAGCATGCATAACCAAAGATGCGAAGAGAAGAATATTTTGGAGAGTTGAGGATGGAAGACGGTTGATGCTGTAGACAGCAGTGAGGGCAGTTTCCCCCAAAAAACACTCAGGACATGAGGCAGAAATGAGGAAAGCCCTAACAGAGCCAAGTATGTGGCGGTGTTTGCGTTCAACCCTACCATTTTGCTGAGATGTTTCTACACATGAATGCTAAATAATGGTGCCTTGTGTGTGAATGAAATCCAAGAATTGAGAGTCTCTATATTCCATGGCATTATCAGTGTGGAAGACTTTAATGACTTTTGAAAACTATGTGGAAATCATTTGGGCAAAGGTACGATAGATTTGAGCTAATTCAGAGCGGTTGTTCATAAGGTAGATGTATAATGTTGTTTTCTTAGCAGTATAAAGTAAATTCAGTAGGAAAATATTCACCACCTCTATCACTACGAAGAATTTTGATTTTTCTATCCTTTTGATTTTCAACCATGGATTTATAACATTAAATTTATCAAAGGCTTCATATTTACTTCAAATTAAATATACATATGTATATCTTGAACAATCATAAAAAAAAGTAATAAAAAATTTATTTCCTCCTCTAGGCAAACCCATTAAGTTCACAAACATCAAAAGGCACAAGTTCTAGTAATTGTGAATTTCTATTAATTTTAGGGAAATGTTTCTTTGTCATTTTTGCTTGAATGCAAATTTCACATTTAGCACTATGATCATGATTATATGAAATCAAATCATGCTTGGACATAAACTTTACAGATCTAAAACTCAAATGTGCTAAACGATTATGCCACAAAGTAGAAGACTCAACAATTTAAGCAAAGTTAGAAATTATTTTATTAATGCTAAGTTTATACATGTCGTCACAAGAATATTCCATCCCAACAATCACTCCTCCCTTAGATAGAATCAGGTTGTCAAACTTAGTTACAGTCTTAACACTTTTTTTACAAAGCAAATTTGCAAATACAAGATTTTTCTTAATATGAGGAACATAGAGTACATTAACAAGAATGAATTTCTTTCTACAAGTAAATTAAAGTTCAACAGTTCCTTTTCCTTCAACCTTTGTAGTATCGTGATTTCCCATCAGTAATTGTTGTCCAACCATTGCATCTTCATAATTCTTAAATTGAGATTTGTTGTTGCAAACATGAATAGTAGCGCTAGTATCATACCACCATTCAAGAGATTTTTTTTTTCTTTTTCTTTTTTTCGCTCAACCATGTCTAATTCAAAAATCATGCCTATATGCATTTTAAAAATCATGGCTACAATTTCAGAAGTCTCATTTTTTACCAGATTTTCATCATTAGGAACTTTATGATCATCTTTCTTTTGTTTCTTCTTGTTCCTTCACTCATGCTTAAGATGTCCTTTCTTTCCACAATTGTAACACATTTTTCTTTTCTTATTGGTACTATTGTTGGAGGAATTGATGTCATTAAATTGTCTCTTATTCCATCCACCAGAGTGATTTTTTGAATCAACATAATTCACTTTAGAGCTATTCGTGGCAAAAAAGATCTTATCACAAATTCAAGTTTCCTCTTCAATTCGTAAATGTTTTGGAATTTTCTCTATAGTGAAATATTTTGTTATATGCATCAATTTCTTTCTATAATCATTCCAACTAGGAGGAAGTTTGCCAATAATAGCACCAACTTGCATAGTGTCAAAAACAACCACTTTAAGATCTCTAAATTTATTTACCAGAGTTTGCAACTCATGAACTTGATCCATGACAGAACCCTTAAAAATTCAACATATTTCATGATAAGGAATTTATTTGCACCTTACTTTTCATACTTGAATTCTAAAGCCTCACAGAATTTCCTTTCGTGACTTTATTGATGTGAACAAATCATGCAGACGATCAGAGAGTGTTTTGAATATGTCCTATGCGTAGACTTCATCTTGCTTTCTACCTTAATTTGATCATTATCATTATCAGTTGCATCAAGAAGTTTTGGTAGATTCAAATCCAAAACATATGCAATAAGCGAGTGAAATTCGTCCCATCAAACCTATCCAAATTCACGAAGTCTTGATTCAAACAACTCTGAGGTATGAATAACATTTTCTAACGAAATTATTTTTTTCACCTCCACTAAAACGCTATATCACGCCACGCTTGCATGTGCGTGTACTAGAACCACATGTTCATATAATCACTTTCTTGATTTATTTGTTGGTATTTATGTCACATTATAATTACATTATTATTATTATTATTATTGTTGGTATTTGACCGCAACTTGAACCAAACCAAAATGTATAAATGAAAAGTTTTTTATATTTTGGTCAATATCATCACGATTGAGTAATTGAATAGTTTCAAAACTTTGTTTCAAAGAGTAAGTTCTTTCTACAGTTTTTATTGTATAATTTGAGAGAAATGAAATGTTTGAAAAAGTTGTTTTCTTATAAATTTTATTTTGTGGAACTAAAGGTAAATTTCAATTCTGCCAATTTTTATTTGAACTAACATTTGTTATGCTAACTTTTTTTTTATTAACTGTATCACTCTTAGAAGACATCTGAGACCTAGAGCTATATTTAAACTTGTTCCGCTAGCTTGAGATAGTCTTTCAGTGGTTTTTTCATAATATTTTGCAGGAATTAATTCTTTTTTAATACAATTTGAATCAGCTCCTGAGTCTAACAAAGCAACAATAGAAAAATAATATTCTTTATTGACTACAATTTGAATTTTAGTATACCATTTTTGAAATAATACTTTATCTATTAAATTTATGAAAAGGTCAATAGAATTTGATTTAGTTGAGAATTATTTTTCATCATCTCCTTGTAATTTGTCTTCTAGTTCTCGAATAATGGGAGTTTGTCTTATATAATTATTTTCTAATTTTAAAGCTAATAGTTCTTGGGTAAATTGTTCATATGCAATTTGAGAATTAGTCCTAATTTCTCTAATTTCTTGTTTTATGGAATTTATCTCTAGTTGAAGATCTTGAATTGTAATTTGAGCTTTTTGTGTTTTAAACATATCTGAAATATTAGTATAATTATATTTTGTTTTATCTGTTTTTGTTAATGGGGTAATTTGATGATCTGTTTAGGAGATTTTCTTTAGAGACATATCCAGAACCTCAATTATGGAGCAGTCCAACTACAAAAGAGTATACTGCCTACTATAAACTCCATGTAAATGAAATTCTTGAAGAAGAAGACTACACCTACTACGAAAATGAAGAAAATGAAGAAGATTATGACTTTGATGAAAAAGCTCTCCACAATATGGACACTTAGATTGTCGACATCATCTCAGCCGTTGATCTCAAATTACATAAGATTCCTGACAAGATGCAAAGTAAATTACTTTCGGCATAAAAGAAAAGCTCCAGACAAGTTTCAAATTATTTTCAGAATGACAAGATTTACTGCTAGATTCCTGACAATTTTTAAAGCAAATTATTGATAGGATTTCAAATTGACAAGTTTTAAAGCAAATCATCGACAAGATTCCTGACAAAATACAAAGTAGACTACTTTCGACACAAAAAGAAGATCTGGACAAATTTCAATTTCAGATTTTACTTTTCCAAGTTACCAAGACTACTGTTCAAATGCCCTAGTAACTGTTCAAATTATTGTTTAAGTTACTGTTTAATTTTACTGTTTATTTTACTTTTTCAAACTCTATATAAACTATCCTTCTGGTTTGTAGAAGGGACCACTTCTTACCGCTTTTACCACTTCTAGTACCTTTAGAAATCTTTTTGTAAACTCTCTCCCCCTCCTTCCCCTCTCAGAGAATAAAACCTTCTCCCTTTTATATCTCTCAAGCTATCTCTCAAAGTTTATCCAAGTTTATCAACAAATACTAAATCCTACTAAGAAATAATTAATTAATTTTGCCTTTCCCATGAGAATTCAGCCTCTTTGTTTTTTTTGGGATGAAATATGTGAATTCAGATTTCTCACATGAAATTATCGGTGCACCTTACTTTTTTCTTTTTTTACTTTATTCAATTCTAGACTTCTAGTGTTGTTGGGATTGAAGGGACCTGTAGCTTGGTTATCCAAATGACTTTAAATTCAATTTAAAAAAAATAAAAAATAAAAAGGTTAAAATGTTAATGGCTTTAAATTAGGGGTATTTTTTTATTTTTGATAAGGGGGTATTTTTTATTTTGGTAATTAAAGTTTAAAGAATTTGATTTTGTTTCCTCTCTAAAGTTTGAGACCATTTTGCAATATATATCACCCTCCCTTGAAGTCCCGGACCTAATTATTAATTGTCGTTAAGCTTAAACCGATGTATTTATATTCGAAATAATTTCATTTAAATATTATCTAAACTAAATCAATGTTTATGTTTTATTTTTTTTATTAGTGTTCTGAAACTGATAGGCTATATATGGTCATAAAGTTGACCAACTTGCAAAAAGTTTTTATGCGGGCCCCGGACCCCAAAACAGAAGATTCTCTCGGAATCCACATATTAAAAACCCATGATCAAGGATAGAGAATGTCCAATTCAGTGGGCCTCCGCCGTGTGCGATCCACGTGATCATGCTCTAAATCTAAACCCACTTCACGGTGGCAATTACCTTTCTCTACCAGTGACAGAAGAAACAAAGGCCTTAGATACCTTTTGGTGGGGACAAGTGTCCATTTCCAGTAGGGGGCTACATCCTTTGCTGGTTCAGGGTCCACTTCAGGTCATTGTCACTCAATCCTCCCCAAATTGTTGAACAAGTTCAGCTATCAAAATTCATTCTCTCTCACACACATTCTTCTTAACTAAGCCCACCACATAAAAAAAAAATTCACCTATTCGATGAAAAAAATTGATGATTCACTCCCTCTCTCACACACTCATCTTAACCAAGCCTACCACATAATAAAAAATTTCACTTATTCAGTGAAAAAAATGGATGAAAAGGTTAATTGTTGAACAATTCTGCTATCAAAATTCATGCTCTATCTCACACACTTATCTCAATTAGGCCCACCACCACTATAAAAATTTTCACCTATTTGATGGAAAAAAAAAAAAAATGAATGAAAAAGTTTGTATCCATACACATTTTCATGTTTATAATTATTAAAACGATATATTATGATTGGTATATAATAAAATGATATTACTGAAATTCATAGACTTGATAAAATTAGACTTAGACTCATTAATCCGCCCTAATTCAAAAGACAAGAAACATGTATGAGTAAGGGTCTTTTGAATATGTGAAAAAATGAGTGAACTCAAACCTAACCCGCTAAAACAATGGGTGGGGTTAAGAGTAAAGCATATTAACCCCCTTTTTAGGAAGAAAAAAAATGTTAATTACAAATTACACCCTTTAACGTTGACATGTTTTCAATTCAATCTTCTAAGTTTTTTTTTTTTTCTTCATTTCGGTCATTTAACTTTAATTTGTCTTCAACTCAATCTTTCTGTCTATTTCTATCTAGTCTCACCTTTAGTTTTAGTATTTTTCATTTTTCAAAACGATATCGTTTTGGAGGACTTTGTAGCGCGGATTAGAAGAAAGGACTACATTAATAATAGTAATAATAATAACAACAATAATAATAATAATAATAATAATAGCAATAATGCTTCAATAATACATATTTATTTTAATGCTTTCAATGTTTACATCATTTATTTTATTTTTCAATGTTTATCTAAATTACATAAAAATTTCTTAAAGTCATCTAAATTACATAAAAATCGTTAAAAAACTATTTTGTTATAATTTATTATTTATATATATGACATATATGATGAAGTTATTTTTATAAAATTTATGCAATATATTTTGGGTAAATTACACTGACACCCCATTCTTTTGGGGAAACTAGACTCGCTACATCCTATTTTGAGGAAATGACACTCCGCTCCAAAATTTGTAAAATAATTAACAGTTCACCCCCTTTTTTTTTTTTTGGTAAATTACACTAACACCTCATTCTTTTGGGGAAACTAAACTCGCTACACCCTATTTTGGGAAAATGACACTTCACTCCCAAATTTGCAATATAATTAACACTCATCCCCTTTTTTTCTTTTGGGAGCGGAGTGTCATTTCCCCAAAATAGGGTATAGCGAGTCTAGTTTCCCCAAAAGAAGGGGCTATCTGTGTAATTTACCCATTATTTTTTATTTATTTTTTTAACCAATGCCTAACTAACCAGAGTTAAAAAGAAAAATTATATTCCAATTGACGAGTCCACCGTCCAAAGGACGGACGACGTTTTCCCCTTCGACCGCCATGACGACCTCAACACCATGACGACTACATAATATCGTCCTTACTCTGAGCTCATGACCTCCCTTAAACCTGCCCATCAAAGGATGACTTGGACTGACGAACGACAATCAATAAACCGTCCATCTTTAACGAGCATAGTTAAGGACGACCTTAATCACCATCCTTGACACATCCCCCCACGGTTCATTAAAGAATACACTCCATAAACGTAATTGAATGCCAGAAGCGTTATGCTCCCATTAATGACAATATCCCCGAGATATTGTAACTGTCTTCATAAAGACTCTCATTCAAGTCCAATTAAGGAGGGGATTAAAGAGGGCCCAACGGCTAATTTCTAGAAGACCTATATAAACCTCCCATCAGAAAGACACCAGGTACGCACACTATTAGCCTAAACACTTTTACTTACCTGTTAATCTTTCTCCCCCAAATCTCTGACAAAGGCATCGGAGGAATTTTGGCCGGCACCCCACCGGTGTTTTCCCACCGTCGTCACTGTTTTTCTTTGTTTCAGGTCTTCCATCAGGGAAAGCATCATCTGGACTACCGTGCTGATTTTGCACATCATCAGTTGGCGCTGTCTGTGGGAAGGATTTGCTTATAGCCATCTCGTTTCTCTCCTAGAAAAACTAAAAACGGTCGATTCGAATAGCTTTTCCCTCATGGAAGCAAGAAACACCAGCGCCCAACCCTTGAGTGCCTCGGAGAGGCAAATGCAGGCCCTCACCGCCAACATCCAAGAACTGGCACGGCAGAGTGCTGCCGATCGCAGAGAGATACAAGAGTTGGCTAGACAGAACCTAGAACTCATGGCCCTCCTTTGATCAAGGGGAGAAATTCCCAGCCCCGGTCAGGGCCAAAATGGTGAAGAAATTCCTCGCAATGAAGCAGGAAGGAATCAGAATCAAAATCAAAATCAGAATGACGAAGGAAGCTCTGCCAACCAGAATCGAGAGCCCCATCCAAGTCAGGTGGCGGATCCCACCAGGTCTGCAACAGATGCCAGGGCCGCCAAACTCGAGGAAGAGCTGAAAGAGATGAGGGAGCAAATGAAAGAGATGAAGAGCCAGGTCAAGGCAAAGGCGGCCAAAAACCTCGATATGCTCGTCCATCGCTCCGAGTCCCCTTTCACCAAGAGGATAGACGAATACCCTCTTCCAGCGAAGTTCAAAGTCCCTCAGCTAGAGACGTTTGATGGTTCAAAGACCCACTTGATTACCTGGACTCCTTCAGAACAATCATGCGTCTTCACGGCGTGTCGGACGAGATAATGTGTCGCACCTTCCCGACGAACCTCAGAGGCTCGGCAAGAACCTGGTTCAACCAACTGGAAACGGGGTCCATAGACACATTCGCTCAGTTGAGCAGGGCCTTCATAGATAACTTCATTGGAGGACGAAGGTCAGCCCGTCCAGCAAACTACCTCCTTAACATACGGCAGAGAGAAGGAGAATCCTTAAGGTCCTATGTACAACGGTTCAATAAGGAAGCGATCCAGATCGACGAGCCGAACGAATACGTCGCCCTCACTGCATTCAACGCTGGCCTCCTCAAAGGAGATTTCCTCTTCCAGCTGTGCAAGGACCCACCGAAGTCAATGTCAGAACTGATGTACGAGGCCCAGAAGTTCATAAATGCGGAAGATGCATTCGAGGCTCGAGACGAGTTCCTCAGCAGAAAGAGGAAAGAGCCAGAAGATCGACGATTCGATTCATCCATGAATAAGTCTTCCAAGCAAGACTATCCAAAGATCGAGAGGAAGAACATAAGCTCGTCCAACCGACGAGAAGAACGACCCAGGGGCTTCACGCCCCTGAACATGTCCATCGATCAGGTCTTGTTACAGATTCAGGACAATCCAGATATCAGGTGGCCAGGGAAGCTTCGTTCGGACCCGGCAAAGAGATCTAAGGACCTCTACTGTCGCTTCCACCGAAGACTGCTTTGCCCTAAAGCAGCAGATAGAGGCCCTGATTAGGCAAGGGAAGCTGGGAAAATTTGTGCGACAAGACAAACCAGAAATCCATCCAGAACCTCGTCCACTCAGGCAGGACGAGAATAAGGACCGCCAGGAAGACCGCCCCCGGGATATCATAGGCGAAATACGTACTATCGTAGGAGGCCTGGCATCCGGAGGTGCCTCGTGGTCGTCCAGGAAAGCATATGCTCGGCAGGCCCATAACATCTTGGTCACTCAAAGGTCACGGAAGAGTTTGAAGATGGACGACCAAGTCATCTCGTTTAGTGAAGACGACGCAAGAAACATCCACCACCCACATGACGACGCTCTTGTCGTCACATTGACCATCGCAGGATTCATCACCAGACGAGTGCTCATTGATAATGGAAGTTATGCCGACATCATATACCTCCCAGCATATCAACAGATGAAGATAGACAAGGAGCAGCTGAAACCTATTGATATTTCCCTCGTGGGATTCACGGGTGACAAAGTCAAGCCCTTGGGAGTGGTTTCCCTCATTATTGAAGCCGGGACGTACCCGAAACAAGTGAGAACCTCGGTAGAGTTCCTTGTGGTCGACTGCCCCTCAGCCTATAACGTCATAATCGGTCGTCCAACCCTCAACAAGCTTAGGGCAGTCACTTCAACCTACCATCTCCTCGTCCGATTCCCCACGGAACATGGCATAGGAGAACTCAAAGGAGACCAGGCAACGGCGAGGGAATGCTACTTCGCATCCCTCGGCCCAGAAGCAAAACATCAGACAATGAAGATTGACGAGGGACACAAGCTTGTCGAACCCACAGAAGAGTTGGAGGTAATAGTGTTGGACGACGGTGAGCCACACAAAACCACCAGCATTGGGACAAAGATGGACAGAACAATGAGGGAGGCCATGATCAATTTCCTGAAGAGTAACCTGGATGTCTTTGCCTGGACGCACGACGACATGCCAGGCATTGACCCGGCAACAATTTGCCACAAGTTGAACGTAAACCCGTCCATTCGGCCCATAAAATAGAAGAGACGAGTATTCGCCCCTGATAGAAATCAGGGGATTTCTGACGAAGTAGATAAGCTTCTGACGGCCGGGTTCATCAGAGAGGTTTTTTACCCCGACTGGCTAGCCAACGTCGTCATCGTGAAGAAGGCCAACAGCAAATGGAGAATGTGCGTAGACTTCACAGACCTCAACAAGGCCTGCCCAAAAGACAGCTTCCCCCTACCTCGGATAGACCAGCTGGTAGACTCAACCGCAGGACACAGGTTGCTAACCTTCATGGACGCCTTTTTCGGGTACAACCAGATCATGATGGACGACGCTGACCAAGAGAAGACTTCCTTCATCACAAGCAAAGGACTCTTCTGCTACAAAGTCATGCCGTTCGGGTTGAAGAACGCTGGGGCCACCTACCAGCGACTGATGAACAGGATGTTCCACCACCAGATCGGACGAAACGTAGAAGTGTACGTCGACGATATGTTGGTAAAAACGAAAGACGAAGAAAATCACTTGGAGGATCTGAAAGAAACATTCGAGACTCTCCGCCGATATCGCATGAAACTCAACCCGAGTAAATGTGTCTTCGGCGTCTCGTCCGGAAAATTCCTAGGGTTCATGGTCTCCCAGAGAGGAATAGAGGCCAACCCAGACAAAATAAAAGTCGTATTGGAGATGACACCTCCAAGGACGATCAAAGAGGTACAAAGCCTTACGGGAAGAGTGGCTGCACTCAACCGCTTTGTCTCACGAGCTACTGACAAGTGCCTTCCCTTCTTCAAGATGCTGAGAAAGGCATTCACCTGGACGGACGAGTGCCAGAAATCTTTCGAAGAACTCAAGATGTACCTGACGTCTCCACCTTTGTTGAGCCCTTCCCAACAAGGTGAAACCCTCTCCTTGTACCTAGCGGTCTCCCCGACGGCTATCAGCTCAGCCCTCATCAGGGAAGACGGGGGCACCCAGCTGCCAGTGTACTACACCAGCAAAGCCTTCCAGGGAGCAGAGGAAAGATATCCAGCAATGGAGAAACTGGCACTAGCTCTCGTCATCGCTGCCAGGAAACTGCGACCGTACTTCCAGTCTCACAAAATCATCGTCCTTACGAACCATCCTCTCCGTAAGGCGATGAATAAGCTCGACGCAGCGGGTTGACTGATCCAATGGGCCGTAGAATTGAGCGAGTTCGACATTGAGTACCACCCAAGACAGGCTATCAAGGCACAAGCCCTAGCCGACTTCATAGCAGAGTTCACAGTGACGGAAGAAGAACCCTCAGAAGAGAAACGGGACGAAGATTAGGAAATCGAAATCGACGGGTCGTCCGTCAAGGGGGCAGGAGGTGTTAGAATCGTCTTCAAGACACCTGAAGGGCATCTACTCAAACACTCCACCCGGCTCCAATATCCCACCACGAACAACGAAGTAGAGTACGAGGCCCTGCTAACCGGCCTGCGTATAGCTAAAGAACTGGGGGCAAACAGGCTCAGGATCCGAAGCGACTCACAACTGATAGTAGGGCAGGTCAACGGTGAGTACGAAGCAAGAGAAGACAGAATGACAAAATACCTCAAGCTCGTCAGAAATGCCATGAAGTGGTTCGATGAAGTTATACTCGTCCAAGTGCCCCGCGAGCAGAATACAGAGGCCGACGCCTTGGCAAAGCTAGCCTCTTCTGATGAAGCAACAGACCAGCACATCGAAGTTCAGTACTCGCCAAGCCACCTGGAAGAAGAAGTAAGCCTCATCGACACCAGCAACTCCTGGATGACACCCATCATCAACTACCTAGAAGACGAAACACTTCCATCAGACCCAGTCGAAGCCAGAAAGCTGAAAGTCCGGTCCACAAGGTTCATCTTGATACAAGGCGTTTTATACAAAAGAGGCTTCTCACTCCCATATTTACGCTGCCTGGATAAGGCGGAGGCCAGCTACGTGATGAGAGAGGTTCACGAAGGGATTTGCGGCAATCACTCAGGTGCACGCTCCTTAGTGCATAAACTCGTCCGAGCTGGATACTATTGGCCGACGATGCAGAAGGACGTGGTCTCCTACACTCGTTCTTGTGACAAGTGCCAAAGATTCGGAAATCTCATCCACTCACCACCGGAGACACTAACCCTAATGACGGCACCTTGGCCGTTCGCCCAATGGGGTCTGGACATCATGGGACCCCTTCCTGTCGGACGAAGGCAGCTAAAATTCCTAGTCGTGGGGATAGACTATTTCACGAAGTGGGTAGAAGCTGAACCACTTGCTACGATCACAGAAAGGAACATAAGAGGATTTGTGTGGAAGGCAATCATATGCAGGTTTGGAATACCCAGAACTTTTATATCAGACAACGAACGACAGTTCGACAATTCGCCTTTCCGAGAATTCTGCGAAGAACTTGGCATACGCAACCACTACTCATCCCCAGGTCACCCGCAGGCCAACGGACAGGTGGAAGTTACAAATCGATCCTTGCTCAAGATGATCAAGACTCGACTTGAGGGGGCAAAGGGACTATGGTCTGAAGAGCTTCCAAATATCCTGTGGGCATACAGGACAACAGCAAGAACTCCCACAGGAGAAACTCCCTTTCGACTGACGTACGGTACCGAAGCCGTCATACCAGTAGAAATCGGACTCACTACTTGGAGGACGAACCACTATGACGAGGGAAACAACGATGTTCAATTACGATCAAACTTAGATCTGGTGGACGAAGTTCGAGATCAAGCTGAAGCCAGGACCAGAGTCTACCAACAAAGGATGGCTCGCTACTATGACAGACGAGTGAAGCACAAGGAATTCAAAGTTGGGGACTTAGTGCTGAGAAAAGTGACCCTCGCAACAAAGGACGCCACCCAGGGAAAGCTAGGACCCACGTGGGAAGGACCGTACGGGGTCGTCAAGTTCCACAGAAGAGGCACTTATCATCTGGAGAAGATGGACGGGAATGCACTACCTCACCTTTGGAACGCCGAGCATCTGAAAAAGTATTACCAGTAAGGCAGCATTTACATGTATTTCTTTGCTCATATGATTCGAAATTTCCCTTGTACTCGTTTTTCAAATAAACTGACGAAATGCTAAGTCACTCAAAGCACAACCATTCGGTCAACTATTCTCCAATAAAAATGAAGGACGACCTTAAACACTTGAACAAAACAACAAGTGTAAGGCTCACAAACAACCTTGACTGCTTGAACAAAACAACAAGCGTAAGGACGACCTTAAACACTTGAACAAAACAACAAGTGTAAGGCTCCAAAACAACCTTGACTGCTTGAACAAAACAACAAGCGTAAGGACGACCTTAAACACTTGAACAAAACAACAAGTGTAAGGCTATCAAACAACCTTAACTGCTTGAAACAAAACAACAAGCGTAAGGACGACCTTAAACACTTGAACAAAACAACAAGTGTAAGGCTCACAAACAACCTTAACTGCTTGAAACAAAACAACAAGCGTAAGGACGACCTTAAACACTTGAACAAAACAACAAGTGTAAGGCTCACAAACAACCTTGACTGCTTGAACAAAACAACAAGCGTAAGGACGACCTTAAACACTTGAACAAAACAACAAGTGTAAGGCTCTCAAACAACCTTAACTGCTTGAATATAACAACAAGCATAAGGACGACCCTAAACACTTGAACAAAACAACAAGTGTAAGGCTCAAAAACGACCTTAACCGCTTGAACAACAAGCGTAAGGACGACCCAAATCACTTGAAACAAATGAACAAGTGTAAAAGGGTCGCGGACGACCCTAAGTACTTGAAGAAACCAGCTAGTGTAAGCGTCGTCCACTTGAACAAAACAACGAGTATCACACCCACAAACGGGGGCAGTCAAAGGCATTTAGATAGACGATCATAAGAACATGGTAAAAAACAAGCATTCACAAACAAGTGCAATCAAAGACATTCAAATAGACGATCATGGGTCAGAGAAAACAAACATCCATAGGTAAGTGCCGTAAAAAACAGTTGAGATATATTAAGAGAAGCATACTTGTCTAAAGCATTGTTTGTGGCATCACAACATTGTTTCAAAAACTAAAAAGCCTAAAAAACGGGCATCGTAGCATCACAACATTGTTTCGAAGTTAAAGCCTAAAAAACGGGCCCCATAAAAAACACTTATCTAAAACAATTACAAAGTTAAGGAAAAAAATTAAGAAGCTGCATCGTCGTCGAGCTGCGGATCCGCCGATGTCGTCCTTCCATCCACCTCCTCAACAGGCATCACCGACTCGTCGTCTTCAAACAGCTGGAAGGCTTCAAAATCAAGGTCGGGATACTTTTCCTTCGCCTGCCTCTTCAACAAACTGAAACCGGCAAGGAAGTACTTTGTGTTATTATCGTCGTAAGCCTCCGAAGACTTGAACTCCTCCACCGCCGAAACCTTGATGGACTCCATCTGGGACGTCAGCCTCTCCAACCGTTCGTCAGCATTCCTTCGTCCAGCAGTCTCCTTCTTCAGCTCATCCTTCTTGACCGCCATCTCGACCTTGAGGACGCCATCTCACCCACGACCCTATCCCTATCTAGGGTCAGCTCATTGACAAGCGCCGTCAGTCGTTGGTTTGCCTGGGCAGCCTCCGACAACTGAACTTTGTGCTTCATCAGGGCTTCCTCCCACTGAAGGCAACGATTGGCGATCACCGTGAGTTCGGTTAAGCCCTAGACAAAGAGACAAATGGTTAGTCTCAGAAGAATATGACGACAGAACGATTGAGAAGAAGAGAACGACCATACCTTCATGAGAGAATGGACGCCAGCCACCTTGATGACGTCAGTGTTGACTTTTTCATACTCACCCAAATCATCCTTCGTCACCGCGGACTTGGCCCTACGACAAGCCAAGGAAGCATCCCGAGGCAGCGTCGACACCTTCTCCATAGACCTGCTGGACGAAGGTCCGGCGGGAATCTCAATGACCTCGATTGACAAGGTTGGAACGATCTCTTGAACAGACGGCTTCGGGGCAGGAGGAGGAAGGGGAAGAAGACTTCTCTCGTCCGTCGTCTTCTTGGACGATGTGTTAGTTTTCCTCTTCTTCCCTAGCGTCAGCGGAGCCTCGTCCTGTTGGCTCATCATCTTCTTCAGCTTTTCCCGGTTGAGCTTAGCAGTGGCCATCCCTACAAAACGGAATAAAAACACCGTCAGATAAGCATCGTCCGATGGACGAAACAAACAGCATATTCAATTAATGCGCTCACTCTTCTGATTAATCTCCTGCAAAGATAGAACCGCGTCACTCGGTTCAGGACCGAACGAGTAGAGAGCAAGAAGCTCGGGCCAAATGAAGTGTTTGAAATGGTGTTCTCTATGGTGCAACGCTCTAAGCACCCTATTATGGCCGTCCTCGTCCAACTGCGGTCATTTGAGCGCTGCAAAGAAGGATGAAAATGTCAGAAACAAGTCACCAAAACACTTTATAAAAGAAAATACAACATTCGAAGGAACACACACACACCGGAAGACGAAGGCACTCCCCATTCTCGACGAACATTGACAAAACTGTCGTCCTTCTCACAGAATAAACCCTCCCAATTATCCCCGCATACAAAAATGTAATCGTCCTTCCACTCCCTGTTGGACGACGGATTGCCGATCACCAATTTTAGGCCTCTCTGCCGCATATTCAAGGTCCAAAATCCCGGAGAAGCGGCTATCTGGCAAGGTTTATAACAGAAGAGAAGCTCGTCTAAGGTAAGGTCGTCCTCCCCATTACTACAAACCTTCCACATCACCATACTGGCAACGACCGTTCTCCAGGCATTAGGTGCCAGCTGGCCCGGTGAAAGGTTTAGACGGTCCAACAGCTCCCTCATCAGGGGTTGTAGGGGAAACCTTACGCCAGCATTAAAGTCGGCTTCATAGAATGCCACGTCCCCGTACTTCGACGAGCACGCGACCTCGTCCGAATCAGGAATCCGAAGGACGATGTCCTCAGGAATCTGATATCGTCATCTGTACTTGTCCAAACCCTCGACATCCACTACTTTGGACAAGTAGGATCTCGCGATCCAAGAGTCGCCAGGCCCCACTGCCTTTGACAAACCCGAGACTGACGGGGTTTCTTCCGAAGAACGACTACCGTCATCCCTATCAGAAAGTCCCTTTGGTAGGTCCTCGGAGCGAACCGAGGACCAACTACCCCCCTGAGACGCCATTGACTCCCTCACCACTCTCCACATATTCAATGCCGGGAAACTCAAACTAAAAAGTTCCTCTGACACACGACGTAGCACGGAATCCGGTGGAACCAAATCCCCAAAATCTAGGGCCCTACCTTCGCTCTCGGCCACTCGACACACCCCCACAAAAAAATTCCTAAACGAATGATCCAGTGCTAACAGAGGAACCCAAATCGGAAAGAGGAAAAGAGGAACTCACCGGAGAAAAGGGAAACACTTCGGAGTAGGAGCGGGAAAATGAAGTAAAGAAAGAACAAAAAACCTCCTCCTCAAGTTTAAATAGCCAAAACCTCGAGCATACGAAACGAGCCGTCGCTTCGCGAGACGTGCCCAATGAATGAAGAACACGTGTCAAAAAGGGAAGTCACTCGGTCACTTCACCATTTAATGCCTTGATTTATTTTCGGCTGCGCGCTTCTCGAAAAGGGTATTGCCCTAAACTCGCGCCAAAAAACTATAGGTATTCCGTCTGTCGTCCATAACGGAGCCACAACGGAATAGGGGGCATCTGACGAGTCCACCATCCAAGGGACGGACGACGTTTTCCCCTTCGACCGCCACGACGACCTCAACACCATGACGACTACATAATATCGTCCTTGCTCTGAGCTCATGACCTCCGTTAAACCTGCCCATCAAAGGATGACTTGGACTGACGGACGACAATCAATAAACCATCCATCTTTGACGAGCATAGTTAAGGACGACCTTAATCACCATCCTTGACACATCCCCCCACGGTTCATTAAAGAATGCACTCCATAAACGTAATTGAATGCCAGAAGCGTTATGCTCCCATTAATGACAATATCCTCGAGATATTGTAACTGTCTTCATAAAGACTCTCATTCAAGTCCAATTAAGGAGGGGATTAAAGAGGGCCCAACGGCTAATTTCTAGAAGACCTATATAAACCTCCTATCAGAAAGACACCAGGTACGCACACTATTAGCCTAAACACTTTTACTTACCTGTTAATCTTTCTCCCCCAAATCTCTGACAAAGGCATCAGAGGAATTTTGGCCGGCACCCCACCGGTGTTTTCCCACCGTCGTCACTGTTTTTCTTTGTTTCAGGTCTTCCATCAGGGAAAGCATCATCTGGACGACCGTGCTGATTTTGCACATCATCACCAATTATTTTAATTTTAAATGGGGAATATTCTTTTAAAAAGGGAAAAAAATGGGGTGGAGTGTTAATTATTTTGCAAATTTGGGAGCGGAGTGTCATTTCTCCAAAATAGGGTGTAACAGGTCTAATTTCCCAAAAAGAATGGGCTGTCAGTGTAATTTACCCAATATATTTTTAAAACTCATTAAACCTTTGTAAATTATTGGGGCTAAACAAAAGATTGTCCTACCCAATCCATGCTTAATCCTACCATAATTATGTTTTTTTTAGTAAAATTTAAAAGGGCGATTATTATTCTGTAGACTTTATTTCACTTTTTTATATACTACAATAGGTGCACTAGAATTTAATATTTCATAATGGCATTCGGTTTTTCTTTTATTCTTTATGAAATTATTAGAATAATAAACTTTGGATTGAAAACTTAAGATTCCATGTATTATCTGACTTTTATTTTTTAGTATTTTCATTTCTTTGTTCGCTTATTTATATCAAAAGGGAAACAAAAATAATATGTTCAAGTTCATTTATTATTGGGGAAAAATAAAACTCCCCTTAAACTTTGGATCAAAATAAAAAAAGACCCCTTGATCTTCTAATTTGAAATTAGAAGAGTTTGAACTTTGAAAATTATCCAAATTAATCCTTATGTCTAAAACTCTATGGATAAATGAATTAAAAATAATTATTAATTACATTTTAATTCAAAAATATTTGTTTACTCATAAAAAAAATATTTTAAAATGAAATTTTAATGTAAATGAAAAAAAAAAAAATGTATGATGAAAATTTAGACTTCAAGAGCAATTTGACTATTTCTCAAAGTTCAACTACTTCTAATTTCAAATTAAAAGATAAGGGGGTGTTTTTGTTGTTTTCCCTTTATTTTTTAGTATGTGCAAAAAATACAAGTCATACCGGTAAGGGTCATAGGTTTTACAACCTTGTTAATATGGGTCATACAAGTCTGGACTCATGTACAAGTGTTGTTACTCTAATTATAATTTATCATTTTAACAGGTTGTAAAAATAATATTGTGAAAAAAGTTATCTGCGCGCCATTGCTCTAAGTAAAAACCCAATGAAATTTGTCTTTAATGGCAAAAATTATATATGATCATTTAACATCAAATCCCATCAATATAAAAATGAAAATTGAAAGAAATCGAATCAAGTACATTCCAACAGGCATGTACCACGAGCAATTTAGATAATAAAAAATAAAATTAAAAGCCCCCAAAATAGGTAAAATAAGACCATGCTGTAGTAAGATGGAAATTAACTTTCAAGCAACAATTAGTGGTTTAGCAAAATAATTAAAATAAAAAAATAAAGATTGACCTTTCTTTTCGTTTTTGATATTAATTGATATTCTCAATTATAAAAGAGTGATGTTAAAGATTTTATAAATTTAATTATACATGCCTTACAAATTGAAGTGTCAACAAAAAAAAGTTTTGAAAAGTTTATTTATTATACCATTAATATGATGACTATAATCACATTTTTGTAGTAAAATAAGTATTACTTCTAGTATTTTGCATTAGGGAATAGAATTGTTGTCATGAAGTTGATATTATTATTTTTTTTTAATAATTTGAGAATTACAACAATGGGAGAGTAGGTATTGGGATTTGAATTTTAATTCTCCTCATGAAGAAGAGTAGGGAATGTCACTAAACTACATGGCTGTTGGAGATATTATACATTTAATTCTAAGTGTTTTGTAATAAAAATATCATTGAAAGGGCTATAGTAAGAATCTAAAGGCTGCTTCTTTTTTTTCTTTTTTTCTTTTTTCATTTTATAATTTGATAGTTACAACAACGGGAATTGATGATTTGAACTCTGGTTCTCCTCATAAGGAAGAACAAGAAATACCATTAATCTAAAGACCACATTGAATGTGATAATAATTATATTAGGCTATATGAGTAATATTTTGTTAGATAATAATTCTTACGACTAATTATTTTTCTAGGAACCACTTAGTTTCATGTCTCATAATTGATAATTCGCATACTTCATATTTAATGGTGTTTCAAAACATAATTATAACTATTTATCCTTAAGATTACCAAAAAAAAAATTTACCCTTAAGATATTAAGTATAAGAATAAAAAAAATTACAACTATTTTTAAATATATATTATAAATTAATAGATTTAGTTATTTTAATTACCAGTAAGGTTTTTCTTTTAGGGCCGATTACTCCTTAACATGAACTTCTATTCATATTATTGAGTTCGTGAATATGTTTCTTCATTGATAAGAATGTAAAACCTCTGGGTTTTTTTTTTTTTTTTTCGCTTCCTTTCTTTTACCCACTCCTTACCCTTTTATGCCTTCCTCTGTATACGTTAACTTTACCTTAAGATGTGTTTAAAAGTTTATAAAAGAATGAAAAGGAAATGAAATATTAAAATAAAGGATTGAAAATGATTATTATGTATTTAAGTTCCTTTACATGGCGTTTGAATGTATTTTAAGAAAGAGTAATATTAAAGACACAACTAATTTTACTATTAGATTGTTACAAACTAATGTGGCACTGACATGACATAATGCCACATCAGCAATTAAAACACCATATTAATATGTCAGTATTAAAATAAATAAAATTTTTAAAAATTAAAATCATTATAAAAAAAAAAAAAAAAACCCAAATCTATCTCTTCCTCTCTCAGCTCTCACTGCCTGCCGCCTCCACACCGCTTGAGTTGTCCATTCCGATGAGGGCCGCTGCCCTTGAAGCAAAGCCTCCCATCTAAAACCCATCTCTCCTCTTGAACCTCTTCTTCTATTTTCTTTCGGGAGCTAAATTTGTCCCATTTAAAGGACCCAAGTATGATGGGAAATAACATCATCGGATCGTGGCACGGGTCATTCTACAATATCCATACTTTTTTTGTGGGTATGGTATCCACTCAATTGGTACCATCAAATGTGATATAAGTACCTTCATATGTGATGTTGGTATTATTCAATGTGATATTGGTACTATCTGATTTTTTATATATATTAATTTAAATAATAAATAAAAATGGTAGGTACCATTATATGTGAGGTACGTACCATAATATGTGACATTGGTATCATTAATGTGAGATTTTATCTATTAGAGGTACGGTATCCATATGGGTACCGTAGAATTACCCTAATAACACTTTGTGGGTTTCTAAACAACAGATTATTGGGAGTGGTGGGGGCATATGATGCTTTTTTTGGTTATTGAGAGATCAAATACAACATTGCTTCCACGATTACGAAACGCTTTTATCTTTCGTCGTCATCCTCATCCACATTCAGGTTTTTACTTCTTTCATTTTTTAGATCTACGCCTTATTAATATACACTTCTTTATTATTTAGGGCTTCTAATTGATTGTGGAAATGGGTTATAAAATTAATTAAAAAAAAAAAAAAAACCAGATAGATAGATAGATAGGATGCACATTGATTGAATCGCTAGGAGAATTTCACAACGGGATGCTGCTGATAAGTCTGGGGCGGCCATATGTGGGTGGTGGGGCGAAGATGGTAGGTGGGTGCCAGCTGTGGGAATGGGTTTCAGATGAGAGGTGTTAGTGATTTTATTGTTCGGGTGATTTGAAATTTTTAATGATTTTGTTAATGTTTAATACTTACGTGTTAATATTTTGTTTTTATGGCTGAAGTGGCATTATGCCATGTCAGTGTAAAAATATAATTTCACAAAAACAAATTTTAACTTTTTAAGTGCTTTCCATTGTGTGAGGGTTTGAGAGAAAGAATGCTATTCATTCCATTTCCTCCAAATGACGCCGGTCATTTCATTCCCTTATGTTGTCTAGGAAGTCATAATAAAGAAATAAAGTGTTATGGATCAATTGCTTTTATGATTGACGCCGACAATAAGCATCTACAAAAAGGAAATTGGAAAGACATTGGTGTAATACCGACCATAAGATCTTCGATGCTTAAGTTAGTGTATACTACCCTTTTCAAAAAAAAAAAAAAAAAAAAGTTGATTGATTTTCTGAAAGTCAATATATTCCGTTAGGTTTTGCCCATAAGATGGTATCAAGACTAATTATTGTTTTAAGTTTTCAACTAAAGAGCATGGGTGAATTTAGGAATTCAATCTAGGGTGGACACCTTTTAATCCTAAAATTTAATTGACATAATATAAAAAATATCAAAAGCTGATATACACTATTTACATAACCAAAAAGTAGTAGACAAGAAGCTCATTATAACGTGTGTTTCATATTTTAAAATTTTAATATATATAGAAAAAAAAAATTAACAACCAAATTATGGTCATTCTACAATACTCAATCTTTTTGTGAGTTTGGTACCCACTCAATTGTTGTCATCAAATATGATGTAGTTTACATCATATGTGATGAGAGTGCTATCCAATGTGATGTTGGTACTCTCCAATTTTATATATATTAAATTTAAATAAATAAATAAAAATTTAGGGTATCAAGTAATGTGATCATAGGTACCAACATATGTAGAGTATTTATCATCATGTGTGATACTAATATCATCAATGTAACATTTTATCTATTAAAAGTATTACACGCATAAAAAAAAAAGTGTGGATATTGTAGAATTATCCAAAAAATTGAGGGTGGACAGTTTATAAAATCTAATTATTTTTTATATTTTATACCTAATAATTATTAAAAAAATAATAATTGAGGGTAGGCACGTGCCCACCCTGGCCCTAGAGTGGATCCGCCCATGCCTACGTTGCCAAATTATTGTAGAACAAGTCTTATGAGTTCGAAAAAAAAATAATAATAATAAAAAATTCGTTTAGGAAAGGTGTATTATTGTTTTCCTCATTTGATTATAAGTCAAAGATTTACATAACCATACTTTCATTCATTTAAAATTACCACGAAAGTTTGTTTGAATGGCAATTACTTGTGGGTCTAAGGTGGTGATTGCCTCACTAAATATGTTCTTAGTATACTGCTATTAGGAAACTATGGTGAACGCTAAGAGTTTTGTAACTCAACTGATACTTACCGGTAGTTTCAAGTTCCAACAAAGACATCCAGAATTCAAATTAACACAAAACGCCATAAGAAATAACCTTACAGTTAATTGGCTATGAGAATAGTTTTCCATTATTTGGCCGAAGCTAACCTATAATAATAATTAATTCAAGAATTAGACCATTTTGTATACATAATTGGTGTTAATCAAAAAAGAAGCTAGCCTAAAATAACAATCTGAAGATCAATGCAGATACAAATTTTGGGTGTATAACAGGATTTACAAAGTAACCCCAAGAAAATGTGCACTTTTTGTTTCCTTGGATACTTATGAGCCTTATTCATCTAAATAATCATTATGAACATTTTGAAATATTTTCTTCTCTACTGTCATATTTTAAGAAGCATAGGAAAGAGCAGTAGAGAAGGGACGAGGCATCCGCATATATTAATGGCAGTTTCAATTTCAAGCTTCAAGATGTAGTTCGACGAAGCACACAAACGTCCATACCATAACATGGGCGTGCTTGGGGGCAAATCTACCAGTTTGGCAAAACATCACGAAGCAGCCAAAACAAAAACACAAAGATATTAAAAAAAAGAGAGGGTGGGGTTGTCGGTCCCACACATTATTCGCTAGTTTCCCAAACAGCCCTTTTAATTACTCAGGCAAAAGCTGGTACATCAGACGGGCAGATGCTATCCAACTTAATAGGCCCACTTGACAGTGACCCATCTAGAATGAGACCCCACTTGCTGTAGCCCAAAGCAGACCTTGACGATGTGGGTCCTATTATCAAACAGATGACAACTGCAGTCGAGAGCACCGGACCCGAAAACGACCCAACATCCGGCTAAATGTTATGTACACAATTGCGTTGGCCAAACACATCAAAGGTTAAAAATTTCCAATCAAAGTGGGACCACTAAGAAGGGAGGGGAGAGTGAGGGGCCCGTGGGCTTGATGATGTTTTCAAGTGGACCCAATAATGAATTTTTAGCATCTTTTGATTGTACAAAGAAAGGCAAGCTGTTGTCAAACTGCCTATAGTTTGTCGGGCCTGGGAAGCTGTCGGGTAGAGTATATTTGGGGTGAGATAAAGCGGGTCCATGTTTGGTACCTAAAGGCTAAAGTCATTGTCCGGGCTCCCTAACGTAAAAACCCTCAAAGTAGATTTCGTAATGACTAGCCGAGCCCATCACATATCTAGGAACATATGCCAAAACTCAACAAGCCCATCACAACTCCACTTATGGTTACCAAATCTAACATCCCTGCCCAACCCAACATCTATATCTCGGGCTAAATCAGGTTTGGCAAGTGGCACTGGCAACTGCCTGGTTGACCAGAACATTCGTCTTGGGCTAAATCTGCTTGACTATATACAACAGCACCAAGTTGCAGAAGCTTAAGTGCTTACGGTTTATAGCGCTGTCATGAATTGACAATATATATATATATATTTTTTTTTTTTCCAAATAAGGTAGGAGTGAATAAGAATGGTTTCCTATTTTGACGTAACCATAATAATATCCTACCCACTAGGTCCGAAAGGGATGCAGTAAGCCATATCTATTATCCCAGCCCCACGAGAGCACTAGTGGGCAATGCACGGGGGCGTAGGGTTTGTTCCCAAGTGCGAGATTCGAACTTGGACTTCCACTATCCAAATCACTTGAGAGTACGCACATTGACCACTAGACTACCACCCTTAGTATTTTTTTTTTTTTGCTTAAGTTTCATTAAGAAGAAAGCAAGAACAGGTCTCTAGCCCATGCCTCATAAACCGAGGGTGGTGCCGAGTTTAAATTACAGCAAAAAGGAAAATATGATTTGAGAGCAACCTTGGCTAATGCATGAGCCATTTGGTTATTATCTCTCCTAACCCTATTAAACAAACAAACATTAAAACATAAAGCTAAATCCAAGGAATGAGCAGTCAAGGGACGGATCCTCCAGCAGCTATCGTTGATCCTCCACCCTTGGTGATCAATATTGATGCTCTGGTTAAGTTCATTTTCCAAATGGACAACTAATAATGTCTTTTCCATTCTTAAAATAAGTTACAAAGTGCCCCTCTACAGTCTACACGATTACAGATGGACTACTTTTCTACTAGGAGGTTACTTGCACCGAGAGAAGCAAGAAGAGATTGAAGGGGGGACTCAGTTTCAATTCCCTGTCCAGGGGCCTGATGTGCTATCACCTATCGGGTAAGACATCCTTCTAAAGTTATTCAATCAACTATGAAGGACGACTTATAGAAAAAACACAAATCTAATTTAATGTGATTAGCTATATACACCAGATGATGCATGACAAATGGTAATTCCTTTGAATCACTTCCCACACAGTAAAATCGCCTTACTTCCAGAATATGATAAAAGTCGGTCTACAAACATTCCCCAAATCAAAGTCAATGAGCACTTTTGATATCAAAACATAGGGTACGGACGTACGGTTACCCAACATCAGAAGTGACAGATTATATTCATCCTAAGTAATGTGTCCTAAACATCTAAACCCGTGAGCAAGAATTCATATTTTCAAACTGACCAAATTTATAAGACAAACTTACAATGATTTGCCAACATACTGCTCAAGCAGTTCACAATCAAAACAAATGCGTGGCATCATCTGCTTCACTTAAAGACTCGAAAACAGATAATGCAAGCCTGCAGATCAAAATTAACAATCAGCACAAGTGAGAGAGAGAGAGAGATCATGGGATATTTGAGAGCCCAAAAGTGTAAGACAACAGAACTGTCCAATTTATTTCGTAAAATAGAAATAGCAGATTATTAGGGAAATGAAAAACAGTCCATTATTCAAACTTCACATGTCCCCAAAGCTGGTGACAATGTAATCTCTTTATAAAGAATGATGAATAAAATAAAGAATAATTGAAATGGTCTACTTTCCCAAGGTATTACTTTCCTTAACACTTTCCTGATATCATGTTCTCAGAAATTTTGTAAATCACTTGAAATCTTGAGCAATCTATTAATAATAGGACCTATTTTTTGTTGTCTTCTTTTTTTTTCTTTTTTGTTTCTAAAGGTAGTATAGTCTTGGACCTTCAGCAGGCATATTAAAATGTCTCTCATGATTTAAAGAAAGATATTGTCTTTCATTTTGTATGTCTGTGCATGTAAACACTACTCTCTCTTTTGGCCTAGCCCGTAGGCGAGGTTACAAATTAACCTACTCGTGATCACCCTGGAGTATACCATTGCCCTACCTAACTTGATGAAAGTGCACACAAAGCACATCCATGAACTCGTCTTTTTTAAGCAGTTCTTTCTGAATTTACATCAAAGTAAACAACATCTTGATGATTTTCACCAAGTCATACAATAAAGAAATAAAACAAAAAGAAACACGTCAAACATCAACTGCTTATAAATTCACATCTGATGAACTTCTTGATATTTTTTATTAACACACAAAACACTTTTCTTCTTTGATGTAGATTCTTTGTTGAAAATTGTATCTGCTTCAAGTTCCCGAAATGGGATCCCAAAAAGACCAAAGTTGATTGTTTTAAACCTAGGAAGCATTGATACCAACATGAGACACGGATGCAACACAGAACAATATGGATACCAATACAGCTCTCATTGAAAAATTAGGATATAATAAGGCTGAGGGCCTGAGACGCATTAATTAATTAATCAATAAATATACTTTAGTGAGTACATATTGATTAATCAATTAATGTACGTTTGTGCCTGCTGATCCTAAATTCACGACCTTACCCTCCACCTTGCTCTTACAAGGGAGGAGGTTCGATTTGGGATAGAGCTTATTGGAAATCTTGAAAAAATTAAATATGCCTCTCCCAGACCTTGCAAAAATTCCCACTTTGTGCACTGAGTACGACCTTTTCATCCATGATTCTAAAGCTTGTTTGGTAAGGTGGAAAAGTGAAGGGATGCATGAGGGAGGATAAGAAAAGGAGAAAACATTGGCCTTTTCCACCATTTGGAAGAGTGGAAAAAGGGGTGGATGGAAAGGAGGGTGGGTTACTATTATCAACCTACGCCCACCAACTTCCATCAGGCCAAATATGGGCTGAAATTTGAGAGGAAAATGGCCAAGGATTATGGATGGATAAAAGTACCATATTTCCCCTAAGGGGGTTTTCCCCTTATTTTGGGAACTTTTTCTGTAAGTTAATTTTCTAAACCTTTTGATTCTTCAAATTTCATATGTATCAAGAATATGATAGGAATGGTCTTAATATAATTGAAATGATTTGCAAATGATAATTGATATTTTTAAATTAAAAAAAAATGTATGATTAATTTCTTAATAATAATATAATTTTCACCAAAATGCAACATTAGAATTTTAAAGGCCAAGAAAATATTAGAAATACTTTATATATATTGTTAAATGAATAGGTGAAAGACATTGACGTAGGACTTTGAATGTAGGATCCTTAGGAATTCAGCATTAATTAGATTCTTGATGAGATCTTGAATGTGTTGATGGCGGTTTGGTATTAAAATAATGAATTGAACATTAAAAATAATAATAATAAATAATAAATAAAAACTAAAGCTAGGAGAAGGCAATCTCAAAGCTTCAAATAAGCTATTGGAATTTTATTAAAATCAATCTCACTATCTTCTTTATTGAATACATAAAGACTCTTTTATAGATTTTTACCAATAATACTCCTAGAAGGACCAGGGCTCTTAAATAACATTTTTCTAGAAAGAAACTATGACGCCTAATAATAATGAAAAGCAATTAAGAACTTCTTAAACCAAATAGAAAAATGACTCAAAACATAAAATAAGACTTATGGGCCTCTAGAACAGCCCATTTCAGAAAATCTGAAAATCACCAAACTACCCCTATTTTTATTAAAACTTTACTAGTACTAGACCAGCAGCTTTCTAACCTAAGACAATTAATACAAGGACTCAGTAATAACTAAATTAACCTATAAAGGGTGTTAAGAAAGCACTACATCAAAACTAACCCACTTTTCTTTTTTCACAACCTTCTTCTTCATGATGTAGGATCTTTAGAAATTCAGTACTAAATTTGGATTCTTGATAAGTTCTTGAAGCATTCTTGAATGGGGTTTGATACTTAAGAGTTTATTTAAGGTTAGGTGATTTAAAAGATTAGATCTTGAATGAAACTTGAGGGAATTTGATGGCCGTTTGGTGTTAAAACAATGAATTGAACAAGAATTAAAGAAAGATAAACCCCAATGCAATCACACCTAGGTTCCCTAAGCAATCACACTTAAGAAGAAGGCAATCACACCTTCAAAATTTAAATAGCTGCTTGAGCTATATTTTATGTACTAAGCACAAAACAAACCTGCCAGTGATTACGGCAAAGACCACTAAATAGAAACCAAGCTTGATCAACCGAAACTTCTTCTCAGCACTAAGAAATCTGAACGCCTCGGTGACATCAAAAAGATGCTGCTGTTTCAAAAACCTGAATCATTGCACTAGACTGGTTATG
Source organism: Fagus sylvatica (assembly GCA_907173295.1). Lineage (NCBI taxonomy): Eukaryota > Viridiplantae > Streptophyta > Magnoliopsida > Fagales > Fagaceae > Fagus > Fagus sylvatica. The sequence goes on from OU015770.1 coordinate 30,166,893, forward strand.
ACAAAAAAAAAAATTTGCTTCCAGTTAAACCACAATATCTATCTTTGTGTGTGTGTGTGTGTGTCTCCAACCATAACCCTTTTTTTTTTATAGTGGATCCAGAAATTAATTGAATGTCTTCGCTTTTTTTTTTTTTTTTTTTTTTTTCCTTTTTATTGACAAGTTGCACAAACTCCCAGTTCTCTTGAAACCACAACCATATGGTGCCATTTGAGCTAAAGCTCATTGGCTCCTACTTTTCTACTTTTCTCTCGAACAATTATTTCTTGGGGGAAACCATAATTATTGCATTTTACTTCCGGTAAAGACATTAAGGAGTAAACCAAGAGTTTATTCATCGAAAGGTTTTGATATGAGTGCACCATTTTTCCAATGACATCATAGTTCCCATGGTCAACATCAACCAAAAAATAAAATCTCACCTCTAGTGTCACTATTTACAACTAAAAGTGTTAAATATAATATATTGTTTTTCTAATTTTTTATCACTTCAATAAAAATAATAATAATAATAATTCTTAACATACATATCAGCCCAACCTAAAAAAATTGCAGTAATTATTAAACCCCTCAATTTGTATTAGAATAGAAAATGTAATTCCTCTTGAGGAACAAATGTTCTGAATCAATCAATGAAGTTAACTTTTCTAAAACATCAATAGAAAGAAATGAAATGGATTTTTTTTCAAACATCCGAAAGTGATGATTTTTTTCTTCATTAATACAAACAAATTCTAATCATTAATAACTTTCTGCATGTCTTAGTTTTTAATGGTAGTTATCATATAGCTAATGGTTTGAAAACAACTCAATATGCATGCAATCAGTGGTTCAACACTCTCAAAAGCTCTCATCAGGTTAAATTAATATGGGTGAACAGAAGAACACAAAATATCCAGATAATATCAACAAACAAAGAAGAACCAAGTCTTTTTCTTATTTATTTGTTTTTGAAAAACAGAAGTCCCTGCTTCAATCAAAATTTCCTGATTCCGGATGAGGATAGACTGGTGGAACAAAAGAGAGAGAAAAGGGGGGGATTCAGGTTACAAGAGTATAATTGTTCTGATCTTTTCATTCAAAATAGAAAAACAGATTAAACCAATCTGAAGAAAACACCAAAGCAAACAGGCCAACTAAAATAACAGAAGTAGAAAGTCCTGATCCATTAATCATTTCCTTGGATTATGTAAACTGGTAAATGTAATACTTAAATCAGAGATTCTAAGTTGAATCTAAATAACACTTGTAAAGCCTTCATTTATTAAATCTAAAGAGAATTGGTCACTGCATTTCTAGTGCATTCTCAAAGGCAAAATGTTGCAAGGATCTTAGTCAAAACTAAGTTTTGATCTTTACTTTATACAAACTCCTTTTATATTTTAATGCCTTGCTTTTAGTAAGTTAGCTCCTTACAGAGCACCAGGCTCTTCAAGCAACATTTCTTGGTGAGTTACAACTTTACCATGTCAAAATAAGTATAAGAGTTCCTTCTCATTGACTTGACCTAAACCAAGCCTGCTAAAGCCATTTGTTAGAACCTCTGGCTTAATTAATATTAAAATTAATCTGTTTGCAGAGAAACAAGTGAAGAAAGAACAGCAACTGCATGAAATGTATCGTAAAGTACTTAAAATATTGATAAAAAATTATACTTACAGCATCACATGGTAGCAAGTAATGGGAACTGTCATCAGAAACATGAACCAATGCCATGTCAAGAGGAAACTGGCACAGAATACTCCTTGCACAATGAACTCAGGGACAACGATGCGATTAATGCGAGATGCTGTGTCGTAAATGTTTATGTAGTCAGCCTCCAAGTCCGTCAAGATGACAATCTACAAATATTATTCAGAGCTATCAAGTATATCCAACTCTATAGTAAATGTCTCCTCTATATTCTGTATAGCACATAGGAAGTCACAAAGCCAAATTCTAGTGCCAAAAAATGATCAAAGAGTATGAATTACATGTGTATTGAAAGGTTCATGCATTTTTAGCAATAAGAACTAAGGCACAAGATCGAGGTCATTTCGTCAACTCAGGTATAAACTATAGTTAGATCAACTAAAAACAGTCATAGTAAAAGCAAGTATGGCCACGAACATGAATTTCTTGATGAAAAAGAAATCAAAATGGCGCTAAAAAAAATAAAATAAAATTCAATATAATATTAAATAATAATATACATGTTCAATCATAAGCATTACTTTCAAGAACATGTGTGCGTGGGTGCAATCTAGGTATTATTGAACACAAATTGTAATAGAAATCACCGAAATCCATTGTTTGGTTGCTGAGAAAATTCGTGTTTATTGACGTATAATAAATTAATTAGTTAATTAAAGTAAGCTAACTAGTAAGAGTAAAGAGTTCTCCGTGTCCACAGAAGCAGCATCTAAGAAAGCTTACTACTTCCACTAACTAAAAAAGAATTAGGGTTTTAGAGAGATCGAATTAAAAGTGAGAAATTGTACCTGATAAAAGGTGGATGCCATGAGAGCTAAGTTGATGAGAAAAGTGATTATCCAAAAGATCAGCAGCCCCATCGACTTGTTGAACAGAATAGGAATTCGAAAATGACGAATGGTTCTTTGAAGGTAATATAGATTATAGGGGCACAGAAAAAACACAAATGGAGGGAGCTTTTTTTCTAGTGAAATATGATTGTGATTTGTGAGGGTGGATTTTTTAAGTAACGGGTTTCGCTTCTCTTCCCCGCTCTAATGGATTTGTTTAAACTGGTTGCCCAAATGGGCGCTCTTCACTCATTGGTCTTTACAATCTCTTAAACAATAAATTTTGCGACCCTCAAGTGACATGAGAGATGCATCATCTTTCAAGAATGAGATTTTTTTTTTTTCATAGAGTTTTCCTCCGATCAATAATCTATTACTATTAAGAGCATTTTTTTTCCCTCATATCCACTTTTAAGAACTCTTAAAAATACTCTTAATATTTAAAAAAAATAAATGAATGAGGTTGAAAAAGTAGTTCACCATGTCTTTTGTGTACAATGTTTTGATTTTCACTTTTTTGAATAGTCTAAAATATCTTTAAAAGTTTGTCCAATATATTCACTAAACAAATAACACACAAATGATATATACGTAATTTACTTATCAAAAAAAAAAAGAAGATATATACGTAATTTAAGAAAGCAACAATTCCAGTAAAACACTCTTCTACCTTTTTCAGTATTACATACGTATATTTAAAGGCCATTTCAAAATTTTAAATTAAAGAATATCTTATAAATTCGAGTCTTACAAACAGGCAATTCCATATTTTCTGTAACCCATAACTACCAAAATTTTAGAATTATAAATTTTCAAATGTACTAACTACGTTATAAATTTTTGAGAGCTATTGATTCACATTGACTACAGAAGATCAAAGGAATGCATGGAGGGTAAAAAATTGGGTCATGACAAGAAGGCAACAACCAAGAAGAACAAGAAAATAATGAAAGAAACACTTCAAGGTAGCCAAGGGTCTCCCACTAATGCATTAACATAAAGGTAATCTCTTTGAGCCTATTGTTTATATTTTTAAGTGTATATGACTATATATTTGATTGTTTAACAACAATCCAACACAATGTCGAAAAAATCAAAGAAGCTTTTTGCATCTTCTCTCTAAAAAATCACAGTGCTTTCCTTGCATTTTCATGATCCTTATTTTATTTGTAGGAATTAAAGTGGAGGTCATAACAAAGGAAAAAACAGCAAAAGACACCATGGTTCAGTTTAGGTGCCAATTTTTAATTGATATGATATGTGTGCCAACAAAAGACATGAGTTGATACTACATGGAATTAACTGCATTTAATGCTATGCAAGCATCAATCATCCACTTTGATATAGTAATATCACATCTTTGATCTTTCTACTACCTCCTTACTTTGTAAAAGACTTTTAATTATAGGTTGAGCTTCAAGAGTTGTTCTTGACATGAAATAAGCTCTTATACTACTTGGTGTTTTCCTTCTTCTTTTTTTTTTTTTTTTCCTCTATTAAATTATTTTTCCCATTGCCTTGACTTCCCCTAATTGAAATAATTTTTTCCCTTTCCTATAGAACTAGATGGGGACATAGAAAAGGGGGAAAGTTCTTGAATATCATCACCATCATCACTGAGACTCGGCCTCATATTGGTTGTGTTCGTCATACACTTGTTTTGACTTCCTCTTTTTTGCAATGTGACTCTATATTTGTAGGATTTGAAAGCGAACATCAAGAGGTACCTTTGAAACATAAATTATTTTATACCCATTCCATTCCATAAAACAATTTTCAGAAATTATTTTATGTCGAAACAAACGGACCTTTAATTTCAATTCTATTTTCTTTGTGATTTTCCGATGTCCTTTTTATTGTTTTCCTTGTATACATAATTAGGGTTTGCCTTTAGATTTATTATGCCGAAGTAGGAATGAGGAACTGGGATTTTGAGATAGGGATGCATATGCAAGACTAATGGGTGTATGCAACCTCGAACCATGCATACACAGTATTACACACCCTCACTGTCAGAATAACATAAACCTTAGATCTAGGCTGCCTAATCAAATGTGTATGCTTTTGTGATATGTTTTTTTGATTTAATTATGTTATTAAATTTAAATTTATTCATACCAACTTAGTAAGACACTTTGATTAAAATGGCCTAAAGATATAAGTGGAGGCTAATCCTTTGGATCAAGTAAGTTTGGCTGTCTAATACCTTACTAAATCCATACCCTAACTTTGAATAGTTTTGGTCAAGTTGGACCTTTGCGTAAGGGTGAGAGTGGTTCTTGCATCTATAACCAAGTGATGATTCCATTCTCCACCCTAACCCTATAGTTAGCGATATATTTCCCATATCCATATGTAGGGCAAATCCACATTGGGAAGCTCCCAAGAGAGCCATATGACGAACATAGTAACAACATTCACGAGTCACGCCTTGGGGCGTTCACACACCACACAAAAGCTTTATAGTACGTTTTGAGGTGTTTGAGAATTTATTTATTTTACGGTTTTACCCATTTATTAACAACAATATTAGATGAATGCCCAACCTCTGAACTTTAGGTATTAACTATGGGAGTGGAGTGGTTGTAACGCAAATATAAACAACAAGCTCCAACTATTTTTGAATTAATTAATATAAAAATTATACTAGTTTTTTTAGTTAAAACAATTAGAGTGGGAGAAATCCCTCCTTGAAGCTAGACTTGGCAAATGAGTTAGGTTTGGCAGGTTCATGTATGACTTAGTTGGGTATGGGTCATAAAATTTTCGGATTAAAACGGTTTGCAAGTACCGTTATTCGGTCTTTGATGGATCAGATTAACTCGATATGATTTAAATTTGTTGAGTGTTTTCATTTTTGTATTGTCTTATTTGTATTAAATGAAAGACAAAAAAATATGTTCCAAGTTTTTATTTTTATTTTTATTTTTTTATGTAATAGTTTCATAAAAGAATAAAAGTAAACCAGATGAAACTACCAAATATAAACCTCGAGTTCAGTGGACAAGGATCCTCTCCATTTCAAATGAAATGGAGAGTCTCCATTTCATGGTTTAGATTTTATTTCACAAATCTAACGGTGTACAGAGTATCTCATCATTTAAAATTTTAAATGACGTGGCACTCTGTATATTGTTAGATCTAAGAAATAAAATCTAGACCATGAAATGAAGACTCTCCATTTCATTTGAAATGGAGAGGATCCTATTCCGAGTTCAGTTATTGTAGTGTCTAAAATATGAAAGTAAGTTAATAAAATAATAATCAGCATGAATGCATATGACAATCTTTTTTCAGCTCAAGTAATTTAAAGAAATTTTCAAAGATTTTTGAAAAGGAAAATAATATCTCATAGAAAATAATTAACACTAAAAATATGTTACATAATGGTTATAAAAATAATTTTTCATATTTAACGTTTCTATAGATAGTGAATTCACATGGTAATTTTATTTTTGAGATTTTATTTTTTATGTAATATTGATTATTAAAGAAAATCTGATATAAAAATTGAAAAAAATAAATTAAATGATTAATTGAAGTATCTTTTACATAGATTTTATTTTATTTTGTTAGCAAAGTTAAATTATGCTGAACCCACCACGGGTTGAAGTTGACCCATTTCCAAGAAACCCCTTAAGCCATATCGTTATCCCTCGTGTCCGAAGTCCGAACAGGTTAACTGGAAGCCCAGGGGTACGAGTACGGGGTGACCCGGTTGATTCCCGCCATCCCTCGTGGGAAACATTTGAAAAGGATAGAGTAGATTGTAGACACCACGATGCTGCGATCTCTAAGCCATGGATACGAAACCCTAACTCTCAGATCCAATCACTCCGCAAAGAGCATCAAGTCTTGCGCTCCTAGACATGACCTTCAAGGCCAATCTGTTGCTGTAAGAGCTTCTCTATCTATACCCACCCTATTATTGATTTTCTGGGCTCATCATCTTTTACTTATTATTATGCTATCCCTTGCGAAAAAGGTTGAAGATCTTAGAGTTCCTTGTCTTTATAACATTTTTTGGGAACTTGAACCTTAATATTGACATTGATAACAATATTTTTACCATAATGGGGGGAGCTCAGATGGTTTTATGTGGCCATGTGAAATGAAGATTGTTGACCTATAAGGGATATGGTTGAAGTGAATGTCTAAGGTACACTGGCCTCTCTCATCTTGTTTGGGGTAATGACTCTGTTGAGTTAACGAGTTTATTATTTTGTTTTTTCTGAATCTGTGAATTATGAATTAGTGACAAGAAAAAGAAACCATTTTATATTGTAAGAGGTAGATTATGAATAGTACTGCATGCAGAAGAAACATTATAACAACCTGTCTTATAATAAGTAAATGTCTTAATTATTAGTTTGTGTCATCAATCACAAAATAATAATTAAGCCAAGCCAAAATTGGACACTCCATTCTTTTCACAATTTAAAATAAGATAAGTTGAGGAAATGCTTTTGAGTAACTTTTGAATTTTATGTCAACGTACCTTGAATGTGCTAAATGATATTGTTGGATATGTGCACAAGGGAAATAATTGAATTGTTACATTAAACTGTAGATTATTGGTCTGGGAACATCTGGAAGAGCTGCAGCGAGGCTTGCTCTTGCCAGAGGTGCTTCAGTTCTAGCAATTGATCAGAATAAGAATTTGGGTCTGTTAGAGGTAAATTTGCATATCCTTTTCATAATTTGTTCCATGATTCTCTTAAATTTAAACTTCACTTAAAATAGGTCTTAGCTCTCTCTCTCTTTTTTATCTACCTATTTATATGATTTTAATGGTGAAATTGCTTATTGGGGTGCAGCAAGATCCTCTTTTTGAGAAGCATAGTGGTTTGAGAACAATTCTTGGACACCTTGATGTACAGCTGCTTAAGGATGTCGACGTGGTGGTTGTTTCCCCTGGAGTGCCACTAGAAAATTATGGTCTATCATCGTTGATGGAGTCAGTAAGTCAATTTATTCGATTAATCATTAGAAATAAAGGAAGAAACCATATTCATTCCTACATTTGAACAAGAAATGGAAAATGTACTCTCTCCCCTCTACCTAGGGCAAATAAAAATTGCTTTAAATATTATATAATGACATGCTTTTATATACTTGTATCCACTCGTTTTCATCTTATGGAATTTGAACCCTCTTAAATATTTCATGTCCTACATGGAAGTTGCTCTACATGATTCTGTTATCTACCAATTCATACAGATATACATAACAATGGAGATCATGTAAGAAAATAAGCAATTAGACTATTAGTTTTTAATCTTCTAGTTTATTATGGAGTCATTCTTACCAACAATGCTAAACTCTGCCATGAATATTTGTTTTTCTGAACATTTTTGTGACCCATTTTGATGTAAAAAATGCAGGGAAAGCGGATAATGTCTGAGTTGGATTTTGCTGCAGAAATTCTTCCAAAAGATATCAAGATTTTAGCAGTGACTGGAACTAATGGAAAATCAACTGTAGTTACTTTTGCTGGACAGGTTTTTATAATAATCTCTCTCTCTCTCTCTCTGTGTGTCTCTGTTTCTGTCTGTCTCTCTCTTTCTATGAATGTATGTATGTATGTATGTCTGCATGCATGTATATGTATTTATATTTTAGACATTACAACTGCTTTGTTAAATGTTTCTTATTGTCAGTTATAGCAAAAGAAATTAGAAGCCATTTGCTGGTTAGAGGTGCAGTTCCTTTGTTGTCACCTTCCAGAATCTCCATATGCACTCCCACTGGTTCTCGTCACTGAAGAGCTTTTACAACCCGAGAAAAATCTTCAATTACACGCCTCATCTCAGCCATCTCTGTCAGCTGGCCTTGATTTCCTCTACCCCCACGATCTCTACCATGACCAGTCCTAGCTTAAATTCACAACTTTTGACTCACAATTGAAATTTGTGACTTAGATCTAGGATCTCTTGCTTTGATTCCACTTGATGCGGTAAGGAGAACTTAGGTTTAATGTAGAAGAAGGGTTTAATAAGAAATTTCAACAACAAACAAGATTAAAGCAAAGAAAAATGTAATAGGATTGAAGTTGGAACACTAAAACATTGATCTCTAGGCTCAAAGAGCTCAATAAATATTCAAATATGAAATTTTATAGATTAGTTAAAAAAATGCTGCCTACTGTGACCAAAAAAGAAGAGAAGTTATTTATAATAGCCTTTAGTAACCTTAAAATCCAAGCCCTTCATCTTATATATAACAATTAAATCCCAACCATCCAATTTCATCAAATGCTACATGCTAGTCTCATGACCTCTTAAAATACTTAAGACATAGTAATAACAAAACATAACTTAAAGAAGTAAAAGACTGGTCTTGTCTTATAAAAAAAAAAGAGAGTAAAAGACTGGTATTGTGATAGCAAATGGGCTGACAAAATGGACTAATGAGCCTTCTTTCCTTTAGGCTTAAATTCTCCTACATCAAGTTAGCACTAGGGCATTGGATAAATTCCAACTGAAATTTTTATTCATCAAGGAATCTGTAAACAATTTTGAACTCTAGGTTCTTTAAATAGAGTTTCAAACTTATTATCCTGGTATGGAAAGGAAACAATTCTGACATCTAGTAAGAAAATGAATTAAATCCCTAAACCAATTAGGAAAAGAAAATAATGTTGAACCAAATACATAAAGTAAATAAAATAAATCCTATAAATTAATTGATTAGACCTTAGGCCCAACTGGTAGCAGGCTCCATTCATAAGGTCATTGGTTTTTCCGTCTTCTTATGTCATCAACCATAAGAATGTGTAATTGTAGGCCTATGTCTTGTGTCCACACCACAATGGTGCCATCGTTTTGGTATTTCCTTTGTTCTATTTTGCACAATGATTTTTGAGTACTAGTTTTTAAAAACTGAGAATAAAAAACACCCTGCGAAACAGTTTATAACAATTTTTTTTTTTTTTTTTTTTTTGTTTTTTCAAAATAGAAAACAGTTTTTAAAAATGTTACCAATCAGGCCCCATAATTCTCCTAATGATTAGAGCAAAGTGGCCAACGAATTTTCTGTAATCAGATTGTTCACCAGAATGGGCAAGTGTCAGAGTTTAAAGATAACAACTATCTAGACCATCACCTTCAACTTTTGTTGGAGCAATTGGCATATATAACTTTTGTTTGTCCCTAAAATAGAAAGGAATGGAATAAAAGGGATCTTTAAGGGATATTATATTGCTGGGGTGAAGGATGTTGAAGTGCCAGGATTAGGAAGTTGTGGGATATGATTCCTCTTTGCGTTTTCTGGAGTATTTGGCGGGAGAGGAATGCTAGAAGTTTTGAGGGGGAGGAGAGGAATCTGTTGGAGATTAAAGGGACGTTTCTTAGAACTCTTATAGAGTGGTCCAATGCTTCTGGCATGATGTCCTTCTCTTCCGTGCTGGAGTTCTTAGATTTTTGTATTGCTTGAATTGTTTTTCTTGTTTTTGTACACTTCCTGTGTACTGTTTTTTCTCTCTTTTTAATAAAATTTTATTTACTGATAAAAAAAAAAAAAAAAAGAAAGGAATGGAATAAAAAGGATCTTTAAGGGATATTCTATTTAATCCTTTGTTTGGAATTCTAATAGGAAGGAATGGAATGGTTATAAGGGAATGCCCATTCCATTCCATTCACTCTTAAGCATTCCTCCCAAAAATGAGAGGAGCACTCATTCCTTTAATAAAATGGAGATGAAATACCGATTTATCCCTATTTTAACAAGAGACAAATTAAAGGTGAATGGTATATTAGTAAAATTATACATTTCTTTCCTTTCCATTCCTTCTTTTATAAACTCCTAAACACACTAGAAATAATACACCATATTCTATTCAATCTCATTCCATTTCTTTACGATCTACCCATTCCATTATTTTATGAACTCCCAAAAATAGTTTAGGAGAAATTACTAATAATTATTGCTTGAGTAACTTTGATTCCTTTCCATTTCTAAATTCATCTTGTTGCACTGAATTTTCTATATTCTTTATTAATTATTTTTTTGATCATTTGAAGTCAGATGCTTAATCATTTTGGCATTGAGGCGTTTGTTGGGGGAAACCTTGGCAATCCACTCTCGGAGGCTGCTTTCATGTGCTTATCACCTTCTCTGAAGCCCAGGTTTCAGGTGAGTCTGATTGTAAGAATCATTTCTCCTTCCACTCTGAGATATTTAAGATGTCATTTCACAATGACTCGGTTTAGAAGTGTAGAATTATTTGCTGAATATATTCTGTGTATATTCTTCTCTCTAGGAGGTATATTATATAGATGTACAATGGGTCTAAATAAGGAAACAATCAATCATAGCTAATTACACGATTCACTCCTATAATTAAGCTATACTATACATAAATACTAACAACAAGAAGTATTAATTATCTATGAATTTCATTGTCCTTTGAAGTCAAGGTCAAGTTTAATGGTTAATTTCTCTTTCAGGTTGCCATTGTGGAGGTTAGCAGTTATCAAATGGAAATTCCCAACAAGTACTTCTGCCCTTCAGTGAGTTAGTTTGAAATTTTAACAGTCCAAGTTTCATTTATAGCCCTTCCCCACTTTGTTCATCTGCTAATATACGGGCATCTTTGCAGGTTGCTGCGGTGTTAAACCTTACCCCTGATCATTTAGAAAGGCACAAGACAATGAAGAATTATGCAATGACTAAGTGCCGTTTACTTTCTCACATGACTGACACCAAACTGGGACTTCTTTGTTTCGGTAAGTACTTGATCATATCTCAGGTAGACATATTCTGTCCCATGAAACTTATGTGAACTTTTTTCAGGAGATATTCATACTTTTTTTTTATAAGATTGAATTAGATTATAAGAAATAATTCAGAATTATAATAAATACAATTTCAGGTTGGAGTTGGACACCACTTGGAAGTGTGATGTTTTAGTAGAGTTCCCCAATTTTATAGAATGGAAACATCCCATAGGGTCCTTGTAGCAACAATAGGTAAAGAAGTGATAAGAATCTTCTTGTATAGTGCATGTATACTTGGGTTGGAAATAAGGAACCTGATCAAGGTAACCTGAATGAGGCCCTGGAAAATAGAAGTGAGATCTTTTGTGGAAAGCCTATGACACAACCATCCAATTTCATCAAATGCTAGATGCTAGTCTCATGACCTCTTAAAATACTCAAGACATAGTAATAACAAAACATAACTTAAAGAAGTAAAAGACTGGTCTTGTGATAGCAAATGGGCTGACAAAATGGACTAATGAGCCTTCTTTCCTTTAGGCTTAAATTCTCCTACATCAAGTTAGCACTAGGGCATTGGATAAATTCCAACTGAAATTTTTATTCATCAAGGAAACTGTAAACAATTTTGAACTCTAGGTTCTTTAAATAGAGTTTCAAACTTATTATCCTTGTATGGAAAGGAAACAATTCTGATGTCTAGTAAGAAAATGAATTAAATCCCTAAACCAATTAGGAAAATATTTAAGAACTTTCTGTAAACATACTGAAAAGTGGACTTGTTTCATAAAATTAGCTGTGATCTCGGTGACACTTGGGAAGCTTCCCAATGGACACTCAAGTTAGAGGTTGGAGGCAAGACTGCAGGGTACAGTAGGTTGGTTTCAATTTCAATTGACATGGAAGATGGGATGATTATGTTTAAGTTGTTGGTTTAACAATTATTTAATTTCTGCAAGCCGAAATTCATACATTTTACTGTGGTTTTGATTCTTTTGAAACACTATTGAGGCATGAAACTTTTCTGCTACTGCTACATAGTTCTAAGTCTAAAACAAGTCTAGCAATTCTGAAACCCATGTGTAAAAGCCTTATGTTGGGATGGTCAGGAGACCCTTCTGATTCAGTCCGGCCATTTTTCTTCATGTCATTAGTTTGTATTTTATATTAAGATCTAGGTGTCCTTATCTTGTTGTGCAGATCGTAGTTGGTTTATCTTTTAACAGGTGTATTACAATTCTTTTTAGGAAATGGGCATTTGAATGAAGCTGTTAGGGAACATGTCAAAAAATTTAATCTTGCTTGGATAGGAGCCTTTCCTGGAGTGAAAGTAAGAAGTCCTCCCTTCATATATTTTTTGCTCAGAACTCTTTGAGGAGGATATATTGAGCACAGAATGTATACACATAATCCCAAAAACAAATGGCTCCACCCTTTGTTAAAATAGGGCTAAGGGCTAGGAAGTTAAACATAGTTGATTTTGGACTGTATAGTGCAGGCCCTGATTTTCTATTACTCTTCACTTGTTTCCCCAAGTGACACCAAATGTAAATTCAGATCTAGAGGCGCTTCCGAGAATCAAACACTTCCCCAAATGTAAATTCGGATTCAGAGGCTCTTTTGATAATCAAACACCACCAGAGGAAGTCCTCAAGCATCAAGTCTCACACCTTCATTTCATACAAAAAGAGCTTCCATTTTCTATTGCAAAACTCTGGTCTCTAATTTTAGGGTTTTAGACCGGATCAAGATTTCTCCATCTCTATTATGGAGTGATGTAGGAGGTCAATTTTGATGGGCAAAGAGGGGTATGTTAGTGTCGCGTGATGGTAGGGGAAAATTCTACAAATTGAGGCAAAAACTTTTAGGGTAACCTTTGAAATGCTTAATAGGCTTGGAGAGTGGCAGTGCTTTGTGGAGAGGGAGGATCAACAACGTCGACCATGCATTTGTTAAAAAACTTTGAGAAGAGAACAAGATCTTACTAGCCCAACATCAACCATATGGACAAGGATAATTGAGTGACAGTTGGAGACGAGGCATTGTGATTACCACAAAGGTAGAGAGGTTTGTGATAGCGGAAGCTCTGATACCAATTTTTTATTTTTGTGTGAATAACATGCAAAACAATAAAATAACAAGCACTACAACACACAAAATTTAATGTGTTTTGTCAAACTCTATGCCTATATCTACAAGCAACGCCAACAAAAAAATTACTATCAATGATAGGAATTACAACTACACAAACTCTCACAAATCTCATAAACGTAATTAACACAAATCCCCAACTCACATGTTCTCTCACACTAACGCACTAGACAAACTAGACAAAGCTTTGTCTTCTAACTATCTCTCTCTCTCACACACACACACACACACACACCAAAGCTACACCGCTAAAACTCTGCGTAGTGCTACCTATATGTAAGGCTTTAATACTTATTTTGGTGGAGAAGGAGTACCTTTCTTGGTGAATAGGGAACATGACATTACTTCTTTGACAAGGAATAAATTCTCTTCCACACCAAAAAACTCAAATAAGTAACCGAGTCAAACTAGGAAACCTCTAAACTATTCACCTCATGGGCTGGATTAACAAATGTCCACCTCCAGCTGATGAGGTATTTTCACTAGTACCCATTTTCGAAGCCCCTTTGCACCTCTTTTATATGTAGGGTGCTTCACCACATTCTTAACAAGACATATGATTAGTTGAATCCAAGTAATTCTTGAACTACTCATTGAAACAATAAACAAACTGTTAACTTTTCACAAAGGTGTATTTTTAACTACTCTTTGAAGAAACCCAGTCCATGTTTTTCTAAGGGCCTTCTCCTTTCCCCATAGGGGAGGACATCTTGGGCTGAAGCCACCTAACCCTTAGTAATTTCGTACCTCCACCTTAATCCAAATAAGGTTTCCTCAAATAAGATGATCATTGTTTGCACAACAAAAGCCAATCTTGCATGTGCGTCTATCTTAAACTAATTTTGTACGTGCACTAGATATCACCTTCATAATAGGATCAACCTTAGGCTCTGATACCAATTTATTGTGATAGCGTAGTTTAGATACCAATTTGTTGTAAAAAACATGAAAAACATGCAAAACAACAAAATAGCAAGCACCATAACATATAAAGATTTAATGTGGTTTGGCAAACTCTATGCCTACATTCACAAGCAATGCCAACCAGAAATCCCAAATACACACCCACAAGTGTTCTCACACTAACACATTAGTCTCATACAACAAATCTACACTGCCAAAACCCTTTGCAATATTGTCTATATGCAAGACTTTAATACCTATGTCTTGGTGGACAAGGAACATAACATTACTTCTTTGACAAAATTTTATTCCACAACAAGAAAACTCAAATATATAACCAATTCAAACTAGGAAACCTCTAAACCATTCCCCGCCTGGGTTGAACTTAACATGAGGGTCACATATGGAAAAGTTTGACAATGGTGTTAAGGGATGGTGGGGCTACAAATTGAGAGGCAAGACGAAGTAGGCAACGATGTTAAATTATAGATTAGATGCAAGACGAAGTAGGCAACGATGTTAACCTATTGTTTGTTTCCTAAGGGGAAGAGCAGTGAGCTCCCAAGTTTGATTCTTATGAAGAGCACTCATTTTCTTATCCATATCATGTTTACATTCCGATGAAGACAAAGCCTGCTTATAAGATAAGGGAATTGAGATATGAGACATGGTACAAGCAAGGTGAAACAAGATTAGAGGGTAAAAAATGAGCAATAGTGTGTTAAGTACAAGTACATGTATCTTGTCGCAAAGAAATAGGCAAATCATCACTGTTCGAAAGAGAGGAGGATGGAGCGAGAACCTCAGACGTAAAAGATGTAGTAGTAGATCTATAAAAAACGTGCCTATCTCGAAATGGCCGATAAACCTGTAAATGAAGATTAGGTTGGGAAGCCTAGGGACTTAAATAGGAGGAAACTATAAAGATATTAGAAGAGTAGGAGATGGGAAGGAAGATTCTCTCACATGAATAGAGATGAGATTAGAAGACAACTATGACCGGGTGAAGAAAAGAATGAGGTTGACTAAAAAAAGGTGATATCATACTCATAAGGATTCAGGATTATAACAATGATAACCCTTTTGGGTGCAAGAGTACCCAAGGAAAGAACACTTACGATCTCAATAAGATAATTTATCTCAGCGAGGATAAAGGGCATGAACAAAGACAACACAACCAAATACAAGAGTAAGTGAAAAAGGAGGATGATCAAGATATAAAAGAGAAAATGAAGACTTATGATATAGGACAATGGAAGGCATGCAGTAAGAACAACATCACCCGAAAAGGTTGGCAGTGTCCAAACTAGAACTAGAAGTGGTTGAACCATCTGCCAACATGGCATGATGAGGATTGTTAGTATTCTTAAGGTCAGAAAGCAACCTTAAGTTACTAGTTATGTGGCTATTGAGTCAATGATCCAGGTTTCTTAAGTAGCAAGACAAGAAAAAGTATTTGTCTGAGCCAGAGTAGCAGTTAAAGAAGAAATGTTAGCATTCCACCAAAATGGCACGTGGGATTTGGTACCTCTTCCCAAGTCCACCATTGATTGTCGATGGGTTTATATTGAAGTACTTACTTGATCAATCCATTGAGCGCTTGAAGGTTCATCTTGTTGCTAAGGGGTATACCCATACCTATGGTGTTGATTACTTTGAAACCTTTTGCTTACGTTGCTAATCTTGGTTGGCCGTTGTTGCAACTTGATGTAAAAAGTGCGTTCCTACATGGAAATTTATAGGATGAAGTCTTCATGGAGTAACCACTGATTTTTGTTGCTTAGAGGGAGTCTGGGAAGGTTTGTAGACTAAGCAAAGCATTGGTTTGATGAGTTTGGTGAAGCAATTGTTAGATTTGGAATGTGACATTAATCTAACTACTCTATTTTCTATTATACTTCTAAGAGGGAAAATTTAATTGATAGTTTATGTTGATGGCATCATCATAATTGTTGATGACCAAAAGGAGATTATTAAGTTAGAGGTCTCTTCAATCCTCATTTCAGACTAAGGACTTGGGAAAGTTATGTTATTTCTTGGTATATCACATTCCAAGGAATGATTTAGTTTGTCATGGAGGAAATATGTGTTAGATATTTTGGAAGAGACTGGCTTGTTAGGTTCAAAACCTAATTCAAAGAGTTGTCGATCGCTTGGTAAATTGAACTACCTCACCATTACCCTGTTAGATATATCCTTTGTTGTTAGTGCGGTGAGTTGGTACATGGTAGCACCTTGCCTTCCACATTGGGAAGTTCTTCGGATTGTGAGGTATCTTAAGGTTCACCCAAGGCGTGGATTTTTATATAGAGCCAATTGCGCGTAGAGGCTTTGACGGATTTAGATCGAGCAAGATCACCGTCAGGAGATCTAGTACATAATATTGCTCTTTCCTAAGAGGAAACTTGATCACTTGGAAAAGTGAGGCAGAATGTTGTGTCTCGTTTTAGTGCAGAGGCTGAGGGTAGAGGCATGGCTCATTCATCGTGTGAACTCAAGTGGATTAAACTTCTAGAGGAATTGAATCTTGTTGCATAATATCCTATGAAGATGTATTGTGACAACTAAGCAGCAATTCATATTGCTTCCAACCTAGCGTTCCATGAACGAACCAAACATATTAAGGTGAATTGTCATCTTATTAAAGAAAGAGTGGAGAGTGGCTACACTATATGTCTCCATAGGGGCTTAAGCTGCTAATATGTTCACGAAACATTGTGCGAGACTTGTTTAGACTTCTTATGTGACTAGTTAGGGTTATATATGCCCCAATTTGAGGGGGAGGGTTATGAATAATGTTGTTTAAATTGTAAGGGTGGTTGGGTAATATTGTATTGTGGGGTAAACCTATAAATAGTATATGTTTATGAGGGTTAATTAACTTTAAACCCTAAGCATTATTATTCAGTTGTGGTTTACAACAAATATTCTTACTTTTATACATATAAGGGAACCTCTTAACCAATTGTGTCAACTCCTTGGTGGTGAAATTGGCATAAAAAATGTAGTAGTGAGGCATATTTTTTTAGGCATATGCCACCTCTAGTGCTTTAAGAAACAATGCTTAATTTATGATTTTTAGATATTTGTGGGATTCATTATGTATTTCTTTCTTTGCTTTCTTTTTATTTTGGTGTATAAAATGACACTTTTGGTCGTTGCTTGTTTAAAAAAGATCAACACCGAGATGAGAATTGCCAGCTTGGAAGTTCCTGCCATGGGAGTTGTCACACAACTACAATTGGGTGCAATGAAAGTAATGGGAATGCACAACTATTATAATGCTGCAGTGGCTGCATTATGTGTTCTTGGACTTGATCTTGGAGTTGATGCTGAAGGCCTGAGTTCAACAATTGAAAAATTAAGGGCACCACCTCATCGGATGGAAATTGGTAATCCAAAATGGATAGTCATCTATTGTTATTTACAAACTACTTTTGTACCACATCCTCTTTTCATGTTTCTTGCAGTTCTTGTAACATGATATGCATATGATGCTGCCACCAAAGAAAGTGTTTGTTAGAGTTACTCCAGTTTTTTTTTTTTTTTTATATTATCTTAAGGCTATTCTTGTAATCTTACCATATTATTCTAATATAAATATGTGCTAAGATGAGGGACTGATTATTTAAGCCCTAAACCTTTTTTCTACTCTCTCTCTCTTTCTCTTTCTTCTTTCTTAATCCTAATCTTTTATATTTTACAACTCAATTTGATATTAGAGTGCCCCGATTCAACCCTAGAACATGCCAAAAAAATTTGGAGATCGTTGTTGGATGACAGAGGTGTGTTGATGTCAGAATCTGTACACTGACGTCAGCACCGACATGACCACACCATCTAAGTCCCTGGCCTCCCTAAATGTGTTTTTAATTAATTTTTTTGGGCAAATAACAATAACCTCCCTTGAGATTTTGCGAAGTATTTTAGAAAATGACACTCTGTCCCCTCACCTTTGTTATAAAATGACACACCACTCCCTTACCTTTGTTAAAAAATGACACTTTGCTCCCTCACCTTTGTTAAAAAATAACATCCGCCCCGTATTTTTTACAAGGTGAGGGGGCAAAGTGTCATTTTTTTAAAATAGGAGGGACAGATTGTCATTGTGCAAAACTTCTAGGGAAGTTAGGTAATTTGCCTAATATTTTTAAGCCATATGATGTGTTTTTAATTTTTCAATTTTTTTTTTTTTTCCTACTTTTGGCACCGATTTTCTGATATGCTTTTTTGGAGCTTTCTGGCAGCTTGTCTTTTGTGACTGGACTTTTTTCTATAGGAGCTAGCAGGCTGTAGAAGGGGATGGATGATATTGGTTTGTTGATTGTTGAGGGTTTGAGTGGTTTGGTTGCTGAGAACTTGAGATTTCAAATTATTTTTGTCACAATTTTTATTTTTCAGCTGGTTGGTGGCTCATTGATGGAATTTGATTATTTTTCTGGTTTGGTTTGGTGTGTATTACTATGTATTGGTTTGTTGGCGTCGGTTATTGTTATAGTTTAAGCTGTATGAGTTCCATGTGATTGAAGAAAAATCTGTTTTCATGGCTTAGGAAAACATCATTGATTGAAGATGATGATATGTCTAAATCAATTACCTCGAAGAAGTTGAATGGTTTAAATTATTTAGTTTGGATACATGCTGTGAAAGTTTTTCTTTGTGGGAAAAAGAAATTGAAATATTTGACAAATAACCTCTTGATGTAGGGGCTTCAAATTATGAGGATTGAATGAATGACGGTTCTGTTGTTATGGGATAACTGTGGCATAGTATGGAACCCCACTTTGCTACTACAGTTGAATTTGTGACTTTTTGGAAATCATTTCTGAGTACTATAGTACTCTTAAAAAATTGTGGAGCTCAATTATTGTAGTATTGACCTTTTACCATTGATCTGGAGCAACAAAAGCGTCATTGGGAGCAATTTATGATTGCATCTTTGCTATCTAGCTTAGACTCTGACTTACGGGGTTTCAAAGATTAGATCTTTGCTGACCTATAACTGCTAATGCATATTCTTGTCTATTGTGCTCATCATTGGGACAAAACTCCATGATCACTTCCTTAGAGTTTTCTATTTTAGTTTCAAGCAGTGGAGGCCGTGGTAGTTCTCGGGGTGGTTTCTGTGGCAGTCGTGGAGGCCATGGTATTTGTGGTGATCGTCTTATTGGTAGACGTAGTGACAAGAAATGTGTTCATTGTGGTGGTGCCAATTATTATTATATTTATTTCCAATAGATCAAATAGTCTGGTTTTTAACTAGTTTAGCATCCATATGCAGTACACAAGGATGTCAATGGGGTAATATGGGTGGATGACAGCAAGGCAACAAACGTTGAAGCAACATACACTGGACTATTGGGTCTGAAGCAACAAAAGTCTGTGATTCTACTGGGTGGCCTTGCGAAGGTACATTAAATTAGTGTTGAGCTCTACTTTCATCAATATGAATATATGATTGTTTGGTTTTTCATTTACATAAAAAGCTTAGTTATATAAGAAAATGTGAACTGACTTTAGAGGAGTTTAAAGTATTGCTTAACTGAGATACCCTTAATCAGGGTTTGAAACATGAAGTATGTCAATGTGCATGTGGCTTGAATCCCACATAAGATAGAGATCAGTAATTTACCTTAAACACATTTTATTTTTATTCAATTAATTTAAGGACAGAGTTTGGTTACAAACTGGTTTGTAGCCAGCTTGCTACAATCCACTATAAAGGAAAACTTGGTTAGTGTTAATGTTTTGCTATTGTAACAAAACATGCTTGTACTCATTGTATTGAACGTGTTGTTGTCCCTGTATAATATTTGTTTAATATTTCCTTTACTTTTTCGTAATGATGTTTTGTGTTACCAGCTGTTTACTAAACTTCTAGACGTTGAGATGAAAAAATTTGGAAACCATGGAATTTCTTAACAAAAGATCTGTATATATTACTGTAAGTTAATTGGAACTTGAGCCCTTGTGATTGAGTTTTACTCTCTGGTATTTTGTGCACAATATTTGCTGCATACCCATTATAATTTGTGCTCTGTCCCATTCTTGCTGTTTTTTTCTTTATTATCACTGCTTTCCTTTTCTGCTTTTTATTATTATTATTATTATTATTTTTTTTTTGGGGGGGGGGGATTTTTTGGGACGTTGAAGTGATAATGCATCTTGTCCATTATTGTGAATCTTCAAGCTGAAGAGTAACAGCCAGTTGACAATTGTTTTTGACATGATGATTCTTTTGTTTTTTGCCCTGAACGGTGTAATACAAATGAAACTTCATGTCCTTGCATCTTGTTTACATGTCTTAAGTACTCATCATTTGTGAAAATTGAGTATGAAATGAATTTTCTCCAGTGGAGTTAAATTTATGCACATGATGTCATTGAATCCATCAAAACATGTCTGGCCTTGAAAGTGACTTGATGCTTAAAAATTCTCCGAAACAAATTCTTACAAAGTTCAGTTGACCACTAATCTAGGGTCCAAACATCTTTCTGCTTCCTATAACGTGGTCGTTAACTGTTGACACGTCTAATAGGAGGATCAAATTAATTTACAGTACGTATCCAGAGAGCTTCCAGGATCATCCCAATACGACTTTCAAAGAATTCAGTCACCTAGATTCACATATTTTGCCTTTAATCAAAACCAAGCTTAGATCAATTATAAACAAACTTACATATTTATCTTTTTAGAAGATTTTGGTTATTTCTTTGAAAATTATAAGTTCGTTTTCAATATTGTTCAAGATAAAAATTAAGGACTTAAGATTGATCTAAGTTCATAATCTTTTTTAGTTGGTTTTAAAGTTGTTGAGTCAAAAATTATTTTTATTTACATGTTATGTTATTATTCTCTTTCTACTTTTGCAGGTCTTATATGGAGAAGAAACTAATGGATTTGAACGATTGATAGATCCACTGAAGTATCATAGATGCGTGATCACTGTATGTGATCTGTTCCTTCTTGGTTTGTATTGAATTGCTCAGTAAAGATGCTTGTGTTTCAAAATTCTGATTCAGTTCACAAATTGAGTTCACCAGTGGATGCTTTTATTTATTTATTTATTTTTTTTGGGGGGTGGGGGGGTGGGGGTGGTGGGGGGGTTCATCGCTATATTATTTAACACTAATGATATCTGTTCACAAATGTACCCAAGTTTGGATCTTCAGGAACACTGATTCAGAAGACATTGTCTGATAATGGTCTTAGCATTCCCTGTATTGGAGCTGTAAATATGGAGGATGCTGTCAACTGTGCTAGGAGGATGGCAAAATTTGGTTTGTCTTTTTCAATGATTGAGATTGCTGCAAGAAATTTTTTTATTCTGTCATTGCTTATCAGCACATCAATTTGCAAGTATTGGCCTCGGATCGGATTGTTATATGTGGTTTAGGTGGCTTGGCCCTTCTTAGGAGGTTTAGATACATATAAAGCTAAAATATACATTTGGTCCCTGAAATTGGTGCCAAATTCTATTTTAGTCTGTAATATATAATAGAAGGTGGTCTCCAGAGTAAAAATGAGTATAGCTCCTAAATGGAGGTGGAGACATAGCCTTTTAAAATGAGTGTAGCTCCTAAATGGAGGTCTCCATAGCCTTTTATGTCCATTTTAGGTAAAATATGATCCTCACAGATATTATGAAAAGGATGATGAAGAAAGCATTGAATTGTTTTACCAATGTACTTATAGTTGAGCTTTGAGATTGTTTAAAAGCATCGAATTATTTAAGAACTTGTTTACAAGTCTCATTCGGGATGCCATCCACATCCATAATGTTGAAAACTCACCTTCGGTTGTTTTACCAATGGTGCACCATTAGGTTTTTCAATGATGTTGTTTAAGTACCAATTTTTTTAGTAAGTAAAAGTTCATTAGGTTAAACTTGAGCTTTTGTGTTTAGAAAAATCTTGCTATGGCCTTTTTAGTATTAAATTTTAGGATTCCAACATGTAGACAACGAGCTTTTAATTTGTATTGAATGCAGGGGATGCTATTGTACTTAGTCCAGGTTGTGCGAGCTTTGATGAATTCAGAAATTTTGAGCACAGAGGTTTGGTTTTTCAGGCGATGGCCTTCTCATCATAGTAAGTTTTCATTTGCTAGGCAGATGATGTAAGTTACTCCACACTTTGAACTTTTGCACAATATACGCTTTAACATATAATTTATTCAAACTGTAGGAATTGCCTTTTAATCCAAGTGCGTTTGGCAATTTGCTGCAGTCCACATTTTGAGGCGCTGATTTAGAATGATATATAAATCACGGTGTAATCAAACTGTTGTAAATCAGTTGAGAATTTATGGTATCAACTCGATGTCTTCTGATTTCCTCATCTTGTACTTCTGACAACATGTAAACACTAGCAATTCCTTTCACTGCAATAAAGTTTTCACTTGATTAAAGTTTAATAATTGTGACTTCATGAAATAGCCACCTTGACATTATTGGTAGGGCTAATCAAGTTGAAAAGTTATTCAGTATTTCTGGAATACAATAGACTAATCGCAAACTTGTGCAATGCACGACAAAACTTTTCATATTAAATTAATTTTGAAAAAATTCTGGAAATACACAAATACTACTACTAAAGAATTTAAATATAAATGAAGACTTTGGATTAAATGATATAATTTTCAGCGGCATTAAAAAAACAAAAAAACTATTGGAAAAGACTGCAAATTAAACATTTTTCTCTGATGATGAGCTTCATTTATAATATACAGAGAACTTTACATACCTTTATTCAAACCGTGTCAAAATAAAAGGGCAAAACATGAATAGAATCATATGATAAAACATGCAATGTAATCTAACTTAAATTTGTGATACAAAACCGTCCCATGGAACAGTAAATGATATTTTCCAAATTTGTATTACTGTATAGCATTTTATATAAATTTACCAACTGAAAAGTTAAGATTTTTTTTGACAACCGTTCCCTTTATACTCACATGCCAAATACATCATCCACCAGCAGGATTACAATTTTCCTTAAAACATTTTGTGTAGATCATTGAATTACAATTAATACAATTATCATGAAAATGATGAAGTTTACACTCTAGCAACTTCAAATTTCCAAAGGAAATATCCCACTTTTGTCTGGCTGAAAGAACTGTACCCAATCAAAATAAGATATTGGTTTGATACCATTGATTCTAAAAGAGAACAAATTGTAGGAACTCTTTAACCATCTTCGTGAGAAGTTTCAGTTCCATTCTCCATATTGGATCTAATTAAAAAAAAAAAACTGTGCTGAGTCATATTAAGATTGAAACAAACTCGTAACTTCTATTAGGTCTTTCGTTGAACACATGGTACCTATAAATGCCTATAAATTTTGTCTCATATGGCTCTCTTTGTGCACCGTCTAACCTAGTCCTACCACTACCAGGAAATAGATGGAAAATTTACATAAAATGGCTTATATAGTCTATGTAGAATTTTGAGTCAATAAAGACATAGGCCCTACATTATGCGCGTTGTTCGAAGGCATTATCCAAAAGTTGTGGAGGAAGGATTTCTACTTGTCACAATTTTCTCAATCTATGTTACTTTAAAAGGCTCTTATCTACTAAGCAAAAAAAAAAAAAAAAAAAAAACAAAAAAAAAAAAAGGGCTCTTATCAATACTACGTTCACTCTCGTGCCTAATTATTTCATTCACCTTCCGCGTCAACTTCCCATCATCTTTTGCAATTCTTCTTTGCCTTACACTGGAACCCATCTCTTCTCATCTTTTTTTAGATCTTCGCAACCTTCTCCTTATAGATTGCAATGTCTTTGTTGACCAACGAAGGAGCCTCCTCTTCTTCTTCCACTTGCCAATGGAGCTATGATGTCTTCTTGAGCTTTAGAGGTGAAGATATCCGCTATGGATTTATAAGCCATTTATATCAGGCTTTGTGTGATAAGCGCTTTAACACCTTTTTTGACGATAATCTTCAAAGTAGGTGCGGCTCAAGGCATTTTGGGGCTTTAGGCGAAAATTTTAAATGAGGCCTACACTAATATTTAAATGTTCATTAATATTAATTTTCTATATAATATTTATTCATTCAATATTTTCTAGTAGACATTCATAATATAAAATTATAATAATTAGAATTTTTTTTTTTTTTTTTAAACATAAAACAATAAAACCTGATTTATAGAAATTACTATTAACGTATAATAGGGATATATTGTGTATAATAGGACAAAAACAAAAGAAAAACATGTTTAATTTGTTGATATCACAGTGTGGACAAGTTAATGTACATATCTTAAAGGCAAAAGCTCAATGCCTTAGTCAATCTTAGAGACTATGGTTTGGACCGATTAAAAGCAAGATCTTACATCCATTTACACGGACAAAAACCATAACCCCATAGCACTTCCTTTTATCCGGATAAAAGCAACTAACAAAGTAACATTACAAATGAGTAGCCAAACCTGAAGAAGCCAAGGAGTATGGCAAAGATTAGTCCGGCAAAAAAATTACAAGAAGAAGAAGAAAGAAGGCTTAAAGAATCACTCTTTCTTAATTTTTTTAGACTGACAAAGTTCGTAGCCATGAGCAAAAAAAATGAGGTTTGAGATTTTTTTTTTTGGGCTTTTGAATTTAATTTTTCTTTTGGTTAGAGAGATTTTCCAGTTTCTGTTTGTGTTTTTGGGAGAGATTATGAGTTCTAGAACATTTAAGAGGAAATGTGTAGTGCACAACCCACGAAGAGACTTTTTTTTTTTTTTTTTTGCCTTTTTCTAAATTATTTTGTTATCTACTAATATTTGAGGTTTTTTATTGGTTAAAATTTGGGGCTTTCTTTCAATTAATTAATTTTTTTTAATCTATTAGCTAATATTTGAAATTTAATAATAATAATAATAATATATTTTTTTTTATGCATAATGGAATAACCTTATTGGTTAAAATTTATGAGACCTTCTTATATTTGGGGGCCTTAGGCAACCGCCTAAGTTGCGAATAGGCTTCAGCCGACCCTGCTTCAAAGGGAGAAGAACTTTTAGCAGAACTTCTCAAAGTTATTGAATTCTCAAAGATTTCGATTATCGTATTCTCCGAAAACCATGCATCTTCTACTTAGTGTTTGGATGAACTTGTCAAGATTCTTGAGTGTAGGAAAGATATTGGACAGTTTGTTTTATCAGTTTTTTACAAAGTGGATCCATCAGAAGTACGTAAACAAGATGGGAAGTTTGGAGAAGCGTTGGCTGAACATAAAGAAAAACTCAAAAATGACATGGAGAAAGTTCAGAGGTGGAAAGAAACTTTAACTAAAGCAGTTGATTTGTCTGGATTTCCTTACCATAATGGGTATGTTTTTTTTATTATGACTACTCTTATGTGTTTTTATGAGTCACAAACTTTTAATTGTTTTGATATGACCACTAAATACCAAATTAAGATTTTTTTTATTATTATCATGTATTCTTCATAGTAAGGTAGTTAATCGGCAAAGGTCAATGGAAGAAATCAAATAATTTAACTTAGATAATGTTATAGACTCTTTATGTTATTTTATCCGTAACATATTTGTTCTAATTATTAAATGCCAATTTATATAAAGGTTTTTATTTATTTATCTATCTTATCTTCTACTTCTAAACGGTAGAAATAGAAGAGTTTAATCGATAACACTCCAAAAAAAAAAAAAAAAAGAGATTATGTTATCAATTATGACAACTCTTGTGATCTTTTATCAATTATAAACTTTTAATTGTTTTGTTATGACGTTTATATGCCAAATTATGAAAGTATTTTTCTTCATCATATTTTCTACTTGTTACCAATTAAGAGTTTCTCCCATTAAATTTTTAGAATTTTTTTTTTCAAAATTTATTTATCTCATTTCGTTCAAGTAAAGTGAGTTCCCAATAAGTTTATTTCCTCACCTATGCGGAGTTTCCATACAACCATTTGCTAAAAGTGTAATCTAATGTCGTTATTTGTTAATAAATATCCAATTGGAATAGATTCTTGTGCAGAGGTCATAAAATTGCTTTTAGATATGAAGTCAAATGATGTTCGTATAGTAGGAATTTATGGCCTTGGAGGAGTAGGTAAAACTACGATCTCAAAAGCTGTTTATAATAGATTTGTTGGCCATTTTGAAGGAAGTTGTTTTCTAGAGAATGTTAGAGAAATGTCAAAGATAAATGGTGGCAAAATCCAACTACAAGAGACACTTCTTCTTTTTTTTTTTGATTGTAGAGACACTTCTTTTTAAGCTCTTACAAGATAGACATTTGAAGGTTTACAGTACACCTGAAGGAATCAATATGATAAAGAACAGGCTTCACAGTAAAAAAGTTTTTTTAATTCTTGATGATGTGGATAAATCAAAAGAGATAGAAGATTTGCTTGGAGAATGTAATTGGTTTGCTTTAGGAAGTAGAATCATTATAACAACAAGAAACAAGCAAGTGCTAACCACTCTTGGAAAAGATCATCAAATTTACAAGGTTACAAAATTGAATCAATCTGAAGCTTATAAGCTTTTTAGATTTCATGCCTTCCCAATAAAACAACCTGAGGAGGATTATTTAAAAACTTGTAGAGCAAATTATATGTTATGCCAATGGCCTTCCATTAGCACTAAAAAGTAATGGGTTCTGATTTGTGTGGAAAAAATATATGTGAATGGAAAAGTGCATTAGAAGAGTATAAAAACATTCAACATGAAGAAATTCAAGACAAACTCAAAATAAGTTATGATGGATTGACAAAAGGCGAACAAGATATTTTTCTTGATATTGCCTGTTTTTTTAAAGGATGTGACAAGGATTCTGTTGTAAGCATATTAGATGCTTGCAATTTATATGCAGATTATGGTATTGGAAAACTTATTGATAAGTGTTTGATCATAAATGTATTTGGAAAATTGTCGATGCAGGATATGGTGTGATAAGGATGCTCATGATGTACTAACTAGAAATATGGTATAAATTCTTTTGCTTAAACTATATTTTCATTGATTTTGTTTCCTTTTCAATATTGAAGAAAATATAATTTTATCAATATATATATTTTGTTTAAAGTATGAAATTGTTATACATTTGGCGAAATGTATTATGAAACGTGACTAATTATTTATCCTTACAAGGGGTTGAATAAAATTCGAGGCATAATGTGGCGCTCACCTAAACCAATAATAGTGTCATTGAATGCTAATGCTTTCGAAAAGATGGAAAATCTCAAATTTCTTATAGTTGAGAATGTAAACATTTGTAAAAAAAACTTAAATATATCCCTAATGAGTTAAGGTACTTTGAATGGAATGAATTTCCTTTTTCCTTACCCTCTGAATTTCATCCTCAACAACTTGTTGAACTCAAGGTGCCGGGTAGTTGCATTACGTTGGGGAAGGTATTCAAGCAGGTATGAGTATTAGTATTTATGAATTTTGCTTTCTTTAAATATTATTTTTAAAACTTGTTGAAGATCATTTTTTTCCTATAGGGCTTGCGGTACGAAAATTTGAGATGTATCGATCTGCATGGTTGTGACTCCATTACAAAATTACCTGATTTACGTGCCCCAAACTTAGAGATGTTGAACCATTCTGGTTGTAAAAATTTAATTGAGGTTCATGACTCCATTGGATTTCTTGTTAAGCTTAAAGTATGGAACCTTGGATACTACAAAAAGCTTCAAAGTCTTCCGAGCTACCTCATGTTGAAATCTCTTTACCATTTTGATCTAAGCTACTGCTATAGGCTTAAGAAGTTCCCCAATATTCACCTAGAAATGAAATGTTTAGAGAAATTATGGTTGAAGAGTAGTGGTATTAGAGAATTGTCTTCATCATTGGGGCATCTCACTAGGCTTATTTCGTTACAGATAACTCGTTGCCCAAACCATAGGAAGTTTTTGGATATCACTGATTCCTTTGATAGCTTTTCTGGATTTGGGTTTTTGAACTTGACAAGTCTGAGGAAATATGAGTGAATTAGATTTTTTGATGAAGCCTGATTACTTCCCCTTATTGGAAACTCTAGATCTAATGGGCTCCAATATTGTTACCATCCCCAAAAGCATTAGCAGATTTAGTAGATAACATCATCTTTACATAAGAAATTGCAAGCATCTTCGAGAGATTCCAAGGCTTCCACAATCTATAAGAATGGTGGATGCAAAGAACTGCTTTTCGTTGGATCCACAATCATCAAACAAATTATTGAATCAGGTCTCTCTCTCTTTTCTAAGTTAAAAAAAAAAAAATGTTACTTTACCCAAATGCGTTACGAGATTTTCTTAACTTTATTTCTTGTATTTGCTAAATGCAAGCAGTTTGGAGAAATTCTAGGGATTTTACCAAATAGTGTCTATGAAAGTGCAAAAAGCGACAAATTTTATGGTCTTCGACTACCAAAAATTGAGATTCCAAAGTGGCTCAAATTCAACCATCAGAGGGTTGGGAATTCTATATCATTATGGGTTGGTCGCAAATTTCCATAATTGGCTGTCTGTATTGCTTTTCGGCCAGTAGAGGCATATATAAAAGGATATTGTGAGGTTCACGTTTCCATCAATGGTTATGAATGAAGAACAATCGGTCATCAAACTGAATTACAAATGTCTGGGTATCTCTGGTTATTTTTTGTACCTTATTGGAAATTGAATAAATCAAATCCATCTGAACAACAATCAAAACAAAATTGCGTTGAGGTCATATGTGAAATCATGGAGCGGACTAAAAGCTATCCTTTATATAAGCCAGGAAATCACACCAATTTCTTAAATTGGTTAAGGGCCAATGTAGAATGCATTTGTTGTCCTAAAAAATATGATATTTCTTACTTGTCGCTTCCAAGTGCTTGTGGGTCTTCCTCGGTCCCTGATGATGGGTTTTCCTCTTTTGAGCCCCCACCTTTACTTCCTTTTATCCCAACTTCTCGTGGGTTAATGGGCTTTCAACAATTGTGAAGAATATTTAGGGCTTCCAATGGAAACAACACATAATGGTGATGAGTGTGATTTAAGTTTGCTGTCACTGCCTATCACATGTGAAGCCTTGAATATGATGACTCGGATGTGGGGTTTCCAATGGAAACCACAAATGAATCTGAATTAGGCTTAGGTTGGCCATATTTGGGATTTAGTGGGGTGTTTGATTTGGGTTCATCTTCAACGGCCCTTACCTTTGTCAACGATGATTCTGACTCAAATTTTTATCCACTATCAAAGAAAATGAGAACCTCTTGATCGAACTTCGAAGAAATGCCTAATGTCAAGGTATGCCTCATTCTTTTAGTTACACTATTGGATTCATATCTTTGGGTGACTTTGTTAGTTTTGGGAGATATGTAGACCCCGCTTAGATTGCTTTTAGCTTATTTACTCCAAGTAGTTAATTAATCAATTATGCTTTGGAGAAATAATGTAGCTAAGCATGCATACTACCAACTAAACAACCAATATCACAATAAAAATGTAGCATATAGTAAATAACACATGCGATATGGTCATGAAAAGAAACCCTAAAAAGGGGAAAAACTTTACGGGTGTTTTTCGATAACTACCAAACATGAAGATTTCACTATGTAAGAATCGAGAGATTTACAATTAAAAAGCATATTCCAAATCCTAAAGTAGTCTACTTACTGTTATGACCTCATAGAGCTCCAACCTACCCATTGGACTCCTTTCACATGTGAAACTCTTCAAAGTGCACGAATATTTGATTCGTGACTAACACTACATCAATGGTTTATTAAGTAGTTGTGGTAGAAACTTCATGACATCAACATGGATTGGAACGTGGTTGACACAGAGGACTTTAGCTTGATTAAAGGACCCTATGGCGTATAGGAGACGTAGCAAGGTGCTTTTCTTCTTCTTCAATAATCACTCAATCTGTTTTGACTCTTCTTTAAGCAAGAGCTATGGAGAAAGTGAGAAAGGCAAAAAAAAAAACTTCATTTTTCACACAACCAGACTAACCTCATAATGGACATTAAATACCTCAAATGGTAGGACACATTTGCCTTAAAAAGCTCAAGTCCTGTTAGAATTATCCTTAAATGGTTATATTTTACTGATCACTATACCAACTTTTTTAATCTTTGTCTTTACTTGGTCTTGCAGCTTTTCCCACAACAGAAAGTTTCTTGGCAGTATAGCACATGTTGAAGGTTTGGATCTCTCTCTCTATCTCTTTTATAATATGTCTTTCATGATATACATTGGTGTGAAACCTCTAGAGAATTTGGAAATATAATTATCGTTGGATGCTTCATATGGTTGTTTCTATTACATGAGGTGTGTATGAAGATGATAAGAAATATTAAGTCCATAATATGTTTCATAATTGGAAAGTCATGATTGGGGAAGTTTCTTGAGTTCAGTATTTTGGGGAAAAATAGCAGTTTCTTGAGATTATTCTAAGTGCATTGGTCAAATGGGTTGCATCTGTCATGATAGTTCAATTTATTGTCATGTACCATGTAGTTGTTTTTGTATTGTTTTTTACAAACAAAAATTATGTTTATGTTAAAGTATCTTTGCCATATTTTATTACAAACTTCTATTTGTGAACTTCTATAAATATATATTTGAAAAAGAAATATATTTTATTACTTTTATGTCAAAGTAAGGTGGAGGTTGAGATGGTAGGTTCAACACCTAGCAGATTCTTGATCAAAAAATAAAGAAATATATATTTAAAAGATATTTATTTTCTTTGTATTATGAGCAACATATCGACTCTTTGTGTTTTTTGTAATAAATGAACAAACAATCTACATAAAGAAACAGAGAAACAACCTAGACCAAATTATGAACAGAACCAAACCTGAAATCACTCTAGATTCTAGACTACCTAACTCTGGAATCACTTTGAATGGTATTCTTGATACTTTTATGCAAAAACAACCTTTATATATCTTACCTCATTCCTAATAGCTTGGGATTTAGATGATTTATTGCATCGTTCTTGACAAAAGCCTAACAAGTCAAGCCGTTGTGGTGACTATGATAGTGTTGAGATGGATGTGGAAATAATTCACATCTTGAAACATAATCAGAAATTCAATAATTTGAATTTCAGGTTATTGTATTTTTTGTTGCATCTGAACA
The DNA here is from genome assembly GCA_907173295.1 of Fagus sylvatica. Lineage (NCBI taxonomy): Eukaryota > Viridiplantae > Streptophyta > Magnoliopsida > Fagales > Fagaceae > Fagus > Fagus sylvatica. The sequence goes on from OU015770.1 coordinate 30,198,272, forward strand.
AATCTCAACATTTTCTTATAGCTTGATTAGATGATGGACATTGTAATTGATCCTTTTAAATGATCAATTCTATCATATAATGATCATTGTAAATTGTCTTTTCAAATTGTAGCTAGATAGTGGTGTAGATCTTTCAGTTTCATCTCAATTCTGATTAAAAAATTTCCAATACAGATTTCTTTCATAATCATGATGGCATAGTAGTGTTTACCATGTCATTTACTTTTTGTTTCCCTGGGAGGTCTTGGTGAGGATTATAAAGTATTTGATTTTGGTGTATCATGTTTCCTTTTTTTCTCTTTTTCAATTTTTGGAATTTTCCCTCCCATTTATGAGATATACCAAATTTTGAAAAAAAAATTCATTGTTTATTCTTATATTTCAAGAATAAAGTAGACATCATCTTTATACCACGATATATTGTCGTTTAAAATCATTATTGTTGTTGACTGAGTTTGATGTATATTCTTATCTTTAATATTGATGGAACAATAGTTGGTAAAGAAGAGAGAGAGTGATACAACCAATTGCAAGTGGTCCTTTACGGTTTTAAACATCCATTTAAAGATTGGCATGCGTTTCTCCCACATAGATTTTGAATGTCTACCCAGAACCAAAGCTGATACATTATGAAAATTGACATCATTAGCTTTCCGATGATATCGCGTTTGAGCCAAATCGAGGTTGGGAGGGCCACAAACCAAGTTTGCGAAAGTGGAAAGAATCATGGAAAACCCACCTTTCTTACATAAATTCAATTTAAGGTGCTCACTTTGCATGTAAAGTTGCCGCAAACTACACATAGATGATCCAAAAAGTTGGTACATTATGAAAATACATTTTTCCTCTATGACTTAGTCCAAATGGCTTCACCAATATGCCAAGAGTCGTCTAAACAAAATGGGCCAAAAACCAATTTAAAAACTTTCATGCTTGAACCACCCAACTTCCCGGTTAAATAACTCTCTAACCAGTCCACCAAATGACTTGAAGTTGTTATGTTTATAAAATAGGCAGCGTAAGATTTCCTAAATTTGAGTTTGGGAAGACATGCAACTATGTGTGCAAAGTATGGCCTTTAAAATGAAAAAATAAAATCGTAAAAAACTAGGGGTTGAAACTGCCAAGCCAACCCCAAATAACAGGCTTATTGTAGAAGACCTAAAGTCTAATGAGAATGGAAAATATAAAAGAGATTGAGAGAGAGGAAGAGAATGGAGGCTAGGGTTTTCAAGTGGTTCGGCTATGTGAGCCTACGTCCACAGGATGTAGCCCAATAGGCTACATCTTTATTATATTCTCTCTTTGATATTTTTAGATGGTTACAATGTGTTGTGAGGTGTCCTATTTATACATAGAACTACTAACACAATCCTCCTATCTAACCTATGTGGGATTCCTTAACATTCTCCCTCAAACTCAAGGTGTAATTTTAATGAAACCTTTGAGTTTGTTTACAAAAGAATAGCTCAAATATCTTGACTCAACTCGGCTTGGTTCGTATCTCGGCTCGATGGCTCGGATCTTGGCTCAAAGGCTCGATGGCTCGGATTTTGGCTTGGCGACTTCAATCTCGGCTTGGCTTGGTCGGATCATGGCTCGATGGCTCAAATCACGACTCAGTGGCTTAGAGGCTCGGATCTTGAAATGGTCTTGGATCGGGATCTTAGCTCAGTGGCTCGATGGCTTGGCTCGATCTCGGCTCATGAAGATAGAATCAAACAATTATCCCATAAAAGTTTATTCAAAATTCAAAATTTGAAATTTGAATGTGTTTTTTTTTTTTTTTTCTTACTGGTCAATGCCAGTTTTTTTTCTTTTCCCTTTCTCTTTTTTTTTTTTTTTTTTTTTGAATATTGCAAACAAATAATAATAATGCAAACAAAACATAAAATGGCTACAATTTTTTTTTTCATGCACCAACGCAGCACCTTGGTTCTTCTTTCTTCTTCATTTTTTTTTTTTTTTTCTTCACGCACCAACATAGCACCTTCATTGAAGGATAGCTTCTCAAAAATAACTTCCCATGTTTTTTTTTTTTTTTTTTCTCACCCACCGTCTTCTTTTTTTCTTCAAGAATTTTCTTCTTCCAAAACTCTAGCATTGTGTATGTTGACAACTAAACAATAGAAGTCCACAAAACAAAATACAAAATAAAAACCAGATATTCACCTCTTAATGCACATGGATAAATAGATCTGGGTGGTAATGGCGGTGCGGTGGTGCTAGGGAAGATTTTTTTTTTTGAAGATGCAGAAAAGGATGATGGTGGCTGTACTGATGTCACAGGATCGAACTGACTCGTGTGAGCTTTAGGGCTCTGATACCATGTAGAAGACCTAAAGTCTAATGAGAATGGAAAATATAAAAGAGATTGAGAGAGAGGAAGAGAATGGAGGCTAGGGTTTTCAAGTGGTTCGGCTATGTGAGCCTACGTCCACAGGATGTAGCCCAATAGACTACATCTTTTTATATTCTCTCTTTGATATTTTTAGATGGTTACAATGTGTTGTAAGGTGTCCTATTTATATATAGGACTACTAACACAATCCTCCTATCTAACCTATGTGGGATTCCTTAACACTTATATTATGTATGCGTAAGGCCGACCTTGTGAATTATGGGTCCAGAAGCGATACCAAAAGCGAAGACTTTTATCTAATAAATGTTAAAAAAAGAAAAAAAAAAAAAAAAGAAAAAAAAAGTATTGTTGATACATTACTCTACACACACAGTTTGTGCTGCAAAATACTTAATAAATTTTTATATTCAATAAATTCTAACAAATTTTGATCAATAGATAATATGAATAACGTATTTAATCTTTCTTGTGACATAATTGATCGCAAATAAAATTTTAATATTTTTAACTTTGAAAAACTTATTTTAGCAAACTCGACTATATATAGTCAATAATATTCAATGTGCAATAGATGGATTGGAAAAAAAATTCAAATCTATAAATTAAGTATATCAATCACTGTCTATTTTTTCATTTGGTAAAATCTCTTGTAAGATTTTTAATTATGAAAATAAATCAATACAATCAAGATCAGAAAATTATCAAGTTTTAAAAAAACCTTCAAGATTAACACAATATTTTTCCAAATTATCTTGATCCAATGAAGTTAGCTTCTTTAAATTAAATAGTAACCAAAAATTGTTTCAATATATTTGAAATTGTTCAAACCTATTTTGTCAATCATGGACTAAATCTTCATTTTTATTATTTTCACTTAATTCTTCAACCTATCTTGGTATTATTATCACCTAATTATATTGAATTGTTTGAATTTTCAACTACATTTGCTTACAATAAATATTTCAAGAGTTCAATTTTGAGATTGAGTCATTTATTTTTTTTAATTTTTTTTTTTAATCATATCTAGATTGATCATTTCAAGCTTGCATTTTTACTCTAAAACCGAATCAATAAAAAAAAAAAAAAAAAGGTGTGGAACAATAGACTCTGATTTGAAGCATTAGACTTGAAGGAAGTTTAAGCAATAAAAAATATATATAAAGCCTAAAAATAAATTGGGAAAGGTTATAGGGAAAATTACACTTTACCATCCTCAACTATCACTCATTTTTCAATGTCCCCCCAAACTTTCAAGATGCATGATTTACCCCCAATTGGATAAAATTGCACGCCCATTACCCCCTCATTCCAAATTCCTGTTAGAATAGACAGAATTGTAAAACACGTGACAATCACGTGACACACGGGCCCACTAGATGAACTGTCACCCACGAAATAAATTTAAAACCCCTAAAATACCCTTATCACTGTTACACACTTTTCCCAAAATACCCTTATCATTTTGCCCAACCTTTCTTCTCTCCCAACCTCATACACCTCCAAACCTCGGTTGAATTGGGTGTGAGGAAGAATTTGTTGTGGATTGATGGGTGAGGAGGCCACTGTGTGTGAGGAAGGTTGTAATGTTTGATTATTTGTGTTTGAGAAATTTTGAGTTGAATTGAGTTTCAGTGATGAACTGGGTTTGGTTGAATTGGGTTTCTTTGGGCGGCGTGATGGGTTTTTGCCACCAATGGGCTAAGGTTATTAATGAATTTTATGAATTTATGTTGTTTCTGTTGGTGTTGCTCAATTTATGTTGTTGTTGTGGTGGTTTCTGGGAGGATTTGGAAGCTTGCCTTTGTGAAAAATGGAGGAATTGAGAGGTAGGAGATGAGTGTTTTTTCACTGAGGGTATTTTGGGAATTCCACTCTCAATATGGCCCCACAGGTCACATGTTTTGCACATGATTAGTTTTTCCGGCACATTTAACTACAATTTAGATAGTAGGGGGTGCGGGCGTGCAATTTTATCCAATTGAAGGTAAATCGTGCATCTTGAAAGTTTGGAGGGAACATTGAAAATGGGGTAATATTTAGGGTGGTAAAATGTAATTTTTCTAAGGTTGTAATATATAGAAATAAAATACTCAAACTAATAAACTATTATGAAAAATAAAATATATTAAAATTAAGTTTATTACATCTTGAAATGAGATTCATGTACATTTGTTAGACAAAAACAATATTTTATTCTAAAATTAATGTTATAAGGCTACAAGCTGTGCGTTTGAAAATTGAAATAAACCCAAACTCAAGAAGGTCATTTTGCAATTTTCCCAAATTTGTTTCTGCCTCCTCTAGCAAAGAGCTGAGTTGACTTGACTTGAGCTGAGCTGAGGTGAGAAGAAACAACTTCACCGATACAAATCCAATAATCAAAAAACACGCGGCTTTTCTCACAATCCAAAAACTCGAAATCGAAAGGTTTTGCTTATATTCTAATTCTTTGCTTGAAGACACTTGTAGAATCTCCGCTAAGAATAATAGCTTTTCTCTACAGTAATCTGGCTAATTCACGTGTTTCTCGTCCTGGGTTTTCCACACAGATTATAAAATCACCCTTTGTCCCTATTCATTCTTCTACAGGTTTGGTCCCTGCATCCTCTCCACTTTTTATTATGGTATACTTCCTTAATGCCTACTCAAATTTCAAACATTTATATTTTCTAAGTTGCTCATTCACACATTCCTGGGTATTGTGATTGATAAAAGAATATTTTAGTGGACCGTTCAAATTACTCTTTGTAATTATAGATTTAAGGGCTTTCTTCACAGCTAGAACAAGTAAGCGAGTTTTCTTTCTGATTTCTCTGTTGTTTGGATTGGATTAACAGATTGTGGTTTATTCTTTTTCGTCACATTGAATTTAATTTTTTAATGCCTGCACTTGTTTAATTAAGTCTATGTGTAATGAAGGTTTTTAGTTTGAATTGTACTAGGGAGAATTACTCAACGTTGATGATAATATGGTTCGAAAGGATTCCATTTAGGATTAATTTAAAAAATAAAAAATAAAAAAATAAATTCAAATGGCTTTGTCTATGTTGTGAGACTGAGCCGGTAATGCTATGCTTGATGTGGTGTACCCGGAATAAGCATAATAGCAGAGCTTTTGTGGTAGTGGATATTCGAATGTGCTAGGTAGTTGATCCATAATTATGAGGCAAATATAGATTGGCTTACTCTTTGGACAAATAAGCAAAAGAACCATCAGGTTTGGCTTGGGTGGATTCAAAGCTAGCTGGCAATGATGTAAAAATATTTGGTCCGAAGTAATGCTTTTGCAATTTTAAGAACCGATTATGTCCTTAAGAATGATGGAGAAAGAGAGCATTAATCCATTCCTTGTATGTGATACACCTAGGTGTTTCACTTAATCCTAGTGTCTAGATTTTGGTATTTGTGTCTCATGTTTCTAAGTTCCTTCAGTGTTGATCTTTGTATATATGAGTGGTGAGAGAACTCTATTATCATGAAATGGCGTAAAGGTTAATGTTGAGAAAACTTGGTGTTATAGTCTGATTCTAGGCTTGTTACTCGGATTGATTTACTCTATGGCTTAGGTCTTCAGGTCTCCATAAAAGCTAAAACTAACAATGATTTGAGGGCATTAATTTGAGTATCAACATGAGCCAAATCCCAACCAGATCCTTTCAACAAGAGAACTAAATCTAAGAACCCGATCTAATATCATTAATGAGGATCTTATGCAAGGATACATGAGATGCTCTGCAATTGACAAGGAATGCTCCTTTGGAAGGTACATAGTTCCCTAGCACTTAAAGCTTATCGCTAGATCAAATTTTATAGAGGCAACCAAGTAAACTTCCTTGTATTGCACAAAGGAGTAGGAGCTGCAAAACTTTTGCCTATAGATCAAGATAGGTTGATGGGTTTCCATATGTTACGATATTATTTCACGAAAAGAAATAATATTTCATGCATGGATCATTCTGTCTGTTGCTGCTGTTTGTTAATAATAATTAATTCTGTGATATCTTTCTCTATTGATCAATAACTCGTTACATAGGTAGCTGTTCCTTTTATCAGCAAATTAGTGATATTGAGATACTTCAAGAAGTGTGCTTGTAATTAGTTGGCCAATAATGCACTGTGCCTGTGCCTCAGGTTATGCCAATATGATTGTTTGCTCTCCCATCAGCACATGTGCTAAGAATGTTATCCACCTGAGTGCCCATTTTCAATCCCAAATGGGCAGCAAAATCTGTGCTGCGGTATCACGAGGACCATCCAGTTCTTGTTGTTTGTATTTGAACCCTGGGCATTCAAAAACAAACTATGGTAGCATGTTTGTCTTCAAGACATTATCTTCTCCATCCTGTACTGACCTAATGCTCCATGGAAGCTGTTTCAGGTCTTGCTTCTCAAATCAAAGGGGAAACTTGCGAGTTAAATCTCAGAGAAGAAATCTTGAAATTTCATTAGCATTCCAAAATTTGAATATGAAGCTTTTGGTGCCAAAACAAGGAATGCTTCCCAAAATCAAGTGTAATGTGGGACCAGTATCTTGGCCACAAGGATGTGCCTCTGTTGGTTTAATTTTTGGTTTATTGGTTCGTTGTTCAAGTTCTGAAACTGCACATGCGGAAGCAGCTCACAAGGAGGAGAAGAAGGGAGAAGAATCATATGTTAAATTCTCACACGGGAAGAAAGTCTATACTGATTATTCGATCATTGGTGACTATCATTTCTTGCCTAGCATCTATACAGTTTTTATTCATATTTTTAATAAATTGTTGCTGGTGCATCAAATTCTCTATACTTTGAAACTGCTTATGTAGATTGATTTTATTTTAATTAGATGTGTCAGTGTAGATAACTGCTTTATTCTGTGCAGGTATACCTGGAGATGGGAGATGTCTGTTCCGCTCTGTTGCTCATGGGGCTTCTCTACGATCAGGGAAACCAGCTCCAAGTGGAAGCCTTCAAAGAGAATTAGCAGATGATTTACGGGCTAGAGTATGCTTTTTATGCTCCTCCACTATGAAAATTATAAGTTTAAATTTTTATTTTTGTTTATTTTATTTTATTTTAATTAAATAAGCATGGTTTCCATACCAGCTGCAGTGGTTTCCATCTACCATTTTACAACCCATAACTGAGCAAATATTCTTCTTTTTTTTCTTTGTATAAGAAAATCTGAATAAAGCAAAAACAATTGTCACGACCCAAGGAAGCACTAGTCACACCTGCACTATCCCCAAAAGGACTAGTCAAGTTGTAATTAGGACTCCTCATATATCACTTATATAGCCCAAATTGATCCAGTAAACACTCAATGTGGAACTCACACACGCTTGCACAATACACACTCATCTAATCCAATCCACATAATCTGAGGTATCACGACAATGATGGATTTCTGACACGTAATTGATCTCTTCATACCAGCCCTCAACAAATAACACTGACTGGTTTTCTGAACGTTTAATGCAGGCTTATTTATTTTTAATTTTTTAATTCAATTGACCCCTAATATGTGTTGATCTTTATATTTTCAGGTTGCAGATGAATTTATCAAAAGAAGGGAAGAGACAGAATGGTAATTCTTTGAGTTGTATACTTTTTTCATTCTGACAACTTTAGTGCTAGGCGTGTTTGCCCTGTTTTGATCACTGATGATATATGTCCTGTACTTTACCAAAACAGTTGTTTATATTTTTCCTATTTAATTAAAACGGGAATGAAGTTTCAAGTAGCTAATATTTTAAGCTAGTTCCCAATTTACTCATCCCACTTTGCCATGATTAACCCATGAATGAGACTTCATATAGTTTTGTGCATGACTTATTAATGTCAAACAATTTTTAGTTTAAAGTTTGTCAATGGAGGCTATTACTTGTAATTCTTGATGATATGGCTTAGATTTGATGGCTTTGCAATGTTAACAGGTTTGTCGAAGGAGATTTTGACACATACGTATCGCAGATAAGGAAGCCACATGTATGGGGAGGTGAACCTGAACTATTCCTAGCTTCACATGTTCTCCAGTAAGTCTCTCTCTCTCTCTCAATGTGCTCAGCATGGTATTTGGGTTATGGGTTTGGATGTTGGGAATGGCCATCTGCTTGAGGGGTTCTTTACTGCGTCGCAGACTATATATCTTTTAAATAAGAAAAAGTATCATCTTGGATGTTGAACTGATAGGAGTTAGCTACAGGATGCCAATTACAGTGTACATGTACGATGAGGATGCTGGTGGCTTGATATCCATAGCCGAGTATGGCCAAGAGCATGGAAAAGAAAATCCAATCAGAGTTCTCTACCATGGTTCTGGTCACTATGATGCATTGCAGATTCCTGGAAAGAAGAGTGGTAGATCAAGAATTTAGTTTTCCTATTTGACGGAAAGAAGAGTGGATGTTGTCTGAATGGTAACCAACGAAAGTGTATCATACGTTGTATCCTTGTTTGTATTCTAGATATTATAGTCAATGAAATAATTAAATTCACTCTGACAAGCTGAGAATAAACCCTTGGTTCAACTGGCATTGCCTAATCAAGGTTAATCTCTCTTTTAATTACTGAAATAAATAAAAATCTTTCCTATGTGGTTGAATTTAGAGCTTATAAATCGATTGTGTCGAAGAATAATTAGTAAGGAAATATAAGTCGGACGATATAGGGCAAAATGACTGGAAAACATGATAATTGCAGGTGAGGTTGGAACAATGTGTGGGGCAGCAAGACATTAGTGTAATCACATGGTGAAACATAACTTCAGTTTCTTCTTTCTTTTCTATTTTTTGCAAAAATATCATGTAGACTCTCTTAATTTGAGGTTGCTATCAACTTCTTGTTTCAACTATCAAAACTTGTAATTTACATCCTCAACTATAAGAATGATGTCAATATTTTCACTAACAAAATTGTTATGTGGAAAAAAATAGAAAAAAGAGAATTTATAATTTGTGAGAACCGTGACCCGAGAGATTGGAATTGTTGGGTACCTCTTGGATGGTAAGTCTCATGTGGAGGCTTAACTGATCATTTTTATCATCTAGATTGATGAATGTACAAATGGAGTCATCACTTGATGTATTTTTTGAACAAAATAAAGAAAACCAAACAATAAATAAGATTCACAAATACATTTGTCTCAATAAATGAAAAATTATATGGCTTTTATTTCCTAGTTACAACCTCAATGAAACTTACAATATTTTGTAAGAATGAAAACTTACAATGGAAAGTACTAAACTAAACCATTTGATCTAAGTTTGGAGGCTAAATGGCAAGTTGAGAAGGGGGTTTTGCAAACATCTCACCTGATCTGAAGATTGTTCTTCTAGTAATTAATGACCAGAGTAATTTTACCCACATTCGTTCAATCAATCACATTAAATTAAAATCACTTCATTCTTATTACAAAATAAAAGTACGTGGGAATTTGGTGTTATGTGGAGGAGAAAAAAGTATCCCATGAGACGTTCTCATGGAGTGTCTTTTCATATTTGGTAAGCTCCATACACTTGTGATCATAGTTGTTAGTATCATATGATATGTAATACATATCAAATTGTGTACAAAATGTACTGTATCGTAAATGCATATTGGACATATGAATCTATGGGTTTTTACTTAAAAAAAAAAAAAAAAACACTTAGAATTGAGTCAAATAAAAATTGTTGGGTTACTTGGTTGAGCCCAATGCAAATCCATATCCATGATTTTTTATTTTATTGACTTTTTTCATCCCCTACAAGATTTGGTACTTCACTTTTTCTTTTTCTTTTTTTCATGTACATGAAGAAGATGTCAACGATAAGATAATTTTGCAAGATGATGAAAATGATAGTAACATTGACTTGGACTTGGAGATGAATTTGATTAGACAATATGATGAGAAGAAAAAAAAAATGGCTTATATATCATACATTAACATTTTTATGTTTGATTAATTTGATTTTGGATGTTATAAATATATTTCATTTGATTTATTTAGTTAGTTTTGTTAAATATCATTGCATAAATGATTATTAAATTAGTAATTATTTGCATATATTCCAAGTTTATAATAAATATACCATTTATATATGTATATTTATAATTTTTAATAAAATTTATAAAGTGTTTGTGTGTCTTACAATACACGATACAATACAATATAATACACGATACAAAAATAAAAAATTGATTCACGATATGATTCACCACATTTTGTCAATTATACTTATGGGATCCATAGATTGTAAGAGAGGTGCATGCTCAAATTGTCTCTTCAAATAACTTTTTTTTTTTTTTTGGGTGGAGGAGAGGCACACCACACACCTCTACAATTTGGAGCAGCTAACGAGGGGTATAATTGTTTTTAAATTTTTTATAAAATGAGGGGTATTGTTGGGACCACGTTAAAGGCCATGCTCAATAACCAGTTGATGGTGACGGTGAAGAGGCTAGATGCTTCGCAACTCCAAGACTGCTCTGTATTTCCACAAATACAGAGCCAAACCCAAAAAACAAGCTCCAACAGACTTTTCATCCGGCTCTGTATTTGCTTATTGTGCTACAGTAAAAATACATTTCTGAAGGCTCATTATTCATTCTTCATCCAATATTTTATTATTTTCTAACCGGCTATATAAGCCTTTTTTTCTTCTTTTCATTTCATTTCTCCGGTTTTTTTTCTCTCTTCTCACATTTTTCTCCGTTCTCTCCGCTGTGCTCTCCCTTTTTTCTCCGTTCTCTTCCTCTGTTCTCCATAGCTCTCCCATCTCCTATGTTCTCCATAGCTCTCCCCTCTCCTTTGTTGATTTTCTGGTGGTGGTTGGGTTGACGGTGGGCTTGGGTTTTGGTCTCGGCGGCGATCTGGGCTTCGATTTGCCGTGGGTGGGCTTGGGTTTTTGTCTCGGTGTCGATATAGGTGTGGGTTGATCTCGGGGTGGGCATGGGTTGATCTCGGGCTTCCAGCACGGGGTGATTTTGCTCAGGGTGGGCTTGGGTTTTTGCCATGGGTTTGGGTTTGCCGTGGGTCTTGGGAGAGCACAGCGAAGAAGAAAATAGAAATGAGGAGAGAGAAAAGAGAAATGAGGAGAGAGAAAAAAAAGTTAAAATAAAATAATAAAAATAAAGATAAAATAAAGAGTAATGTTGGAGTGAAAATAAAAAAATGACTCTCCACATGTGAAAAATTCTTTACATGTGGAGATAAAATGAAGAGTAGTGTTGGAGTTGCTCTTAAGATAGCAATCTGAAATAACCTTTACCATAACTTTTTTTTTTTTGTTGCTAAATACCTTAACCATACATGGACCATTTTAGTTATAATAAAAAATATAAAAAGGGGGGGCGGCGCGGGGGGGGGGATGTGGGTTTGTGCTATCTGTGTCGTCCACGGCGGTTGAGGTGTGCTTTTGGATTGTGCTATCTGATTGTCGTCCACGGCGGTTGAGGTGGTGCTTTTGGAATTGGGATATTGTGGTCCGCTTTGGTAAATTAGTTTTTTTTAGTTGATTTCATTTTTACTTTTTTCTTTTTCTAGAAGGGGCAAAAAAGGGCATCGCATTAAGCCATTATGGCTCATTGTTGGTTGATATTGACAGAAGAGACACATTGATTTTAAATTTTTGAGGGTGTAAATTACGATTCTACCTGCGTTTTTCACATTACTTCAATGTTACCATTATCTCACTAATAGAAAGGAATTATGTTATTGACACACAATTTTTAACAAATTTTTCACAACCTACTGAGATAGTAGTAATTTGTTATTAATTTCATATGGGTTCATTACTAACATCAATTTATTGACTACCCTTCACAATTAGTCACTTCAATGCTTGTGAAAATAATTGTGTATCTAGACTTTGAACAAAAAAATGAAAAATTACTAATGTGTCTAAGAGTATCTCCAGTAGTCCTTTTTATTTTATCTCTATTTGTGAACTATTCAGCAACTCTCTATTTATTTTTTCAAATACACTCTCCAGCAGCACTCTTTATTCACTCTCTACTCTATTTAAATATATTTTTTTATTCTTTATTTATTCTTTTATCCCATTTAAATATTATATTTTTTATTCATTCTTTATTATTATTTACCAGCAACAATAACCCGTATAACCCCAACAGCCATAACCCAAATCCTTCCCACCCATCGCCACCACCACCACCACCATCGTGAATCAACCCAGAGCAACCAAAACCCATCGTGACTACCACCATGAATCAACTGTCAACCACCACAAACCCACAAAAACCACCACAAACCCAACACAACCCCATCACCGGCCACCACATGCAACATCGGACTCGAGGTTTGAAGCAATGTGTGTATATGACACAACTCAGGCAAAGATGAAATACGGAAGCACCCCAACCAGGTCGGTCAACAAACCAATCAGCAGAACCAAATCTGCACGGCTCCACCACCCCAAGCCAAGATTGGCGGCGCAAAAACCCAAGCTGAGACCGAGATCGTCGAGCACAGCCACCCCAGGCCGAGATCGGCGCAAACCCAAGCCCAGGCTGAGACCCATGTTGGAGCTCCTCCAGGCCGAGACCCACGCCGACGCCCCTCCAAGCTGAGACCCACGCCATCGCCCCTCCATTACGAGACCAAACTGACCCACCGGTTGGGTTTGATGAAAACAGGAGCACAAAGAAAAGGAAAAAAAAGGAAGAGAGAGAAAAAATCGTGCAAAATGAAAGAAAAAAAAAAAAAAAAACTTAAATAGGCGGGTCAGAAAACAGTTTTTTAATCGGCTGAAGAGTGTACAGTAGCTTTTCATTTGTAAAAAGCTATGTAGGAATTTGAAGGCCGGTTTGAAGAGCTGCAAGGATTCAATCTTCATTTTACTCTCCACATGTGGAGATAAAGAGTGCCGAAATAGAGCACTGTTGGAGATGCTCTAATGAATTTTTTTTTTTTACTAAACAGTAATGAATTGTTATGTGTATTTTATATATATATATATATATATATATATATATATATATATAAAACTAACATAAATAGTGACAATTCAATTAAATGTTGCATTTTTAATAGAGCGATTCCCATTTTTTTTTTTTTTTTTAATTAGGTCCAAAAATAGATGTAACTTTATGGGAGTTACACTAGGTATAACTTGAACCCATCTCTATATTATATATGATTCTAATTTATTATTTGTGGATTGTGAATCTATGGTTTTTTCACTTAGAATTCAGTTTGACTCCTTTTTTTTTCTTTTCTTTTTTTAGTTGGAAACACAAGTCAGTTGTTTACTTAAAAGAATATTGTTCATATAATGAGATTAAATATAAAATATAATGAACTCTTTGATTTTATATATTAAAAGATAAATTACTGTGAAATTTAGTACATAAACTATCATAGATGATTTTTGTGATTTAAAAGAACCATTGAGTTTCCTTTTGATAAATGATTGAGTTGAAATGTATTAAGGAACAATTTTTTTTTATAATATTTTAATCTTAAATTATTATTATTTTTTTCCCAATTTTGCCTTTCAATCAAGTTAGTGGAGTAATTAGAGCCGTATCAAGTATCGAACCATCAAAAGATTGGTATATTGGTTCATTGATTCAACCGTTGGTTTAATAATTAATTACATAATTTAAAGTATATATATAAAAAAATGAAGAAACAATATCTCTAACAATAATAAATCAAAATTCTACAAAACTTATCAACTACTCGGGGGATTTTTCTCAATAGGCTGATTTTTAAAACAATTTTGCAAAAAAATACTGTTTTGAAACTAATGAGTTATATAGCCTCATCTCTCCTAGAGACGAGTTCCAGTGAAAAAGTATTGCGTGGCATTTTCAATAGTATTTCGTGGCATTTTGACGTGGCAGCATTTTACCCGCTGGAACTCGTCTCTTGTAGAGACGAGTTCCATTGAAATTGGAACAGGTGAGTTTATTAAAAAAAAAAAAAATCTGGGCTGCAACTCGTCTCTTGTAGAGACGAGTTCCATTGAATTTGCAACAAGTGAGATTATTTTAAATAAAAAAAATAAAAAATAAAAAAACTGGGCTGGAACTCGTCTGTAAGAGAGACGAGTTCCATTGAAATATGGTTATTCAGGTTTTTATTTATTTATTTATTTATTTTTTAATTTGGCATATTATTTAAAAAAAAAAAAATAGTTTGGCTGGAACTCGTCTCTAGAAGAGACGAGTTCCATTGAAATATGGCTCTTCAGTTTTTTATTATTTATTATTTGTGCAAATTAATAAAAAAATGGTTTGCTTCATTGAAATAGTTTCAGGTTTTTTTTTTTTTTTTTTTTTTTTTTTTTTTTTTTTTTTTTTTTTTTTTTTTTTTTCACTAACAAGCTGTAAACTATATATAAATTAAATATGTTTGAACTAAAAAATATGTAAGTTAAGCCAAGAAGTTTAAATTAAAATAAGTTAATTTATAATTTTCTACATTGAATCTAGTGAGTTTAAGTTTTTTTATTTCAATTTATGTTATGTAAAAGATATGAATAATTACTATTATCATTTTATTATTTTTCTAATCTTGTCCCAACAAGTTGTAAACTATATATAAATTAAATAGGTTTGAAATAAAAATATCTAGGTTAAGCCAAGAAGTTTAAAATAAAATAAGTTAATTTATGATTTTATGCATTGAGTTTTTTATTTCATCATCTCATGAGCTATGTTTTTTTGGTTCTTTTGTGTAAGGTACTTCATTGCGACAAATGCAACGTCAACATTAAGTTCCTAGTTTCTAATTACCTCAGAGAGTGTTGGTTCTTTCCTCAATACAGGTTAAGAATTACATCATTTCATCGAATCAATGAAATTAATAGTAGGCTAGTACTTTACAATATAATTACAAATTTGATGCCAGTGGGTTACATAAAAAAGAGTACAAATTATTTCAAGGGTATGATCATTGTTCTTTGTTTGATTAGAAAATGCCTCTTTAAAATTTTATGAGAAATCTGCAAAAATAAAATAAAAATTGGAGAATATATGCTAGATGACCCACTGGAAAATTGGAAAATTGGAGAATATAAAATGAAAGCTTGAGCAATTCCAGAAATCAATTGTCATTATTTTCTATAGCACCTAAAGGTACAAACTGTCACCTCAAATGTCAATAGCATTATTTTCTATAGCACCTAAAGACTTTCATTTCTTGATGAACAATATTATCTGCAAACAAAAAGTAAAATTTCCAGGCCCAGCTTTAACTTTGAACTTCACTTGAGGCATTTGCAAGATTTGAAGTCTCCATTGTCTCTTGACTGTCCTTGTTCTTGATGTGGGCTTCATCCAAGGCATTTGTTAGATTTGAAATCTCTACATTCTCTTCACTATCCTTGTTCAGAAAAATAATGGCTACCATGTGAAAGACAATTCCAATGGTATGTAGCTTTCCAATGATTAAAGCACAATACAAATCACAAAAATTACTTCCTGAATATATATTATGGATGGGCTCTATAATCTCGCTCCAAAAAGACACCGTAAAACTTGGTACAGTTCCTAAAGAGACATTAAAACTTGTGGACTTATTCGCTATTCTTTTCCTGTTCTTTTCATTTATTTAGCTATAACAAAGAACATCCTTTGATACATTCATCAGCAACAGTAAAATGATGAAAACGTTGGATCAATACTGGGATTTCCTCAAGCCACATATCTTCCACTGTGACTTCCAAAGAACTATCGTGTAGACCACCCATGAAAGACACCGGTGGAACTTTAAAAACCACCTCATAGAAACCTATATCCAAAGCAAAAGTAATTGCTTGAATACAAGCTCCAATCCGTGGATGCACACCTCTTGGCAGAGACATAATAGGCATCAAACACAAGTGAACTTCCAATTATTCCAAGCATTAACAAACTCAAAACTCTACTATAACAAAGCAGACAATTTTTTTTTTAAAAAAAGCACCCATTCAATTCTAAATATAAAGGAAACCCATAGTAAATTTATGAAGAAAAAAAGAATAACACAACCAATATTATACGCTCCAAACTAGGGCTTACACCTTGAGATGGCAAACGTAATTTCAAAGATCAAATCCAGGTTCCACTTTTTTTAATTTCAAGGGACAAAATCCCTGAAACCCATATTCAAACACAAATTACACAATCCTTGATTTCTCAATAACACCTAATCCCATGAACACGCAAATTTGATTTCACAAAGTATATCATTTGGACCAACCCATTTGACCCATTTGTCTAAATCCTAAAAAAAAAAAAAAAACAAGTACCACAAACACAAACACCCAGATTCAAAAATTAAAACTTTTTCCCAAATCCAGTAAACCCCATGAAGAACTACTCAAATTTCCAAAATCAAACCCTAAATAATAACCCTAGATATTAACTGAAAATCAACCCTAACTAATAATTAAAATAAAAATAAAAATTTGAAAATGGTTCAAAGAGTGTATCGGACTTGGTCTGGTGGAGACTGGAGAGAGTGACACCGGTTCCTAGAGTCGGAGAGGACGGTGACAGAGAGAAAGGCATGGATTGAGCGACGGTCCAAGGGGGAGAGAGGAAGAGGGACTGAGGGGGGGAGAGAGACAGTCGCGGTTTGTCGCAGGAGAGAAAGGCGGAGACAACTCTCCAACCCCATATTCTTCCCACAAATCTCCTCAACAACTCATAAAAAATCACAAAGGTCAAGCAAAAATAAATCTGGCTCCGATCCGTCAGATTCGAGGCTCAAAATAAGACTTTTTGAAAAATACATAAAATTTCAGTGAAGTTCAAAGAGTGTACCGAAGTTGGTGTGGTGGAGAGAGAGAACGGTACCTGGTATCAGAGAGGGCGGCAACATGGAGAGAGAGGCGCACGGATTCAGACGATCCCAGGAGTGAGCCACGGTCCACGGGGGAGAGAGTGAGAGAAACTGCTGAGTGAGAGAGCTGAGAGACTGTTTGGGATTTAGGGCGGTGTGAAGTGGCTTGGATTGGAGGCTGAGTGAGAGCTGAGATACCGATTGGGGATTTAGGGATTTTGAAATATAATGCACAGACAATTTCACTTTAAGCGGAAGTTTTACTTCAGTGGAACTCGTCTCTAGAAGAGACAAGTTCCAGCTGGAACTTGTTTCTTCTACAGACGAGTTCCAATTGCAGACATGGCAAAAATTAAGTGCAACTCGTCTCTAGAAGAAACGAGTTCCAACTGGAACTAGTCTCTCCGACAGACGAGGAGGCTATTTTCCTCAATTGTTTTGAAACAGTATTCTTTTGCAAAATAGTATTAAAAATAATATTATTAAACAAAAAAAATCTCAACTACTCAATTACCAAAATATATACTACTATTAGAGCACTCACAGCAGCCTCCCTAAAATTTTTGCCAATTGAGTTCTAAAAACCCTTTCTTTTTTCTTTCTTTTTTTCTTTCTCTCTTTCTTTCTCCAGTTCGTCCCCCCCCCCCCTCATTTTCTTCTTTTTTCTTTCTTTCTCTCATTTTCTTTTCTCTCAGCGTTGCTTTTTTTTTTTTAGCCTCCATCTTTACTGCCACTCACCATCATCAAACAGTTTTGAGCCTCCATTTTTTTTTTCTTTTTTCTTATCAGTTTTGGAAGAGCTTTCTAATTTCTCTTTTTAAGCTTTTGATTTTTTTTTTTTTGGTTTGTGGGTTTTTGTTTGGGTATTGAAGATTTAGATCTGTACAGTGTTTGTGTTGTTGTTGTTGTTGTTGTGTTGTTTTTTCCGTTATTATTGGCGCGGGAGACAGCTTGCAAGAGAGAGAAAAAAGCCTTTTTTATTCCCCGAATGATGAACAGTAACTCCTTGAGTTGGGCGAGTTACAGTTCATCAGCTTCAGATTTTCTCCCGATTGAGGAGTCTGGTGCTGCGTGTTTTGCAGAGCTTCTCCTCAAATTTTACTGTTTTCAGCTGAATATTGAGGCTACTGTGAGTGCTCTTATATCATAACGACGGGTACTAGATTATTACTGTCTACAATATTAAAAATATTAGACTATTAAAAAACCTTGGAAACCTTAGACTATTACTCTTATACTAAATAAACATTAGAAAAAAACGAAAAAGTAGAAAAATAATTAAATAATAAAAGGGCCCCCTCACTTAAAGAAGAAAACAAAAGCACTTGAATTGTTTTTAGATGACAACGAATGTGAATATATTCCTTCAATTCATCTGGCAATAGCATGCGGTAGATGTTAACCTTCAATTCTTATATATTTTATGTTTTCAAGCTAAAAGATTAAAAGGCCCTTAGTGAGAATGGAAGAAATATTAAAATATTTAGATTATTTGGTTAAAAATACACATATATTGGAGTCGGTCCAATTCAATATATACTGCATGGTTCGGTATTTTTTTATCAAATTAAACCGGAATTTCATTCTGTTTGTCAATTCGGTATAGTTTTTGTAACTGTTAGGCTTTGATTGTGGGAATCTCTATACATTAGCAAGTAGCTAGCAAGTTTGACAGCGTAATTTAGCGAAGAAAAAAAAAACCTGACTTGTTAGGCATCTCTCTAAAAACAAAGCATGAAAACCTATGTCTTATTTAGGAGATAAGAGAGTAGAGAGTATATATAAGAGGATAGGTCTGACTCGTTACTTGTTAGAAGTTAGGAACCTTTTACATGTTTTGTTATTAATATCCTTGATTTCTGGCAGGTTGCTATGATGGCGAACGAGTTGACAATTATTGACTCACGTTACCTTTCCCTGTGGTCCTAATAATCAAACCAAGTGGAGAACTTTTGAAGCGGGCCCCAAGCCGTCCTTAAAGCGCGATCGGCCGTAAGTGGTGTAGTCGGGTATCTTTGTGGGGTTTCCTCTATAGTAAGAGTGGTGCTTCCACTCCACTACAGTGGTCCGTGGTTGTCGTGTTCTTTCTAAATTTGCACCTCGACTACAACGGCACAACCACTACCATATCATATTGACATATTCCAATTGTTATTTCAAATTTTCATTCTTCTTCTTTAAACTGTATAGTTTTTGTTGGGTATATATCATCTAACAATAAGAAAAAACACATAATGAATGCAGAATGAATAAATCAAATTTAGGGTTTGATGTTATCTCTTTAAAAGAGATTTCACCCCACACTATTATCTTAATGGAACTTTGAGACTCATGAATGTCTGCCTCCTAAGATAAAATGATCTCTGTACGCGAAAGAAACATAAGCAATCTTTGTGCACAATAAATGTAACTAGTGTCTCTTTCTCTCTCAACTTATGCAAATGAAAGTCAAAATTGTAGTAAATAACTAACTCAAAGCAACTCAAAAAAAACAACCTACTTAAATGAATGAAAGGACACCATATTTATTTGATAGAGTCACACCTATTCAAAAAATGTGTAAGATGAACAATCATAACTGTTCTACAAAGACACAACTCTTTAAGTGAGTAATTAATGTATTAATAAATAAATATATTAGACAAATTAGGCCTAACCAATATGAGTATGCTTAACCCACTTTTAGAAGACAATTTCTGATTCACTCAATCACTCATAATCAATTTTCCCATAGTTTTTTCATCCTTACCCAATAGAGGGCGGGAAAGAGACTTGAATCGGTAAGAACAAAATATATATATATGGCAATGCTATGAATTTTTCGAGTCATTGTTAAAAGAAGAAGAAAAAAAATAAACAACAAGAACAACAAACTTCCAGTTTATTCCGAATTCAAAAAAGCTCAATTGAAAAAAAAAAAAAAAAAAAAAGCACTTAATTATGAAAGAATCTTAAATGCAGTCAAAAATTCAGAGCAAAAGAATCTTAACTTTTTAGTCATTTAAAAAAAAATAAAATAAAAGTGAAAAGAAAGAAGAAAAAAAATAAAGAAAAAGAATAGATATGAGTAAGACCCATATCTCCACATTCCATAAAAAAAAAATTATACCTATACAAACAAAAGGAATGTAGAGAGAGAAGCAAAAAAAATGCAAACATACCTTGCCTCAATTCAGACGCCAAATTAAAAAGATGTTTTATAATATATATATATATATATATCAGCCAAAAATGCTTCTATGGATGTTAATTTGAAATTTGAAGAGTTTGAAAACATGTCTCTATGGATGTTAATTTTATTCAGCCAAACATGTCTCAAAATAAGTATCGGTTCTGAAATGGCCAAGAAGAAATGAGTTTATAGAGATGGTTTTCTTTGAGATTGAGATGGAGATGGGTTTGTGGAGATGGATGGAGGAGCAATAAGATTGTGATGGTGAGATTTCTTAGATGATGAGAAATGGTTAGGGGGGAGAGAGGCAGAGCCAGAGGAGAGAGACGAGAGAGAATCGATGGAGGAGAGAAAAAATAAAAAATAAAAAACAAAAAAAGCTGATATAATTATTTTAAACCGGTGAAGAGTTACAATATCTCTTCTTTTGTAGAGAAATACTGTAAGATTTAGTGATAGTGAAAAGCCTTTACATTGAAGCATAATTTTTCAAGTTTGGCTCTCCACACTGAATAGAGAGCCAAATAGCATCTAATGTATAATATTTCTAAGTTTATCCTGACAGTGAAACTATGAAATCAAAAGCTTGATCTTTTTGTTCCCAAACTGAATGAGTTGTCATTTACATTGATGAGACAAATCAATTCCTGTGGAAGCGGTATTAATAAGGGTGGATTATACAAACAAAAATGTACTTTGCAAGTTTGCCTTGCTGTCTTTTCCCCCAACGATTTT
Organism: Fagus sylvatica; assembly: GCA_907173295.1. NCBI lineage: Eukaryota > Viridiplantae > Streptophyta > Magnoliopsida > Fagales > Fagaceae > Fagus > Fagus sylvatica. Next base: position 30,219,296 of record OU015770.1, read on the forward strand.
GAACTAAAAATCCCAGTTAGTGAAACCTGGACACTGAAATAGCCTTGTTAGTGAAAACTGGAAACTGAAAAGTGTCACTCACAAAAAATGTGTCCTTGTTGAATGATTTCCTGACATAAAGATATGCCAAAAAAAACAGAACACGCTAAATTACAAAGTTTTCCCCACAATAACAATTTGTGGACAACTTTATGCTTCTCCATCTCCTTGTTCCGAGGACCACAGAAATAAAAGAAAAATCAGTTGCTTGCAAAGTTACTGAAAGGTCCTTGGCCCCCCTAACTCTTTGTGAGCAACGGTACAGTTGTTCCACTTTCAGGGCCTCCTTCCCGAAGGAAATTATGAGTGTATGACATTACTAGGCTACAGAAGAAGATTCTTTATAACAAAATTATAGAATGTGATAATTGAATTATGTCAACTTTCTTTATAAAGTCATCATCCTGTTGTGTCATTAGTTATGAAGTAAGTAATTGTCTTCTTTCCATTTGGACAAAAAATTACGTTGATCTCATTTATGTGAAGTATAAATGATAAAGAGACTTTCTAGAAAGTAACACCTGCAAAAGAAAGCTTTTTCTCTAATCTTATTTTATTTTTTGTTAAAGTCTATTCAAAAAGAGATATTCTAATACTCAAAATATAATAAAGTGATAAAGAAATACAAATCGGTGAAGTATTTAACTATTAATTCATGTTTGGGAAAATTCATATTAAGTTCTAATTTTTTTTTTTAAATTAAAATTTTAAATTTATGAAATTGTTTCAATTAAAAATATCTATTCATACATACTTATATTGAATTATGGTGGACTCTAATGTAATTTATTTTTATTTTGAATTATGATAAAATAAGTTTGAGACTTTAATTTACAAAAGTAAAAACATAAAAACCTCTAATTTGAAACAAGATTAGAAAGGTGATTTTAAGTTGAAAGCGTAGGGATTACAACTAAAACTTGGGTGGGCTCAAGTTCCATGCTCAATTTCAAATTGAGTTATGTTTATGCGGGTAGACTTTGTGATTTAAGAAAATAATAATATATAAATTTTCCAACACATGATACCTCCTTCCCGACAAATAAAAACAAAACCACTAGTCTATAGTTGCTGGTCAGAAAAATTCAAACCTCATAGCCACGTTTGTATACCTCGATAACACCTCCAAGTTCAAACTTCAAATTCATTTTCCTTCATCAAACTCACTCTCTGCAACTCCTCGTTGCCAAACAGAAGAAGAAGAAGATGCTTGCTGAGCTAAATATTATTACCCTGCTCTTTCTCTTCACTACTCTTCCACTATCTTCCTCTCTCACCCAAGACGGCCTCTCCCTCCTCGCTCTCAAAGCAGCCATCGACTCCGACCCGACCCGTGTTCTCAACTCCTGGTCCGATTCCGACCCAACTCCATGCCACTGGGCCGGCATTGTTTGCAGTAGAGGCCACGTCACAGGTCTCTTCCTCCCCAACAAAGGTTTCTCAGGCTACATCCCCTCCGAACTCGGCTTACTCAACTCGCTCCGCCGACTCAGTCTAGCTCACAACAACTTCACCAACCCTATCCCTTCCCATCTTTTCAATGCAACCTCACTTCTCTCTCTTGACCTCTCTCACAACTCTCTCTCAGGCCCAATCCCGGCCCAAATCTCTGCCCTCCAAACTCTTCGCCGTTTGGACTTGTCCTCCAATTCCCTCAATGGCTCTCTCCCAAACACTCTCACCGACCTTCACAACCTCTCCGGAACTCTCAACTTGTCCTACAACAGATTCTCCGGCGGAGTCCCGGCGTCTTACGGAAGCTTTCCGGTGATGGTTAGCTTGGATCTCCGCCACAACAATCTCACCGGCCAAATTCCTCAGGTGGGGTCTCTGTTGAACCAGGGGCCCACTGCTTTCTCCGGAAATCCTAGTCTCTGTGGGTTTCCGTTACAGACTCCATGTCCGGAAGCTCAGAACCCTAATGTGTTCAGGAGCCCCGAGGACCCTCCGAAAAACCCTAACCCTAGCCCTAGCTTCCCAAATGGCGGTGGAGGGAAAGGCGGATCGAAGGCTATACAGATAATCTCGGGCGTTTCGGTGGTGGTGGTGGCTGCCGTTTCGGTCTCGGCGTGGCTGTTTCGGAGGAAATGGAAGTGGAGGGATGGCGAGGGCAAAATGGGGAAACAGAAAGTGGAGGAGTTTGAAGGGTGTGAGGTGGAAGAGGAGGAAGGGCAAAAGGGTAAATTCGTGGTGGTAGACGAAGGGTTCAACTTGGAATTAGAGGATTTATTGAGGGCATCAGCTTACGTGGTTGGGAAGAGCAAGAGTGGGATAGTCTACAAGGTGGTGTCTGGGAGGGGATCCAGTGTGGCGCCGCCTACGGTTGTGGCTGTCAGGCGATTGAGTGAAAATGATGCCACGTGGCGGTTCAAGGAGTTTGAGTCTGAGGTGGAGGCAATCGGGAGAGTCCAGCACCCTAACATCGTGCGGCTGAGAGCTTATTACTATGCAAATGATGAGAAACTGTTGATTACTGATTACATCCGAAATGGGAGCTTGTACACTGCACTTCATGGTAACTTTCCTCTTCCATGTGCATAAATGATCTACGTACACATGTTAAAGAAGAATTATTTGTTTTGAGTTTTCTTTGATACCTTTGTGGATGTTTCAAAAAATGGAACAGTCTCAAAATAGGTGATGTTTATTTATTTATTACTATTATTTTTTTAAATTGTCATGGAATAAATAAGCGGTATTAATATAATTAAGTTTTTTAAAAATAAACATCACTGTTTCAAAGTTATTGAAACAATTAATTAGAAGAAAAAAAAATTGAATCACGTACGATATAAAATTAAAAAACATTTTCCTTGAAGGATTTAATATATAACATTTTAAACTACGTCATCTATTTTGAGAGGGAACTTTTTTTGCAAGGAAGAATTTGGATTTATTTTCTTATTTGATTCAAACAGAATTGAATTGTAAGTGGTTCTATTGTGTTCACATGGTTCGATTTGGCCTGTCCTATCAGCGAAATTATGAGTCTACTTCTTTAATTTATATTCTCTCTCCTCTCGTACAATGAGTTCTGCGTGCTCACAAGTAGGAACCTGTGTTATGTGTAACCAAGATTAAAGATTTGGACAATTTTTCTTTTCTATGCCAAATTATTAGTATCTGAGTTCACCACATGCACACGACATACCATACGGTTTATTTATACTACACTAATCAAAACAACTAAGGTGTGACCAAAATGGAGTCATTCATTTTTAGTATGACTCCATGCCACTGATGATGAATGTATAACTACATAATTATAGTAAGGTTTTCCAAGTTAAAATTTTCTTTTACAGCTATCATTTAGAAACTTGATTATGTGCTAATAGTAAGCAATGGGGACAAGCACAGTTGTTTTGTCATTTTTAACCTTCTTGTGTTGATTTTTCTTTCTCCTTTTCTATTATTGTTTTGAGCTGATGATAAATATTGCACGTATTTGGGCCTTTTTGGTTCTATAGTGCTCGTGCACCAGATGAATGAGACTCTTTCAGAGTGCTCTGTCTCCATGGGCTCAGTAACACCTGTTGGCATCTTTCTTTGTATTCTTCTCTATGTTCTCCTATCATGAGGATGTATATTCATGTTTATGTCAGAACCTGTACTGGGTGGTTTGGTCCTATTGATCACTCTTATAAATACAAGACCTGAATTTATTTGATAGACACCATTCTGGTGACTTACAATTTCATGGTTTTCCATGCAATCAATATTAATTGGTGACATGTAGCAAAAGTATGGACCACAGGCAACAGTTGTCTTCTTGTGATATGAAGCTGCATTTCACGGGACTACAGTTTGCTATCCTGTTTGCTCACAGATAGATAAAACACAATACCCTGATTGCTCAATTTCACGTGTTTCTTATATAATTACATGTTAGATGCTAAAAAGGTAGAAAAAAGTTTTACTTTATATTGCACATGCAACAAGCAATTATTGTGTCCTTGTTAAAAAATTGTCTTATTGTGATTCTCATGGCATAATTAGTGACTCTTTCCTTAACTTTGGTCATTTTTTGTGAGCTTTGTAATGACCGTGTTTAATCTTTTTCTCCATGGTGTTAAATGACTGTAGGCAGTCCTTCCAATTCTTTGCCACCACTTTCATGGGCATCAAGGTTAAAAATTGCTCAAGGAACTGCAAGGGGTTTAATGTACATCCATGAGTTCAGCCCCCGAAAATATGTTCATGGCAACATAAAATCAACAAAAATCCTTCTCGATGATGACCTCCAGCCTTACATTTCTGGTTTTGGACTCACCCGTCTTGTTTCAAGTACCTCTAGATTTACCAATTCATCATCCAAAAAGGAGAATTCAAACCAAACCATCTTTACCTCTTCATTGGATTCAAAAATTTCAGCTCCCTCTAACATGTGCATGGCACCTGAGGTTCGAGTGTCTGGCAGCAAGTTCACTCAGAAATGTGATGTTTACTCTTTCGGTATTGTGCTCTTGGAGATGTTGACTGGTCGGCTGCCAGATGCAGGACCAGAAAACAATGGTAAGATGCTAGAGAGTTTTGTGAGGAAGGCGTTTCGAGAAGAACACCCCTTATCTGAGGTTATAGACCCAGCACTTCTACCTGAGGTATATGCAAAAAAGCAAGTTGTTGCAGCATTCCATATTGCACTCAATTGCACTGAACTTGATCCAGAGCTTCGGCCTAGGATGCGAACAGTGTCTGAGACTCTTGATCGTATCAAATCACAATGAAGAAAGTAAAGAACCTTGTACAATTTTGGTTCATCTTGCTGATCTTTTATGCTGAAGCTGTTGTTTGGGTTGTTATGGTTGGAGGGGTATTTGGGTGTATGTTTTCTTGGAAATGTTATTGTAAGCCAACGCATTCTCTGTGAAATGTAGAATGTTCGGGGAGTTAAGTCCAAACACTATTCCTTGCATTGAATGTGTATCATCCCAACCAATGTGTAGTGTAATTAATGTTTCAGGAGATTCGACCATTGATATCGTTTGATTCAACTTTCAACCTTAACTACTCATTTTAAAAACTTAAAAATGTTAAAAGTTAACAAATTCAAAGATTCAAAATATTGAACCATGGTATTGCATGAGATCTCAATCCCTCATACACCATAAGTGAATGTGTTCATCTCGACTTTTTGACAATCCTAAGACTGCAATGCTCCTACGACCTGCGTAGACAAATTAGATATTATGAATATTTTTTTATCCCCACTATGAGTTTACTTTATGTGGGGAATGAATCTCGCAACTATTGCAACCCAATAAACGTTGGTCCCAAGGTGGATAACAATTATGCGTCTCGGCCCATTAGCCGACCTCCAGGCTATGGTCGGTCATTTAGAAGCGCAGATTTGTCCGGCCCAGGATGGTATGGCCCACCATAATTCAGTTGATGTCAGATTGACATCATCTTCAGGAAGTGGATCAGCACATTTAGGTCATATAAGTCTTTATACAAATAGCCCATGAAGTAGACTGAAGAATGGACAAGATCAGGCGACATGACTGGGATCAAGATCTCATGCAATAGGTAAAAAAGTATTACTCAACAAAGCAACAATAGCTTTCAACAGACGAGATGAAAAGTTTCAACTTTTTATCTCGGTCGTCCATTCAAATAATATTAAGAAATTGTTTAAAATGTTTAAAAGTTACTTTTTCATTAGTTTTCCTTAGACTACCGAAATTAAAAGTATTGCTACAACAATACTTTTTCACTATTGCATAGAATCTCAGTCCACACGACAAACTCAATGGGCAGTAAAAGATCAAATGAGCTTGTATCGATACCAGGCAAGGCCCACTAGTGTACTTGACTTGACTAGCCTTATTTTCCACTTTGAGACTTGTAATTGTCCCAAGTTGTAAAACGTTGTATTGTTTGTAGGGCAAAACTTACATACATTAAGTTACATTCTGTGCATTCGGTTCCCAGCCTAAAATTAAGCCATGTGGCTAATTAACATCCCTTAGCAAATGGCGTTAATTTCTTGGTCGCCTCTCATTTCATTTGCTTTCTCTCTCTTATCTCTGCAACTCCCTCTCTTTCATCTCAATTGCTCTCTTTCTTACCATCCACCGTTGTCAAGCTAGTCTGAGTCATGAGAGACAGAGAGAGAGAAACACCATAACCACCCAAAACCTAAACCCAAAACACACATCGAAAACCCAAACCCAAACACCATAACCACCGAAAACAGTTACAAAATATAAGACGAGAAGAGAGAAAAAGAAACAATGACGGGGACAGAGAGAGAGAGAGAGAGAGATTGCCCTCCTCCTCGCCATGTCGTGTCCAGATTGCGACCCAAATCTTGAACGTCTACAATGACTCTTTGCCCATGTCGTGCCTTCCTCATCGATCTCTCTGTTACCCCATGGGATTGACACGAAGGCGAATGCGACGAAAGCTCGGAAATCTAGCCCAAATCGGCTATTTTGATCCCGATCTTGGTGGGGTTTTTTTTGGTTTATTTGGATTTGGGACATTTTGGTGTTTTTTTTTTTTTTTTTTTTTTCCCTTTGATTATATGTTGGTAGTGGGGCTTTTATTCTGTGATTTGGAGTTGTGATTATATTATGCTGGGATGATTTTGGAGTTTGGTAATTTGGGAGACATAAGGTTTTCGGTGTATGTGTTTTTCACGGAGCATGTGATTTTGTAAGAAGGTTATGGTGTTTTGGTTTGGGGCTATGTCTTTAGGTTTTCGGTGTGTGTTTTGGGTTTGGTTTTTTGGTGGTTCTGGTGTTTCTTTCTCTCATGGCTCGGACCAGCTCAGCAATGGCGGATGGTAAGAGAGAGAGAGCAATTGAGATGAGAGAGAGCAATTGAGATGAGAGAGAAGTGAGATGAGAGATGACTGAGATGAGAGAGAGAAAGCAGATGAGATGAGAGGCGGGTAAAAAATTAACGCCGTTTGTTGAGGGGTGTTAATTAGCCACATGGCTTAATTTTAGACTGGGAACCAAATGCACAGAACGTAACTTACTTTATGTAAGTTTTACCCTTGTTTGTACTTTATGTACCTATAAAAGGAAACATACCATAAATGAAGAGGGACTTTTGGATCTTTATCAGTGGCTTCAAAATAAAAGAAGTAAATTGTGCTTAGTTGACAGTTTTGACCCACCACACTTTACTAATTTCGTTGACAATCGAAAAAAAGTTTATTGATGTAAAGAATCATTTTATTTATCACCATCCTTTCGTTCAATTTGTTTTTGTTAAAAATATTTTCAAAGGAAAACAAATTATTTTGGTAGAAATATTATCAAGAAAACCAATGTGCGACAAAGAAATTTTAGGCCCATAAGATGATCTTGAGCACTGCAGGCCCAATGAATCATGACCTAGGAAACCAATGGCCTAAACAAGGCCTTTTAATGTTCAAATGAACGTCAGATCCACGGCTCGATCATCATTACCCTACTCTACCATTTTTTGCCAACAAGAAGTAGCCTACACCGACATGGCGAATGCCCAAGAGCAATAATGAACACCCTAGACTACGAAGGTTGGCTAGGATGGCCCTTTAAGATTTAAGAATATAATGATTACATTGATGAATGTATAGTAGGTAGATTGTCATAAAACTTCATACGAAGTAGAAACTCATATCCCCTTCATATCGCATTTATTACTCCCAACTACCATAAATCGCATTTAATGCAACTTGACAGATGATTAATTCTGTAATCTAGAAAGTCCAAAAAAGGGGATGACATTTTCCACCCATTTCATATTGGGCCCTTTGAGAGATAAGGAGGCTCTGACCCTTGGAGAGACCCAAAAAGGAGATGACATTTCCCACCATTTCACTACAAGCCCTTCAAGAGATAGGGAGGCTCTGACCTTAGATTTAGGAGAAATAAAAATTTAAGATTGTTCTCATAGAATAGCTCTTCATACATTAAAATAAATAAATAAATAAGAATAAAAAAGGGGAAAGCAGAACTCATACTCTATTATTTTTTGGAAATAGTTTATCTCCAACCCAGTTTGGAAGAATCTTCCTCCAACCCACTACGTGGCAATTAAATAGACCATCTACATGTACTTTTTGTCACATGACATTTTTAATGAGTCATGTGACTTTTTCAAATAATACATATGGATAGTGTATTTAATTGACATGTTGTGAGTTGAAGGAGAATTCCTCCAAACCGAATTGTAGGATAACTATGTCCTTTTTTTAAACTGATTTAAACAATAAGAACTGAAAAGCCAAATATACCATTCAATTTAATTGTATAATGATATATGCAACCATCTGCCAATATGCAAATGGAAACACGACTTGACCAATTTTAATAAAACAATTCCACCGAACATTTTAACAAACACTTTATGTGCATTTATGGTCCAAATATTTAGTTAATTGGTTTCAATATTTATATGAACATGCATGGAATAAAACCTATATACAAATCATACCGAATCGCCACATCTACCCACAGACTTGCATAAGAATTTGTTCACATAGAAAAAACCCACAACAGGTAGAAAATCTTTAGGGCCTAGCCCAACATGCCAAATACACTATGAGAATAGCTTGTTACAAAACCTTCAATCTTGTAATGTTCTTGTACCCAAGCTCCCCACTCTTGCTAGACACCAATCACACCAGCTTTTGTCTTCTCACTAGCATCTTCGGTACCAAATGTCCTATGAGAACAAGGTTGTGATAAACAACTACCTTACAAAACCTCTAATCTTGTAATGTCATTTGTACCTGAGCTCCACAGCCCCTTGCTACAATCAACTGAACCAACATTGTCTTCTCACTAGCTCTTTGGAAACGTAAGTTGATTCACCGGTGACTGCAAGATCCTCCGAGGATCACTTCAAGCCTACAAGAAGATTTGGATTAGTTACAAACTCGCTCGACCGAGTGTCAAGTTACTTAAATTGATCTAGGATAGATTGGGTTGCTCGACCTTCGCTCGTCAAGTCACTCGACATCCCCAAACTCTTATGATCTAACAAATTTTCCTTAAAATCACGCTCTCTTGTTCTCGCTTGTCCCAAGGAACTTGCTCGATCGAGATTTACAGAAAGTGAATAATGATTTGCTTTTTGACAGCTCTCATCACAAAAGTCACCAAGTAATCACAACTTAAACAAAAGCATGGTTACATTGAAATTTGTAATTACATAAGAAATGTTTAGCACAAAGTTAATCCAATACTTAAATTCCTAACAATCTCCTCCTTTGAATATTCCATGACAAAATTACCCTAAAACTGACTCAAGACTAATACAACGATTTTGGAAACACAGAGAACAATTGAAATCATTATTTTGTGACAAAAGAATGATTTTGTTGGCAACCACCACCAAGGGCAAGGATCTCAAGGCCTTAATGAAAAGTAAAGGAGGTTTGTTCTCAACCCAAAATCTGACACATGCTATGAACTAAAATAATTTTATGTATATAAAAATTATTTCTAACACTAGATACAATCTAAGAATAGAATTTTACAATGCTTCATTTCCTAGTTACAATCTAAAAAAAAAAATGAAAAATTATAAGATAAAACCTAACCTATGTCTCAATGACTAAGTTCGAGGGTTAAGTTACCGCGTCGGAATGTGTTAAACAAAAAGCTAAAGGCTTTCATTGTATATTATTACTTGTCACTAATTCATGTAATGAACGCAAAAAAATTCAATTAATATTTTCTTACTATAACATATTAAATTAATATTTATTAATAAATAAAAAATTCAAATTAAAGAAAATTTGTTTAGATTTTAATTTAACTTGATTAAAAAAAATTTAGTGTTAGGTTTCTATCCAAAAAAAAAAAAAAAAAATATAGTCAGATTATATATTAGTTTATAACATAGTTTATAGTATTTGTAATTCTAAAAATCAAATTAAAAAATATATATTATTAATGATAACCTAAAAAAACGTGAATTTTTAAAAGCTTGGATAACGAAATTAAGAAAAACTAAGATTTCTTTTTTATATATGGCTATAAATATATATAATATATATATATATATAATATATTTATAATATAAATATAGACATATAATATAGGTATAGATATAAGTATGATTTTTTATTTTTGGATTCAAAGATGTAAATACGATTTGATTGTTTTCATAAAAAAATATGATTTGATTGTAAAGAGTAAAGACTTGCAGCTTTGTCAGAGGAATTAGACCACGGGAAAAAATAAAAAAAAATTTGGCTAGTGGGCCAATACGCGCACACTACCTATAACCAAAACATAATCTACTGGAAAAATGTTTGGGCCAGATAGCAATAGGCCTAGGATTTCTAATGCCCAAAACAAACTACAAGAAAAATGTTTGGGCCAGTCAGCTAATAGGCCGAAGCACCCTAAAAAGAAAAAGAAAAATCATAGATGAGCTGCGGTTCTGAGTTCGGACCCGGAGAAGAGGAGATGGAAAAACTGAGAATTATGTCAAAATAAAGTTGAAAAAAAAAACCAGCTTTGGAAGGTAAAAACTATTAAAAACTAAAAGCGAAAGTGTTGCGTTAAATCAATTGCTGCTATTTATTATTTTATAAAGAGCCAAGTAGAGATGTATAGAATATAGATATAGTCCAATCCAACCAAACAGAAATAGAAAAGGTTGAGTCTTTGAAATTATACTTTAAAAAAAGAGTTGATAAGTAAGGAATCCATGAGAATTTATTCCTTCCCCCTGTTATATTGTACATTTGATCTTTCCAACCAATACAAATAGTTAATTTCTTATACATCTCTAATTTTAAGTAACCACATAATAATCTAAACTAATAATAATTTATTGGAAAAATTACATTTTAAACCCTATAGTACAGGAGTGTTAACAATTAAATCCTATAATTTATAAAGTAACAAATTAAACCCCAAAGTTTTAAAAAGTAATAAATTAAACCTTTTGATTTCAAAAATAACAAATTAAACCTCAAATTTTCAAAAAGTAACAACTTAAACCTCAACTCATATAAGTAAAATAAGAGTTTAACTTATTATTTTTTTAAACATCATTATTTAATTTGTTACTTTTATAACTATTGAATTTAATTTGTTATTTTTGAAACTATAAGATTTAGTTTGTTATACCCAAAACTATAGGGTTTAAAATGTAATTTTTCTTAATTTATTTATATTGGTTATAAGAACCACATATAATATAATAAGAAAAATAAATAATTTCTCGGAATACACCCACCCCATGCAAAAAAGAAAAAAGAAAAATGAATCTTCACTTAATCTTTGGAAACCCCAAAATAGAAATGGAAAATTATAAGAAAGATCCTTAAAAGGACAAAATCCAAGGAGGGCTTTATTTTCTAATTGTTCGTAGTTCATTTGGGTCCCACCTCTCTTTCTCTCTCTATCAATTCAAACCACAAAAATCACCGTAGCTTTGAGATAAAAAGCCCTTTTTTACGCTTTTTGAGATATAAAGCCCAAAGGACCATGTCTTATTTTATTTTATTTTTCTTCTTCTTTAAAGTCTTGAGGCTTGAGAGAGAAACTTAAGACAAATCCATCGAAGCAAATGCGAGCTCACGTGTCTCTGTTTCCCTCCATAAACGCCAACAAGCTTTTATAAGGGCTTTCAATGCGAAAGCATTGTCTCTTTTATAAGGGCTTTCAATGCGAAAGCATTGTCTTGTATCTCTCACTCTTCATTTTTATCGACCTTTTTTGGGTTTCATTTTTTAATCACTTTTCTTTTTGTTCTTTTTTTATCACGGGTGCCACGAGGAAAACGACGGGACCACAACAAGAGCACTACAAAAGTCGATGGCCTAAACTAATTCAACTTCAATATATATATGGATTTTTTTTATTTTAATGGAAGAATTAGATAATACCACTAAATTAATTGATTAACTTTATATAACTCTTATATAACTCTTAATCAATCCATAGATTAACTTTAGTAGGAGTAGTAATTAATTGAAGGATTGATGGTTTTATTCAGTATGTAAGGTATTTTTGTAAGAATATTTTATTTGGGATGAGTTTGAGCTTATGTTTAATAGACATTATCAACTTTTCTTATTTAACATAATAAACAAATATTTCAACTTTAATGTATGGCTTAAATTCCAACAAAAACATATGTAAACTTAAAATCCATTTGTTTAAACTTATAAATTGACTTATTTATTAAACCAACTTATTAACAGTTTTTTATAAGTATTATTTATTTATAGATTTTATTGTAATTTTAGCCAACTTATTTTTTAAGTCAAATAAACCAATAAATTTACATTTATCCCAAACAAATCAATGCTTTAACCAATTTGACTTGATTCCATTCAAATTTGACTTCTCCTGAAAAACTTTAACCGAATTAGCTTTTGACGGATTACTTAGATCTTCATTATATCATTATGGAATCATATATTGTTGTATAATTATTCTAGGTTGTATCTTGTAAGAAGTAAGGACCAATTTGATTCGGTTCGAATCTAGGCTAAAGACTCGTTGAGGCCTGAGATAGGTAGAGAGCTCTACAGGAAAGAAAAGCAGAGGGTAATTAAAGATTAGATGCACTTAGGTAATATACTAATACGTGATATTCAGTAGTCACAAAATAGTTAAATGATAAGTTTTGTGTTTTAGTATAACAAAAAGAGATGGCAGGATGAAACTCATAACTCGAAGTCTCAAACTCATCTAGAAAGATCAATATAAGCGTGCAGACACATTAACGCTCCATTAATTGTTTCGGCAAAAAAAAAAAAAGTAAAAACTTTTTTTTTTTTTTGGTGCTTGACATTGTTGGTTCCGAGATTTAGGTTATCCAAACCTGTCCCAATTTTGGTTGTCTACTTATTATTAAGGATTTTGTTAACCAGTGCCCTTAGGGCAATGGTTAAGGAGCATTAAATGATTACACCTTACGAGAAATAACGAATTTTTAATATTAAAATAATAAATAGAAAGACTAAAATACCCTTAAAAGTTATTTTTGTATTAAAATGAAGTATTAAGTGGAAGCATTAAATGCTTCCTTAACCATTGCCCTAAGGGCACTCGTTAACAGGACCCATTATTAAATATTAAAAAAAATAACATAAAGTTTAAAAAAATTTTTTATGCAAAATTAAGATTACATTGTGCTTTTAGCTTAGTTTAAATTACATTAAAAAAAATGTAACCCCGATTATAGTGCTTCAAAATCAAGATTATATTATGTTTTTAGCTTAGTTTAAATTATATTAAAAAAAAAAATGTAACCCTGATTATAGTGCTTTAATATTAGCACAAACCGACTCGAAGAAAATTACTTCCCTCGCATTTTTTGAAGCAAATTCTTCAATTAAGTTATCGAAATTTAACTTATCCAAATACTGATTCTCGATTGAGATTATAACAAATCCATTTAATTTCTCTTGTAACATGGTAGTTCGAAGATAAGTTTTTATTAACTTCAACTTAGAGAAACTCTTCTCCACTAAAGCAACTGTAACCGGTATAATTAACAAAATTTGATATATAACCCAAACGGCTTTGAAACCACCTTCTTCCTTATAAGACTTTATAAAATTAAGGATGTCAATTGATTTTGTTACTTCCCTCCGTAGTAATGCTTTCAAATATCTAAGTTCTTGGAATAACTCATTCCCATAAATATCACAATGATCGTTATATTCCAATAAACTTTGGTAATTGATTGCAATGTTTAATCAATTCATCATCACTAATACTTTTAAACTTTCCATTTAAAAATCCAAAAGTTTCTTCATAAAGTTCAAATTTCTCAAACCGATCCTTAAGTGATGTAAGAGCTTAATTTATAATGTGGAGGAAGTAGGTAACTCTAAAATTATCTTCCTGTGATTGACTTCCATTGGCATCCTCTCCCACATCCTCATCAAATTACTTCTTTCTACGAACTACACTTTTTGGTGCAAATACCGGATCAATTCCAACTTCTTTTGCAAGCTCTTTGCCTTCCTCCATCAAGTCTTGAAAACCATCTTCTCTAAGTTTCTCAAAGAATAAAATGAGCTCCTTTATTTTTGTAATTATTTTCTCAAGATTCATCTCTTCTTTTTTAAGCTCTTTGCTAACTCAATTAACTTAGTCTAAGATTTTTTGCCAAATACATAAGCTAATCAAGAACTCAAAATCCTCCAAAGCATTTTTGCAAAATTTTTTGCTTTCACACAAGATTTTGCCATATCACATAGTTCAAGGTTTAAGCTATGACATCCACTTGGAATATAAAATGCTCTAGGATTTACATCAAGTAACCTTTTTTGTACACCTTGATGTTTACCTTTCATATTTGAGCCATTGTCATAACCTTGTCCCTTTAAGGATGATGTGAGGTTGGCTGTGAAGATGCAGGGTCCTAGAAACCTAAGGGAAGCTTATGCATTAGCCAAGATTCATGAGGAGTATTTGTCCACATGCAGGAGAAGCTATAAGCCTTAATATGAGGTTGGTAGAAGTGGTGACAGCCACCATAACATCAACCTGCTGTTAAAGGGGAAACTAAATCCTATAAATTATTTTTTATGCAAATGTCAGAGATAAGGAAGAAAAGACTATGCTACCATTGTGATAACAAGTGGAGTCCAGGGTATAAGTGCAAGAGCATGAAGCTCTATATTATGGAAGGCATTCAGGAAGGGGTTGAAGACCATATTATTGATTCAGAAGAGTGTGATGAAGAAATGGAGCTGGAGGAAGTGGAGATTGAGATTACTTTGGATGCACTACTGGGCATCCCTTCTCCAAAAACCATGAGGGTTGTGTCCAACATCCAAAACCAAAGAAAGTGGTACTTCTTAACACATGCAACACCCATAATTTCCTTGATTGGAGTTTGGCTAAGGCTTTGAAGCTAACAGTGGACATCTCTAAGGTGTTTAAAGTGAAGATGGATAATGGTGTTGTGAAAAATAGTAAAGGGGAGGCTAAGTAGGTGCTCATAAAGGTGCATATGCACCAATTTTCTGTGGATTTCAGTTTGCTGGAGCTAGGAGGCTGTGGAGTACTTTTTGTTAGCCTCAAGGTTTTAATACCTATTACTCGGTTAATTAATCCAAGGACATTCATGTAATTTTGATGATAACCATGATTTTAAGTTATTCATAAATGATATTTTCATATGAACTAACGATTTATGTTTAAAGCATAATGTTGACTATTGATTTAATTAGACCAACACAGCCAATTCAAATATCAAGCAAATGCAAAGTCAACAAGTTGCAAATTCACTTGAAGATCAAAGTCATCAAGTCTCAAGACAAAGAAATCAAAGCTCAAAGATCAATGATCCGAGACATATGAGAAGTAAGAGTTAGGTTTTGTAAAGTTTATTAAGATTTGATCTTTAAGGCTCAACTTTAAAACCAATTTAAATTGATTTTAAAAAATAACGGCTAGATTGATTGCAATTCAAAAGATATTTAAAGATAGCCAAGTGAACACAAAGAAATCTCTTACGGTGAAAAATTTATGAAATAGAAAAATTTTTCAAAATATTGACAAAGTCAATATTAATGGCTAGATATTTTTTATATTTAAAGATAGCCATGTGAAGAAATCTCTTACGGTGAAAAATTTATGAAATAGAAATTTTTTTCAAAATATTGACAAAGTCAATATTAATGGCTAGATATTTTTTATATTTAAAGATAGCCATGTGAAGAAATCTCTTAAGAAGAAAAGTTTTCAAAGAAAGCAACTTGATTGATTGAAATTCAAAAATGCAAGACAACCATATCAATTACGGCTGAAAAATCTCTTAAGAAGAAAAGTTTTCAAAGAAAGCAACTTGATTGATTGAAATTCAAAAATGCAAGACAACCATATCAATTACGGCTGAAAAATCTCTTAAACAGAAAAAGTTTTCAAAGAAAACAACTTGATTGATTGAAATTCAAAAAAGACAACCATGCAAGACAACCATATCAATTACGGCTTGAAAAATCTCTTAAGCAAGAAAAAGTTTTCAAAGAAAACAACTTGATTGATTGAAAATCAAGAAGAATGCAAGACAACATGATAACGGGAAGAAAACAATTATGGCTATAAATACTACCCTTTCTTCATTTCTAAACATCAGAGCATACAAGAGAAATCAAAGATAGAAAAGATAAATATCTTATACATCAATCCATCCTTTCTCAAGCTTATATTTTCATATCATTCAAAATCCTTGATTGAAAATCAAATTCCTCTAAACACTTTTTGAGCCATATTGATCAAATCCTTGATATACTATTAGAGTGAGCATATTGTGTACAATTACTCTTTGAGAGAGCCTTATCTTGTACAACAAATCCTTTGTTGAAACCATTGAGTGTTTTTGTTAGGGTTTTGGTATAAATCCTAAGTAGTGAAAAGGATTTTTCACTGGGTGGTTACTCTTCACCTTGTAAGGAAGATTTGTGGGTCTTGGTATAAATCCTAAGGAGTGAAAAGGATTTTTCACTCGGTGGTTACTCTTCACCGTGTAAGGAAGATTTGTAACGGTTTTGATCTTCACCCGAAAGAAGATTGTCAAATTAGTGGAATTTGGGAATCCTCAAGAAGTGTTCTTGAGGCGGGGACGTAGGCGGGGAAGCCGAACCTCGATAACAATCATTGTGTTTGATTTTCTCTATCTCTATCTCTTACTTATTCAATTGCTTATATATGCTTGTGTTTGATTTTCTATCATATCTTATTGCAATTGAATTGTGTTCTTAAATTTGTTTAATCAGTTTTTGCTAATTGAAAATAGTTTTTAATTCCGCATTTAAATCGAAAAAGTTTGCCTCAACCTAAATCACCCCCCCTCTTAGGTTGATATTTGGGTAACAATTGGTATCAGAGCCAAGGCTCTACATATAGATTTAACAATCTTAGAGTTAAGATCATGGCAAACACACCTTAGACCTCAAATGGTTGAAGGTCAATCTACTCAATAGACCACCCTTGTTCAATAGTAGTGATTATAGCTTATTGGAAAACTAGAATGACTCACGTACATTAAAGGCTCAAGACTTATCATCATTTGGAGAAATCATTGTAAATGGTCCTCATGTTCCTACTAAAACTAGTAGAAGGAACAACCTTAGTACCCAAATTAAGAAACTGAATGGGATGAAAATGATGTCAAACTCATTGAATTAAATTATAAAGCTATGAATTGTTTATATTGTGCGTCTTGACTCAACTGGAATTTGATAGAGTCTTCAAGTTGTGAATTCAGCTAAAGAAATTTGGGACAAGACTTGAAGCTACATATGAAGGAACTAATCAAGTTAAGGAATCTAAAGATGAGCATGCTTGTTCATGAATCATGAAATTGTTTGTTATGAAGAAAGATGAAAATATTAGTGAAATGTCTACTAGGTTTGCTAATATTGTGAATGGCTTGAAGGCCCTTGGAAAAATTTATACTAACCAAGAAAATGTGAGAAAAATTCTCAGGTCATTACCAAAGAGATGGGAAGCAAAGATGACGGCAATTTCTAAAGCTAGAGATCTTAAGGTGCTAACCTTAGATGAACTATTCGGATCACTTATGACATATGAGCTTGAAATGAATAGTAAAGTGGAGGAAGAAGAAGTCAAACCAAAGAAAAACTTCGCCCTCAAATCCTCTCATCATGACCACGACAATAGTGAAGAGGAAGGAGACGAAGAAGAAGAAATTGCCCAGATGACTAGAAATTTCAAAAGGTTCTTAAAGAAGAAAAAGGGGTTTGGAAGAAGATTCCCTAAGAAATGAGAAAATAAAGGAGAATCAAGCAAAAATGAAACTCCTACCTGCTACAAATGCAAGAAGCAGGGGCATTACAAGAATGAGTGTCCTCAAGTAAACAAAGAGAACATGAAGTACAAAAAGAAAGCTCTAAAGGCAACTTGGGATGACTCCGATGAAAGTAATTCAGATAACGACTCAAGTGACAATGAAGTGGCAAATCTTTGTCTTTTGGGATACATAAATGAATCCAACATAAGTGAGGATGAGCACGCGAGCTTTTGTCCGCTAGCATTTAATGACGATGAAAGCGCCACCGAAGATCTTTGCTTAATGGCACATGGAGATGAGGTAACTTCTAAATTTAATTCTTTAGAAGATGAATCTTATAGCTATGATGAATTACAAAATGCTTTTGAAGAATTGGTTGAAGAATTTGAGAAGAATGTTTTGAAAAATAAAGTTTTTAAAAAGAAAGTCACATCTCTTTCAAACGAATTAGATGATTTCAAAAGCAAAAATGAAATTCTTAGAAAAACAAATTAATTTCTTTAAATGATAAAAATCTATCTTTAGAAAAAGAAGATAATTAAGTTGAAAATTGAATCACAAAGCTTCATTGAGAAAATGAAAGCAAAAGATGTGGAAACATCATCACAAATAGCTTATGATTCAAATCTCTTAGTAAATGAAAATAAAGAATTAAAACTCAAAGTTGAAAACTTAAACAAAATTTTGACTAACTTTACAAATGGAAAGAAAAATTTGGATAATTTGTTGGGTAGTCAAAGATGTGTTTTTGACAAAGCGGGTATTGGATATAACCCGAAAATAAAAGAAAAACACTATCAAAAATTTTTCATTAATGAAAACTTCTTGAAATCTCCCATATGTAAACATTGTGGAAAATTAGGGCATAATATTCATACATGTCCCATGAAAAATATGATTTGGGTTAGTTAAAGGAACTACTCCTCCAAAGCTAACCCTAGTGGACCCAAGAAAATTTGGGTACCAAAGAAGGTTACTTTGAAGTTGTTTTGTAGGTATGCTTGATATCCAAATCTACCAAGGATAAGTGGTTTCTTGACAGTGGATGTTCAAGGCATATGACAGGTGACAAAAACAAGTTCACTTCTCTTACTCTAAAAGATGGAGGAAATGTCAAATTCGGTGATAACTCAAAAGGAAAGATCATCGGTATAGGTAATATTGGTAAAACACATTCTCTTGTTATTGAAGATGTTCTCTTGGTTGATGGCTTTGAAACATAACTTGCTAAGTATTAGCCAATTGTGTGATAAAGGCTATAATGTAATATTTAAATCAATCATGTGCATTATAGTAAATGAAATTGATAATCAAGTTCTTATTTGTGGCATTTAGAAATGAAAATGTCTACACTATTGATCTTTGATAATATGACTTCAAAAGAATCAATTTGCCTTGCTGCCATAAATGAAAATAGTTGGTTGTGGCATAGAAGATTAGGACATGTCCAATATGGAATTACTCTCAAAATTGTCTAAACTTGATTTAGTAAAAGGCTTGCCGGTTACTAAATTTGTTAAAGATAAAATATGTGATGCATGTCAACTAGGTAAACAAACTAAGTCATCTTTTAAGAAAAAGAAAGTTATTTCTACTTCAAGACCTCTAGAACTATTGCATATGGATTTATTTGGTCCTATTAGAACCGCTAGCTTAAGTGGCAAATTGTATGCATTTGTAATTGTTGATGATTACTCTCGCTATACATGGGTATTATTTCTTGCTCACAAAAATGAAGCTCATAAAGCATTTGTTAAACATTGTAGAAGAATTCAA
This sequence comes from Fagus sylvatica, assembly GCA_907173295.1. Classification (NCBI taxonomy): domain Eukaryota; kingdom Viridiplantae; phylum Streptophyta; class Magnoliopsida; order Fagales; family Fagaceae; genus Fagus; species Fagus sylvatica. The sequence continues at coordinate 30,238,850 of OU015770.1, forward strand.
AATGAAAAAGGTTATACAATTAACAATGTTAGAAGTGATAGAGGTAGAGAATTTGATAATCAAGATATTGAACTATATTGTGATCAAAATGGTTTTGGACACAATTTCTCGGCACCTCGTACTCCTCAACAAAATGGAGTAGTAGAACGTAAAAATAGATCACTTCAAGAAATGTCTAGAACTATGCTTAATGAACATAATTTACCTCAATACTTTTGGGCTGAAGCTGTTAACACCGCTTGCTATGTTATAAATAGAACCATCATTAGAAACACTTTAAATAAAACTCCTTATGAACTATGGAATAATCGAAAACCTAACATTGGATATTTCAAAGTTTTTGGATGTAAGTGCTTTGTATTGAATGATAGAGATAATCTTGGTAAATTCGATGCTAAATCCGATGAAGGTATATTCCTTGGTTATTCTACAAATAGTAAAGCATATAGAGTGTTCAATAAACGAACTATGGTTGTTGATGAATCTATGCATGTTGTTTTTGATGAAACTAATCCATTCCATATAAAAAAATAATTGTGATGATGAGCCAATTTCTCTTGAAAATAAAGCTAGTTCATCTAACCAAGTTGATTTAAGTGAAAAAGTCAAAGATCAAGTAGATGAACCAAAAGATGAAGAAAAAGCGCTTCCTCCAACCAACAATGAAGAATTACCAAAAAGTTGGAACGTAGTCCATAGTCATCCTAAAGAATTGATCATTGGTGAAATTGAACATGGAGTAAGCACAAGATCAAAGCTCAAGAACATCTGCAACAACATGGCGTTTCTCTCACAGAATTGAACCAAAGAACATAAATGAAGCTATTGAAGATGAATCATGGATCTTGGCAATGCAAGAAGAGCTAAACCAATTTGAAAGAAACAAGGTATGGACTCTTGCACCTAGACCCAAGGACCACTCCGTCATTGGTACAAAATGGGTATTCCGAAACAAAAAGGATGAAGAAGGTATAATAGTAAGGAACAAAGCAAGGTTAGTCGCTCAAGGTTATAATCAAGAGGAAGGTATTGATTATGGAGAGACTTATGCTCCAGTTGCTAGATTAGAAGCTATACGCATGTTACTTGCTTTTGCATGTTTTAAAAATTTTAAATTATTTCAAATGGATGTCAAAAGTGCCTTTTTAAATGGTTTTATTGCCGAAGAAGTTTATGTAGAACAACCTCCTGGATTTGAAAATCATGAATTTCCAAACCACGTTTTTAAATTATCAAAAGCTTTATATGGTTTAAAACAAGCTCCAAGAGCTTGGTATGAACGACTAAGTGGTTTCCTTATTGAAAAGGGTTTTACACGTGGAAAACTTGACACAACATTATTTCTAATGTTTGATGGAAAAGACATGCTTATTGTGCAAATCTATGTTGATGATATTATATTTGGTTCTACTAATGAAAACTTGTGCAAAGAATTCTCTAAGACTATGCAGGATGAATTCGAAATGAGTATGATGGGTGAGCTAAAATTCTTTCTCGGACTTCAAATAAAGCAAACCGAAGATGGGATATTCTTAAATCAATCCAAATATGTCATAGACTTACTAAAAAGATTTGGATTGACAAATGCTAAAGCATATGGAACTCCCATGAGTCCTTCAACAAAGCTTGACAAAGATGAGAAAGGTAAACCGGTGGACGTTAAGCTATATCGAGGTATGATTGGTAGTTTACTTTATTTAACCGCAAGTAGACCCGATATAATGTTTAGTGTATGTCTTTGCGCTCGGATTTCAATCCTGTCCTAAAGAATCACACTTAATTGCAGTTAAACGAATATTTCGATATTTGCTTGGAACCATTGATTTAGGATTATGGTACCCTAAGTCAAATTCATTTGACTTAATAAGCTACACGGATGCGGATTTTGCTGGTTGCAAAATTGATCGCAAAAGCACTAGTGGTACTTGTCACTTTCTAGGACACTCACTAGTATCATGGTTTAGTAAAAAGCAAAATTCTGTGGCCTTATCAACGGCGGAAGCCGAATATGTAGCGGCCGGTAGTTGTTGTGCTCAATCTCTCTACATAAAACAACAACTAGAGGATTTTAAAATTCTTTTTGATCATATTCCCATAAGGTGTGATAACACAAGTGCCATAAGTTTAAGTAAAAATCCTATCCAACACTCTCGCACAAAGCACATTGAAATTAGATACCATTTTATAAGAGATCATGTGCAAAAAGGGGACATTGAACTTGAATTTGTGAGCACCGATAGTCAATGGGCGGATATTCTCACGAAACCTCTCATTGAAGAACGATTTTGCACAATTCGACGTGAAATAGGTATGGCTAGATACGTTGATATCAAATAAGCTTGAAATTTATTATCCTTCTTATTTGATTCAACTGTGTTAAATCTATATATACCTTAAGAATTGAATATAAAATGATTTTATCTATATCATGTTCATAAAATTGTTCATTTTATATCTTTCTAGTTATATTGTTTGAACATTAGATTATATGCCCAGTTCTATGTATATTTGCGTATATGTTCATGCATAAAATAAGAAATAAAACTCATCATTTAAACATTTAAACAAACTTGAATGATGTTTGGAGATATTGAATATAATATTTATTTTTGATGATGCCAAGGGGGAGAAAGATATGACATTTTTTGAATCTATTGGTGAATTATCATATCTTGCAATAATTGGCAAAAATGCGCATATATATTGATTGCTTGATAATACTTAAAATGACAAATTGATCTATGCATAAAGATAGGGGGAGATTTAAAAATCTCTAATATAAAGATATGCATTATTTTAGGGGGAGCTTTTCAAGAAAAGCTTCAAAATCATAAATCGTATAAAAATATCATATCATATGTGTCATCATCAAAAAGGGGGAGATTGTTAGCCTCAAGGTTTCAATAATTATTAATTGGCTAATTAATCCAAGGACATTCATGTAGTTTTGATGATAACCATGATTTTAAGTTGTTCATTAATGATATTTTCATATGAACTAATGATTTATGTTTTAAAGCATTAATGTTTGACTATTGATTTAATTGGACCAACATGGCCAATTCAAATATCAAGCAAATGCAAAGTTGACAAGTTGCAAATTCACATTGAAGATCAAAGTCATCAAGACTCAAGACAAAGAAATCAAGCTCAAAGATCAATGATCCGAGACATATGAGAAGTAAGAGTTAGGTTTTGTAAAGTTTATTAAGATTTGATCTTTAAGGCTCAACTTTAAAACCAACTTAAATTGATTTTCAAAAATAACGGCTAGATTGATTGCAATTCAAAAGATATTTAAAGATAGCCAAGTCAAAAGAAATTCTTACGGTGAAAAATTTATGAAATAGAAAATTTTTCAAAATATTGACAAAGTCAATATTAATGGCTATATTTTTTATATTTAAAGATAGCCATTGAAATCTCTTAAAAAATTTATGAAATAGAAAATTTTTTCAAAATATTGACAAAGTCAATATTAATGGCAGATATTTTTGATATTTAAAGATAGCCATGTGAAGAAATCTCTTAAGAAGAAAAGTTTTCAAAGAAAGCAAAGTTTTCAAAGACAACTTGATTGAAATTGAAATTCAAAAAAATGTTTTCAAGACAACCATATCAATTAATTGAAAAATCTCTTAAAGTTTTCAAAGACAACTTGATTGGTTGAAAATATAAGACAACCATATCAATTAAAAATCTCTTAAAGAAAACAGATTGGTTGAAATTCAAATATAAGACAACCATATCAATTGAAAAATCTCTTAAAGAAAGACAAATTGATTGAAATTCAAATATAAGACAACCATATCAATTGAAAAATCTCTTAAGAAAGACAACCATATCAATTATGAAAGACAAATTGAAAAATTCTCTTAAGAAGAAAAAGTTTTCAAAGAAAGCAACTTGATTGATTGAAAATCAAGAAGAATGCAAGACAACATGATAACGGGAAGAAAACAATTATGGCTATAAATACTACCCTTTCTTCATTTCTAAACATCAAGCATACAAGAGAAATCAAAGATAGAAAAGATAACATCTTATACATCAATCCATCCTTTCTCAAGCTTATATTTTCATATCATTCAAAATCCTTGATTGAAAATCAAATTCTCTAAACACTTTTTGAGCCATATTGATCAAATCTTTGATATACTATTAGAGTGAGCATATTGTGTACAATTACTCTTTGAGAGAGCCTTATCTTGTACAACAAATACTTTGTTGAAACCATTGAGTGTTTTTGTTAGGGTTTTGGTATAAATCCTAAGTAGTGAAAAGGATTTTTGTAAGGAAGATTTGTGGGTCACTCGGTGGTTACTCTTCACTGTGTAAGGAAGATTTGTAACGATTTTGATCTTCACCCGAAAGAAGATTGTCAAATAGTGGATTTGGGAATCCTCAAGAAGTGTTCTTGAGGCGGGGACGTAGGCGGGGAAGCCGAACCTCGATAACAATCATTGTGTTTGATTTTCTCTATCTCTATCTCTTACTTATTCAATTGCTTATATATGCTTGTGTTTGATTTTGTATCATATCTATATTGCAATTGAATTGTGTTCTTAAATTTGTTTAATCAGTTTTTGTTAATTGAAAATAGTTTTTAATTCCGCATTTAAATAAAAAAAGTTTGTCTCAACCTAAATCACCCCCCCTCTTAGGTTGATATTTGGGTAACACTTTTGAAAACTCTTAAGCTGATTAGTTGGGACTTTAAAAAGTTATTGTTGGGGTTCATGCATCAAGGCAGGTATGTCTAGTTACAAGGGTTGAAGATTGGGAGGTCCAGCTTACAAGGCAGCAGAGAGTTTGCTAGGAAGCCACCCATGCAAGGGTTGTTGCAAGTGATGCAACAACCTACTAATGCATCCTCATATTCAAGATGAGTATTTTGGCCACATGTAGGAGTAGCTATAGGCCCCAATATAAGGTTGCTAGGAGTGGTTGACAACTACTGTAACATCAGCCTGTTGTTAATAGGGAAACTAAACCCTATAAGCCTAAGGCAACTCTAAGGCCACTGCTTCTGTCCAAAAAAACTATATGTAATGCAAATGTTAAAGATAAGGAAGAAGAGACTATGCTGCCATTGTGATGATAAGTGGAGTCCAAGTCATAAGTGCAAGAGTATGAAGCTCTATATTATAGAAGAAGTTCAAGAAGGGGTTGAAGACCATATTATTGATTCAGAAGAGTCTGATAAAGAGATAAATGTGGAGGAAGTGGTGCCTAAGATTACTTTGAATGCACTACTGGGTAGCCCTTCTCCAAAGACCATGAGGGTTGTGTCCAACATAAAAAAACCACAAGGTAGCGGTACTTCTTGACACAAGCAGCACCCATAATTTCCTTAATTAGAGTTTGGCCAAGGCCTTGGAGTTGGCATTGGACATCTCTAAGGTGTTCAAAGTGAAGATGGCTAATGGTGTTGTGATTAATACTAAAGGGGATGCTAACTAGGTGCTCATAAAGGTGCAGAGATACCAATTTTCTGTGGATTTCAGTTTGCTGGAACTAAAAGGCTATGGAGTAGTTTTGAAAAATCTTAAACTGATTAGTTGGGACTTTAAGAAGTTACTGTTGGGGTTCATGCATCAAGGCAAGCATGTTTGGTTACAAGGGTTAAAGACTGGGAGGTCCAATTTACAAGGCAGCAGAGAGTTTGTTAAGAAGCCACCCATGCAAGGGTTGTTGTTGCAAGTGATGCAACAGCCTGCTAATGAATCCTCAGATTCAAGATGAGTATTTGGCCACATGTAGGAGTAGCTATAAGCCCTAATATGAGGTTACTAGGAGTGGTTGACAACTATCGTAACATCAGCTTGTTGTTAAGTGTGAAATTAAACCCTATGAGCCTAGGGCAGCTCTAAGGCTACTACCTCTGTCCAAAAAAACTGTATGTTATGAAAATGTCAGAGATAAGGAAGAAGAGACTATGCTACCATTGTGATGATAAATGGAGTCCAGGGCATAAGTGTAAGAGCATGAAGCTCTATATTATGGAGGAAGTTTAGGAAGGAGTTGAAGACCAAAGACCATATTATTGATTCAGAAAAGTGTGATGAAGAGATAAAGGTGGAGGAAGTGGTACTTGAGATTACTTTGAATGCACTGCTGGGCAGCCCTTCTCCAAATACCATGAGGGTTGTCTCAAACATCAAAAACCACAAGGCAGTGGTACTTCTTAACACATGTAGCACCCATAATTTCCTTGATTGGAGTTTGGCCAAGGCCTTGGAGTTGACAGTGGACATCTCTAAGCTAGTCAAAGTGAAGATGGCTAATGGTGTTGTGATTAATACTAAAGGGGAGGCTAAGCAGGTGCTCATCAAGGTGCAAAGGCACCAATTTTCTGTGAATTTCAGTTTGTTGGAGCTAGAAGGCTGTGGAGTGGTTTTGGAAACTCTTGGGCTGATTAGTTGGGACTTTAAGAAGTTACAGATGGGGTTCATGCATCAAGGCAGACATGTATGGTTACAAGAGTTGAAGACTGGGAGGTCCAGCTTATAAGGCAGCAAGGAGTTTGCTAGGAAACCAACCATGCAAGGGTTGTTGTTGCAAGTGATGCAACAACTTGCTAGTGCATCCTCTTTGTGGTTCATCTGGAGACTAAAAAATTAGATCATTTTTTAAGGTATAAGTATAGTTTTGGCCATCTAAAGTATTTTGTGTACAAATTATGTGATTTGGTGTTAAATGGAAAGTCTTAGATGTTTTGAAGGAGTTCTGAGTGAATGATGTGCGCCAGTTTATAAGTGGTATCTATATGTAATAACCCAAGAAAAGGGTTAGCCAGCCACATTTGCGCTTATACCCCAAAAAGACTAGTCAAATTGCAATTGAGGCTCATTTTAGTTGTTTATAAGCGCATATCAATCTAGAATATATTCAATGTGGGATAAAACACACATCCACACATTTGATTCAATATCAATATGCGGCATCACACTATAGTTAGTTATATTGGTTAATCTAGTAGTTTTCTTCCATGTATTTTTATGCTCCTTTTGTTGTCCCAAAAAAAAAAAAAAAAACTTACTAGTACTTATTTTCATTTGGAATTTTTGTGAACTCTTGAAAAAAAACCTTGTAAATATATCATTTGATTTTGCAAATTGGTCATTCTTAATTACTCCATTTTAGTAAGACAAAAAAGTAGTTTGTTTAATTATTTATATACTTGGTTTTTACTAGTTAATGTAATTTCTGGTAGTGATGTAATGAATTTAATAAATTTTGTTAATTTTTATTATATTCTTCAAATATATTATAAAAATTTAACTATTATGAACATGTATAAAAAGGTACATCCAGTTTTTAAAAATATAGTGAATTTTTCTTTGAAATTTTACAGTTTAGTTAATAATAAGTTATGGTACAAAAATTTAGATTACTTTCAAATGGGTTCAAATAAAATTTTAAAATTAAAGTAATTTAATAATGTTCATGAAGTACTTTTAAATGTAATGGACACTTGGTACAAAGATTACTTTCAAATGGGTTCAAATAAATTTTAAAATTGAAGTAATTTAATAATGTTCATGAAGTACTTTTAAATGTAATGGACACTTGGAACAAAGATTACTTTCAAATGGGTTCAAATAAATTTTTAAAATTGAAGTAATTTAATAATGTTCATGAAGTACTTTTAAATGTAATGGACACTTGGTACAAAAAATTAGAACGAATTTAAAATTTAATTTGTTCAAAGTAGATTAATTTTTCGATTATTGAGCTTTCACTTTAACTATTAACTAGTCAATAATCTATGCAATGCATGAAAAAGTTTAAAAAAATATGATTTTTTTTCTTCTCTCTTTTATATTTTGTTTAAATACAAAATTTGATAATTATTAAGCATTATTATTTTTTTTATTAGATCATTAAGTATTATTATAATTGTGTTTGTATATAAAACTATTTATTCTAACATTTAAAGAAAATATGATATAACCCTGAGGGGTAGCTCAATTGGTCCGGTTTTGGGTGTGCTCTCCAATGGTCAGTAGTTCGAGTCATCTCATGGCCACCTACCCAAGACAAAGCCTTGAGTCACCTAAGGTTATATAAAAAAAAATGACATGACAAGATTTTGATGGAGATTTAAAAATAGAGAATTTTGAAATTTAAAATCAATTAAATATATATATATATATATATATATATTATATATATATATATATATATATATATATATAATAATATAATATATTTAATATAAGATGTCAAATTAAAATGGTAAAAAATATATATAATAAATAATATTATTATTATATATATATATATATATATATATATATATATATATAAAGGATAAGAAGTACCAAAGAAATTTGGGACCCAACCCTTGGTCAAATTAAATTATAATAGCTCTTACTATATGATGAAATTTGAAATTCACCAACAACTTTTTTTTTTTTTTTAATCGTTCCTTGTCAAGACTTGACAAGAGGGATCTTAGAAATGGTTAGATGAAGTAGAATCAAATTGATCGAATAAAGTTGTTCATAAAATAAAATAAAAAATATCGACAAGGGTCATTCTACAATACTCACACTCTTTTTGTGGGTATGGTACCCACTCAATTGGTACTATCAAATGTGATATAAGTACCATCATATGTGATGTTGGTACTATCTGATTTTTTATATATATTAATTTAAATAATAAATAAAAATGGTAGGTACCATCATATGTGAGGTAGGTACCATAATATGTGATATCGGTACCATTAATATGAGATTTTATTTATTAGAGGTACGGTACCCACATGGATACTATAGAATTACCCTATTGACAAAAGTGGGTTTGAAACTAAAATTTTATTCTATGACAAGAATGGTAATAATTACTTGCGATATTTAACTATTGATTGGAGACTATCATTCTAGGAGTACAAATCCTCTATTCTATTTTTTGTATTTCATTTTATATTTCATTAATTATAAAAAGTAAAATTAAAGAAAAAAGGGAAAATAATTCCTAACCATTCTTTTTTATTGGAATAAAAAATGGAGAAAACAATAAAGTCGAAGTTGTCAATTGTCAAATGGATTATTCCTTTGCAGTGTCACTCATGTCTTTTCCTGCTAAAATTTAGCCACTACTTAAAAATTATAATCACGTCGAGGAATTGAAGGGGAAGGAGGATATTTCGCTTATACATTTTCGTCGAGACAATTTTTTTTTTTTTTTTTGGTTGGCAACTTTTTTGAACGAAAACTCATAATTCATATCTTTAAATAGAAATGAAAAAAATAAAAAAATAAAATTATGGAGAGAGAAAATAAAAAATTATTTTTATTATTTGATAGCTAAGCCACATCAAAAACCTCGAACAATTTCACCTTTATTATTCCAAATTGTGTATTATAATTGACCCAATCTCTAGGAATCTAGATACTTGTATTATGTATAAGCTCTTTAAAATATCTTGCTATCATAAAGATATGAAGAGAGATTATAAAAATAAAAAATAAAGATATGAAGTGAACCATCTGCTTAATTAACAACTTTCTTTCAAAAATTAATCAAAACTCATGAATTTTTATTCCTGACTCGTTTTGGAATAAAGTGATTCTCCTTTTCTGGTTTCACGGACCACTTTAATCTAATTGCATTTTTTGGTTTATAATGTAAAAGATCATTTATTCTTACGGATCACTACATTAGCGAGGAGTGATGAATGCGAAATCTAAATGGCAAGTTGGTAAAATTTGAAGAAAAATATAGGTAATAATGGACTTCTACTTTTGGGAAGACGGCGCTTGTGATCTCAGAAGGAAAGTGAGGACTGAAAACGACGAGCAGAATCAGATACGGAGTGAATCTGGTGCTGACAGGACTAACGGTGACGTCAAAGCATATCACCGCCCAATCAATCAATACAAGGCAGTTATGACTGATCCATGGACTGGGAACCAAAAATGGCACTATTCCCTAGGGGCTAACGCCGTTAACTTCCCATGTTTCACAGACAACTTTTTTCTTTTTCTTTTTTTACACCACATATATTATATATATATATATTTTTTTTTTTTGTGTGTGATATTGGATTAGTCAAATTTTAAATCAAATTTTCGTTTAAAATGAAAAATTATAGAATATTTTTAGAGTATATTAATGTCGTATTCTTTTCTCTCACATGTGTAGTGAGTCCTACCATAAATTTAATTATCAAAACAAACTATACTCAGTCAACCAAGCCTTAACAAGATCAAAATCCAATTGACAAAATTCTCAAACTCATACATATCAAGAGCACACCACAACCAAATTAAGAGAAACAATAGACTAACCCGCACCACAACCCAAATGAACAAAAACGCTCTCATTCTTCAAAACACTATAAATAACAAGTTAAAGAGCAATACTAACGGAGGAAGGCAACCATAATTGGAACCTAACCCACCTCAAGCCTTAAGAAAGACCAACCAAAGAAGTCGGAGGAGGTCGATACTGGTGGAGGAAGCCAACCCATGATAGATTGGACAACCCATGAATGGTTGAGAGACCCAAACAAGAACCGGGCATCGCTTGACCCATAGAAGAGGTAGAGAATCCACAACGAGTGGCAAAAGACCCACAACAGGCAATGACATAGAGGACCCAGAGAGAGTGTATGTGGTAGTGTGAAAGAGAGGATATAATAGAGTATGTGCAAGAGAGAGGTGAGAGAATTAATCACCAATTAAGAGAAAAGAGAGATAATAAAAATGGTAAATTACACTCCCTCCCTTCGAGGTTTGTCTGAATGACACCATTGAGGTTTGAAATATAATTATCATTAGTTATAACATTTTTATGTCAAACTTGAAGGGTGAGACTGTCATTTCGACTCAATTTTAAGGTTTATTGTCATTCAGCAATACCTCGAATGAAGAGAGTGTAATTTACCCTTATTTTTATTAGGGTAAATTACACTCCCATCCTTCAAGGTTTGATAGAAAAAGAATAACCCTCAAAAGTAAATGAAAAAAACAGTCACATCTTTGAAGTTTGAAATATAATTATCATTTGTCATTCCGTTACTAATCATCTTAACATAATATTCCAAAAAAAAAAATTAATTTTTTTTTTTAAACTATTGACCCTGCATAACTTTAGTTGGTATTTGGGGTTGACCAATGATCAAGGTTTGGAAGAATGACAATAACCTCCAAAAGTGAACCGAAAATACAGGTGCAAAAAAATTATCGCAAAAAAATACAGAGTTCAAATCCTCCTTTTTTCAAGTATAAAATTATCGCAAAAAAATATTAAAGAAAACAATTGATTTTTTTTTCTTCCTTTGTTTCAAATGATGAACTCATGAAGGTGAAACATTTGAAACAACATAAAGGTGCATATATAATAATCTTTCCAAAATGTTTTTTTTTTCTTTTTTTTTTTTTTTTTTAATATTAGAGGTGACATAATTTTTAATAAGAATCTTGTTTTTTTGTTTTTCTTTTCTACTTTTGAAATGTTTCATTTTATTTTTGTACAACAAAAAAAGAAAAGCATATCACTTATAGTTATTTGGACAGAGTTTACCTTCAAACCAATTTGAAGGAATCTTTTCCAACCCACTATGCAGCGATAGTCATTTATGTTTTCATGTAAGTTACATGACTTATTAAATAGATAATGAGATTGAAACTACACATGGATAGTCATTTAAATTGTCACGTAATGGGTTTGAAGAAAATTTCTCCAAACTGCTTTGGAGGTAAACTCTATCCTGGTTATTTTGGCATAGAGGGTATTAGATTGGTGTTCTATTCTTTTTTCTTTTTTTTTTGGATTGGTGTTCTATTCTTAAACACAATACATGAATTTAATTAAATAAAACGAAAGATCAATTTTTATATTATACTAGTACACTGATTAATGAAAAATCATATGTAAAGTAAAGAAACATTTCAAAACTAAAGTTGAACAATAAAATAGATCGAAAAAATTGAAAAATAAAAATTAATTTAAATTATGTGCCTTAGATAATTTATTTTAGTAAAGAAGATAATCAAAATGATGTTGTTTTACACTACAGGTATCTTAACGGTAGTTTGATATAATTTTAATATAATTTCATTATTTTATTTTAGGATAATTTCTCATTTTTATTAAAAAAAAAAAAAATTGTTATGTGTTGGATTTCGTCTAGCTTATTGTGGAAATTACGTATGCTATTTCATCATGAGTTCCTGATTTTTTATGGTTTTTGCTATTATGTATTTTTCATAAACAATTTAAGTTATATTAGTTGTATTTATTTATTTTTTATTTTACACCATCTTACTAATAAATCCTTGTGTTGCACAACATATCACATAACATATAATAAAAGTTGGTCTTAGAAAATGTGATTGCGCAAAGTGGTTCATTTCCGCATCAAGTGACCATCCTTCATTAAAAATGTTAATAAATTACATAATTCCCCCTAGTTTATGGTTTCAAAATTTTTTTTTTTTTGATAGTTATGATAGCATTTAAACCTATGCGTATTAATGTATTTTTTGAACCATAAACATGATTGAAGTCCCAACTAAATTTCCAGTTTAAAAAAGTTTAAAAAATTTTTTATTTTTTTTTTTATTAATACCATTAATCCACTAATTATCCTTGTTAACTCCAATGCACAACAAACCTCTGATCACATGGTAACATATAATAATCAATTTTATTTATTGTTATTAGAACATTTACAATACATTTAAAATAGGGTAAACTATTGTTTTCGTCCCTAAACTTTGTATGAAGTTCATTTTTTCTTCCATAAACTTAGAAAAATTCGTTTTTCGTCCTTGAACCTTTGGCACCCAAATCATATCATAACATTAATTATATAGTAAAAGTTATGTTATACAAATTCTTATTGCACCAAGTGGACCCCCTTTTATTTATTTATTTTTTACCCTTATATCATGCAGTGTACTATAAGTATATTAAAATAATTAATATAGTTGTTCTAAGTGAAACTCTATTGCCAATATTTCAAAAAGTTTAAAAAATACTACTCTTATTAGAATTCTACTACTAAGGATTCTAGAAATTTAAAAGAAGTCTCCTTTTATATTTTATATCATTTTAATGATCTACCAGAACTTTTTGCTTTATTAATAAAATTTGGGTCATACACGTTGTATTTGCACTATATGGCTTGATGTTATTATTATAATTTGTAAGACATAATTGCGTCATGTGACTCAATATAAATAAATCAAAATGATTAATATAGTTTGATTTAAGTAAAACTCTATTACCAAGGGTTTTTAAAAAATTAAAATCCAATTAAATTATTTATGATCTATTATAATCATTGTGTTTTATAAAAACTTGATCTTGCATTATGTGCATTTTTCATGTTACTTAAAAATTCAGTTATTTTATTTTTAAAATATATTTAATTATTCAATTTTAATCATATTATTGAAATATTATTTTTAGTTTACATATGCTTCTTGATTAAATCACACATGGCACATGCATAATACTTATTAGCATATAATGGAAACAAACCTCTTTCAATTGGGTGAATATGTTATATTTTCCAAGAACAATTAAATTTAATGTAACTAGGTATTTAAATTTAATTAGAAACTTAGATAACTGTACCTAACTTCTTAATTGAGCTTTTGGAAACCATTAACATTTTAATTTTTTCCAAAAATTAAATTTTAACAAAATATAATGTCATTTTGCTGAAATGTGAACAACACGTGTCTTAATAATAATTTTTCCCCTTTCACGTATTAAATTATATTTAATATACTAATATAACATATGTCCATGTACATGTTACCCAAATATCAACCTAAGAGGGGGGGTGATTTAGGTTGAGGCAAACTTTTTCGATTTAAATGCGGAATTAAAAACTATTTTCAATTAGCAAAAATTGATTAAGCAAATTTAAGAACACAATTCAATTGCAATATAGATATGATATGAAATCAAACACAAGCATATATATAAGCAATTAAATAATGAATAAGAGATAGAGAGAGAGATAGAGAAAATCAAACACGATGATTGTTATCGAGGTTCGGCTTCCCCGCCTACGTCCCCGCCTCAAGAACACTTCTCGAGGATTCCCAAATCCACTAATTTGACAATCTTCTTTCGGGTGAAGATCAAAACCGTTACAAATCTTCCTTACACAGTGAAGAGTAACCACCGAGTGAAAAATCCTTTTCACTACTTAGGATTTATACCAAAACCCTAACAAAAACACTCAATAGGTTTCAACAAAGTATTTGTTGTACAAGATAAGGCTCTCTCAAAGAGTAATTGTACACAATATGCTCACTCTAATAGTATATCAAGGATTTGATCAATATGGCTCAAAAAGTGTTTAGAGAAATTTTCAATCAAGGATTTTGAATGATATGAAAATATAAGCTTGAGAAGGATGGATTGATGTATAAGATGTTATCTTTTCTATCTTTGATTTCTCTTGTATGCTTGATGTTTAGAAATGAAGAAAGGGTAGTATTTATAGCCATCATGTTGTCTTGCATTCTTCTTGATTTTCAATCAATCAATTTGTTTTCTTTGAAAACTTTTCTTCTTAAGATTTTTCAACCATAATTGATATGGTTGTCTTGCATGTGAATTTCAATCAAGTTGTTTTCTTTGAAAACTTTTCTTCTTAAGAGATTTTTCAACCATAATTGATATGGTTGTACCTTTTCCCAAAGTTATGTTGCAACATTAAGTTTTTATTTTATTTTATTTTTGAGTTAAAAGATAATAAACAAACCGATGTCATTTTGCTGAAATGTGAACAACACGTGTCTTAATAATAATTTTTCCCCTTTCACGTATTAAATTATATTTAATATACTAATATAACATATGTCCATGTACATATTGAAAAAAAAAAAAAAAAACTTGTGTTACACCTTGGCCTTTTTATGATCAATGTGTCTACCACCATAACTTTAGACACATCTCATGTATAATTTGTGATTGTGACATCATATGAGTAGTTAACACTTATCCACTGGGGTCCATCATTGACCCCACCTATATTTTCCACCAACTATTACACAACAAATCATCAAGTTTGCCCAAAGTTATGTGCTTCTAGACTTTTTTCTTTTATGATAATAACTACACCAAATATATTTTAAAATTATTTAAAATAGTGCTACAGCTTGGGCTTTCAAACCTAGAGTCGTTCATGGCTTAGTCCATCCCAACGCTGAAACACCACAACCCCAATCTAACATTATTGAACCCCCCCTCCCTCTCAGTCGAGGGCTACAAAATCTAGTCGACTCGGAATGACCCATTTTTGCTGGCGATGGTGTCATTTGATTTGTGAGATTCGAATCCAGAGGTTCAATGTCACATCAATGGGTTCAATTGTTTGAAGGGCTTAGGGGAAGAAGAAAGTTGAGAGAGAGAGAGGTAAAAGACAATTACAAAATTGCAACATCTCAGAGAAAACATGGAGCTAAGAATTGAGAACTTCATTTTGATGTTATTAAAAACTCATCTCTGCAATGATTTTGAGACATCATTTTTAAGTTGCAATTTTTGAAAACAAACTAAACATTGTTTAGTGGATTCCACGTGTTATTGTTTATGAGTGTTGGAAACAAGTTTTAAAAAGGCTTATGAAATTCTTATAAAAAAAAAAAACTTATGAAAGAGCTTCTATTGTTATCTGAGTAATTCCGAATAGTAACAAGGTCATTTGCGTAAAAGAAGGAAAAAGACAAGGATGCAAATAGTAAATAGGAAATGAGCTAAGTGGGGATACTAGATTGATGGTTTTCTGTACTTCCCATTGGCCGCACTTGCTCAAGAAGAAGAAGATAAATATTGTCTCTCTCACTCTCTCTCTGCGTTATCAAGTCCAACACCACCTCCACACTCAACTCTCTCTATCTCTCTCTAGCTTGAGATCTTCCTTGCTTTCGGTGCCTTGACAACCAAATCTAAGGCTGCAGTAAATCCTCCCTCTATTTCTCTGCTTTCACAAATATCCTCTCTCTCTCTCTCAGTCTTTTCACCTGGATCTCTATTCTCTCTGTACTAAAAACAGACCTCAAAGTTCCGTATAATTACAGGCTATCATATTCCTTTCTAGTTAGGGTTTTGTTTTTGGGTCTGTTGTTGTTTTTGTTTCTCAGTAGTCAGTTTTAGTAACTTATGCTTTGGTTAAGCTTTTTGTCCCTTGGTTGCTTCCTCCGCAAGATCTTATCCGAGTCTGCTTAGAAATCAAGCTGAAATTTTTCCCAAGAAAGTGAAAGAAAAATTCTCCAGAATTATCTAGGAAAAAAGGAGTGACTTGTATAATAGTTGCTCCCTAGCATAGCATTCAACAGTGCCATGAGCCTTGATTTCAACTCCACTCTCAAGGATTGTGAAAAAGAAAAATAAGAAAACAGAGCAACACAGAACAGAGCATTCAATGGATTCAAATACCCACCACAATTATCACCAACAAAACCAACCCAGTTCTGGGTTATTGCGGTTCCGCTCTGCGCCGAGCTCGCTCCTCGCAAATTTCATGGAGTCGGAGGCAGAGGTGGATGTTGGTTCTGTTGCCAATAAGGGAAATTTCACAGAGGGCTCTGAACCAGAGAGACTAATATCCAGATTTTTGAATTACGGTAGCAATACTGATTCGGTAGCTATGAAGCGTGTGAGCTCTCACTCCCAGGCCCAGCAGGGCTATTCTGCAAGCTTGCCTCCCCATTATCCGAGACATAGTCCCACTGCTATGGATGATGGCTCATATGGGTTGGTGGGTTCAATGGCAATAGATCACGACGTGCAAGCCAAACCGGTTAATCCAAATATTGTTAGGCAAAGTAGCTCGCCTGCTGGGCTTTTCTCTCAAAATGGTATTGTTCTTCTTCTCATTCTATCACTTCCTTTTAATAAACATGTTATGGGGATGTAACCTAAAAAAATTTACAAGTTTTTGAGCTAAGAAGTTCATGTGCAATATGAGTTAGGGGAACGGACAAAAAAGGAAAAAAAGTTTCTATGAAATAATTAGTAGCTAGGTTGAACTTCTCAAGATTTCTTGGCAAGTTGCTGTCTACCTGCAATGAGAAATGTGGAAATTTTTATTAAAGGGAATAAAAAAGAAAATATTTTTCTTCTTCTTCTATAATTATATTAAATCTTATTGGAAAAAAGTTTAATTCCCATGAATTATGTAATAACCTAGTGTAGTTGTAAAATAAATAAAGGAAACAAATATTTTATGAAAATTGAGATTAAACCCTACTAGGCATAGTGGTATTTCACAACTGAGTAGAGGTTTTAATTTCCCTGTTTTTACGAGTAAAATTGGATAAAAATTTCATTTCCTTATTGTTTTCCTACAATTCCTTAGCAACTAAATGATGTTGTGGAATAAATTTTAATCAAAAGATTCTGAGTTTTGTGTTAGATCCATTTGTTATATAGCATTAGTCCGAGACACTTATATTTTTTGGGGAATCAGGTTATTTTGTCATTTTCAGAGGCTTGAATGAATTACTAAAAATTTCTCAGTAAATTGCAGGCTATGCCACGATGAAAGGTATTGGAAACTACAGTAGGGTGAATGGTACGAATGGAGAAGTAAGTCCATCTACAGACAGATTGAGGAGTCAGCTTAGCTTCCCATCAAGATTTTCTTCTTCCCTAGGGATGTTGTCACAGATCTCTGATTTAGAGAGTGAAAGCCTTGGGGCAAATAGTCCTGATGATGGAAAGCTCGGTAATGGCAATGTTGATGCTCGGTTTTATGGCCCTGGATTGCCATATGGTTCTTGGAATGATCCATCCCATTTTGCAGAGAATTTTTCTGTCATGAAAAGAGAGCAAGATAATGATACTCAGGTACCAAATTTGCCTTTTAAGGTTGAATTTTCTCTAAATGTCTTGCTTGTTCAATTTAATCTGAATTTTTGCATATAATTAGAATGGAGAACTTGGTGATCGGGTTCCTATATTGTCCCACCACTTGAGTTTGCCAAAGACTTCGTCGGAGATGGTTGCCATGGAAAAGTTCTTGCACTTTCGAGATTCTGTTCCTTGTAAAATTCGAGCAAAGCGTGGTTGTGCCACTCATCCTCGAAGCATTGCAGAAAGGGTAAACTTTATCATTGTCACCTCAGTAATATGAATACTCTAATTATTGATCTTTTGCTTAAAAATAGAAATTTTCTTTTTCAAAATTTGATATATTTGTAGTTTTAATTTGTTGAGTCCAGGAATAATGAGGTGAATTGTAGAAGAATGATTTTAAGAGTAAATTACTTTCAGGTAAGAAGAACTCGGATCAGTGAACGAATGAGGAAATTGCAAGAGCTTGTCCCAAACATGGACAAGGTAGAACTTTCCCATCTATATTTTAGCATCAAATATCTACTTCTCCTTGAAAAAGTCAAGATATTTATATGTTTCTTCTTTGCAGCAAACGAACACAGCAGACATGTTGGACTTGGCTGTTGAATACATCAAAGACCTTCAGAAACAATTCAAGGTATGAAAAGAGAATTTGAACTTAAATTCCTTATATCTATCCAAATAATCTTCGTCTTCTCTTGACAAATTTATTTACTTTTGCAGACTCTTAGTGATAATAAAGCCAACTGCAAGTGTTTAAGTAAGCAGAATCCAGTCCAAAATCAAATTGCTTGACTTGCTGCTGTACAGAAAATAAGAGAGTAATGGAGAGATGGATAGAAAACGGGTCATATTTCATTTATGTACTGAGTAATAACTAATTAGTGAAGGAGCTTAAGATATTATGTTTTCAGTTGGTGTGACATTTGGTAGAGTTTTCAACACAAGATTCAGGTCCTGTAAGTTAACGAGGCTTCCAATTACAGAATATATGAAATAAAGAGAGAAATTGTATAGGATATCAGGATATGTGTAATAAAATAGTGTAATCCTCGTTTTATTTGGTATATGTTGTTCTTCTTAATCATTTTTATTAGTTTTAAAAGTGAGAAGTTGGTCTTCCAAACATGAAAAAAGAAGTTTGTCATCTGGGGCAGGCTTTGATTGTCCATATTCACGAATTATGATTGTAATAAAATTTTATCTGTTTTATTTTAAACAGGTGTTGGGTTTAATTGGTAATTTCCGTTGTCTTAAATATGTGAAATGGGGTTGAAAGGAAGAAAGATGGTTACCTCTTGTTGTGTAGTTAATAGCTTTAATGGGACTCTAATAAACCAAAAAGAAAAAAGAGAAGAAAGACTTTCGAGCCATTCACATGTTACTTTTGATGAGTGAAAGCCAACCTTAATTAATTATTTATCATCTGTATTGCTTATACCACTTTGACAAGTTCATATATTACAGTCCTTTCTGTAATTTATCTTGTAATGCTTGATAATTCTCTTTCTTCTTTAGGTTGAGACAGAGTTGGGTGCCCCCAAACAAGGAATTTAATTATCTTGTAATGTTATTTATGGAGAGGCAATTATTGATTTATTTTTTACAAAAAAAAAAAAAAAAGGTGAGGGAAGGATATGATCATATGGGGAACACTTAGGTCTTGCCACAGGACTTTTGTTGATTTTGATAAAATTTGTGTGTTTTATGGTAAATGTTGTGTCTGTATTGATAAATATGTGTTTATTGTTGTAAAAATAAAATGTGTGAATTCTGACTGAATTTGAGATAAAGTTAACTTTACTACAAACTACACACATTTTACAATATCTGACAACCATATATCAAAACATACACAACATTTTATCAGAATACATATAAATATTATAAATTTTGACACATTTGGCGGGACGTTCCAGCAGTGAGACCTAAGAATTTCCCATGATCATAGTAGCTCTTTTGTAAGTTAAAAAACCAATGTCGGAGATGTTTAAATTATAAAGGCGTGATTATAATTAATCAAAACTCCTCTATCCGTTATTATCAAAAAAAAAAAAAAAAAACTCCTCTATCATTTAAAAAACCAATGTATGGAGCTTGAATGATAAAGGCACTGCAAACACTGTTTTAGATAGGTTGAGTTAATCTTAGTCTTCCTCCAAAAAAAAAGTCGATCTTAGTCTCAATCTTAGACTTGTAGTTACACCCTATCCACTAGACTAAATTGGGTCATGTGATGCTAAGGCAAAGTCAAGGGAGATGATCCCCTCCCATTGAATCCTCCAATATTCTCTTATTTTTATTTAAATAAGAGACACTTGGCATTAAAAAAAAAATCTAATGGTCTTAAAATACTCATTGAAACTACATAAAATTAGATAATGCCATGTGTCACAATTCTAACTAAAAATTGAAAGACATTTAAGGTTTTCAATAGGAGGGAATCCATTCCCCAAAGTCAATTCTTGCCGAGGAAACCAACCTCATTTATGACATAAACTGCTTTGGTGACCATACTTTGTTTGTTTGTCTTTCTCCCTTGAGTAATGTTAGAGAAAAAATATTTATCACAATTGAGATGAATTTTTTTTATTAATTTTTATTTGATTTTACAATCAATATTATTTTATTATCTACCACTTAGATTTGACACAATCACTAGTTTTTGAAATTTTTTGTACCTATAAACTTTTAATGTTGTCGCTAAGCCCCAGTAATATGAAACTTTATACCGTTTCCATTTTTAAGAGGACACTTGAATCCATGCCAGATGATAATGAATATATAACTGGCCCCACCAGTTTCTTTTTCCTTTTTTAGGTAAGGGAAAAAATGGGTAGTTAGAGCTTTTTGCATGCTTTTTTTATGAATAAAAAAGGAATTATCTTACCGGTTAGTTGGTTTCCATAATTAGCTAAGGGGCTGCAAGGACCAAATGAGGATAAATTCCTTTTTCTTTCTCATAATTTTTTAATTTTTAATTTTTTGAATTTTTTAATAATTTTTTATTAAATGGTTAAGATTGAAAGTTAAGAAGTTAATTTTCAATCTTAACCACTCAATTGGTATTGCATGCAATACTAATTACATAGGATCTCAATCCATTTGGGGACACCACACCAGGCTTGCTCATAAAAGTGCGATCGTGCAAGGCAGTACAGGTCAATGACATAGGATCCAACCCGAGCCTCTAATTGGTGTAGTATATTGACCAGCTTAGTTTTTAAGTTAGAATTTCTTTTTTTTAAGCATAATTGTATTTTAACTCTCTTTTTTTTTTTTTACTAAGCATATGGAGTTCGTTTGAGTGAGAGGATAGAAAAGTAAGAAGATACTATATGTAAGAATGATAGAATGTGGGATGATAAAAAAGATTTCAGTTTTCTTTTTTATCATGTATATTTGGTAAAGATGATGGAGAAGTGGAATGATAAAAAACAAATATAAATTTATTTTATTTGGATCAGACAAAAAGAAGAAGATATAAAACAGTAAGTTGTAAGAATTTACTATTATATTCTTATATAAGTAATTTTTCTATTTTAGTACATAAGAACTGTTTTTTTTTTTTTTTTTTTTTTTTTCATTCTTATATATAAAGAAAAAATATGTTTAACTAAATTAGTAGAGATGAACATATTATCTATTACTATTAAGAGGACTCCTTCTCTTGATTTCCAGTTTTTAATGGTTAAAAAATACTCCTTACATCTTCTAATTTTCCTAATTTAAGCACGTCTTAAAATAATAATGTATCTTAGAAAAAATGGTATAATAGTCATATTCCTATATAGAAAAATGTCCACTTTAGTACACAGACTACGATAACCTTATATTTTAGATGTATTGATTTGCTTTTAAAGGGCATTCAGCCCAGTGGTAATCCCCTTCCCCTAAAAAGCCCCACACATCTATGAGTATATGAGTTCGATCCTCGGGATCTTCAAAATATACATGTGTGTGAGTTTAGATTAGAAATTTCTATCATATCTAAAAAAAAAAAAAAAAATTAAAGGTTAAAAGAGTAATCTACTGATATGCTCAAATTCAAAAGTTAAAATGATCACAATTCCACGTTCATGTTTTACAATTGTTTTTTTTTTTTTTTTTTTTTTTTTTTTTTTTTTTTTTTGAGTCTCCCTTTTTTTCTCTCTTACATCTCTTTATCTACTCCACTTTCTAATTTCCACTTCCCACTAACTTCACAACTCCTCATTTACTCAACTTTTGACTTCCCTTTTTTTTTCTCACATCTCCCTTATCCTCTATATTATAACTTTTCAAATAATTACTTAAAAAAAAATATACAAAAAGGAAAATAGTTTGGCCACTCACTTTTTTTTTTTTTTTTTCCTATTTGATTTTTTTTCCTCATTTAAAAAAAAAAAACTCCGAAAAAAAATCTAAATATTAAGATAATTGGACTCATTCGTTTCCACTTTCTTTAAAATTATCTTTTATTTTCTTTCACCTTTCTCTCTCTAAAATTCTATCTTTTATTTTCACTTCTATTACAAAATAAAAAATAAAAAAAATAGTTTCCACTTCTCACGCCACTTTAATTCAATATTTTTTTTCCTTATTTCAAAATTTACAATTGAAGTGGTTATCCAAACTTCAACTTATCCACAATTAAAGGGTTCCTAAAAACTTGCAATATATGTTTATCTTTTTAACCCACATAACCCACAGTCATTCATTCCTAATATTTATTAAGATTATTAATAAAAAGATATTTTTTTTTATCAAAAAATAAAAATAAAAAGATATTTTAAATTTTAAGGCCACAAGTCAACTGAACTCACGTATGACGTATGCTACACTATTTGAAATAGTGTGAAACTCATCTAGGCCAAAAGGAGGCCACTCTCCCAAGTCCCACACTCCCACCTGTACTAAAGTAAAGGTAATTTTACTATACGTATGTAGATATGGTATTTTTAATAGATAAAATTTTATATTGATGATACTAATATCACATATAATGGTATTTACCATCACATTGTTTGGTATCCTAAATTTTATTTATTATTTAAATTTAATATATATATATATATATAAACAGATAGTACCAATATTACATATAATGGTATTTATATCACATTTGATGGTACCAATTGAGTGGGTATCATACCCACAAAAAAGTATGGGTACTGTAAAATGACCGCTCAAATTCAAAGTAAAATAATAAAAAAGATAATTAAAAATCCTTAAAATGAGGTAGAGCAACTTCAGCAACTGTTGTAAACCCATCTATTCAACACGTGGTGAGCAAAAACAATGCCCAAGTAACCTCTCCTTATGCTCTCCACAATTTCTAAATACTACAGTATCTCTTCAATTGTGAAGAGCTACTGTATCTCTCTACTTTATTAAAAAAAATTTCTCTCTAATTTTTTTATAATATCTCCTCACTCTCTCTCCTCCATCCGATTCTTCTTGGTCTCCCCTTTCTCTCTCCATCTTTGATTTCTTCTTTGACTTAATAAAAAATGAATAAAAAAGAATGAGGAAATAATATTTAAATGGAAGTAGAGAAAGATTAAAGAGTCTATTGCGAGATGAGATTAGTTAAACTAATAGAGAGTGGTTTTTTTCTCTACATGTCGAGAAAAAAGTGAAGAGGCTATTATAGTTGCTCTTGCAATTACACTTCAATTTCCTAACAATTATTAAATTATCTCCTAAAAGATAACTTCTATGTTGGAATGTTTTTTTTTTTTTCCCCAAAATTCAAAATAATCACACAACTACTCAAAAATAATTTTCATGATCTCTCTCTCATTACCCTTAAAATTATGCCACTTGGACATTCAGTGCAATGGTAATCCTTCTCTCCAAAAAGTCTCATCCTTCTATGAGGGCATGGGGTCGATCCCCTGGATTCCCAAAATATACCTGTGTGTGAGGTTTAGATTAGGATTTATGTTATATATATATATAAAACCCTTCAAATTATGCCAGTCAGTTACTTCTTTAAAAAATTAAAAAATATACGCCATTGTGCCATTAGGAACCTACTTTAAAAAATTAGAACAGTCAGTAACTTCTTTCAATTCAGTTTCATTCACTCTAGCACCAGTTAAGGCCATTACATGCACACAATCATGTTTTCGGCATCTTCGTCTTCTTCCGCTCCTTCTTGGGAGGTTTCAAAGTCAGACTTGGGTGGAAATCACATTTCCTTCAGGTTTTAATACTCTGATTTCAAACTATGTTTGACTTAATTCTTCCCAGTTTTTATTTTTATTTTTTTTCACACACAAATCTCTCTCAAATATTATTGGCTTACCTTCTTCTTATTAATCAAATATATATACTCCTACGCTTCATCAAACGAATTAAAATCTTACGTTACACTCTATTCTTCATCAATAAAAACATAACACTTCTTATTTTATGTTGTTTTTAAATTATTAGTTAATTCTTAACGGGAATGCTAATGGGATTGAGACTAACGTTTTATTCCAAAAGCCACATATATTCTGAAGACAAGTGGCAATTGTGGCAACCTAAAGTTTGGTGGTGGCAACCAGACCAATGGAAGGATATTGTTAAGGTCGCTACGTTTTTGCTTAGTAATAGGCAACAAACTCATTTTTGATGCTGTTGAAATTGAAAAGATCCCTAACCTTTTTTTATTTGATTGGACTGATCCGAGCTATGTAAAATTAGACCAATACAACATCGTTTGCCTAAGGTATGCACACCATGGTCTTTTTCTTGAGCTAGAGCCAATTTCTCTCCAACATAAGCTTGACACATACCATTCGAGTGTGCTAGAGGGGATTTCAAGTATGGAGTGGAGGGGCATGAATGACTTGAGTAAGGCCAAATCTTCTAACACACATGGCAAGAGAATAGGTTTTAAGAACTATTCCCATTAAACACAATATGGTCCTGAGACATCATAAAACTAGTCGCTGTGAGAATCATGACCCGAAAGTCAAATAAGTCTCAAAATGCGACCCAATCGACGATGGACCAACCCTCTTGATTTAAGGTTGATTTACATTTTAATGGAGTCGCCACTTATTTTTTAATTTAATGGACAAAATAAAAAATTCTAAAAAATTAATTTTCTCCTTTATTTATATTCAAATTTGTACAACTGCCAATGAATTAGTATACAAGAAACAATTGCACGTAAAGATTTTCCTAGTTACAATCTAGAAAAATTACATTCGATGATTTCCTAGTTACAAGCTAGTAATAGAAACATACATCAAGTATAACATTTTATCTTTGAACCAACAATTCTACGTTTGGAGGCTTTGGTTACAATACGAGATGGAGTTAGGCACATCGTTTTGCCCGACCAAAGTTGGTATTCTAGATTAAGCTTGGCCAAATACATATCATTTTAAAGTATTAAAATCTTGTTTTACATCTAAGTTGATTTTAACTATTCAAGTTGTTATTAAATTCATTGCATGTTCTTCTAAATAAAAAATAAAAAAATTCATTGCATGTGAATTTTCATGTTATAGTCATTATCATGGTATTCAAATGAAACAACACATCCAAATATACAAGTAAATAATTTCGGCTTGAAATTTATACCTACATGCACCTTGAAGTGGATCTCTTGATTTTCCAATACAAATGCAATTAAATCCGAGATTTACTGCAATAAAGATTAGTTAGTATTTGCAAATAAAGGTGGCTATACTTGCTATATAAACGATCTTTAAAAGAGTGTGAAAAGGGGGCGGTAAGTGGCTGCCAAGTGTGGATTTGTGGGGCTGCACTTGTAGGCTACTGCTGTAGTGCTACAAGGTGTAAGGGATGCAAAAATGGTAGCTCCAAGTTGAAGGTTGGGTAGAGCTTCGCGCTTGAGTGCCTGAATGATTCTTTGGAAGAGCTTTGCCTCTATTTTCCATGGGGGAGCTGTAAAATTCCCTTTTGTTATTCACAGAAGGATCTGAAAATAACTCTCTCAAAGGAAAATTTATAGGACCTTTGTGTTGCCAACTCATCTTCTATTTATACAAGAAGAATGAGAGTGTATTGGAGCCAAAGTCATTTGAAATTTGAATGGCCAAAGAATAACTCAAATAATTCTAAAGAAGTTTCCTCGATCAATTGTTGATATAGTAAGGCTGAAAATTTCGGTGTTTATTTCAAAATAAATTGATTAGAGATAAGATTTTGAAAATTGAATAAATTGAACAATCACCAAAAATTTGTGCGCATAGGATGTCACAGTATTTGGACCATTCTCTTCCGAAATCGGATTGAAGAAACTTGGTGTCGTTAGAAAGCTAATTCAAAATGCAACATCTGTCTCAGAAATAAGATTTTCCTAATTTGCAAGTCTGTTATGCCAAAATGGTTGATAACTAGAGTCACAATTGGAGTTAATGGCAAAAACAAAAAAGGATTTATCTTCAGAAAATCATTGAAATCGCAAAACAATTTCTAAGACTTATCGTTGTTTTGCGATTTCAACGATTTTCTGAAGATAAATCCTTTTTTGTTTTTGCCATTAACTCCAATTGTGACTCTAGTCATCAACCAATTTGATTTTTAATAGTAGATGGATAATTTAGACAAGACAAAGTTCCAAGAAAATACGCCCGAAAACTCGGGCTGGTGGAAAATATACGTGGATGGGGCTTCCAACGCCAAGGGATCAGGAACCGGGGTTGTCATAATCATGCCAGATGAGACGGTAATCGAACAATCGATTCGTCTTGACTTCAAAACATCTAACAATGAAGCCGAATATGAAGCGGTCCTGGCCGGATTGAATTCAGCAAAAACATTGGGAGCCTAACAGCTGATTGTCCATTGTGATTCATTGCTGGTAGCAAGTCAGATCAACGGGGAATACAGGGCTCGAGATGAGTGCATGGCGGCCTACCTGTTGAAGGTGTATCAAACCATGACCAATTTCCAAACGGTTAGAGTTGAATAGATCGGCCGAAATATGAATAGTCACGCAGATGCATTGGCAACATTGGCATCTGTTCTCAGCGCTGATTTCAAACGATTCATACCAATTGAGACCCTCGCAACTCCCAGCATTGCCAAGCCTGCCTGCCACATCCACACCATTACGGTCGGTCCATGTTGGATGGATCCCTACGTCCATTACCTTAAAGAAGGTGTCCTACCCGAACAGAAAAGAGAAGCCGAGATTGTCAGAAGGAAAGCTGTGAGATTTTGGTTATCAAAAGACTTGAAACTCTACCAACGATCCTTCTCAAGACCCTATCTTTTGTGCGTCCATCCCGACATCGTTGAAGATTTACTATTCGAAATACATGAAGGCATCTGTGGAAGTCACACAGGGGGAAGATCTCTGGCACACCGAGCCCTTACCCAAGGATATTGGTGGCCCTACATGCAAAAGGATGCTGTGACTTACGTCAAAAAGTGCGACAAGTGTCAAAGATTCTCACATTCAGTCCACCAACCAGCCGCTAAACTCCTACCACTAGTAAGTCCATGGCCATTTGCACAATGGAGCATGGATTTGGTCGGTCCACTCCCTAAAGCAACGGGAAATCGATGTTGGCTTATCGTCGCTACGGATTATTTCACGAAGTGGGTTGAAGTTGAACCATTGGCAAACATCAGAGATAAAGATTCAATTAAATTCGTCTGGAAGAACATTATAACTAGGTTCGGAATACCTAAGACTATCATCTCCGATAATGGAACACAGTTCACCAGTAAACCTTTCATGAAGTATTGCTCAGAGCTTGGCATAAGAAACGTTTACAGTTCTCCGACGTATCCTCAAAGCAATGGACAGGCCGAAGCTTCAAACAAAACCGTATTAGATGGGATTAAGAAGAGGCTGGAGGATGCTAAGGGAAGATGGGTAGAAGAATTACCTAATGTCCTATGGACTTTCAGAACCACGCCACGAAGATCAACAGGAAAAACTCCATTCTCATTAGCATATGGCTCGGAAGCAGTCATCCCACTAGAGATCGGCCTTCCCACCCTCAGAACTTCAGAGTGGGAACCAACGAAAAACGATCTGGCTCAGTCCTAAGCTCTGGACCTACTAGAAGAAAGAAGAGAACAAGCAATGATCAGACTGGCCTCCTACCAACAACAATTGAAAAAGGGTTACAATAAGAACGTACGACCGAGATCCTTCCAACAAGGTGACTTGGTCCTCAGAAAGGTTTTGGGTAACACTAAGAACCGAACTGATGGCAAGCTAGGACCCAACTGGGAAGGACCATACCGGGTCCGATCAGTAACCGGAGTAGGAGCTTATCATCTTGAGAACTTAAATTCCATACCCCTACCCCGGCCATGGAATGTTAGCAATCTCCGGAAATATTTTCATTAGTTTTCTCCTTTTTTCTCCCTTCCTTCAAAAAGAGAGGAAAAAAGGGGGGATCTATATATGAATTGGTATACACGAAGTAGTAGACTCCTGAATGTAATTGAGAATGCCTATCAACGATAAATAAGATAAGTCTAAGTGGACGTAGGCCCCTTTGGCCGAACCACGGTAAATCCGTTCTCATTTTTACAATTTTATCATTACTTTTTCATTTCTCCACATAAAGCTTGACTTAGGCTTCGGTCAACCCAAGGGTTCCTAAGTGCTAAGGTCCAGGAAGACTAGCAAGTTAAAAACAAAAGCTTGACTTAGGCTTCGGTCAACCTAAAGGTTCCTAAGTGCTAAGGTCCAGGAAGATTGGCAAGTTAAGAAAAACTTGACTTAGGCTTCGGACAACCTAAGGGTTCCTAAGTGCTAGGGTCCAGGAAGTTTGGCAAGTTAAAAATAAAAGCTTGACTTAGGCTTAGGTCAACCTAAGGGTTCCTAAGTGCTAAGATCCAGGAAGACTGGCAAGTTAAGAAAAACTTGACTTAGGCTTCGGTCAACCTAAGGGTTCCTAAGTGCTAGGGTCCAGGAAGACTGGCAAGTTAAAAACAAAAGCTTGACTTAGGCTTCGGTCAACCTAAGGGTGCCTAAGTGCTAAGGTTTAGGAAGACTGGCAAGTTAAGAAAAACTTGACTTAGGCTTCGGTCAACCTAAGGGTTCCTAAGTGCTAGGGTCCAAGAAGACTGGCAAGTTAAAAACAAAAGTTTGACTTAGGCTTCGGTCAACCTAAGGGTTCCTACGTGCTAAGGTCCAGGAAGACTGGCAAGTTAAAAACAAAAACTTGACTTAGGCTTCGGTCAATCTAAGGGTTCCTAAGTGCTAAGGTCCAGAAAGACTTGCAAGTTACGAAACCAACTTGACTTAGGCTTCGGTCAACCTAAGGGTTCCTAAGTGCTAAGGTCTAAGAAGACTGGCAAGTTGAGAAACCAACTTGAACTTCGGTAAACCTAAACGGTTCCCAAGTACTCATCCGGTTCGCAAGATATAACTTAAAACAAAAGCATAATCACACAAATATCAAACTCAAACAAAGGCACCAGCCATTGAGATATAAAGTAACAAAATATATACTTTCCCTCCTTCTTATGAAAGAAACAGGGAATACAAAAACAAATTGTATCATTCCCCCCTTCTTATGAAGGAAACAGGGAATATAAGATAAGTCAATACGAGAATATTGTATCAAAACTAATCGACTACATCTATATTTTCCTTAACATCTGAATCATCTTCTCCTTCTTGAAATTCAACCGTCTGGATTCGATCGTCAGGCAGATCCTCGGTCACTTCAGGATCGTCAGCTAATACGGGCTCATTCAAGACTTCATGGGACCCAGGGACCGTCGAGTCCTCAGCGGCATCCTCTCCGGCCTCCCCGTTACACTCCTCTGGCACAAGATCCCCGAAAGGTTGATGTCTCTGTGCCAAATCATACAATTCGGACGCATCATCAACCCCGGCCTTGTCAAGGGCCTTTTGCCATCCTTGGATGAAGAATTTGTTGCACTCATCTTTGAGTTGTGACTGTAAAGAGTCAGCCGCCTCATTGAAGCCTTGATCATAGTAAGACTGAGCCTCTTCCTCAACCTTCTGAACTTTCGCCTGAGCCTCGGTTATAGCGTCTTTAAGCTGGCTATTCTCCACCCGAAGTTGAGAACCAGACGTGTACTCCCGGTCCAGTTTTTTCTTGAGCTCGGTCACCTGACGCTCCATATTCATCAAGCCGGCCTCAGCACTTTTTTGGGCACTCTCAGCAGCATGAATTTTTGCTGAGGCTGACTTTTCAAAATCCATTAGACGTTTAATTTCTTCTTGGGACTGATTGAGGCGACGTTCGGTCTCCAACAGTCGACTGCCAGCTTCGAATATACCTTGAACGGCCTAAAAAAATAAAAATAAATAATAAAATAAATAAATCATTTAATATATATCTGTGTATAGTGAACGTTTGAATAAAAAGTTTCAAAACTCACCAGAATGGAATCGCGCTTCAAGTTCTCCAACATATGTTTAGACCTCTTCTCCTGCCAGACTCTCATGTCTTCTGGAAGGAGAAGAGCCTTTCCGACTGCTTCGGCCACTTGCCCGCCCCGAACATCTTTTCCACTTTTTAAAACCGAGTCTCCTTCATCTACAGTTCGGTTGTTAAGAAGAAAAGCACAACTCCACGGCTGTTTCGAGTCATCTTGATGCTTATGTCTTTAGGGAACTTGACCTGCAGCCTTCTGGAGAGCTCGGTTGTTTTTACTCTTCCCCTTTTTAGGGGCCTTAGCCTTTGGAGGTTGAGGTGGAGATGACCCCTCCTGGCCATTGGCATCATCATTCTGCTCCTCTCCTTTTTTTCTTTTCTTTCTCATAACATCCTCTCCTTGAGAAAATCCAAGGGAGGCAGGAGGAGAAGTCCCAGACGGCTCTGGGGCAGACGTCCCAAGCACGGACGCTATGTCAATTGACCGCTTCTGTATAGGCATTTCCTCGGTTGGATTAGGGTTGGGGTAAAAAAGAGATGGGAACCGAATAACTGGATAACCGACCTTTGAAGATTCGAGGGAGGGAACGAATTCGGGATTACTAAGAGGCGTCACAAGCCGAGGTACTTGCACCCCTTTTTTAGCTGTCAAAGGGACCGCTTCAATAATCTCCTCCTGACTTCTTCTGGGCCGAGAAATTGTGGCCTCCACTTGTCTGAAATTTTTTACAGTTGGCCCTTTCTGGAAAGATTTATATGAAGGCAAGTAATCCAACAAAACGGACGCCGCACGTGGACGACCACCCGAATCAATGAAACACGGCCTTTGTAGGAGATGTTCGACCGTCCTCCTTTCCACGAACTCTACCTTCTTAGCAGTAAACTCTTTGTCTGAAAAGAAAGAAGGGAAACACTCAGCCAAAACAGATAAAAATAAACAAAAATGTATTGCATAAAAGACATGAAACAGTGAAAACCTGGTACACCGGGGATCAAAGGGAAATTAATATGGGGATTTTGCCAGTTCCCCGTGATCACCAAAAAATCTTCGTCTCGGCCCTTACTGGAGTCCGGAAGGCCGGTCACCAGTTTTCTATCGACATTACGGGCAACTAAGGTATATTGATCCCTACCAGTTGTTTGAAGACTATACACGTATGTTATATCATGTACAGTGAGATTTAAGCCGAGCTTTTCCATTAGAATGGCCGTCCCCATTACTATCCTAAAAACATTGGGGGCACACTGGAGAGGACTTAGCCTAAAATAAGTTAAAAACTGAATCAAAAAGGGATGCATAGGTATTCTAACCCCTCCCTCAACTATTGCTATTGGAAGCACAAGATCTTAACGCTGGAGAAGCGCAAGATCGCCATAAGGAACGTACCGAATATGTACGTCCTCGGGAAAACCGTAGCGATTTTTAAATTGTACGATTTTTTCTTCGGTATCTACAAGTTTCGCAAACTTACCCATAACTTAAAAATCTAATAAGCCGAAAAGCACAACTAGGATAATGAAAGGTAAATACAAGAGTAAAAAGGGACAGGGAGGACTTACTGACGTGAAGACGGCACGGGAGAATTAGAGAAAAGACTGACTCAGAAGATGAGAAAGATGTTTTTTATCTCTTGGAGTCAAAGCAAAGGGGTGAAAATGAATTGGGGTCTCCCCCTTTTTATACAAGGTGAGTAAAGCCACGGGTTACTGGGACCCTACCGGTCATGGGCCGATAAAGACTAGGGAATCCTTACAATAACTTCTCTCGATCTCCAAAACATCTCGTAATGATTTGATGGTTTGGGGAACACCAAACGACGTAATAAATAAAGCAAGCCGTCATTCATGAACCAGCCGTAAGGCGAAAAGACACCAACGTCAGGTCTCTATTAATGAGGATCTGCAACACACCGAAGAAGTGGAACTCTACCGTTTTGCCTGTCATTTCAGATTCTGACCGATCTTGCCAATAATCATCTGGCTCTTGAGCAACGTCATTGTGACCGAACATTCGCTCGGAAGACCCTATCACAGACATGAAGCATGCTTCAGTCCATACATCCTTATTCGAACAAAATAAACCCGAACTCCAGATAATGGCAGTAGACCGAAGATAGTTCGAGGCAAAGACATAAGCTCGGTCCACCCCCTAACGATAAACGGACTTATCTTTATGCGGCAAAGATAAATCAAACCTGTACATAACTCAGTCTGAATCCATAAACAAAGTGATTGGTCCAGCTTTTTAAGGGATTATTGATGAAAAATTTTAGAATGATTCCGAAATGCTAAGATGTAGAATGACAGTCAAATTAGGAACATGACAAACCCATTTGAAGTTATGAAAAGATAAATTCAGAAGAAACTAAAGATCGGTCAATGTACGAAAACGCTAAATTAAATAAAAGCAATGAAGAAGAAACTTCTATCCATAAAACAAAACAGAACAACAGATCAAAATGTAGCACTTCCCTCATTCTCATGAAGGAAACAGGGAAAACAAGGAGTTAATTATATCAGTTCCCCCCTTCTTATGAAGGAAACGGGGAAAGAGAAAATAAAACTAAATAAAGTCTATTACATAGATAAACTCTCCTTAACCATCAACGTTTACATTGTCTTCTTTATCAGAGATACCTTTTTCCACATCTTGAACTTCTCCGGTCTGAACTCGCTCTTGATGACCTAAAACTTCAACGGCTTCCGGAGCCGAAGGATCATCAACGGCTTCGGAGTCTTTCAAACCCTCAACATTCACTTCTTCAAGATTCTCGGGAGTGCCTGAATCGAAAGGCCGATACTCCCGGCCCAAGACATAAAGCTCAGAGCTGTCATCAACCGCAGCTTGCTCCAGAGCCGAAACCCACCCTTTCAGAAAGTAAATGTTACATTCCCGACGTAGTTGAAGCCTCAAAGATCCGGCCGCCTCTTCAAAACCCTGGTCATAGAAGGCCTGAGCTGTATTTTCGGCGTTGCATGCCACCATTCGGGCTTCAGCCAACTCGGCCCTAAGTTTATCAATTTCCGCCTGAAATCCGTTGGAACGGTCACACTCTCGTTCTAACTTTGCCGAGATCTCCACCAGTTGGCATTCGGCTGTTTGAAGCCCCTCCTCGGCAGTTTTGTATTGGCTCTCGACCTCCCGAATTCTAGCAGAAGCCGTCTTTTCGACTTCACGCAATCTATCGTTCTCAACGAGAGATTCATTGAGAAGACATTCGGTCTCTACCAACCGATACCCGGCTTAAAAAATTCCTTGGACAGCCTGGAAATAATCGTCAAAATAAATAGTAAGAATATTAAATTATTATAATAAAGGAGAAGATAGAGGACAAAACTCACCACGACCGAGTCACGCTTCAGATTTTCAATCATCTGCGTTGAGTTACTTCCTTTCCAGGCCTTCATGTCCTTGGGAAGGAGAAGAGCACTCCCAACAGCATCAGCTATTTGTCCACCCCTGACGTCCTTGCTTTTCCAGACCGAATCATCCTCGTTCACAGGTCGACTGTCCATATAAAACTCGCATTTCCAAGGCACCGCTAGTTCTTTCTAATGTTTACGTTTATGCGAAACGTGGCTAGTGGCCTTTTGAGGGGCTCGACTATCTTTACCTTTCCCTTTTTTGGACGGAGACTTGGTCACGGAAGGTTCGGTTTGGATCAAGGCTTGTTGTTCCCTTGTTACTTCAGCTTCTTCCTCTCCCTTCTTCCTCTTTTTCATAACAGACTCCCCTTCAGAGAACTTGGGAGCAAGAGGAACATCAGAAGTTTCAGATGGCTCTGGGGCAAGCGTCCCGAGCACCGATCCTATGTTGATGGTCCTCCTTTTTATAGGCATGTTTTCACTTATACTCGGAGTAAGGTTAAACTAAACAGAAGAAACGAGACTCTAATCAATAAAAAAGTTCACAACTTGAGGTAAAGAATAAATGTAAAGGTAAAAACATAATGTGGGGTCTCCCCCTTTCTTATATACCACCAACAGGACCACAGGCAACCGGGACCCAGCCGGTCATGGGCCGGTAAAAAACCTGAGGCAGAAAAATAATTTTTTCCAGCTCGCAATAAATCCTTAATGATGAGATGTCTTTGGGAACGCCAAACGGCGTATTAATTAAGGTAGACAGTCGTTTCCGAGCTGAAACTGAATTAAAGTGTTGCCAACTCATTTTATCATCCAAGGGACGCAACGTTAAGCTGAAGTGATTTATTTTATTGCCACAACGTTTTGGTTCAAACTTCTCGGAATTGATAACCGAATTTTCAACCCATAGAACCGAACGACTTGTTCTCATCCGAAGTCTGTAATAATGAACCGAACAATATTCTCTGATAGAATGATCGACCACATTGCTCCCAACTGTGTTTCGTTCGAAGCCTTGAATGGTGATACGTATTTCTCCACTATTTCGGTCAAATCTCACTCTTCAACAAAGAGTAAAGATTTGAGGGGCAATTGGAGGTGGGGAAATTAAAGTATGAAATAGGCCCACAAAAAGGATAGCCCATTCCTTTTTTTAAGAGGTAGATTGAGCTCGGTCCAAGCCCATACCAGAAGTTGAGAGAAGCTCGGCCAAAGCCCACACCAGAAGTTAAGAGGTTGAATTCAGCCCAGGCCCGTACCAGAAGTTGGGATGATCCATAAAGAATAATGTGGACAAAATAGAACATTGTACTTCTTTGTAAAAGTCTTTCACTTTTTATATAAATGTAAAGAACTGTCCCACATCAGAAGAGGGGAACAAAATACTATGCATAATGTAATATAAAGTCAAAATCAATCATTAATGAAAGTGATCTCTTTTTCTGGAAAGTCTGACAAAAGTACTTCTTACTACTTTAAGAAATTAATTGTAGCTCTAAAACCTACCCACTACAATTTCCAACCATTTCTTTAAATTTAATCTCCTTTATTCAATATTAACAAACTCCTTTCAAGTAGACTTTTTAGGTTGGATCAAGAATTCTCAATCAAGAGGCCTTATCCCCACAAAACATGCAGTATGAGATTGTAATTTTTAAGTGCATGTTTTAATTTAGAATTAATTCAATATTTTAGTTAAGTCTTAAATTTTGAATTTTAATTCATTATTTTCATTTTTCAAATCACTTGAAATTTGAGATTTTAAATATGAATCTTCCTTTTCTTTTTCTTTTTCCTTTTCTATTTCCAACTCATTAGCTTTAAACTCTAAGAATTCATTTTTGCTTTTCAAATCTTTTTATTCACTTTCCAAAGAGTTATTGTTATCTTTCAAGTCATTTACTTCAATTGAAAGTGAGGTAGTTTTCTTTTTAAAAGCCTTGTTTCTCAAATTAATATTCTTAAGTTCTTCAAGTAGTTCATCAAAAGCATTATGTAATGTCTCATTGACGAGTGATTATTCAGTAGTTCAGGACTACAAATAAATGCGTAGTCCCTTTCTCACATGAATGGTGGGTCCCACCACATAAATGTGGGTCCCACTAATTAAATTCATGGTAGGACCCACCATTCATGTAAGAGGGGGACTACTCATTTATTTGTAGTCTTGGATTACTGAATAATTTTTCCATAGTTATTTTGTAATTCATGATAACTACATGATTCTTCATCTAAAGAATTAGTTTTATAATTCAACTTATCTTCATATGTCATTAAGCATAGATTGTTCATAATGCTCCATTCATTGGTGTCAAGCTCATTGAAATGTACCATAATGCCGAACTATGCTATTTATAGATCACTTGAACCTTCATTGATTTAGGCATCTGGATCATTGATTTAGGGCCTTGAATTAAAGTTTTAGGCTCCTAAATTAGGCATATTTGAGTTTTGTGTAGTTTTGAACACCAATCCAAGCCATGACGGGCAATAACCGAACTTAGAGTTTGATATTTTTGATAGTTTAGGTCATTCCTAATCATGTATAAAGTTCATATATGTTTGTTCAATAATTAATTAAAAGGTTTAGGTTGATTTTAGTTAATGAGCCATAAAAATAAAACCATGGAAACCTTACAAATTAACCTAACCGCTCACTCATTCCAAGACATAAGGACTCGTCACTTAAAGCTTTTCTTCGTTTCTCATATTTGAAGTCCATTTACTTCGTCATTGTCTTCAATGTTTTCTAGGGTTAGAGTTTTGGTTTCCTTAGTAACTATCGTATCACATCGTGAATGGAATTTGAGTTTTAGAGTGCTTTGGTGGCCAAACGTGCAACTCTATTTAAGAGCCACATGTGGGTAGCGGAACTTACTGGTGTGCCTGACATGTGGTATCGTATGGGGGTGGAGTTTATAAAGTCACATGTGGCTCCACATTATTGGGTGACAACAAAAAGCAGGAGAATGGTTTTCCAGTTTTTTTGGGAACACTATAGATAAAGCCAAAATGATTGAAATGTTTGAAGGGCGAGAATTAGAGGAACAATTGTACCGTTTAAATACTAAGAGGGAGTATCAAGATGGAATATCAAGAGGATCCCTAAACATTTCAACACTTGTTTCTTTATTTCATTAGAAAAATTTAGGATTAGGAGTAGTATAGTAGTTTTCCCAGCATTGTACTGAAGATTCGAGCGAGAATACTCACTATTTCCAATAGTATTGTTCGAATAAAATTAATATAAGTTTACGTTATTCTTAGTGTGGATTCCTTGCTTGTTTATTTTGTTTCTTTATTTCATTAGAAATACTTTAGGATTAGGGTAGTGTAACTTCGAGCGAGAATACTCACCATTTCCTGTTGTTATTGTTCGAAAAAACTTAATGTTAGGCTTCGTTTGGCCCCGCGGTTTCAAGGGAGAAACGCGCGTTTTTACGTAAAATCCCAGTCAACCTTTTGTTTGGTTGCACGATATGTATAAAATTTCATTTTAAAAACGCGAGAAATCTACGGTTTCAAACTGGAGCGTAGGGGTTGCTTTTTCAACAACGCAGTTCTGCAACATAGTTTTAAATAGTAGAAAGTCCAAAGTACCCTTCTGATTTTGTTTATTGACGAAAATATCAAACAAAGTGTGCAGTAATCTTTATGTTGTTTTGGGAACCTAGCAAGATTCAAGATTTCAAGGCATTAAAAGTCAAATATATGACACGTGGTCTCACTTGTGAGTATGTGACATAATGAAGAAGACACCTTTTACACGGATAAAACCATAAATTTTGAAAGTCTAAAAGAGATTGAGAGATGGTTTTAAGAAGCAAACCTGAAGAAAGCCAAGGTTGGTGAAGAAGGGTGGTCCCGCTGCAAAAAAATTTCAAGAAAGCTGCTTAAAAAAATACCATTTTTTTTGTGGAGCATAGTTGAAGTGAGGATTTTGAAGTTTGTTGGTTATTCTGCATCTGGTTTTTTGTTTTTTTATGAGTATTCTACATCTGGTTGAGTGTAGTTAGTTTGGATTGAAAATATGACTGTATTAGTTATAATTGCTAAGTTCAATTATGTTAATGAAAATGATTCCCTCTCAGTGAGCGGCTGACTCATACACCTCACTATTACAAAAATGATGAGAGATAACCTTAGCATAATAGTTACATCTATTTTGGTAATTTTCACCGAAATAGTAATTTAGAGCAATGTTATTTTGATAGAAACAATATTTTTTCACAAGTTTTACCAAACACTTAATTGTGGTTTTAAATATTGTGTTTTCAAACCGCACATTTTAAAATCACAATTTTTAAAAAACGCACTTTTTGAAACAGCTAACCCAAATGGACCCTTAGTAATTTTTCATTTTTTTTTAGTGTGGATTCTTTACTTGTTTATTTTAGACAATTTTATTATTTTTTGTTAAGTACTTTTAATTGGATTAATTATTTAATACTTTGAAAGTAATGTTTACATCTCTCGTATAATAATAAGTTCCGTTAATTAAATTTATGATGAGAGCTATAATTCATGTGAGAGAACATAATATTATTACCTAAGTATTTACCTTAAATTAAGGCACCCAAACCAAACCAAACCTCTTAACTATAAAATCTTATTCACATTTAGTGATACGTGTATTTGATCTATTATTTTATTTACATCTCCTTTCAATTTTGTTTTTCCTTTCTTTTAGCGAAAAAAAAGAGTACAAAGCAGTAACTACGTAGCCTGAAATCTGAATCATTCTTTTTCCATGATCCAACTTCGTGGATAGCGTGATGAATGTAATGTACCTGCGACACGCCTAAACATTTTCTGGTACTGAGAAAACCGTTAAATGGGCCCCGCACTGGCCGTTGGTCTGGCGACTCTTTCCCCTGCTTTTCCTCCAATCCAACATTTCTCTCTACACACACGTACAGATTACAGAGACACACAAGAGACCTTCAAACAAATC
Organism: Fagus sylvatica; assembly: GCA_907173295.1. Lineage (NCBI taxonomy): Eukaryota > Viridiplantae > Streptophyta > Magnoliopsida > Fagales > Fagaceae > Fagus > Fagus sylvatica. The sequence continues at coordinate 30,277,337 of OU015770.1, forward strand.
CATGATGACGTTTAACGATTTCTGATCAAACCCTATTGCTAACTCCTGATTCATACAGCATTTCCATATGATATGATTGATCTGAAAGGTTCATTAATTGTTGAGGATTCACAGTTCGAATCTGTGGGTGCGGGTGCAATTTTGAGAGGGATTTGATTGTGGTGACTGGTGAGGTGAGAATGTCGAACTTGTACGGAGATTACAACCAGAAGATTGACTACGTGTTCAAGGTGGTGTTGATCGGAGACTCGGCCGTCGGGAAGACCCAGTTGTTGGCTCGCTTTGCAAGGAATGAGTTCAGCGTCGATTCAAAGGCTACCATCGGGGTCGAGTTCCAGACCAAGACGCTCGTCATCGATAACAAGACCGTCAAGGCTCAGATATGGGACACTGCTGGCCAAGAGAGGTGTGTCATGCCCTTATTCTTTTATTATTATTATTATTATTATTATTATTATGACATTTTGTAACAAATTCATCATGTGCCATCGAGGTGAAAATTGCATAGGACTGGATCTAATGTGCATGGTGAAATGATGTGGTCCTGAATTTGTCATTTGTGGTAATGGATCAAGTGAGTTGTTATAAGGTTTAGGGGATGCAATTAATAGTAAGGTTGATAAGGACGTGATTTTGGCATTTTTCTACCACATATGGGTGCTGAATTGGTCAATATTAATTACTGAATCCATTTAAAGCCCTTTATTGAGCTTATTATTGTGCCTATTATTAAGATATCACTTTTTTGTCCAAGGATATTTTGTCATTAATTAGTGTGTTTAAATTTCCACCTATACTAGTAGAAAAGTAATGCCAACAGCTACTTTTGTTGGTGCTGATAAGCACTACTAGTTCTGTATTAGACTAGTTTGCTTAGATTTAGAATGTTAGATCTAACTTCAGAAAGTGATCTACAAGTTAAATGTCTGTGGGCTTCACTTTAGCTATTGCCTATTGGAATGTGAGCAATATATAATGTTTAGACAATATTTGTGTATGCGTGTCTGGAGTTTCTAAATTCTAATACTTACACACTTGTGACAATTCATTGATACTGCTTGTTTGGATTGGGAGGAAAAAAAGTGAGGTGATGTGAATCCTGAGGTGCTTAGGGAGGTTCCTCAACAAATCATGGTGACATGCTTGAGATCCATAAGTACATGCAAGGTGAACCTTTGCTTGTTGACCTGCTGACATTATTTGTTTACACTTAATTAATTTTTTTTTTCATGAAAGCCCACTAAAGGCTATTAATTGATTAAATTGGCAAAGTAATTGGCTAAAAGTTACTAGTTATAAGGCCCAATTAATTTAAGTTAGTAGTAGATTTTATTTAAATAAATAAAATAGCCCATGATCGAACATTCCATATAAATTTGATATTTACAATTTCTAGTTTGCAAACAAACATTATCTAGTCACTCAGTATTCTCACAAAATCTCAAATAAATAAAAAATAAATTAAATTACATTTCTCCTTTATATTGGCCAGAAGTGGCTTGGGTCCAGTACTTTTGTACACATGTCAAAATCTCAATGGGTCTAGTGCTCCTGTGCACTGGACGCAAGCCTTTCCCATATTGGCCAAATTGCCAACATACTCCATCTTTCAGAAAGCACTGACATTTTTTCCCTTCCATCTTTTAATGTCATACCTCATACTACTTCTGCTCTATGAAGCTAATCTGGTTCTGATTACCCTTCTGGCTTCATATTCTCTTTCACTAGAATGTGAACATCTTCATCATTAAATACTTCTCTGTTTCTGATCAAACAATTATTTTCTTTTGATTTGAAAGCTCTGATTGTATCTAGGCTGCATCAGTTGGCCTGCATTATTCTCTGAGTTAGAACACTCCCCGCAACCCTGCCAATCCTACAGTTTTTGCTTGTCTAATTGTCCTGAGCTGATCCTACAGTTTTGCTTATCTAATTGGCCTATAGCTCTTAGATGTTGACATGTATGGCACATCTCTAACAAAAGTCCTTGGAGTTGTTTCAAGAGACAGTCAACCTTAAACAAAAGTCAGGATTAATGTCTTTGTTAGATTTCCCCTTTCCGTTAAACCTCAGATTAATTCTTTGTTAGATTTCCCCTTTCCGTTCTTTTAACAATAGCATAGATCCATGGACAAACCATGAATTCTTATTAAGAATGTTTTACGTCAGACATGTGAGTGACTTAACTGAAATTCTTTCTATTTCAACTACCGACCTCTTTTTGATGTTGCTTCTGTACAATGTAATTATTTTCCTCTGAACTTGAGTGTCACAGACTAGGAAGTCCTTCTCATCTAAATTGGTTACTTACTTTCAGCTTAATTTCAGTATGCTCTCCAATTTAAAATCCCTTGCTTCTTCTTTTAGGCAAAATTTTCCTCTTGGAAGATTTTTATCTATGTAATATTGAGATGTAAAACTCACAATCGAAGCAAGATATAACAAGCTAGGCACATCTAAATAGATAGCTTCTTTATAATGGAGTCCATCAACTCATCATCATTGAAATACTTGGTTTGTCATATTGGAGTGCTTGGACAATGTAAATCTATCTATGAATTGATAAGTGACTGGGTAATTGAGAAAGAATTTTGTGGTGAAAGTGAATGTTGAATTTTGTGGGTAATTGAGCAATGTATATTCTCCTGGGTGTGTGTAGTTTACCTAGTCCTAGACACACCAAGTAATTACAAGGAAGAATCCCTTGAGGGTACTCCCAAGATAGTGGTTAGGAGTTTTGAACCCAAGCCTTATGGATCTCATTAGACCTTAAAAACTACAAACCAACCCCTTGGAATTTTTTTAAGTGAGAGAAAGCCCAATTTCAAATTATTTCAAACTGTATATTGTATCACTGGGAAACTGAATCAATATGGAAATGAAGTTGCTTTTTCATCTATTGTGATGCAATATGGAATACTTAAATTTTATTCTAATTGATACACACATCATCCAAAAATTTTGGATGCTAAATTTTTTTCCTTTTTTCTAATTGATGAATAGTGCCTTTCTTTTTTCGGTTCCCTTGATTAGAAGGATGAGCTTGTTTGGAGAAGCTTAGTCAGAGTCAACTTTTGCATCAACCATCGGATAGAATATCAATATATAACCTTTAACTGATATCTTTCCTGTAGTTAGTTGTGCATGCTTTCATAAAATGAGAAGGTTTGACCAAACCTTTTCTGCTCTTGTGTTTTCGTTTTTGCTTGAGCTTACTTGCCCTAGTTGGCCATAAAGCTTCTTTAATTAGGGTTTAAGCCAAAGAAAACTCGATCTTGTTCATTGCAAGCTCTATCATTGTTTCTATTATAAGAAAATATAGGATTTTGAAGCTTTTATTTACTCTTCCTTTTTCTCTCTATAGGTACAGGGCAGTCACAAGTGCATACTACCGAGGTGCAGTTGGGGCTATGTTAGTATATGACATGACAAAGCGTCAGTCATTTGACCACATGGCAAGATGGTTGGAGGAATTGAGGGGGCATGCTGATAAGAATATTCTTATTATGCTCATTGGCAACAAGTGTGACTTAGGAAGTCTTCGAGCAGTTCCAACTGAGGATGCCCAGGAGTTTGCTGAAAGAGAGAACCTATTCTTTATGGAGACATCAGCTCTTGAGGCTACCAATGTTGAAACTGCATTTTTTACTATTCTAACAGAGATATACCGGATTATCAGTAAGAAGGCCCTTGCTGCCAATGATGAGCTAGATTCCATTGGGAATTCAGGCCTTCTCAAAGGAACCAAGATAATTGTTCCTGGCCAAGAACAGGACTCTAGAAGTAAGGGCTGCTGCTTTACCTCCTCCTAATTTAGCTTCAAATTGTCTATCATTTATTTATTTCTTTTTTGAAATACGTTCATGTAGGCTCCATTTATTTCAACAAAAGCGCAAATTTTGTAGGAAGAGGATATTCATATTGTTGGGTGAGTGGATCAGTTAAACTGGTGTCTATATGTATGTTATTGAAGTATTTGTTGGTTTTGAGATGTTTTTCCCCTGTATGGAAGGGAAGCTGCTTCCTTTGTTTAGAGTATAGGTTTGTTAATACAAAGTTTTAATTCTTTGGAAATTGAATCCCATTTGGTTTCCTTCCTATTGAACAGATAAATGAGTGTTTCCATTTTTCCAAAGCAATAAACGGAACATACAAATTTTGGTTATGAAGTGGAAAAGTCTACAAAAGAAAAACCACTCCGGAGATAACCAATACCAAAGGAAATTTCACTATTGAAAAAACAGTTACAATTAAAAACTAGACTTGTAACCTTAGCAAGCAAGCGACTTGTTTGCTTTCAGGCTCTAAAGCTCTAGCCTTCTTCTATAGAACTTTCTCCAAGAATGAACTCACTTACTTCAATTTTTAACTTGGATGCTCCAAAGAACTATCTGGACGGTTTCTACCAAAAAGGTAGAGGTTTAAGAATTTTTGTAGTTTGAATGAAAAACTCATGGGGAGAGGTTTTTTGATAGTTTAGGCTTAAGAAAATTAAGGCTCCCTCAATGGTCATAGGGCGACTAGCCTCTTTCCTTAAAAATATGCAAATAAAGGTTTTTCTATAGGTAGTTTAAAGTCTGAGCTTAATAGGAAAAAGGAAAAAAAAGAAAAAGAAAAGTAAAACACTACCTCAAATTTGCTTGAGTGAAGTTTCGGTTTGGCTCAAGACAACACACTTATGCCAATTTCAAACGGTTATATCTCACTCATTTAAAATTCAAATTTGGTCAAATTTGCATCCATTTTGAAGACTTGGAGGTCTAATTTCCAATGAAACAAATGTTACTAACAAATTCATTATGGTGTAAAAGATATGGGCAAAGGATTGTGAACTCGGTGTCTTTGAGCAACTAATAACCCAAACTTAACCCTTAACATAGTATTAGTAGTTGTCAATTTCGTACCGTTCCGGCCAGAATGGCTGGAGTTTTTCGTACCGGAACGCCATCCGGTATCGGAAGCACCACTGAAATGTATTAGTAAATTTTTCGGGTTGTACCGGCCGAAAAATGAGATTTGGGCCGATAGCTTTATTTTCTTGTATTTTTGCAGATTTGCTTCTTGTTCTCCCTGTCTCGTTCTTTCTTCTAGCATAGTTCGTACACTTATTCTTCTTTCTCTATCTTTCCCGTCTTCTTCTTCTTCGCTATCTTTCTCGTATTTTCTCTCTCTCTCTCTCTCTCTCTCTCCCAAAGTTGTATTGAAATTAATTTCAAATAGTTGATCACTATTCTGACTTGCCTTGTCCTCCACCTACCACCAACCCTTTAGTTAACATTTTTGTTTTTTGTTTTCTAGAGCCCCCCATCGACGTGATGGTGCATTGATACTTTAATTCTTTTTATTTTTTTAGGGCAAATTACACTTTCCCCCCTTTATCTATGGGATATGTTTCCATCTCCGCCTTTATCTATAACATTGAGAAGTGTCCCTTATATCTATTGAAAATGTGCAACTTACCTCTAATCGTTAATTTTCTTTTAAACCCTAACAAAACCTAAGGGAAATGTCTAAATTACCCTCTTTTAACCCAAACCAATCCATTTGGTAACCCAATTTAACTGAGTCTTTTAACCGGGTGTGGGATCGTCTTCCTCAATCTTCCTCTTCTTGTTGCTATTGCTACATGGTACCCTGTGTTCATGGTGTCCTCGCCATTCATGTGCTTTTGAGCTTTCATCATTAGCTTGGTCATACTAGTGTTGACACCCCATTTTGCTACCTACATCCTAACCCTCACACAAACTAGGGTTTTCACAAATTAAAATTCTAAATACGAAAAGTGCACAACTTGCCTAAATTAAGGTTTTAAACCAACAGTGTTTTTGACCGTTTGAACGACAACTAAAAGTAATCAAACAGATCTTTAAGTTGAGACGATTGAAATGACGTGTCATGTGTTTGAATCAGACCACGTGTGTGAAAATTATATCCAGTTGAAATTTTAATGAACATAATGCATAATAATAAAATGGCATTGGGCACATAAGATTAATCCAAATTAATTATGATTGGTCCATTAATAGGATTAATTTTAATTAATAAGGTGTAAATATCTTATTGACTCAAAGTATTAAATTATCATGGACTCTAGCACATTGGGTAAACTAAACAAATTAATTGGATAATTGTTGATTAATTAATTAATTAAAATATTTGAATTGTTTGAATTAAATCATTCAGTGTTTTAAGGAGTTAAGAAAATTACCAATTATCTGATAATATCTGATAATCAACTGGTAATAGTTTGAAATTCAAGTTTTAAACATATCAAAAACAAAGTTTAGGGCTCTGATTCATTTTATATAAAAAGGGGAGGGGAGTCATAAAACAAGGGGAGCACAGGTAAGGTTGAAGGTAATCAATGTATCATTTCTTTTATTATCATTCTTACCGTTTGTTTTAATTGATGATACTAACATTATTTTATTTGTTTTCTTTCATGAGCATGAGCATATAACCATGGTCAACAAAGCCACGACAACAGAAAATAAAACAAGGAGACTATGAGCATGAACAAAAAAGAGCAACCACAACTACAACAGGGAAGGTAAACGCACAGTTGCTATACAATATGGTAATCTATAAACTTAGATTCACTATAATCCTTCTCTGCTCACCAAATCACTCACACACATACACTTGAATCTCACATCTTCACAATACAGTCACTACCCGAACACACAGACTTGCATTTACAGGATACAATTGAACACACCCACAGACCCATTTTTCAGCAAACAACTGAAACCAACAGAGAACAACAACAATCCCCCCTCCATCATCAAATCCAGAAACACAACATCCACCATCATTACCATATACACACGGGTTCACAATTACCCATACACAGCCAAAATCCAAGAACTCATTGGACTTGACTTCACACAAAGCATCAACCCACACCACACAAACCCACGGCATAACCCATACAAGGCATGCCTCACAATCACAACACATACATCTTGTCCTTTTCAAACCCACAATCGCAAGGTTGTGAGACATCCACCCCCACGCCCAAACACCCACCACTGACGGCATAACCCACGGTTTAAACCCACAACCATCACCAAACCGTGAGCCTCGTGGCTCCTACTCCACAAACCCAAGACCTCCATGGTCTTGACTTAGCACAAAACCCACAACCATCACCAAACCGTGAGCCTCGTGGCTCCTACTCCACAAACCCAAGACCTCCATGGTCTTGACTTAGCACAAAACCCACGACCCCTAAACGGTTTCACCTAGAAAAATCACCACCACGGATTTGAAATCCACAACACCCAAACTCACTTTTAGAAACCGAGGTTTCACCTAGAAAAATCACCACCACGGATTTGAAATCCACAACACCCAAACTCACTTTTAGAAACCGAGAGGGAGAGAGAAGAAAAAGAAGCCGAGAGGGAGAGAGGGATTAAGGAGTTTCCATGAGAGAAGGGGAGAAGCGGATAGAGGAGAAGAGAGGAAAAAGCCGAGAGGTAGAAGAGAGGCAAGGCTCGGCCTTGCCGAACCAAAAATCGCCATTAATGGTGGCGGTGATGAGCGGCGCCGGTGAGAGCTCCAGGCCATGGTGGCCTTTAGGGTTTCAGTGATAGAGAGAGATTAGAGAAGGAGCCGTGAGAAAGAAAGAAACTGAGAGAGAAAGAATGAGGCGGCTGAAAAAAAAAGAAAAAAAAAGAGAGGAAATAAGAGACGGGTCGGGTCAGACCCGACCCGGTCTTTATTGAAACCCTACCCACGGGTTGCCTCCTCCTTTAACCCAATAAGCCCATCTCTAAAATCCTACAAGCCCAATCCGAAAATTCATTTAGACATTCCAATCCATATTAAACCAAATCCAAGCCCAAGCTTGATCCCAAACTTTCCCATACCCCACTTTGGTCCCAAATTTCCTAAAAATAACATTTTGGCCCCAAAACTTCCCAAAATCACACTTTGACACAAAACTTCTCAAAATTACATTTTGACCCCAAATTTCTCAAAAATCACATTTTTTTTCCCAAAATCACACTTTGACCACCAAACTTCCAAAATCACATTTTGGCCCCAAATTTCCCAAAAATCACATTTTGACCCCTAAGCCATACAAGCATTCCTCTCAAGCTATACAAGCAACTCTTCTCAAGCTATACAAGCAATCTTGAGATATTCTTTCCAAGCCATACAAGCGTACAGGTATAAATTCTAGACTGAAATTTATTTACTTGTATTTGATTGTTTTGTTTTATTCTTAAATACCATGCTTATATGACTATAACATGATATTTCACATGAAATAAATTAAACAACAACTTGAATGTTAAAATTGGATTTTGATGCGAACATGAGTTTATGTACTTTGACATGATTTGAATATTGGCCAAGTTTAATCTAGAAGACCGACGTATGTCGGGTAAAATGGGGTGCAAACACCTTCCCATTTTATAACCAAGCCTCCGAATCTTGAATTTAGGGTTCGTATTACAAAGTGTCTTGTAAACAAACAGTTTTCTCTTTTACTAGACTGTAACTAGGAAACTCATTTACATGTAATTATTTCTTTTTACAAATTCATTGGCAATTGTACAAATTCAAAGATGAATAAAGAGGAATTATTGTTATTGTGGAATTTCTTATTTTGTCCAAATAATTAAAATAAGTGGCGACTCCATTTACATGTACAATCAACCTTCAAATTGAGAGGGTTGATCCATTATCAGTTGGGTCACATTTTGAGGCCCATTTGACCCTCGGGTCGTGGTTCTCACAACTAGCAAGTGCAACTTTAGACAATGACAATAAGAATCTCGAAGGCAATAGGTTCTCACGAACACCGCCATCACTGCATCGTCTGCATCACTAATTTGTAAGACCTCCTTATTGAACCTTGCCAAGTAGGATCTTGGTGATTTTCCCTCCCTTTGCTTGATGTTTAGCAAATATATGCTAGGTTTCCCATAGCTTTGATTGCCTAGGAAATGGCTGGCAAACAATTTACTTAGTTATTTGAAGGATTCTATAGAGCCTATTGTGAGCATGTTGAACTAAACTCACACATTATCTTGTCTGTTATCTCGACACATCCTTTCAAGGTGGTGGGAAAGGCTTGACACATTATCTCGTCCGGAACCTCTTTAGGTTCATAATAGTTTTGTAGGTTTCTAGGTGGTCAATGGGGTCCCTTGTCTCATCAAAATTCTTTAGTTGCGAAAATTTGAACAATGACAATAGTTGATATGTAATGATGTTCATGGAGAAAGGGGAATCCGTCTTATGGACCAGATCTTCCACCATGGTCATCGCTTCGTCCTACGGATTTCTTTTGTATGCTACTAGATTGTCATATGGTTATCAACCTCTTTTTTAAGGATCTTGTGGCTCCCCTCTGCAGAGTAAGACAATGTTAATGTGCCAAGGTAAAACCCTTCACATCAATTCTCGATTTTGCCTAGCAAGTTCTTGTATGCTCTTTGCAAGCCTTTGTAGCTATTTTTCCGTTATCGTCGTTTTTGGCGGTTGTTGGGATCTACTAGTGGCATTTGTGTGTTTGACGTCTATTGTGTGTGTGCCGAATCCCACATCATGCATATACTAGGTTAATCTGGGTTTTATAAACAATTATAAGAAGCCCTAATTGTAACTTGACTAATCATTTTGGGGTATAAGTGTAGATATTGTGGCTAGCGCTTTGTGGGAATGATGCATTTGTGTGAGTCAAGAGTCCTACATCTCTTATGTGAGTGTCCAAGACTTGGTTCATAAAGGGGGATGCGTCACAACCTTGCAAAACATGTTCTACTTGTGGGCCTAACGAAACCCCAGGTAGGAACAAATTTGTGAGGCTCCAAGCCAAGCAAACAATATTTTATTAGAGCATTCCTAACCAGTTTTGTATCTATTCTTTATTCTACATCTTCAAAAAGCCACTTTTTTAGTTTAGCTACCCACTTTTACAAAACACCCCACATCCCATTCTCTATTTTACAATACATCATATTAAAATATTATAAAATAATTCTTTTTTTATATATATTTTTTCAACACTCCAACCATACCTTACGGCAACACAAACCCACCCTCATCGCCCCAGGCCAGATCAGCCACCACAGGAGCCACCACCACCCTTACGGCAACCAAACCCACGCAAACCCAAACCCACAACCAACCATACCTCATGGCAACCAAACCCACGACAACACAAACCCACCTTCACTGCCCCAGGCCAGATCGGCCACCACAGGAGCCACCACCACCCTCATGGCAACCAAACGCACAACCAACCATATCTCACGGCAACCAAACCCACAGCAACACCAACCTCATGGCAACCAAACCCACGGCAACACAAACCCACCCTCATCGCCCTAGGCCAGATCGGCCACCACAGGAGCCAACACCAACCTCACGGCAACCAAACCCACACAAACCCAAACCCACAACCACCATACTCGCAAACCCACCACCGAATCCACCGCCACTCTCATCACCTCAGCCGATTGCACCGCCAGCTCCGCCATCGCCGAAGACCTCTAGGTTGAGAGAGAGCCGTTGACTGAGACTGAGAGAGAGAGAGCGCAGAGCAGAGAGAGGAGCGGGGCAAGAGAGAAAAGGAAAGAAAAAAGAAGAAAAAAAAAAGAGAGGAGAGAGGAGAGAGAAGACCGAATAAAAAATGAAAAAAAAAAAATTTATACAAGTTGCTACAGTAACTTGTATTTTTACAGGTTACTGTAGCAATTTGTAAAATCGAAAGCTATTATACAGGGTCGGTTGGGAGCTTCTTTTTTGTGATTTATTGCTACAGTACCCTTTATTTTAACCAAATATGCATTATAAAGGGCTGGCTACGAATGCTCTTAGGTGGGTGCGGGTGTTGACATGTTTAATGCTCTTCTTAAGACGATGGTGGCCTTTTTTCTCTTTTAGTATAAGGATTGCTCCTATGTCATTTTGGTCACGACTTCCTTTTGAGACATAGCTCCTCCAACGTAGTTGTACTTGTCCAAGGTGTTCTAAGCTAGTGGTACGAGCTCACTCGATTGTCGAACCGTCACCTCAATGATCTTTGGTTACAAAAAACCAAAGGTTTTAAGAGGACGATCTGGTAAGGATGTCGCACTTGGATACGCAAACGACCTTATTGATTTATATATTGTGGGCTTAGTTGAGCCCAACTGCTGAAGCTCAACTAACCTTAAGTTTACTTCATTGAATCACAAATCCAACCTTATACCTTCCAGCAATGTAGTGTGTACCATGATTATCACACATTGGTTAGGCTAGTGAACACATGACACTTCATGCCTTTTCCCATTGTCTTCTTAATTGATGATTATTTACAAAATTTTAATAAAGATAAATTGAATCCTTGCTCTCTGTTGTAATTTGTAAGCTTTCCATTATGAGTAAGGGTGGGTTTGGGTTAGCTGTTTGAAAAAAGTGCGGTTTTAAAATCACGATTTTAAAAACGCGATTTTGAAAATCACAATTAAGCGTTTGGCAAAACTAATGAAAAAATGTTGTTTCTGTCAATTGAGCGTTTAGTTAATTTTAATCTAAAATTGCTGTTTCGGGTACAAATGACCAAAAAGGACTTGACTATACTCTTAAGTTATAGTGTAATTTTTCAAATGCTTACAAACCTTTCAAATGTGTGATCCAAATCTCTTGCCCTTGAAGTAAGGTTTTCAATACTGTACTAAATATTGTTTCAATTTAATCACTAAATTTATTGCCCTTGAAAAAAGAAAAGGAAATAGAGATGGAAGAAAAACTGGCGGTACAGAGAAAAGAAAAAAATCTGAAGAAAGACGATTTAGAAAGAAGAAAGAAAATGGGGCCGAAGGTACAGAGAAAAGAAAAGGAAAAAAGGAAAGGAAAAAAAGCAAAGAAAAGAAAAGGTACAAGGAGTCAGACAAAGCTCCAGCGGAAAATACAAAAAGAAGAAGAAGAAGAAGAAGAAGAACAATATTATTAAGGTTATCTTGCTATTTTTCTAATGTAATCATTGTTAAGTTTGGTCCCTTCCTTCCTTCTTTTTCTTCTTCTTCAAGCTCATAGCCGATCTACTTTTGCTCCTCTTCTTCTTCTTTTTCTTTAGCTCATTAGTCATTACCGATCTAGTACCTCTGCTATTTTTAAGTTTGGTTAGGGGTATTTTTGGTAAAGAACACATAAAAAATGCATTCTGTATTTAGTCAAAATTGCTTTAAAAAGTGTGTTTTCAAAATTGCAGGGATAGCCTTTAGTTTGATACCGCGCGATTTAAAATCGCAAATTTAAAAAAATGCAACGCCAAACGATTGGATTTCTACGTTTTCATTCAAAAAACGCGCGTGTCTAGCGTGAAAACGGGGGGCCAAACTCACCCTAAGAGGACAAGCGTTTTTGTTTTCCTTTTTAACGGAAGTTGTTATGTAAATTGGAATTATGGATCCCGTATTAGAGCAACTCCAGCAGTGCTTTAAAACTGCTTTCTATCTCTACAAATAGAGAACAAAACAAAGAAACGTGCTCCAGCAGTGCTCTATATTAACTTTGTATCTCCAAAATTTTTTACAAAATGTACAGTAGCTTTTCACAAATGAAAAGCTACTGTACATTTTCTATCCAATTAAACCGATTAAAAAAAGGAAGCAGGACCACCGAATATATATTGTTTATTCTTTTCCTGAAGTCTCATTTCAACCGATTTTTTCTCTCTCTTCACTCTGTGCTCTCTCTTCTCTCTGTGCTCTCTCTTCATTTTCTGTTGAAGCACGAAACGGGCTTGGGCTTCGGTTTGCGGTTGGAAACGCCGGCGTGGTGGTTGATTGGTGGCTTGGGCTTGTTGATCTTGGCGTGGTGGTGGCTTGGGCTTGCCCACCCCACTAGCCACGCCAAGCCTTGCCGTGCCGATCCCAACGGTTTGGAGGTGGTGGAGTCGTGCCGATCTCGGCCTGGAGGAGTGGGTCTCGGCCTGGAGGTGGTGGAGCCGTGCCAATTAGTTGCTAAGAAATTGATTTTGGTTGCTGAGAAATTAATTTGAAATAATTAATTTGACCCTGTTTAGTTGCTGAGAAATTGATTTTGTGGTGGTTTTTGGTTGCTCTGGGTTGATTTACGGTGGTTGTGGTGGTGGCGGGTGAGAAGGATTTGTTATGGCAGTTGGTTATTTTTGGTGAGAAATAATAATAAATAAAAATAAAAAATATAATATTTAAATGAGATAAAAGAATAAAAAAGTATATTTAAATAGAGTAGAGAATGAAATAGAGAGTACTGCTGAAGTATTTGTCTGAAAAAATAAATAAAGAGTTACTAAATAGTGTAAATATAGAGATAGAATAAATATAACTTTAGACAACTGCTGAAGTTGCTCTTATTAGGGGTAAAAAGAATCCAAGACAAAAAGTGAAAAATATGGTCAAAGCCCAAAAATAGATGGACCGCGTTAGCCCATTTTCGTGTTGTTGTTGGCTTCTTAATTTTTTCCCGCTCTTTGCACAAATTTGAAATTTGAATAACTCAGATTTTATTTATTTATTATTTAAAAAAAAAAAAACAAAGAAGGTGGGGAGGGTTTTGGTTTTGTATAATAGCGCCCATTTTCCATTTTGAAAATTTGCCAATTTTGAGTCTCTCATTCGGAGCTTCTTGCTCTCTCTCATTTTTAGATTCCACCCTAATTCCTATGCTACCAAGAACAAACCTCAACCCTTCTCCAGGTAACAAAGAAATGCATCCTCTTCCTCTTCTCAGAGCCTCTACCTTTCTTTTTGATCTAATTCTGACTCCTTTTTCGGTGTTTTGTTTTTTGTTTCTTTCAGTTGAAGCATAACGATGCCAGAATTAAGAGACAGATTGTCGAGGCCTCTCGACTACGCCGCCGTGTTTTCTCACCGCAGATCGGCCGGTATTGGAGTTCTTCTTGAGGACCCAGAAATGGGTTCGAACTTGTTTGGATCCCCGTTACCGGCCAGGTAGGTGGCTACGGTGACGACCCCGGCAACACGTGGAAGAACGGGTTTACGATTGACTCGTGGAAGGGGAACTCCAAGAAGTATGCGCGGACGGAATCTTTACGGGTCTCCGGATTTCGGTAGGGAGAATACTCCTAGTACAAGTACCGGCCGACGGAATTCAGTTCGGGGCAGGCCCGGGAGCAGTGTGTTACTTTCTTGGTACCCGAGAGCCCCTCTTCGAGATATCACTGCGGTTGTGAGGGTAATTTTTTTAATCTTTATTAATTGTATTGAGGAATAGGACTTGATTTCAATTGCATTCTCCGTATCTTTCAAGGTAAAATATTTTCTGTAGTAAAATGTTTTTAGATGCAAATGATTTCTAAGAACATGTTTATTTTTCCGGTGTTTATTTGCATTCTAGAAAATGCTGTGAAAAATATTTTACGGTGTTTGGCACGACAAAAAATGAAAAAAATGTTTTTTGTTTTTATTTATTTATTTTTTTTAACTTTTTTTTATTAAAAACCTAAAATAAAAATGTATTTATTTTAGAAGTGTAAATACCCATCCATCACAACATTTTGAAATTAATACAAGTTTTTTCATATGATAAATAAATATGATAAATGAAAACAACAAACAATGACACCATCCAAAATAGAGAACTGTGACTGGCAGCAACACCCACAATCATATTACAAAATGAATGTTATTTTAGCTTTGAACAGAAATGGTATACTATTTTATCTCCTTTATTATAAATTGAATGATATTCACTTATTCTAGCTTTGAACAAGAATAATATTCTATGATCTCTTTGTTTCTAAGCCAATCTTGTGTGCTAACCGCCCAGATATCTTAAGTCTATAGATAGTGCTGGAAATGGAATCAGATACTACATGGGGATGTCCCCTTTGTTCTCTATACTTAGCAATTAGAATCACTCTTCCACCACAAACCATAACCATTCTCCCATATCAATTCTCTGCTTCTGTTAAGCTCTATACTCAGCATCTCCTCATTCCAGACATCAATTTATATGGTAAGAAATCAATTTTTCTGTGAGTTTTTTAATCTTTTATTTTTTTTTTTAATTTTATTATATATATATATATATAAAATTCTGTGATTTTTTTTTTTTTTAAGAATTTTGATTAACATTAACATTGGTTTTTCAAAAACTCTTCATTTTCCCTTTCTTTTTTCTCCTTTTTGGGTTGTTTAAAGGTAGGATTGAAACCATCGTCATCTGGTGCCCTTTTTGGCCAAAGCTGCATACTCATCTCAGACAAAAAAAAAAATCAACAATTCCCAAATATCAAAAAAAAAAAAAAAAAAAAAAAAAAGAAAAGATCTGATCTGTGAGAGATAGAGATTGGAGGGGGTGGGGGTTGACCATGGGAGAAGCAGATCGGTGCAGGGATGCTCAGGTGGGCCTTTGCTGTGCGATCGGTGCGATGGTGGGATTGGTGTGACGGGGTGGCTTGGGCTGGCTGGGCATGAGTTGGGCGAGAGAGAAAGCGAGCAGAGAGAGAGAGAAAGAGAGCAGAGAACAGGCCGGGGTGGCTCAAGGTGGCTGGGGTGGCTCGGGACAGTAAGAAAGAGAGCTGAGAAGAGAGCAGAGATAGTGAGAAAGAGAGAGAGCAGAGACTGAGTGAGGAGTGAAATGGGTCGAGAGATGCTCATGCGTGGTTTGGAAAATGGTTTTACGAAAAAATTTTCCGTAAACCGTTTTCCTCATTTTCCCTTACTATTTTCTGGTAAAAAACAAATATTTTCTTGTTGACTTTGATTTTACAGCGAAACAAACACCCACAAATGATGAAAATATTTTACGGAAAATGTTTTACGTCGAAACAAACGAAGCCTTACTTCATTAAATTCTTTTTCAACAAGTATTAATAAGTATCATTTTGATTCAAGCACAAGATTTAGTAATTAGAATCCATATTAGGCACAAAACAACTTCTGTTTCTTCCATGGATAATTGGGTTTTTTCTGAATTTCTTATTCTTGGTTTTCTTTTATTTTTTATTTTTAATATTCATGTTTTTTAATCTTGATTGGTAGTGTTCTTTGACTGTGTTGATCTTTCTCATAAATGAAAATTTGGTATTTTTGAAGTTTGTTTGATTGATGTAGTCTAGTTCATGTAATTTGAGTAAATGATATACAGTTGTAGTGTCAGTTTTCTGTTTTTGTAAGAGTTCTTCCATGAATATCAATGTTTCACATCTACGTGGAATGTTAAAAAAACTATATTACATAATGGAGATTGTTATGTTATGATTCTTGAGGTTCAGGATGGTGGATCATTTCTGAATCTACTTCATTCCTTGATTTGTACTCTGCTCATGCCAATTCATATTATTATTGTTCACTTGTATTTATTCATGCATTTCCATGAGAAATTTTGTTGGAAATCGTTTCTTTGTTGTGGATAGTTGAAATCAAAGAGTGAACCTTACTACAAAATGTGACCAAAAAAAAAAACTTAATTCAAGAGTTATCCTTGAATTGAAGCTTTATTTATTTAATAATTTGAAGTTCTTCTGATATCCAATTTCTTCTTTTGGCCAATCACTTGAGCATAGGATGTGGGGTGTTATACATCTTTACCATTCCAAATTTCAGAAACACCCTACACCCTTACTCATTGTATTTGATCTTTCTTTCCTATTTCCGGTGGGCACCTAAATCCAATGGTTGAATGAGGCCTTCTCTACTCCTAATTTTTGAAGGTTTTGAGGTAACCAGATTTGCCTTCTATATTTAAACTGATTGTAAGCGGGATGCATTTCCCTTCTATTAGGCAATTGAAAGGAGAAGAGCTCGCTTGGGAGATGTCGAAGGCCAACCAATCGAGAGTCCTATTCCTGAGGGCCAAAGGGTTCTTGATCCTTCTGTAACACCATCTGGTGCTCAACTCAAGCACAATATTTCTATGATCTCCCCAAATACAGCTGTTGGTGTCAAGCCTCGCACACCTGCTGTTGGTAAAGTACCAAAGATTCTTCTCGGAATCACTGATCAGAATGCTGGAGAATCAGAGTTTCTCACACCTCAGAAGAAACTCTTGAACTCAATTGACACTGTTGAGAAAGTGGTGATTGAAGAACTGCAGAAACTAAAGAGAACCCCAGGTGCTAAAAAAGCGGAGAGAGAAAAAAGAGTTCGTACTTTGATGTCTATGCGTTGATTCATTTCAACTTCACAGAACAAAAACTGAGATAAGAGGAGCACTTTTATCAAAAGACAGAAAGGAACAAGAAACCTGTGCGGTAAGAGTGATCATCATCTGATGATATTAGGACTCCTTAAGTAGATATATCGATATTTTCTCAATTTTATTTATTTATTTTTATTTTTATTTTTTTTGCATTTAACATTTAGCCGAAGGTCTTTGTATAGGATTGGTAGGCACTTCTCCTTAATTTCTCTGCTGAAGGTCTTGGTGTAGGACTGGTAGGTACTTTCGTTTCTTGTTACCATCATTCTTTGATGGTTATGTGTAGGACTAGCTATTGTTTTGAGCTGATGTATATAATAGCCATATCTCAGTTTCTGTCACATTACTTCAGAAGGCCTGCGCTGATGTACCATTACTTTTTGAGTATGATAAGGCAGCTTTGGGTTTATCAAATTGAGTTCTGTTCCATAATTTCTTTGTTTTGTGTTTTTTTTTTTTGTTGCTATTGTTTAGAAGAAATTATCACTCCTGTTTTGTGTTTAGGCAGGCATAAGTAGTTGATCACTTTGATTGTTTCGTAAGTACTTCGAGCTACAAATACTAATGATATGATTGAATTGATTAAAATGGATTGTTTAGGATATGATTCACGGAATGGAAGGGATCCAGATTCTACAATTGGGTGTAGTAGATTCGGATGGATGAATCGAATCATCTTGACGACCGAATTAACTACTATCTAGTTTAAAGGTAATTAGTAAAGTGCATAATTTCCCAAGATATTTTAAAACATTTAGAACTTGAAATTATTTCCCGCTTGTTTTTTGATCACCAAATGAAGCGTAATTTGATTAGACTACTGAGACTGGAAATAAGCTTTGGAGGGTAGGGTGTAATTTATAATTGAACTTGAACTTGGTTGTAATTTGTTAAAGTTATTTGGCTAGAATGGTGGTAAGTCGTAAGTTGTAACTCTTGTGATATACCATCGACTAATTTAGTTTTTTTTTTCCTCGGTTGTGCATTGTTGTTAGCATCTTATGATATGTGAATTGTACAATATTTATAAAATCAAAACATACCTTTTTAACTAAAATCAAATTATATTTTTTAAAATTTGGGTCAATTATCATTTTTGTCCTTAAAATTTATATTTATTGCCAAATTGATCTTTTGGTACATTCTCGTTAAGAAAAGTTATCACAAAACCTTAAAAATTGATATAGTTTTGGCATTCTTCCCAATTTTAATACTAAAAAATAAAGAGTAATGTTAGAGACATAACTTATTTTACAACCAAACCTTTACAAACTGACATTGCATTCTAGTTGGAGAGTGTCACATCAACAATTAAAATACACCTAAGCATTAGCATTTAACATTTAATATTAATGAAATCATTAAAATTTTAAAATTAACTAAATCTGAAGAAAAAAAAAAAAAAAAAAAAAAAAAAAAAAAAAAAAACCTCACGCAAGCAAGCAACGAGGGCTTCACCTTGGCCTTGGCCTCCGATGCTGTCCAAATCCTTGGTGGCGTGGTTCCGAATATCTTCAGATCGGTGATAAGGCTCCGAGACTGAAGCCAAGGAAGGAAATCGGATTGGGAAACTTCGGAGGCGGACTTGGAGATCAATGGTGCAAATTCCGGTGGTGTGAGAGAGGACGATGACGTGTACCTTCCCGTTGCTGGAAGGCTGTGATTCCATCTTCGAGAAATGCGATCCATTTACTGAATTTTGACGGGGACGGGGATGTGGGTGGTGGGTGGGCACCTGCGGTGAACTGGTGGGGGACGGTTTATTTTATTTATTTATTTATTTATTTTTCAAATTTAGTTAATTTTAAAATTTTAATGATTTCATTAATATTAAATGTTAAATGCTAATGCTTAGGTGTATTTTAATTGTTGACGTGGCCCTCTCCAACTAGAATGCCATGTCAGTTTATAAAGGTTTGGTTGTAAAATAAGTTGTGTCTCTAGCATTACTCAAAAATAAATTGCTCACTCTTTCTCTCTCTTCCCCCCTAGGTTCATTAAAAATTATGTTGTGTGGTGTTAGTTGTGTCAAGCTTGCTCCCTAAGTCGGATCGTACTTTGTGATGTTGCGACTTTTGGCTCGTTTTTTTTGGATTAGCATTTGTGGGGGGTTATGTTGAGCTCACAAATGGTGTCGGTGATCGTTGGCGACTTGACTTCCATAAAGCTAAGGTTTTACCTTCTCTCTCTCTCTCGCCACCACCGTGAGGTTCATAACTCCTAGATCGGCTTGCTTTGGGTGATGGCTTTAGGGTTTTGAACGATGTGGCTTGGATTTGCGTTTCAGGGGGTTGGTTGTGTGTATTTTTCAACATGGTGGTCCTATATGGCTTTGATTTTATTTTTAGGCATTTGAGTTTCTGGATTTGTTGGGTAAATCTTAGATTTTTTACTCGGTGTTTGCATGTTTAAATTTAAGAAATCCTTAACTTCCTTGAAAATGGAAAGTATCCGGAGGGAGCATGCAGGACGGATTAAAGCCTTTAGGATGTTGATTGTGCAATATATCTTGTACGGAGGGGAATTATACCAAAGGTCATACGATTGGATTGCACCCTGAGTGGTTAGAGTGCCCCCTTCATCTTTGGGATTACACCTTGAGTGGATAGAAATCCCTTTTCACCTTCGGGGCTACACCCTGAGTTGTTAGAATTTCTCCTTCACCATTTGGGATTTTAGAATTCCCCTTTTAGCATTGGATTACACCCAGAGTGGTTAGAATTCCCCTTTCATCTTCGAGATTACATACTAAGTAGTTAGAATTTCCCCTTCATCTTTGGGATTACACCTTGAGTGGTTAGATTAATTCCCCTATCACCTTTAGGATTACATACTGAGTGGTTTGAATTCCCTTTCATCCTGGGATTACACCCTGAGTGGTTAGAATTCCTCTTCAATCTTTAGGATTACATCCCAACTGGTTAGAATGCTCTTTTCATCTACGTAAGTGGGCTCAAGCCGTGGTCCCAACAAAATGGATTGTCTCTTTAGGCTTTTGATGCTACTTTTATTTACAAGTATAGTCAAAAGAGGGAAACTGTAGAAACCCCATTTTGTAGTCCCTACGACTTAAGGCCCTAGTCCTTGATAAAGACATTAGAAGGAGCATGTGTTGGCCGAGCAAAGTGCAAGATTGGAAAAAATGTTTTAAAAACCATAATCTTGCGTATGCAGGCCTTATTCCTACGTACACAACCTTCAGGCTATGTACATCGTGAGAAATTTAGAACCTGACTTAGTTACTTTTTAACTCAAATTACCTAACCAATTAATTAATGAATTATGGATTCAAATTCAATTTGGATCAATTTAGCATATAACCAAAATAGCAATTAATTAGAATGCATAAGAATAAAAGACACAACTATTTGGTTACGAAGGGAAAACCCAAACAAGAAAAACCTCCAGGGTTTAATGCACAAATCCTCAACGGAAAACAAATTCACTCTAAATTAAAGTTTTTACAACTGAAATTAACCTTAATTTCTAGTTGCTACCTCTAGTAGTAACTTACTCACGTGACCCTATGCAGCTTCAATACGGTCAAACTCTGCAAATGATTTGTTCTTCCAAACGAACCGGTCCGTTCATGACTCCAAGGACCACCTTAAAGCCTTGATTAGCAATCTCTGTTGTTTTTCATTCAGTTGCAACGCCTTTGACAAATCACCAACCTCTCATTTATTGATGATGATGGTAGTTGGCTTGGTTACAAAACCTTAGGCGTATAGAATGAAACCAAAACCCTAATTTCTACATGTCTTCACTCTATGTGATTGTCCTTAGGTGACTCTATGTGTGCTTGATTACTAGAGCACAAATCCCAAGCTTTTTATATGCTCGTGGGCCTTAATTAGGATCCTTAGATCTCGAAATTCGATTGTTCGATTGCATTCGAGCTTTAGATATAATAGTTATCAATTTTGTTTTGTTTTGGCCGGAACGACCAGAATTACTCGTACTGGTATGTAAACTGGAACGTGAAACCCCCTCATTTCACCTTTGCCCAAATTCTGGTGCATTTTAGCCGGTATGCAAATATGCCTAAGTGTTTTTTTTTATCCAATCGTATCATTCTTTCTATCAATAAATGGATCTAATAAGAAATCACTCCTCTGTAAGATTTCTTAAGAAAA
This sequence comes from Fagus sylvatica, assembly GCA_907173295.1. Taxonomy (NCBI): domain Eukaryota; kingdom Viridiplantae; phylum Streptophyta; class Magnoliopsida; order Fagales; family Fagaceae; genus Fagus; species Fagus sylvatica. Next base: position 30,298,627 of record OU015770.1, read on the forward strand.
CAAAAATTCTCAAACAAACGTATTTTAAATAATTTGTATCTCAATAAAGTTTTCATAAAAAATGGATGAACCTTTTTATCATTTATTATCTAATAGTATTTTATAAAAGAGTTGTAATTTGTTTATATTTTCTTATTTTATTGTGTTCTTTACAATAAGTTTAGATGTGGAGTATATACAATATATATTAAGTTAACAAAATAATAAATTGGATCTACCAACAACACTTATTAATAATATTAATACTCCATATCATAAAATGATGGTGTTAAAAACTTTTAATATTTAGGTTTGAATTGATATATTATAAACTTTGATATTAGCGGTAAATCCAAAACAGTACACCAGAATGGAACGGTACTGAAATAATTTGTTCCAGTGGACAAAGCGGAATAGGCATCAAACGGAATTGAAAAGATTGTTAGAAACCCTCAATGGATCAATTACTATCAAGGTTTTAGTTGAGCTGACTTAACTTTGCACTTCTCTTGAGCTTCACTTGAGTCTTCATCTTGATCATTAAGTATATGCCATTAAACATGGTAAGTCTTACATGACTCAATTACGGTTACACTTTTGACACCGGATCAAAAACTCTAAATTCATGGACCTAACACATAGGGCCAACCCTTGCATATGCGATAAAAACACTTAAGAGAGTGAAGACTTGATAATACTCAAGCCTTCCAAATGAATTTTTTTAGCACTTCTTCCAAGAAGTGTTTTTGATCCTTGAGTTAAAAAGTTTTCTTGCATTCTTGTGCTCTTCTTGGTGGAGAGTTTCTGCTCTAAGACTAAGAGGACCCCTAGTCCCACCCATATTTGTTAAAAAAAAAAAAAAAAAACCCTCTAGAAGATCATTTTCATTTATATGTTTTCAAATCATTGTCTTCAAGATAACTAATCCGCTTTTCCGGTTTTCTCATTTTGTATCCCTTTGAAACCTAATCCCTCTTTTAAAAGCCAAGAATGTTGAGATATGGTGGTGAATAACTGAGAGGCTGGTCAAAACAACCACAAAGAGTTCAATCATATTGTGAAGAGGTAACGTCTCCATTTTTAAAGACGATTTCCTTTCAAGTTTTCTCTTTTTGTGTAATTTACATTTTACTTTTCTTTGGTTTTGTCTTCTCTTAATGTTCGTTTGTTTATTTGTTTGTTGATTGTGTTTGGTGTTGTTTTCACACACTTCAAAGCACTCCCAAAAGAACTAGAATTAAAAAAAAGTTGTCTTTGAACTTTCTTGATGAAGGAGCATACACCTATTTCTAAGAATATTTAAATTCAATACAGTTATGTATTATCCTTTTATTATTATCCTACAATAAAGAGAGAGAGAAAAAAGAAAAAAGAAAAAACAAAAAGAGTCATGGATATTTATGTGTAAAATATTAAAAAAATATTATTATATTTATTTTATGTGTAAAAAGTAAAATAAGATAAAAAACAAATAATGAAAACAGCCTATGATTGTTTTGAAAAAGGACATGGGACTCACGAAAAAATAAATTGTTTTCAAGAACAAAATTGAAACCGGAGTACCAAATAGAAATTTTTTTGGTGGGGTCCGCGAATTCTGTTTTACAAACATGGAAACAGTTTTAGAAAAGTGTGTACCAAACAAGCTCTAAATAATTTTGTTAACATTCCTAAAAAAAAACAAACAAACATGAGAATATCAGATTTCTGAGAATCTTAGTAGATTCCAAATCAAACCAAATATGAAAATAGTTACATTCCTAGGCATTCAGATTTTCAGGCATTACATTCCCAGTAATCTAGATGCTAGAGGGTAACGTAGATTCCCCATAGCAAACACCCCCTAAAGAAATAGATATTGCTTGTTTAAAACCTTTAGGGGGCGTTTGGTATAGGGTAATCTTTGAAGATTCTTGGGAATATTATCAAAATTCATAACATTCCTATGTTTAGTTGCAAATTACCCAAGGGAATCCAGATGCCTGAGGTATCTACATTCTCACTTTTGTAGAAACGTGAATTCCCTTTAAAACAGGTGGATATCTACATTCTCATATATGAAGAAAGTTATATTTTATATAAATTGACGATTTTAACATTATTATCCTTATCATCTAACTAAAAGAGATAAAACTATATAAAAGAAAGTCTTATTTATCTCTTTATCATATACAACATCTTATCCTTTAACCCAATGGACATAAAACTAAACTAAAATAAATTATTATTGTTATTTTTATTGAAAATGTGGAAAAATTAATTATTTTTATTAACAATATACGATGTCTTGATATACCTTGAAAAATAAGAATTAAAACTAATTATTTTTGTATTAATTATATATTTTATTCGAAAATGTTAGATTATGGTTTTAATAAATTTGACTTGATTTAAAGTTTAAATTATTTTTCTTATTATTTAGAAGATGCCAAAAAAAGTGATGAGAAACACTAATATTTTGTTTATAAATCTAAAGACATTTTGGGAAGAATATAAATAACTCAAACATGAGAATATTATATTTTTGGGTAAACCAAATATGAGAATAGTTACATTCTTGATATCCAGATTCTCAGGCATCACATTCCGAGGAATTTAGATGTCAGAGGGTAATATGGATTCCCTGTACCAAACCCCCTCTTAGTATTGTTTAGTATGTTATCTCACTAGTAAGCCAACAAGACGTATAAATCCTTTTAATGTTTGTTTAAGAATTACAAGAAAACTTATTTATTTTCAATTTTGTTATATTCCGCTGCTCCTCCGTTTGCTGAATCAAACTTTCGTGAGATCAACTAGAACCTGCTGAATATATAGATCAACAAGAATGAGAAAGGCAAGGTAAGATGAATAAGAAAGGAAATAAAAAGAACATAAAATGGGAGAAACCTCAAACCAGAAATGTCAAAGTGACGTGAGGTGAGAGTGTAAGTTAATGTTAAAAGGAAGCTTCTTGGAAGGTTCAGGCCTACAAATAGGGGTATACTTGCATATTTACCAAAATACCATATATGAATATTCTTTTTATTTTTTATGGTATTAGATATATATATATATATATAAAAGAGTAATGCTAGAGACACAACCAATTTTACAACCAATTCTTTACAAACCGACCTTGCATACTAAGTGAAGGTACCGCATCAACAATAAAAATATCATATTAACATTTAACATTAATAAAACTAGTCGTAAACCCGTGCGATGCGTGAAAAACTCCTAATGACATGTAATATTTTCAGACTGAATTACAAATATAACTATGGCCCTATATAATTTTATTCACAATGACATACAACTTAAAACTCCTAGGTAAATACAACAACAAAAAATAAATAAAGAAACCAAAAGGGAAAGAATGCACTTTTGAGACTCAAACAATAATAGAAACATAGGGACCATAGGGAGACTAAAAAAAAAATTCGAGCATAGGATTTAAATAGAAAATTGGGGGTGCAATTAATTGAAGAGATGAAGAGGTCAAGGAGTTCAAGAGGTGAGAGGGAGAGAAAGGTAAATGAAAATGTAAGGTAATTAATTGAAGAGATGAAGAGATTAGAGAGTTCAAAAGGTGAGAGGAAAATAGAGGTAGATGAAGAGGTGAGGTAGAGGAACAGCCATGAGAGAGAATTTTTTTTTTTTTTAAATAAAAGTTTGAGAGAGAATTAAATAGAGAGAAGGGGAAGGTGGAAGTGTGTGGGAGTTCAAGAGGTGAGAGCGAGAAAGAGGTAGATGAAGGGGTGAGGAAGAGGAACAGCTATGAGAGAGAATTTTTTATTTTTTTTTTAATAAAAGTTTGAGAGAGAATTAAATAGAGAGAAGGAGAATGTGGAAGTGTGTGAGAGCAGCAAATCTGACGTGGCGATATTTGGGGAAGTCTAAAAATTTTCTCTCTCCAACTTTTAGTTCATATTAGTCGCAAACCCATGCGTTACAAGAAAATTTTTTATATAAAAGCATAATATCTATCTATATATATAAACTTTGTATAAATGTATGAAATGTTCATTTATATTAAATTGCTTTTTAATTTTGCGTGAAGGAAGAAACTTTGCATAAATGTATGAAATGTTCATTGATATGAACAGTGTTGACGCAAAAACCATACTCATTCAGTAGTAATATTAGTGAGTTTGCTAATATCCATTTGGCTTACAAAAGAACTTATTCCATCAAATTTTGGATAGGTCTATTGGTTATCATTATGTAAGGCTTTTCATTCACATGTACGCAAACCATCAAAAGAAGTTAAAAGTCAAAAGACGTCTCAATAAAACAAATGATTTTGCACATTTTCTTTAATAAATAATCAAGCAATAGTAGTTGAAGTCATAGCCAATTCTTCCAAAAGCAGAACTCCGCCTCCTTGAAGATACCAGTAAATAGTCTTTGTACACTTTCCAGTTTTAGCAATAAAGCCAACACCTCCCCACTCATACCCTTCCTCTGCACACTCCCTCAGCAAGGATCACAATTTGATAGTCTTTTACATTTCTGTGTATTCTTTTCATTCTCAGATTTTCTTTTGAAGATGCTGCCATCTGATGTTCAGTGAAAGCTCCATTAAACCTACCAATCAAGAGAAAAATTCATCAAATAATTGTATCAAACTTGGTAAAGCAAAAAAAAAAAAAAATTAACCCAAGACCAAAATTAGAATTAAAAAGCAATCGGTGAGAGAAAATTCAGTTCAAGAATATCTCAGTTTGAGGGGAATTCATAAACCAAAGGAAAAATACACCATGTTCCATTCCATTCCATTCTCTTAAAAACTTCTTAACATGTAATGTAACTTGTTTGTTAAAAATAAAATGTAAAAGATTAATGGACATAATTAAGTCCAAGCTTGGAATAAATTCCTTCAGTAATCAACCCATGCTCCATGATTCTAATTATTATTTTTTTTTTTAAATGATAGTACCTCCAACAGCATTGCACCAGGGACTATGACAACATTATTTCCTAAAAATGATAGCTCAAATAGTTCAAAAAAACATCAATGCAATATCATTGGAATCTGAAAATTAACCAAACATATGGCATGCAACGGCAAGAAAACATGATGTTCAAGATGGGAAAATCCTGAAAGAAGCCAAGGCAAAAAATAGAGGGATTTGAGAAAAAACAGAGTAACGTCATAAACCCCATGTCTATAAGACATTTAATCAAATAGGTAGAATGTACAAACTCAGCAAACATAAACACTAACTTACGGATATTGAATGAAAACTGATATTTTTCACTGTAAACAACCTATAAACAAACAAAAAACAAAAGAAACAAAAGCAGAAAAAAGAAAAAGAAAAACATGCACCGTCAACAATTATCACTGTCTCGGTGATCACAGGATGTAGAAGTATCTGAAAGAAACATCACAACTGAAAATAATCAACATGCAACCCAATAAATGACAGAAAAGAGAGAAAGGAAATTGTGAACTATTTCAGTTTCTGTATAGAATCTATAAAGGAAAAAAAAGAAACTCAGCATCATGTATCAGAACCCACAAATCCAATAAAAAAAAAAAACCAAAAAACAAAATTTTTCTAAATCTCTGCAATTACATAACCTTTCATGGTATCAGAGACATTAAAAGACTAATGTCATTACTTTTTTTTTCTTTCACAAACCTTTCATCAAATGCCTCAGCTACAATGTCTCCTGCAACCACTGATTATGCATCTTCAACTGCACCTCTACCCATGTCTCTTCCTACAATCACTAACACTACCGCAATCGCAGGGCACCCAAAACAGAGGAAAAAAAATAAAGCACAGTAATGATACATTGTAATCTAAATTGGGTAAATCGCAAGACCCAATCCTGTCTCTTTTTCTTTTCCCATAATTTCCAGCAAGCAAATAAAGGAAAAAAGAGCAGAGCAATATATAATGTAAGATGCTCCAATATGATCCAGAATGACATCAACTCCTGCCATTGAAAATTTAGTGAGTTTTTTTTTTTTTTTTACCTCCTAATAATCATTGCGAAAAGAATAATAAAAAAGATCAATCTCTATAAAGTAGAGGAAAAGTGAGGTTTTAATATTAGACAAATATCTAATACATGGAAAACTAAACTTACGCATTAGATACTGGACCTCTGTAAAAAATAATTCTGGTGGTCCTAGGTATTAAGCTATCTGAATTACAAATAATTCTGGTCCTAATCTAACCAAAAACCAATGAAAAAAAAAAACACCCACATAGCAAACACACAAAACCCACATAAAAATCCAATCTTTATTATTATTTTTCATTAAAAAATAAACACCGAAAAAACCTCACCTTAGAATCATTATTCTTTGTAGCGTTGAAACCCAAGTGAGATTGCAGCTTAGGAACTGGATTTGAGTAATGAAAAAGAGAAGTGGGGTTGGGTAAAATTGTGATGCTGAAGGCTGTGGAGAAGTTAAGAAGATGAGGCTTGAATTGATAAGAAGGGCTTAAATAAGATTAGAGAGAGGTTGTGAAATTGGGGAAGAGGAAAGGCTGGGGATGTTTCAGCATTCGTTGGGACAGAAAACCTAAGGTGGAGATTGTGCAGAAAAAAGAAACGGTAGATTTTAGGGACTTAATGTTAGGAAATTTATGGTGGGGAAGCCTAAAGATTGGGTGTGCAATCAACTGGGGAGAGAGGGGGAGGAAGTTGAAGAGCTTAGAGGGAGATAGAGAGGTAAAGAAGTTGAAGAGATCAGAAAAAGGAATAGGCAGTGAGAGAGAGAGAGAATTAGAAACAAAACGTGTGAGAGAGATAGTGAAAAAGAGGGATGGATGATGTGGAATTATGTAAAAGCAGGGATTTTGACTTGGAAGGATTTGGAGAGGTTAAAAAAAATTCTCTCAGTTTCAGCTTTTAGATTATAGATTATAGATATTATAGATTATTAAAAAAATTAAATCACTGAAGCTCATCCCCTCCCAAAATTAAATCACGCAACCACCCAAGTCCTCATTGCCCCACCATGTGAACTATCATTCTCACTGCCGGCGTTCACGACAGACACAAGTTTGTTCTTTTTTTCTCTTTTTTTCACCGGAAAAACCAAATACAAAGGTCTGCTCAATACCCATAACTACTTGCAGGTTCCAGAACAACATAAATAGATGGATCATACCAAATGCCCAAAAGCTCCCTTTGGGGTTGCGGTTTAAACTTTATGAATTTACTCTACCACCCTTTTTGTTTTTGTTTTTGTTTTTGTTTTTTTGCACTGGAAAATCAAAATACCCAGAAGGACTGAATGGAAAACAAAAAGGAAAACTCAAATGCTTAGATGAGGTTTAGATGTTGGTTGATTTGAGATTTTATTTATTTATTTATTTTTTATGTTGTGGATTTTGGGATTTTTATTTATGAGGTGGGTCGATTACGGTTGGTGGTGGGATTTTAGATGGTAGATCTATGCCTTTGTAGAAGCAAAAGGAGATTAAAAGTCTAGTTGGATCAGCAAAACTGAAGAGAGCGTGGGTGGGTGGCCATCACCGGAGAGACAATTTCGAACTTGTAGTGCTGGCGGTGAACTGTGAATGGGGAAGGGTTTTAGAGATTTTTTCTAATTAGATTATTTTTAAAATTTATTGCTGACATGTAATTTTGGTGTTTTAATTGTTAATGTAGCATAACGCCACATCAGTACCATGTCAGTTTGTAAAGAATTGGTTGTAAAATTAGTTGTGTCTCTAGCATTACTCTATTTTTAAATAACCTATCTGATCACTTTATGAGTTTTTATGTAAATATTTTAAAAAAACAATACACTAGAATCTAGATTCATTAATTTAAATCATTTAATTTATTACTTAAAAAAATGATTTAGCATTATAATAGTAATAAGTAATAACTTTTATATATATAGTGATAATTCCAAAATGATACACCGGTAACGAGATATTCTGTTCTAATAACCAATTTGAAATGATCCCCGAAATGGTTTTAAAAACTTAGTCTCCATTCCTTTGAATGTCTTTTTGATTGATCAAGCATATATATCTTCATTTTACTTTGGGCTCCTTTTGAAAAAAATCGAAATAGTTTTTTTCTTTTTGGCAAATTATAGTAACTTCTATTGAAGTTATGCAAAATGACACTCCGTCCTTCCTACTTAAAAAAAAAAAAAAAAATTTGCCTTCTCATCTTTTAAAAAATAACATTTTGTTCCCTTACATTTTAAAAATAATGACGAAATGTTATGTTTTATCAAATTATGTGAGGGGGGCAGAGTGTCATTTCCAAACAAATTAATATGAGGGGACGGAGTGTCATTTTCTAACAAAAGTGTGGGGACGGAGTGTCATTTTCTAACAAAAGTGTGGGGACAGAGTGTCATTTTCTTAAATAGAAGGGATGTAGTGTCATTTCGGATAACCCCAAAGGGGGTTCCTATAATTTCTCTTTTTTCTTTTTATAAAAGCAATTTCTAAACAATCTTTTTTTAAAAAAAATACTCGGTTTCAAAAGTAAAGTTTTCTATCACTTTATCATTGATGACCCATGGACATTCAACCCATCAAATATCTCGAACTATATCAACTTTGATTCTTTATTCGAACGGAAACAGTTATGACCCCTTCAAATATCACAGGGGGATCGAGTCCACTTTTTCAATTTCTCAAAAAAAAAAAAAAGAAAAAAAAAGAAAAGAAAAAAAAGTCGACTTTTTCAAACTCTCTATATATATGCCTATTTCTTCTTGCTTTGTTTGCTTAGTTTATTTTGTGTAGTTTAATTTCTTTAGCTTTAATCATGAACATATTTGTTTTAATTGATTTGTTTAGTTAAATTATATTTATGGCCATGTCTGGTTTTATTTATTTATTATTTATTGCTTTAAAAGAGAGGAAATAAAAATGTTAAGTCTATATAGAAAGAAGACTGATTTTTGTGGAATAGGATCCTCTCCATTTGGAAATATCTCCATTTATCCATTTCATGATTCAGATTTTATTTCACAAATCTAATGGTGTACAGAGTGTCTCGTCATTTAAAATTTTAAATGATGTGGCACTCTGTATATTGTTAGATCTGAGATATTTAATCTAGACCATGAAATGAAGACTCTTCATTTCATTACAAATGGAGAGGATCCTTGTTTGATTTTTGGATAGAGTGATTAGTGCATTCCTTCTCATTTCATAACCTAGTCATTGAAGTTGTTTCCTAGGTCTTCGTAGACCAATTTTGGAATCAAACATTTTTTAAAATAAATTATTTTTCCTTAAAGGATTTTCTTCATTTTTTCCGGGAGAGGTAATTCCTTACCATTTAAATTGAAAATATCTTCAATTTTAACTAGATGTGAGACATGTGGTAATTCAAAATCCAATAGTCTTAAAAAATATATCCATGTAAATTGCAGAAAATCAAAGAAATGTCACGTGTCTCACATTTTAACAAAAAATTAGAGAAAATTGAAGAAATTAAATGAGAAGATATTTTTTTTCCAATTTTATTTCCCCTAAAATTGTAAGCTGGAGAAATTTTATTTTATTTTGGGTTAAATATAGTGTTAGTCTCTAACGTTTATCCAAGTTGTACGTTTGGTCACTAACTTTTAAAACGAGAAAAATGATCTCTAACGTTTCAAAATCGTGCACAACTATTGGTCTTTCCATTAGTCTCCGTTAATTTTGTGTATATGTCGCTAACGAATTGATGACGTGGTTAATTTGAGGTGACATTTAATTTAATTATTTACAATTAGAATCTGACATGCATTGTTGAAAATTCTTATATGATCATCACTTTCTTTAAGGTGATAATTGCCCCTCACTCTAAAAGTTACCAATTACAGAAACAAGTGATACAACAAAGGGTATTCAATTCAAAATGCTGCATTACGCCATGCGTGTGCGCGAGTAGTAGAGTCATATGTCCATAGGTCCACTTTATTAATTTAAAGTGTTGGTGTTCGTATCACGTTATAAACATCTTCAAGGTTTTGTATGTTTCTATTGTAAGACAAGTGCACAAGTCTTCAACCCATTCTCTATCACTATAAATCAATAAATTTACAACAGGCATACCTGTTTAAAATCAAATAAAACATACCCAACCCGATTGTTTGATTAAAAAGCCCGATTACCCCCAAATAAACCCTAAAATTAAACCCAATGTCAGGATTAGTTAGAACTGGTTCAATGAGCACAAAAATAACCAAGATTACATAAGCTGCATTTTAACAACTTAGGAAGTTCCATTATTGCTGGTTTAACCCCAAATGCATACAGTGGAAGAATGTTATAGTGTTCATACTATTCCTTTTTCTTCTTGACTTCTTTGTTCTTTGGCATATTTTTTCTGTCTTAGTCTTTTCCACACCAAATGGGTACTAAAAGAATTCCTGCTTGGAAACCAAAATCATACAAACAAAACCTTATTATCAAGTCTTCCCGCTGGTAAAACTGTCTTCAGCGCCTCGTACAATACTGTTGCAATCCGACAAATCTTTGCCATCTCCTCCATTCATCAATTGCAAAAAAGAATATAAAAAAAGAACATAAAAAAATTTAGGCATTTCAACAGTTCATCAAACTTCAAAGTCAAGCCTCACGCTTTTATTTTTCTTTCAGCATCTCTGATATTTTCCTCATAGAATTGCTGGTAAAACAACAAAATCTCGTTTGAATCATTATTTGCAAGGATACACTTTTGAAGTACGTGCAACAGATATATGTCTTGAATTGACGAACACCACGTACAGATGCTTTTTGATTTTGAATTAGTTAGAATCCTGACACTCGGGTTTAATTTTAGGGTTTATTTGGGGTAATTGGGTTTTTTAATCGGAAAATTGGGTTGGGTGAATTTTATTTGATTTTAAACAGGTATATTATATCAATCTTAATTGTAAATGAAAAAAAAAAAAAAAAATGACACCTCAATTAAAAATTGGTCATGTCATTAATCTGTTAGTCACGTATACACAAAATCAATTAAGACGTTACGGAATAAACGTGCAACTTGGATAAATGTTAGGAACCAATAATATATTTAACCCTTTTATTTTTTTCTTGAAACAATAAATATGAACTCTCCATTATGAGATTAGGGTTTGGACCACTAGTGGGCCACGAGCTGTTTTTGTCAGACGCCCTATTTTAATTTCTTCAAACACAATATCCAGGGAGGTGCCAAGTTCATAACACTAGAAACGCTCTGTGCATAGCAAGGACAGAACGCTTAAATTATCTAAAAGGTACTCCATGTATCGTTTAATTTTCATAATTAGACAACCTTGGTTGGATTTTATTATTTTAAACCTTCAGGTCGTTTCGGCTCCCACACCATCAATGAAAAATAATGTTCAATTCTATATCGGGCATACGGTGGTGATCTGGGCCACTTCAATAATGCACAAGGACCACACCATATAAGAACAACTCTGTACAGTTCAGGACCACACCATCTTTTTGTTTTTGCTCAATCAGGACCACAGGTCCACATAATCTTAATTTTTCGAAAGATTTTACGGATAAATCCATGTTATGGTCAAAGATACCACATTTTACAATCTATGCATAATCTCGTTTGTGTTCCTTGTCAAATTTAGGGTTTATTGGTATGATTAGTACCCAAACAGCGAATCCATTTTAAAGAATATACAGGCGCTTCCATGTTTGTCATTTGCATGGTCCAAATACGGAGACAATTGCAAACATCAAGTCTATTTGTGGCTTACCCACATAGATCAATCCGAGCGTTGAAGTACCAATAATGCAGCGTGGAAACATATATTATAACATAGGTAACATTGTTAAATCCTATATATCCTTCCCCAAACCGTACCATATTTAATTCACTATTACTAAGTTGCATTTAAAAAAGTCAAAAAGGAAAAATTAAGAAAGGAAGAAAAGTTTTGCAGGCTTCTTAGTTTTTAAGTACAAAATTAAATCAAATGATGATGTATGGCTGATTTTGAATTGAAGTTTAAAATATCACAATTAGATGTGAATTACGTCATTTGATATACGTGGTATGTGCACGCATCTTGCACGGAAAATTTTGTCTATAATTCTGTCAACGTCAAATGTATAGTTTTTATTATACTTGCACACATTATATATAGCCTTGTAAACAAGCTCAACTCAGACAGACCTACTTGTTTTAGCAAAAAAAAAAAAAAACTCAGACAGGCATAATTCACAAGAAAAAATCATCCTCCAATTGATAAGCAGCACAAGACCATGATCACAATTGCTAGTGACATGTTGTACTACTTGCTATTTTTCATTTGGTTCAGTACTGCTCTCTTTGCACACTCCTTCATCAAATCATGCTTGAAAGGTCGGCCAGCAACCCAAAACCCTCCGAGCCCACCAGCCCTACCCATCATTGGCCACCTCCACCTTATCGGCTCAGTCCTACCCAAATCTTTTCAAACTCTAGCCCACAGCTATGGCCCGCTCATGCAGATACGTATGGGCGCTTCATCATGCGTTGTGGTTTCCAATGCCGCGGTTGCCAAAGAAATCTTCAAAACCCAAGACCTTAATTTCTCTTCCAGGCCTGAATTTGGATCCTCGGAATACTTCATCTATAGGGGTTCCCGGTTTGTCATGGCCCAGTATGGAAACTACTGGCGTTTCATGAAGAAGCTATGCATGACTAAGCTTCTTGCAGTCCCACAGCTTAACCACACCGTTGATATTCGCGAGGAAGAGGTTGTGAAGCTTGTGGAAAGCGTAACAAAGAGTTCGAGAGAAGGAAAAGCTTGCGATTTGAGTCACGAGCTAACCACGTTAACAAACAACACGATATGTAGAATGGCAATGAGCACTCGGTGCTCGGGGAGTGAGAATGAGGCTGAGCAGATTCACGCGGTTGTTAAGCAGTGTTTAGAGGTGGCTGGGAAGCTAAGTGTTGGAGATGTGTTGGGTCCTCTGAAGATGTTAGATTTCTCAGGAAATGGGAAAAAGCTTGTATGGGCGATGGAAAGGTTTGATAAGCTGGTGGAGAGGATCCTGAAGGAACATGAAGCAAAGGTGATGGATGGTAAAGCAGGAGATCAAAAAAAAGATCTGATGGATATATTGTTGGAGACATATAGAGATCCAAGTGCTGAAGTGAAGATCACTAAGAAAGACATCAAGTCTTTCTTGCTTGTGAGTTCGTACATGCATCTACATAACTTATGCTATGCTTTCTTTTCATTTATCGCTTTGTTATTATGTATATATTTTGTTTCAATAAACTCATATATATATATATATAAATTAAAATGCTCTAACCTAAAATGCAACTAACCAATAAAAATACAATTGACTTGTCAAATTAAATAACGCTAAATTGAAATAATTTTCTTTTGTAAACATTCAGCATAATGAGATTTTTTTTTGATGAATTAAAAGAGTTCTTTTAAAATTGTTCTATGGTTTGATGCCGACTCCAGTCTAATCCTTAGTGTAGATTCTTAGTAGTTTCCTGCTTGCTGATGACTCCAAGCAAGGTCTAGGTGCCAATTCTTAGGTCATGTTCCCTTATTTTCTAATTCTTTAATTTTTTTATTATTAATTTTCTAGTTTGTCTTGCTTGGTGATGACTCTCCATTCATGATAGGAAAACTTAGGGTTTATCATTTTTTTTTCCGTCCAATCTAGCAATTGACTAAAATTAAAAAAGTAACACGACACTAATGATTTTTTAAGTTTTACTTACTCCTCTAAATATGCAACAAAGTTGTTAAAATGAACATTAATAATCTATTGTAATTTCCAACGTGATTAGGACATTTTCATGGCTGGCACCGATACATCATCAGCAGCCATGCATTGGGCCATGGGAGAGCTAATAAACAATCCAAAAGCAATGCAGAAGCTTAGGGAGGAGATCAATTCAGTCGTAGGGCCCAACAGGCTAGTGAAAGAATTAGACATTCCAGATCTCCCTTATTTATGTGCAGTCATCAGGGAAACCTTAAGACTTCACCCTTCAGCACCTATCATCATCAGGGAATGTGCTGAAGATTGCAAGGTGAACGGCTCCATTGTTAAGGCCAAAACTCGGATGCTAGTTAATGTTTATGCTATCATGCGGGACCCAGAATTTTGGACAGACCCAGATGAGTTTATACCCGAGAGGTTCTTGGAAAGCTCGGATGAGAGAATCGGTGAGCATCAGATGGAATTTAAGGGCCAAAATTTTAGTTACCTTCCATTTGGTAGCGGAAGGAGAGGCTGCCCTGGTGCATCACTTGCTATGTTGGTGATGCACCCAGCAATCGCAGCCTTGGTCCAACGCTTTGATTGGAAAGTGAAGGATATGGAGAAGGTTGATTTAACCCAAGGATCGGGGTTCGCTGCTGAAATGGCAAAACCACTTGTTTGTTACCCCATTACACGCCTAGCTTGATCCTATCTATTGGCTATTGGTGTTGGATTAATGGGTTCATGTGTGTAAGAAAAACAACATGATCTTAGCCTCTTTAGAGCTTGATGGGCTGAGTTGGATTGCATTATCTTAAAACCAGTTTGGTTTTATGCAATAAATTACAATTTGTATTTGTATTAAATGGTTTGATTTAAGTTTTTAATTCATGTGTCTCGTATCCTTATATATTGTAGAATATCCTTGTATATTAGAAAAGTCAATGGTCGGTTATCAGGTCAATTATTGGACTGTGGACATAATTCGAAATAAGTTTTTTTTTTTTTTAAATTATTTATTTATTTATTTGTGATGTGGAGTTTATTTGTGTGGTTGTTGAGCTGCTACACTCCTCATAACGTTTTCCATTCTTAAAAAGCGAAAAAAAGTTTTTCACACTGTATTCGGTTTGTTTTAGGTTGAACATGGAAAATATATTTTGTTGAATTGCATTTTCCATCATAGAATAGATGTATGGCCCTTTAAATCATTGTTTTGAATTATGTTCCGTTCCGACCATAATATTTTGTTCCAGTAGCTAAACTAACGCAATATGCCCTTTATTCTTTGGTCAAAATTTTGTTTTGTATCAACCTGTAACGATTATTTTGGTGGAATTCTGGCAAAACATGAAATCCATACCAAAATTCTTTGGGTAAAACTTAGGTACAGTTCCTTAAATTAGGTACATTAGGTTCTCCAATTGAATTTAAACACATGGTTGCATTAACCAATGAAACACAAACAATGTTATCTTTTCTAAGGATATTTAAATTCAATGTGTTTAAATTCAACTAGGAACCTAATGGATTTGACTTAAGGAACTGTATCTAACTTTTACCCAAATTCCTTTTATGGCTTTCTTATAACTTTATTTATTTATTTATATTTAAAAAAAAAAACCAACTTTTATGAGATTTTATAATTTTTTTTTAATAATTTTAATATTTTTTTTGAATTTATGTTGCCTAATTAGATGACATGAATTATAAAGTATGAACTATATATATATATATATATATATATATATATATATATATATAGGGTTGGTTAACAAATGATAGAGTTTAGTTGCAAATCAGTTTGTAGTCAGTTTACTACAACCCACTACGTGTTAACTAATAAGATTATACACGTGTACTTTAGTCACATAATCTATTTAATGATTCATGTGACTTCTTTAAATAATACATATAGATGATCTTATAAGTTGCTACATAGTGGGTTGTAGCAAACTGGCTACAAACCAGTTTGTAGCCAAACCTTGTCCATTAGCAAATGCCCTTTGGAGATTTGGATATGTTAAGGAAAGCATTAAATGCTTTCACTCTATGAGGAGTAGTGGAATTTTAACACTAAAATAACAAAGGTTCCAGCTAACAAGAGCCTTAAGGACACTGGTAAAGGCGCATTTATTCAATTATGATCATGATACATGTTATTAGAAAGAAAAAATTGCATTTATTAATAATTCATTGGTTTACATGCAAGAATTCATCATGATTGTATATAGTTTACTTGATATGTAAACATAATTTTATTTTATTTTATTTTTTAAATGCATAAAAAATGTCATTTAATAGAATATTAAATACACCTTAATATATGTCCTTAAGGCATCTAATAATTAAACACAATAACAAAAAGACAAATTTTTAGGACATTTTAATTATTTTTTTTTATTTTAATATTAAAAATTAACTACTTCCCATCAAATAGAAGCATTTAATGCTTCATTACAAAATCTTATATATATATTTACACGTACAACGTTATATACTTGTATAAAATATTTAATTTCACTAACCAATCTAAAACGAAATTGAAAACTTTGCTACCTATACAATCTGCACTTCCCCCTAGGTAGCATATCATGGAAAATTATGGATGAAATGATTAAATATCTTGGAATTACTGAATTATCCATCCTCAAGTCCACTTGGGCGGAATGACATCACGACATGAACCGACTAGACCAACCATTTTTCACACATAAGAAATGATCGTCTCAGGCGGATCCTAAGTAATCTATTTTGGAATCCATTTGTTTAAATAAATTTATTTGATAATACATTTCTTTAAATAATTATATCAACGAAGCTGGCCTTGTGAAATATTCATAGGATGTCAGTAGACTCTGTACAATACGATTGTTAGATATTATAGTAGTACCAAGCTGATATTTTCTAAGAGAATAACCTCTCAATATATCCAAGTCTAGTGCCGCAAATGAACAACTTACCATTTATTTTTATAGATGTTTAATGATTTATACATAAAATAATACCACATGGGGTTAAGTATTACACTCAAACTTAAGGAGAATTTTGTATTTTACAGTTAAACCATAGGAAAGTTTTGTGTATTTTTCCCAAATTATATATCAATTATAAATTTTTTTCAAAATTTTGGAGACCATGACCCCTACCCTTAAACGTAGCTCCGCAGCCAATTACACTCGGAGTAGAATAACCATTGAAGTAGGTTCAGTAAGGCCTAGGTTATTAGTGAAAAAATTGACATGAGTTTCCTTCTCGAAGATTGCGGCATACATTGCATACCCATTTCTTATTAGGTCAGTTCAACAATTTACAATGAGGGCTTAGAAGTAAATTTCGATCAATATTCAGATTAAAATTAGGGCATATTTTTTTGGATGAAAATAAGGGTGTCATTACTAACAAATGACTTGCTGAAATCTTTCCTCCCATTCCTA
The DNA here is from genome assembly GCA_907173295.1 of Fagus sylvatica. Lineage (NCBI taxonomy): Eukaryota > Viridiplantae > Streptophyta > Magnoliopsida > Fagales > Fagaceae > Fagus > Fagus sylvatica. Next base: position 30,315,689 of record OU015770.1, read on the forward strand.
ACGAAAGCATTATCCAATTGCGACAAATTTAGCAACTAAACCATGGTAATGCCCCCTGACTCTTTAATTATTAAAACCTCTAGAACCGGTAGAACTAAGGTTTCAGAATCTCTGAGTATGTCTTTAAACTAAACGCATTCAACCAATGTCTAGGGTTTTGGAGTTCTTGTTGGAGACATTATCGTTACTTCTAGTTATTCTTAAATAAATTGAAACATTATGTGAAATAAAACACACTTTAATGACACATACTGCATGTGTTACATAATTGCACACGCACTACATCTGGAATGTCAAATAGTGAGCTGTTGGGAGTTGGGACAAGCAATCAATCTTCTCGGAGAGTGCATGTCCCTCAATACCCCTACAGTCGTGTTGTCAAAATTTTTTTGTCAATTTTTGTCAACCAAGTGAAAAAAGAAAAAGGATTGTCCAACTTCATTATCATGCTCCTACACCTTAAATAATTTTGTTAACGAAAAATTTAATGTATATTTTATTTCTCAACAATGCCTTCACCTTTAAAAAAACAAATCCGCAACCCCCATTTGTGTCAGCATTGATCTCAAGTGCTCTCTCTCTCTCTCTCTCTCTCTCCCACAATTTAATTCCTTTTTTTTTTGGATCATAATTTTGTGAATTTTTTCGTGGCATGTGTATTAGAAATTTTATGAAATATTTATGTGCAAAAATAACATTGCTTATGTGTTGGCATAATTTGTGATATTTAATAGGATTCTTTAGTTGTATTTCATATTTTGTTTAGATTGTTGAGCACTTGGCTTTTTCTTTTTCTTTTTCTTTTTTTTTTGGGGGGGGGGGGGGTGTTCGAGGTGATGATAGAGAAAAATTTCTTGTTTTTTGTTCGAGTCGAATGTAAATTAATATTTTCTAAAACATTTTCAAGGATACAATTTAATAATGAAAATGTACCAAGTTTCTCTAAATGAACTTTTAATTAAAAACATTTTATAACTAAAAAAATTACCGATCCTAAATCATACACACTCCATAATTTATTATTATCATTTAATATTTTCATAATTAAAAAAGAAAAAATTTGAATCTTAATTTTTTTATAGAAGAAACTAGATAATACCAATTGTATAACAAAACTTTTGACCACTCCATACAAAAGAAAAAACTCGTTTCCGTTTTCCACTAAAATTATCCATGGTTCGCCAGACACGCTAGGGCATAGGGCCTAGGGAATCCACTCAGAATACTTAATTATTTGATGCATAAAGTACCTCACTCACATATTCAACCTGCATCAAAAAATGCAGAAATTACCCGCAACCCAATGTCAAGGGTGGGGCCTCAGTCAATGCGAAGGTATGGTAGACGGGATGGCAAACATCAAGGAAAAATTATTAGATACTCCGGGAGTACATTAAATATATATTCCCTCCTCTCACAGAAGTGGTGGGTCTCATCATGAATTTAATTAGCGGGTCCCATAACTTCTGTGAGAAGAGGGAATACGTATTTAATGTACTCCCGGAGTATAGTATAATTACCCACCATTAAGGGTGCTAGTGAATTGTGATGTCTACTGACTGTGTGGGGTCTTTCTATAGGAAGTGGGCTAGATAGTAATGTCCTTTATTATTTTGGACTGGGGAGCAGGAACTTCATTTTATCCTCATTCACTCTTAATGCATAGCCATTGGGCAATGGTCAGTGGCCACGCCAGCTTCCAGCATTGCCAACGACTCCCCTTGTCATCTTCGTCATTTCCCAAGTGCTAAATATAATACAATAATATACTTGTAGTAATACGCAATATTTGAAAATTGAAATCAAGGAAAACTTTTGATTTCAACCATTTTTCTCTCTTTTGTTGTCTAGTGTAATGGTATTGTCACAATGTCACAGTATGGAAAGAGCGGAAGAGGCCCTGTCAAAGTGGTTAAGGCTTACGCGTTTTGTTTATGTGCGAACAAGAAGCACGCAAATCAAATCAAATCAAATCATATGAAGTGCTTCTTGTTCTAGAAAATGTAATTTGATTTGTTTGTAGAATGACCCACCCAAACTAATCCCCACCGGAGCTACCTAACAAATTGTGCTTGCCTCAAAATTTTATTTTTGGTAACTACTTGCCTTCAAACTTCATAAGGCTTTCCTATATGCTGGTTGAATAATATTTGTTTGCTTTTTCACGAGTCCTTGTTTCCAAACTAGAATTTACGAAGGATGGTCACCGAATTGTTTGAAGTGATCAAATAATTAAATTTGTTTTCAACTTGTAGAGGGTTTAGTACTTTATTTAAAGTTTAAGATCTACAATTTGACTTCGAATTAAAAAGGTTGAAAAGTTCTGCAACTACATTTGTTAAAATATATAAACAGACAAGAAATAAAGTTATGGAAACTAAAATGTAGAAAAATAAATGAATGAAGGGAAAATGAGTAGATTTTAAGTTACCATAGTGAATTCTAAGTTACCATTACATGTGAACCAGCTAAGTTATCCATTATCAGGCTAGGAGTAAGATCAAACGTTATAGTCAACAAACAATGACAGATTGCGGCTTGAAATCTAAACAAACATTGCATTAGTGTGCATCAGTGAACATGTTCAAACACTTAATGACGGTAAAAAGATTAATCTCAGATTCAAATGAATAAGTCATGGTTGATGATCATTTAAGTCATGGTTACTAAAATTAAAAAAGTAACAAGAATCTATTGATTTTTTAAGTTTTACGCACTCCTTAAAATATGCAACAAAGTTGTTAAAATGAACATTAATAATCTATTGTAATTTCCAACGTGATTAGGACATTTTCATGGCTGGCACCGATACATCATCAGCAGCCATGCAGTGGGCCATGGGAGAGCTAATAAACAATCCAAAAGCAATGCAGAAGCTTTGGGAGGAGATCAATTCAGTCGTAGGGCCCAACAGGCTAGTGAAAGAATTAGACATTCCAGATCTCCCTTATTTATGTGCAGTCACCAGGGAAACCTTAAGACTTCACCCTTCAGCACCTATCATCATCAGGGAATGTGCTGAAGATTGCAAGGTGAACGGCTCCATTATTAAGGCCAAAACTCGGATGCTAGTTAATGTTTATGCTATCATGCGGGACCCAGAATTTTGTACAGACCCAGATGAGTTTATACCCGAGAGGTTCTTGGAAAGCTCGGATGAGAGAATCGGTGAGCATCGGATGGAATTTAAGGGCTAAAATTTTCGTTACCTTCCATTTGGTAGCGGAAGGAGAGGCTGCCCTGGTGCATCACTTGCTATGTTGGTGATGCACCCAGCAATCGCAGCCTTGGTCCAACGCTTTGATTGGAAAGTGAAGGATATGGAGAAGGTTGATTTAACCCAAGGATCGGGGTTTGCTGCTGAAATGGCAAAACCACTTGTTTGTTACCCCATTACACGCCTAGCTTGATCCTATCTATTGGCTATTGGTGTTGGATTAATGGGTTCATGTGTGTAAGAAAAACAACATGATCTTAGCCTCTTTAGAGCTTGATGGGCTGAGTTGGATTGCATTATCTTAAAACTAGTTTGGTTTTATGTAATAAATTACAATTTGTATTTGTATTAAATGGTTTGATTTAAGTTTTTAATTCATTCCTTATATATTGTAGAATATCCTTATATATTAGAAAAGTCAATGGTCGGTTATCAGGTCAATTATTGGACTGTGGACATAATTCGAAATAATTTTTTTTTTAATTATTTATTTATTCTTTTGTGATGTGGAGTTTATTTGTGTGGTTGTTGAGCATGTTACACTCCTCATAACGTTTTCCATTTTTTTTTTTGAATAGAAGATAGATAATTTTATTGAATGGGAAGCAAACACCTTACAGACGTAAAAGAGAACCTTTCAAAATAGAAAGACTCGCATCCAACTGGGAGCGGTTTACACCACCTTCACCAGCAGAAAACATGTGTCTACAAACACATAGCATAAAGTTGACATTACAAATAAAACAAAACAGAGAAATGTAAATCAGGCTCATCTATACTCGCTTATTATTCCCAGAGCACTTCAGTGTTGAATTGAGCTTTTGGCCTGAAGAAAGTCACGCCGCAAAGACACAGCTTCTGCTCGAATTACCATTGGAGATAGCTGACGCTCTTTTTGCACAAAACTGTTTCAGGCATTCCATATGGACCAAGCAGTAACAGCCCAGTCTTCCACCTCCTCCTTTGTGAATTGCTGGTATATCCAAAGCATAAACATGGAGAAATCACCCCCCTGATTAGGGAGTTTTTGCATACGGCCATGCACCAAAGCCCAAGTATTACGAGCCATAGGACACTGCCACAATGCATGGTGGGTGGATTCCTTTGCTAGTGCACAAATAGAACAGAGTGGGTTAGCTCTGATTTTATGCCTATGGAGTTGTTGATTTGTGGGGAGACTCTCATGGTAAGCTCGCCAAAGAAAATGTTTAACTTCCCTGGAATAGCTAGCTTCCAGTTTTTTCTCCATAACCATCAGAGCTTGGCCATGTATGAGCATTCACCAGTTTTCGACCTTTGTTTCTCAGCCTCCAGCATATCATATGCAGATTTCACCGTGAAAATTCCCGTTTTTGTGGCTTTCCATAGGGGCCGAGAAGGATGCCCTGTTTGTTGATGCCAATCTAAGCCCTTTGTGAGTGTGTCTCGACCAGATAACAGACTTCTCCACAGAAAAGAAGGATTGGACCCCAGCTGGGCCTCCATAAAAGAGCATGAGGGAAAATAATGAGCCTTGAAAACTCGGAAAAACAGTGAATGAGGATTTTGTAATATCCTCCAACACTGTTTTGCTAGGAGAGCAGAGTTAAAAGAAAATAAATTTCTAAAACCCAATCCACCATCAACCTTTGCTGTGCATAACTTCTCCCATTTTATCTAATGTAGCTTACGCTCATTCTTTTGCTGCCCCCACCAATAACGAGTAATTAAACTGTTTACCTCATCACACCATGATTTGGGAAGGCGAAAACAATTCATGGCATATGTTGGTATGGCTTGAGGTACGGCTTTAATAAGGATCTCACGCCCTGCCTTAGATAGAAATCTCTCCTTCCACCCCTGTAGACGCTGGATTATCCTTTCTTTTAACCATGGTTTTAAAAACCGGACCGAGGAGAGAACCGGAAAGGGGAGTGGTTCCCGTATCACTGGTCCGACCGGTGGTCGAACCGGTGACGTCATAAATAATTTTTAAATTATATAAATTAATAAAATATATATAACAAATTTAACTAATAATATTTAGTTAAAAATATATATATAACAAATTTTAAAACTTTTATATGAGTTTTCACATCTTATATTTAGAAGAAAAAAAAAGTAACTAAACATATTAAAATTACAAAATAATCATATTTAAATCATAGAAGAACGTTTTATGTTTATTTGATAATATCATAAGTCAAAAATAGTATTTTCTTAGATTTATGGTAAGAACTTTCTTTATTTGACTTATTTGAAGATTTAAAAACTATGTATGAGTTTAAAATTTGAATGCCCTAATTTAAATTTTAAGTCTTCAAATTTTAATATGTTAATTAATTTTGTATTTTGATGTAGTTATAAATAGTATTTGCTATTTGAAGACTAGTTGTTGTTTTTCCAATGTGGGACTAGTTGTCTTGTACTCTTGTGAGAAAACTTATTCATCGTCCCACATTGGAAAAAGAAAAGAGAATGATACACTTTCTCCTCTATAAATACTACACTCTTTCAAGAATTTTAAATATGAGGGTGGGCTATATTAATTTGTGGGCCTACCATTCATTAACTAAATATTGGGTTGCCTTGTGTGAGCCAAACATTTAATGTTAGGTTGCCTTTTGTGTGAGTCAAACATTTAACATTTAATGTTGGGTTACCTTTTGTGTGAACCAAACATTTAATGTTAGGTTAATTTTAATGTAGACTTAACATATTAGTATTATTTTTTAAATAAAATTCTTTTGTATTTAAAAAGTGATCAAACCGGTTGGACCGGTCCGGTTCCCGGTTTTACCGGTTGAACCGGCGGTTTCCGGTTTTGCATCACTTTTTCTTTATTTCCGGTTTTTTAAGGAAACCGGACCGGACTAGGCACCGGTCCCCGGTTGAACCGGTTGAACCGGCCGGTCCGGTCCGGTTTTTAAAACCATGCTTTTAACCCATTAAAAATGGATTTCTTCGATCTACCAATCATAGCTGGAAGTCCCAAATACTTATCAAAATTATTCACTCCATGCGAACCCCAAAAAGCTTGGATAGCTAGCCGAGTTTCTTGTGCTGTGTTGGTACTAAAATGAATGGCTGTCTTCTCCTTATTAATCTTTTGGTCTGAACTTCTTTCATATAGATTCAGGATATCCAGAATTTTATTGCATTCAGCAATGGTGGCTTGCCCAAACAGAAGGCTATCGTCTGCAAAAAATAAATGGGAGACCTAAGGACCACCTCTACACAATTGGAGCCCCTTGAGGTGTCCCAAAGCACCAGCTTGGCAAAGCATAGCGGATAGCCCCTCTGCACAAAGGAGGAACACATATGGGGATAAAAGGTCTCCTTGGCGTATGCCTCTAGTAGGGGGGATAAAACCTTTCGGGACTCCATCAATGAGGACCGAATATTTCACTGTACATATGCACTCCATTAGCAAGGCAATCCATCTCTCAGAAAAACCCATCTTCCTCATAATACTCTCCACAAAAGCCCATTCAACTCGATCATAGGCTTTACTTATGTCAAGCTTCACTGCCATTTTGCCTTTTTTGCCTTTGCGTTTTGCCTTCATCTTGTGGATAAATTCAAAAGCCATGGCCACATTATCAGTAATGAGTCTCCCAGGTACGAAAGCACTCTGAGAATCTGAAATAATACAGGGAAGAACCAATTTTAATCTATTGGCCAAGACCTTCGAAATGATCTTATAGACCACATTGCACAAGCTTATTGGTCTATAATCACTGATTCTTTCTGGATTTTTCTTCTTCGGAATCAGAGAAATATGAGCAAGATTTATTTTCCGCAAGATTTTTCCAGAGTTGAGAACTGAAAGAACTGCATTAGAAACTGTAAGACCAACAATATGCCAATATTTTTGAAAAAAGAAGCTGGACATACCATCAGGGCCTGGCGCCTTGGAAGGATGCATTCTTAAAAAGCGAAAAAAAGTTTTTCACTGTATTCGGTTTGTTTTAGGTTGAACATGGAAAATATATTTTGTTGAATTGCATTTTCCATCATAGAATAGATGTATGGCCCTTTAAATCATTGTTTTGAATTATGTTCCGTTCCAACCATAATATTTTGTTCCAGTAGCTAAACTAACGCAATATGCACTTTATTCTTTGGTCAAAATTTTGTTTTGTATCAACTGATTATTTTGGTGGAATTCTGGCAAAACATGAAATCCATACCAAAATTTCTTGGGTAAAGCTTAGGTACAGTTCCTTAAATTAGGTACATTAGGTTCCCAATTGAATTCAAACACATGGTTACATTAACCAATGAAACACAGACAATGTTATCTTTTCCAAAATATTTAAATTCAATGTGTTTAAATTCAACTAGAAACCTAATGTATTTGACCTAAGGAACTGTTTCTAAGTTTTACCCAAATTCCTTTTATGGCTTTCTTATAACTTTATTTATTTATTTATATTTAAAAAAAAAAAACCAACTTTTATGAGATTTTATAATTTTTGTTTAATAATTTTAATATTTTTTTGAATTTATGTTGCCTAATTAGATGACATGAATTATAAAGTATGAACTATATATATATATATATATAGGGTTTGGTTAACAAATGATAGAGTTTGGTTACAAACAATCAGTTTGTAGCCAGTTTACTACAACCCACTACGTTTCAACTAATAAGATCATATATGTGTACTTTAGTCACATGACCTATTTAATGAGTCATGTGACTTCTTTAAATAATACATATAGATGATCTTATAAGTTGTCACATAGTGGGTTGTAATAAACTGGTTACAAATCAGTTTGTAGTCATACCTTGTTCGTTAACAAATGCCCTTTGGAGATCTGGATCTGTTAAGGAAAGCATTAAATTCTTTCACTCTATGAGGAGTAGTGGAATTTTAACACTAAAATAAATAAGGTTCCAGCTAATGAGAGCCTTAAGGACACTGGTAAAGGCGCATTTATTCAATTATGATCATGATACATGTTTTTCGAAAGAAAAAATTGCATTTATTAATAATTCATTGGTTTACACGCAAGAATTCATCATGATTGTATATAGTTTACTTGATATGTAAACATAATTTGATTTGATTTTATTTTTTAAATGTATAAAAAACATCATTTAATAGAATATTAAATACATCTTAATCTGTGTCCTTAAGACATCGGATAATTAAACACAATAACAAAAAGATAAATTTTTAAGACATTTTAATTGTTTTTTAATTATTTTAATATTAAAAATTAATTACTTCCCATCAAATAGAAGCATTTAATGGTTCATTACAAAATCTTTTATATATAGGATAAAACTTAGGTATAGTTCCTTAGGTTAGATATATTAGATTCCCCAATTGAATTTAAACACATGGTTGCATTAACCAATGAAACATAAACAATTTTATCTTTTCTAAGAATATTTAAATTCAATGTATTTGAATTCAACTAGGAACCTAATATACTTGACCTAAGGAATTGTACCTAAGTTTTATATATATATATATATATATATATATATATATATTTACACGTACAACGTTATATACTTGTATAAAATATTTAATTTCACTAACCAATCTAAAACGAAATTGAAAACTTTGCTACCTATACAATCTGCACTTCCCCCTAGGTAGCATATCATGGAAAATTATGGATGAAATGATTAAATATCTTGGAATTACTGAATTATCCATCCTCAAGTCCACTTGGGCGGAATGACATCACGACATGAACCGACTAGACCAACCATTTATTTTTCACACATAAGAAATGATCGTCTCAGGCGGATCCTGAGTAATCTATTTTGGAATCCATTTGTTTAAATAAATTTATTTGATAATACATTTCTTTAAATAATTATATCAACGAAGCTGGCCTTGTGAAATATTCATAGGATGTCGGTAGACTCTGTACAATACGATTGTTAGATATTATAGTAGTACCTAGCTGATATTTTCTAAGGCTCCGTTTGTTTCGACGTAAAATATTCTCCACCGTAAAATGTTTGTAAATGCAAATGATTTCCTGGAAAATATTTGTTTTTTCGGTGTTTGTTTGCATTCTGGAAAATGCTCCGGAAAATATTTTACAGTGTTTGGTGCGACGTAAAATGAAATTTTTTTTTTTTTTTTTAAAACCTAAAATAAGAAAGTATTTATTTTAGAAATGTAAACACTCATCCATCACAATATTGTGAAACTAATACAAATTTTTTCATATGATAAATAAACATAATAAATGAAAACAACAAACAATGGACACCATCCAATGCGTTATAGTTCATAACCATTCCCATAACATATATAACCATAACACTACTTATCCAATGTTTAATACATAATCAAAATACTAAACATAGTTCATAAATACATAACCATTGTTTCATAATATTACATATTTTTGGTGAAATAGTTATCCAACCAAAGCTTTCTCAGTCTAGGAGCCTTAGCCATAAAAGCTTTACCAACCTTCTCTTCTTGAACCATATAATCAAAAGCAGAAGCAAGCATATCTTCAGGAAAACCTTCAGTACTCATCACTGCTTCATAAAGTTCATTGGTATCTACAGGCCCTTGACTCCTTACTGCTTCAGTGCTATTTTTGAAAGCAATAGCAATCTCCTTAAGTTGAGCAGCTACCTCGCTATAATTGCTTTCTCCTTTGGCCTCACGACTTCTTTTTCTATGACTCCTTCCTTTTGAATGTGAACTAGAGGAATCAGTATTTTTTTCCTTTACAATTGAATCAGACTCGCCATCTAATTCAACAGGAGAGTTATGTTCAACAGGAGGGTTATGTGACGTTTCATCACCCCAAGAATAAGCATAACCTCCCGTTGCCACATCTTTACCAACAACAATAGCCATTTTATCATAAAACTCAATTTTTTTGTTCAAATATTGTACATGAGTAGGATTAGCCTGTTACAAGAAAAAACAAAATGTCAATAAACAAGACAAGATAATATAATTCATCTATAACCCATGAAAGTATAAATTTCATACCATCAAATACTCGTCTTGTGTTTTTGGATCACACGTAATCATCTTTAAATTATCGTCCCACCCAAACCCACTATTATTGCGTACAGTTTGAATTGTTTTCCAGGTGGTTCGAATGGTTCGCAGACGATTTGAAACATGATCAGGTATGCATGTTACTCCAAACCTTTCGCTTATCTCTTTTGCTACTCTTGCAAAAGATTGAGGTTTAAAAGTATTGGATGGCTTATTTCCTTTTAAAGCTTCTTCTTCCAAAATGTCTAGTAACATAACATGCATAGGTGTTGACCACCTAAATTGACTTCCTTTTCCTTCCTTCTCCTTATTTTTTGCCATTGCTACAATAAAATAGTCCAAACAAATACAATTCCATCAAACAAACCCATAAATATAAACATTATGACAATCTCATAAATCATAACAATTATGACAATCATAACATAATGCTGATCAAGTTCAAAATTACACAATCAAAAGGAGTTGTCCTTACACACTACACAACCAAATAAAATTCAACATACACAATGTTTTTAGGTTTTAAACCATCAAAAAATGAAAAAACAACATATAAATACACAATCCTACTAACTTCTATTTGTAACGTAATCAATCCACATTGCCTCACTTATCTCATCTCGTTTATCATTCCATTCTCTACTTTCTTCTTGAGCTTCTCGTCGGGTTTGGTGGACTATACGTTGAGAGCCTACCTCACTAGCTGTATCTCCCATAATTGGATCATCAGGATCAACCCCCACAATATGATTGTGAAGAACACAACATGCTAAGACTACCTCCACTTGTGTCTCAAAAGACCAAAATGGTTCTGCCCCTAAGACACGAAAACGTTTCTTTAAAACTCCAAACCCTCGCTCAATGGTAGTTCGCAAAGATGCATGACGAAGGTTGAATAATTCTCGTGCATTTTCAGGTGGATGATCACTAAATTCTTGCAAATGATATCGAACTTTTCGATAAGGGGACAAAATTCCAGTTCTATTTCCATAACCAGCATCACCAAGATAATATTTACCTACAAATTAAAAAAATAATAATAATAATAATGATATTATTGCTAGCATAAACTTATTATTGAGAACTAAAAAGAAAGGCTAAGCTTTAGTATCCTAATAATACCTTCAGGTATTTTAAGTCCATTTGACCTATGAAGTGCATCATCCAAAACACGAGAATCATGTGCACTACCTTCCCAACCAGCTAAAACATAACAAAATTTCAGGTCAAATGTAATGGCCGCTAACACATTTTGTGTTGTTCCATCCTTTCGACCACGAAACCTTCCTTGGATTTCGATTGGAACAGATGCACGAATATGAGTTCCATCAATAGCTCCAATACAATCCTAATGATGACCAATATCAAGTTGTTATCATTTCTTAAATTACCTAAAGAATAAAAAATCAAAGAAATCAAAATTAGCAAAAACTTACCTTAAAATATGGATAAAACCTTCTATTATGACGTATATCCGGGTGCGTCTCGTTGTCAGGTAATCTAACAACATGCTTATATAAAAGGAAAACTCCTTTAAGGACAACTCTAAAATATCGATGAATCGTCTCGACCGATCTATGGAACCTACCAGCAGCTACCCGAAACCGAACATTATGCCCAATAGTATGTAAAAATATCACCACTTGTTCCTTGATGGACATGTTGATACTCTCACGTACCAAGTTGTTCTCAGAAAGTATTTTACATAATTCATAAAAAGAGATAGGTCTCATTCTTATTTGATGTATACAATGTTCGTCCCCACTACAAAGAATACTATTTATATAACTCTCTCTTTCAAAATCTCGATTTACATGAGGTTGCCTAGTTCTACGCCTAGACCTAATATCTTCTAAAATTAAAGTCCCCACAGCAAGAACGGATGCAATTACGGCAAGAAAACTTGCACGAATTTTTCTGTTATCCATCTACAGAATAAAACCAAAATAAATGCACAGTCAATATTAACCAATTGCAACTCAACTCAACTCAGATTTCAGTCAATATTAATCTGTTAATATGTTAAATGCACAATCAATATTAACCAAAATAAATACACAGATTTCAGTCACATTAACCACTTGCAACTCAACTCAGATTTCAGGCACAAAACAGTTGAGAAATACATGCACAGTCAATATCACAGCAGCATACTTCAGTCAAAATAAATGCACAAATTTCAGTCACATTATCATACTCAGCAAGAAAAAAAATTCAACACAAGATCAGATCGGATCAACTCATACTCAGCAAAAAAAAAAAATCAACACAAGATCAGATAGGATCAACTCATACTCAGCAAAAATTAAATCAACACAAGATCAGATCGCATCAACTCATACTCAGAAAAAAAAAAAATCAATAATTCCTAAATATATATTAAAAAAAAAAAAAATCAGATCTGATCCGATCTGATCTTGATCTGATCAGATCAGATCAGATCAGATCCGATCTGATCTCTCACAGATCAGTTCAGATCAGATCTGATCCGATCTGATCTTGATCTGATCAGATCAGATCTGGTCCGATCTGATCTTGATCTGATCAGATCAGATCTGATCCGAACTGTGAGGATAGAGAACGGAGGGGGTTTACCGTGGGAGAGGCTCGGTGCAGGGAAGGGAGGATGGGCCTTTGCCGTGCGACGGTGCGACGGTGCGACGGTGCGATGGAGTGGCTCGGCTGGCTGGGCACGGGGGTGGCTCGGTTGGCTCGGCACGGGTTGGGAGAGAGAGAAACCGAGCAGTTGAAGGCACCGGGGTAGCACGGGGGTGGCTCGGGGTGACTGGCGGGGTGGCTGGTGACAGTGAGAAGTGCAGAGAGCAGAGAGCAGAGAGTGAGAAAGGGCAGTGAGAGCAGAGAGTGAGAGCAGAGAGAAGAGAGTGAGAGCAGAGAGTGAGAGCAGAGAGAAGAGAGTGTTTTGGTCGAGGCTCGCGTGTTTCAGTTTAGGAAAATGGTTTACGGAAATATTTTCCGTAAACCGTTTTCCGTTTTTTCCTTCAGCATTTTACGGTCAAACGAAAATATTTTCAGTTTGACTTCCGTTTTACATTGCACCAAACGCCTGCAAATGCTGAAAACGTTTTACGGAAAACGTTTTCAGCCGAAACAAACGGAGCCTAAGAGAATAACCTCTCAAGATATCCAAGTGTAGTGCCGCAAAAGAGGGCGATCGAGAAATGAAAGAGGACGGAGCTAGAAATTTGTACCTTTAAGTGTCTACGTGTATGTGTTTGTTGAAGTTAACAACCAAGTTATAAAATTAATACACACACATGTGAGTGAGAGAGAGAGAGGGAAAAAAAGAAAAAGAAAAAAAGTAAGATATATACAGTACTATAAATATACACAATAAACACTACACGTCAAAAAAGTTAAACTCATTAATATTAGTTTTTTGAATTCTATATATTACAGGTCCAAAAAGTTAAACTCATTAATCCTAAATCATAAGAAAATAAATAATTATAATAAAATCAATGAAATCCTTGAGTGATCCAAAACTTAAATGTAATTGAAATTTCAAATTTTACCATTAAAAAATTTAAAACAAAATAGGGTACCATCATCATATATGAGAGAGTTGCTAGTCTTTTTTTGGGGGAGGCAAACCCCCATATGATTTTCCTGTATACTGAACCCCCTTGAGTGTCTTTTTAGGTCCTTTTTTTTTTTTTTTTTTTTTTTTTTTTTTTTTTGTCTAAACCATTGTATAACAATATCTAACCCTCATAAGATTTTTATGGATAACACAAAATTCTATGTGATACTGTTTTATGTGAAAATTCAGCTTTAAATATAGACATATGTTATCAAATGAACAACTTACCATTTATTTTTATAGATATTTAACGATTTATACATAAAATAATACCACATGGGGTTAAGTATTACACTCAAACTTAAGGAGAATTTTGTATTTTACAGTTAAACCATAGGAAAGTTTTGTGTGTTTTTCCCAAATTATATATCTATTATAAAAAAATTTCAAAATTTTGGAGGCCATGACCCCTACCCTTAAACGTAGCTCCGCAGCCAATTACACTCGGAGTAGAATAAGTGAATAACCATTGAAGTAGGTTGAGTAAGGCCTAGGTTATTAGTAAAAAAAATTGACATGAGTTGCCTTCTCGAAGATTGCGGCATACATTGTGGAGGGGTAGAATTTTATTCGGAAAATATAATTAGAGGAACTGACGTCATCTGTTCGGTTTATGATCGAATAGACTTATTTCTGTACAGGGTGTTCGGTCCCGGTCTTTACTTATCGTGGAAAATCCGAATTAATGACAAGACACATGGAAGTATCCCATAATATCGTAATTAATGCTAATACAATATCAAGCCAGTGTCAGGAGTATTAAATGTAAACGAAATATCATATTAGTGTCAGGATCATTACAAATTAAATGGGGGATAAACGAGGCAAATGAGCTGTAATTGAGAAGCATTAATGGCACTCAGAGAAAGAAGGAAGAGGAGGATAAGAGAAAGAAGGAAAAATATCTTAAAAAAAAAAAGAAGGTATAAGTAAAGAGAAAAACAATGTAAAAAGGGTTCCTCGAATTACAATAACGATAAAGAGAGAAATACACTGAAATATATTTTTCCTTTCATTAAGAGTATTCTTATTATGGGATTACTAACAAAATCATCGGAGATTAATAGGTCGGCCCTCACTGGGTTGACCAAGTCCATCTGAGGATTTTTGTCATTGTTTATTATACAGGGTTGGAGCAGTTTGAGTCGTTCGGACATCCTCATATCTTGTTCGAATTAGTTCGGATTCAGCCTATGGACTCGGATTCAGTCAGTGGAGTAAGCTTCATCAGTATTAATTAGTCTTTCCTTTATTGATTACAAAAATCCCACTTACAATTGGCGCCGTTTGTGGGAAGGGCTCTTTAATACTGTTGGACCCAATCCGCTTTATTCATCATGCCACGTTCTGTCCCTGGACCATCCAGGCCCATAGAATCTCCAGCACGACAGGCTTCAGAGCCATCACGTCGACAGGTGGCAATCCTTGAACAACCTAGGCCTGCAGAATCTCCAGCAGGACAGGCTTCAAGGCCATCACATCCTAAAACCTCAACAGAGTCATCTTACAGGCCTTCTGATCACACTCGGGTTGCTACCTCAGTTACTCCTTCCTCCAAACATACTGTTCTTCATCGGCATATGGACGATCAACGAACAGAATGGCATGGGGAGAGCTCCACGAAGGTGACATCCCATCGGGCCCAGAAATCGTTAATTCGGTCGCCTTCGGCAGAATCTCGAGTAGATGATAGTGAAAGAGTGATCGCTGCACTTCGCCAGGAGGTCAGTGCATTGAAGAAAGCAGCCCAAGACATGTCCACAGCAAAAGAAAGGCCGAGGAAAAATTTTCATAAGAATGAACAAGAAAAATCTGGGGCGTCTCGTAGTGCACACCTAGAAGATTGGGCTGAAAGTCCTTCACTGAAAGGGAAAGCCATCAGTTCAGCCGAAACTTCTGTTACAATTTGGGAGACAAGGAGAAGAGATGAACATTCAGATAAAGGCATGAGCGAGCCCCGTGACAGAAGCGCTTTACCTCCTATTGTACCAAAGAAGAAGGTAAGGCGAGGAGAGCAATGAGCTGTCTGGAAAGCGTTGGATCTAATATCATCATCACCATTTTCTGATGCAATAGAGCTGGCCGAACTACCAGAGAGGTTCACGACACCTCGACTTGAAATTTATAATGGTCGAATAGATCCCGTCGCTCACATAGATCATTATCACCATAGGATGGCTTTGTGGCGTTATAGAGACCCATTGATGTGTAGAATATTCCCTTCTAGTCTGGGAGAAGTGGCACTCCGGTGGTTCAATCAGCTTGAGCGAGGTTCGATTGGTTCTTGGAGTCAAATGGCCGAAGTATTCGTGGGGAGGTTTATAACGAATAGTCGGAGATCCAGAGGCCTGGATACACTTATGGTGATCAGACTGGGCATCAATGAGTCGCTCAAGGACTATTCGGCCAGATTTTGGGAAACTTATAATGATATCGATGGATGCGCAGAGGATACAGCGCTTCAAGCTTTCAAATTGGGCTTGCCTCCTAGTACTGGACTACGCCAATCCCTGACTAAACGTCCTCCTACAACTCTTAAAAAACTAATGGACCGAGTGGAGCAATTCGTAAGAGTAGAAGAAGACGGGGGTAATACAAACGCCATGATATCGGAAGTTCCTGTACCACCACCTATCTCTAGACCTCAAGCCCGAACAAGTCAAGCTCCTAAGGCACGTTCGATTCCGACCAGCTATGCTCCGCCGTCCTATAAGGCTTTTCAAACAGTTTTCAAGGAGCCTATCCACCGGTTATTAGATAAAATCAAAGGGAAGCCCTTCTTTGTGTGGCCATCTAAGCTGATAGGAGATCCGGAAGTTCGGAACCAGAATCTCTACTATTTTACCACCGTGACAAGGGGCATCTGACTGAAAATTGTCATAAATATAAAGCCCATTTAGAGCAGTTAGTAACAGCCGGACATTTTTCTGATTATGTTGATCTCAATCCAACTGGCAATAAGGCACAAGGGACTACCTCCAGTCGTTTGGGGACACAAGGGCCTGCCCCGGTAGGCGTCATTCATGTTATTCACAATCCTTCGTGCACTTCCATTTTTCCAACATCTTTTCGGTCAGATATGCAAAAGGCATCACACCTTAGGCGGAGTTTTGGGATTGTGGATTATGCCCATCTCGTGTCGACATCTTGTTCGGGAGCTTCCAGTTCTTCCGCGCATCAAGTCGTCTCATTTTCGGATGAAGACTTGGCGGACGTACAGATGCTCCATAATGATCCTCTTGTTATAACCCTTAGATTCGGGAATTATGATGTTCAGAGAGTCCTTGTTGATCAAGGTAGCTTCGCAGAAATAATGTACAAGGGCCTCTATGAGAAATTGGGCCTGAAAGAGGCAGACCTTGCAAACTTCACAACGCCTGTGTTCGGTTTCACGGGTGAGTCAACGATCCCCATGGGGAAAACAACACTCCCCATATTGGCTGGGCCGATCAGTCTACAAACAGAATTTATAGTTATTCGTGGCTCCTCGCCATATAATGCAATTGTGGGAAGAGATTGGTTGCATCGCATGAGAGCTGTCCCATCAACTTTGCATTAGAAATTGCGGTTTCCTACTGAAGATGGAATTATGGAAATAAACGGCGATCAGGTGATAGCAAAGCAATGCGTCCTAGCAGCTATTGCTCAAAAAAATCCGGAGGACGACCATCCCACCGAGGCTTCATGACAATTACAGGCACCTGCAGCTGTGACGGAGGAAATCGCGGCGGAGAAAGATCCTGAGAAGGTATATTTTGATCCTTCCGAACCTGAGTTCTATTTCTTGATAGAGACAAATCTATCCTTTGGTGATAGACAAAAGTTGATTACCCTCCTTATGGAGTTCCGAGAGGTTTTTGCCTGGTCGGTCTATGAAGCCCCTGGAGTAAGCCCAGACCTTGCTTGTCATTTACTGAATATATCTATTGAAGCCAAGCCAGTAAGTCAAAAGCGTCGAAAACTAGCTCCCGAACGGGCCGACATAGTTGCAAAGGAAGTAGAGAGGTTGTTGGAGGCTAATGCTATTCGGTCGGTGCAATACCCTATCTGGCTCTCTAACACTGTAGTAGTAAAGAAGAAGAACGGGAAATGGAGAGTATGTGTCGACTTCACTGATCTCAACAAAGCTTGTCCTAAGGACCCGTTCCCTCTTCCGAGGATAGACCAGTTGGTGGATTCGGCTTCGGGGCATGAGAGGATGAGTTTCTTAGGTGCATTTCAGGGCTACCACCAGATTCCAATGGCCCATTCCGACCAAGAAAAGACAGCCTTTATTACTCCCAAAGGAATCTACTGTTATAGGGTGATGCCTTTTGGGTTGAAGAATGCAGGAGCAACTTATCAGAGAATGGTGACCGGTATGTTCGGACGTGTGATCGGGAAGACTGTGGAAGTGTATATAGATGACATGTTGATAAAGAGTAAGAGGAAAATGAAGCATATGGAAGACCTTAGAGAGGTTCTCGAAATCCTTCGAAGTGCTAAGTTACGCCTAAACGCCACGAAGTGTCTATTCGGGGTTAGCTCAGGAAAATTTTTAGGCCACATGGTCAATTACAATGGGGTCGAGGCCAACCCGGATCAAATATCAGCTGTGTTGAATCTTGAACCTCCCAAAGATGCCAAATAGGTCCAACGCCTAATAAGGATGATTGCCGCATTGGGTTGGTTTATTTCTTGTTCAGTTGATAGGTGCCGCCCGTTCTTTCAGCTTTTGGGAAAGAAGAGGAAGTTTTTGTGGGACCAGGATTGTTCAGCTGCCTTTGAGGGAATAAAAACTTATCTTTCTTCACCCTCATGCCACTCAATACCCTGTTCGGGAGAACTTCTCTTCCTCTATTTAGCTATTTCGGAGCATGCAGTTAGTGCCGTTCTGGTACGGGAGACTCATAAAGGCCAAAAGCCAGTGTTTTTCGTGAGCAAAATCATGGATGAAACAGAATCCAGGTATTTGCCCCTCGAGAAAGCCGCTTTGGCATTGATTCAAGCTGCCAAGAAACTCCCGCATTATTTCCAGGCCAGTACTGTCACAGTTCTCACTGATCTCCCATTGAAGATGTTAATGCATAGTTCGGACTTCTCCGGACGGGTCACCAGGTGGGGCGTACATTTGGGATCCCTCGGTGTTGAGTATAAACCTCGAACTTCTATAAAGGGGCAGGTCTTGGCTGATTTTGTAGCTGAATTCCAGGGAAAGGGAGGAAATTCAGAGTCGACCTATACTTCAAGCCCACACGCTGATGAGAGCTCATTAGAGTGGAAGTTATTCGTGGATGGGGCTTCGAATATGAAAGGAGCTGGGGCAGGCGCTGTTTTGGTCTCTCCTGAGGGACTTATCTTAGAGCAAGCTGTGAGGTTGGGTTTCCTGGCATCAAATAACGAAGCTGAATATGAGGCTCTACTTATTGGTCTCAGAAGTGCAATACGGTTGGGTGCGGATCGATTACAAGTTTTCTGCGAT
Source organism: Fagus sylvatica (assembly GCA_907173295.1). Taxonomy (NCBI): domain Eukaryota; kingdom Viridiplantae; phylum Streptophyta; class Magnoliopsida; order Fagales; family Fagaceae; genus Fagus; species Fagus sylvatica. Next base: position 30,334,948 of record OU015770.1, read on the forward strand.
TCTCAACTGGTAGTTAATCATATCTCAGGGGAATACTTGGCTTGGGATGAACGGATGCTATTTTACCGTTCTATCGCCAAGTCTTTGCTTTCAAAATTTGATTCCGTACAGGTAGAACAGATCAAGAGAGAATATAATTCCCATGCAGATATTTTGGCCAAACTAGCAACCACCCTGGAATCAGACTTATACAGAACGGTAACGGTGGAGGTTCTGAGCACTCCGAGTACTCTGATTGATACCGTGGATAGAGTTTGTGGCACAGGTTCAGAAGCAAGCTGGATGGATCCCCTGATAGCTTATCTACGGGATGATTGCTTACCTAAAGATCCCAAGGCAGCTAATGTCATCAAGAGAAAAGCTTCAAGGTATTGGCTATCCAAAGAGGGGAATCTCTATAAACGGTCTTTTTCAGGACCATATCTGTTGTATGTACATCCTAACTTGGTGGACGATCTACTCTTTGAGATCCATGAAATATGCGGAAGCCATACTGGGGGTAGATCCTTGGCACACCGAGCAATATCCCAGGGTTATTGGTGGCCCTATATGCAGAGTGATGCTGTTCGGTATGTTAGGAGGTGTGATAAATGCCAAAGATTTGCTCCGAAGATTCATCAACCTGCTCGGGAACTTAATCCGTTGTCAAGCCCTTGGCCTTTCGCTCAGTGGGGTATGGATATTGTAGGCCCTCTTCCTCGGGCAACAGGAAATAAGAAGTTTCTGATCGTGGCAACAGATTATTTCACCAAATGGATAGAAGCCGAACCACATTCTCACATCCGTGAAGTGGATACGAAGCGATTTCTGTGGAAGAGCATTATTACAAGATTTGGGATACCCTGGGCGGTCATCTCTGACAACGGTACGCAGTTCGAGGGTAAACTTTTTAAGGGCTTCTGTGCGGAACTTGGTATTAGGAACTTCTTCTCCTCACCAGGATATCCTTAATCTAATGGTCAAGCTGAGGTTTCAAATAAAGTGATTCTGGACGGCATAAAGAAGAGATTAGAAGAGGCCAAAAGTAGGTGGGTCGAAGAATTGCCAAGTGTCATGTGGACTCACAGGACTACAAGGAGAAGATCAACTGGGGAGACTCCGTTTGCATTAGCATATGGTGTGGAGGCTGTGATTCCACTTGAAGTTGGTTTACCAACAACTCGTACAACGGAATTTGATGTTGAAGAGAATGAGTCTAGCCTTCGAAAGGATTTAAATCTCGTGGAAGAAAGAAGGGATATAGCAACGATAAGATTGGCGTTGTACTAGCACCAGATGAAAAGAGGGTATGACAAGAATATTCGGCCAAGAAGCTTCCAAGTTGGAGATTTAGTGCTCCGGAAAGTAGTGGTAAATACCAGAAATCCGAACGATGGCAAACTTGGACCGAACTGGGAGGGGCCATATAAAGTGACATCATTCGCCGGAGTAGGAGCGTATAAACTGACAGACTTGAATGGTAAATCGGTCCTTAGACCTTGGAATATATGTAACTTGAAGAAATATTTTTTCTAAGTTAAATTTCATCAGAAGAAGGAAGTATGTTGTTGATATCCTTTCTAAACAAGTCACCGTTCGGATCCACTTATCACTTCTCCGGGAGTGTCATAAGTTAAGAATTATTATTCGGATCCACTTATCACTTCCTAGGGAGTGTCATAAGTAACCAGTCATCGTTTGGATCCACTTATCACTTCTCCGGGAGTGTCATAAGTTAAGAATCATTATTCGGATCCACTTATCATTTCCTAGGGAGTGTCATAAGTAACTAGTCACCGTTCGGATCCACTTATCACTTCTCCGGGAGTGTCATAAGTTAAGAATCATTATTCGGATCCACTTATCACTTCCTAGGGAGTGTCATAAGTAACCAGTCACCGTTTGGATCCACTTATCACTTCTCCGGGAGTGTCATAAGTTAAGAATCATTATTCGGATCCACTTATCACTTCCTAGGGAGTGTCATAAGTAAACAAGTCCCTATTCGGATCCACTTATCACTTCTCAGGGAGTGTCATAAGTTAAGAATCATTATTCGGATCCACTTATCACTTTTGACGAAGTTTCATAAGTAAACCATCCAGTGGTTTGTTGAAAAGTGATTGGAGCCATGTGGGAGATGCTAGGGATACCCGATCCAGAAAATACGAAGTATTCCAGTATAGGAAGGAATTGACTTCTCAAAATTAGGCTAAGGTGAGGTCCCTTTACTTTATGAAGTGATATCTATATCCAATCTAAATTCGGTATTGACTCCAAAGTTATTCGACAGTGGTAAAGTTGGAAAGTATGTTGTAATAAGCACTTTGCAGTTTTTAATACTCCCAACGTTTTTATACTGTTATTTGTGTATGGGCTACCTTAAGTAATATGAAACCAATGACAGCAAGGATTGAAGCAAAAACATAAACCATGATCAAAAAATTAATGTTGAAGCTAAAATTAAAAAGTAAAGCTTAGTCTTAACATTACAAATATTAAAAGATCGGGTTATAAGTAAAAGAAAAAGAGGGGAATGAATAAACACCAAGGTTTCGACAACTGGATCTGATTACCAAAATGACACAAAATCAAGAGGGAATTCTCTTTATTGTGAGCTTGAGGGCTGTCCGGATATGTCTTCTGTCTGGTGGGTTTGTTCGGGTACCTCAGACGTTTGTTCGGTTTGCCCTTCCACAACTACCGGTCTTGTGGTCTGTTCGGATTGATCGTTTCCTTGAGGTTGGTCTTGTTCTGCACCTCTTCTTCTTCTTCTCCTTCTCATTTTTCTTCTTTTTCTTGTTCTCCTTCTTGTTCTTCATCTTCTTCTTCACCCTTATCATCAGAGTCTTTGAGTCCAGCATCAGGGTATGGAAGAGGAGTATTGGCACGAAGAAAGAGGTCGGACATTTCGAGTTGTTCGGTTTTGTTCAGTGCCGATTTCCACCCATGTCTAAACCCGTTGTTGTAGACCATTTTGAATTGGGCCTTAACCTCGTCCATTGCTCCTTCTCTCCCCAGCTCTTTTCCTTTCTTTAATCCCTCCTCCATTCCTTCTTTATGAGCGTTGCCGAGCGAAAGGACGCATTCAGATTGGAGCTCTTTCATTTTTTCTTGCATCTCCGCAACTTCAGCTTCAGCCTGTGCTCGTTTGGTCTCTTCAATCCGAACTCGTTCTTCGGTCTCTTTCATAATATTCATATTTCTGAAGTGTTCGTCCTCCAGCTTTTTATAGTTATCGCCGACGACCTTCAACACTTCCGACATGCTCTTCTCATGCTCGGCTTCACTTTTCTGAAGCTTTTCTGTCAGTCTGTAGACCCTTGCTTCCATAGACATGACACCCTGAGTGGCCTGAATGAAAAATACACATGTACACAGGAAAGAAAGATTCAGGAAATTGAAAAAGGAAAGCACATTAAGAGTATTTAAAAATGTTTAAGTATGGAAAGAAAAATATTACCATCATTAAACCCCGGGTGATTTGACGGAAGACTGGACCGGGCTGATTACCGGCCCATTGTTTCATGTCTTCGGGCAAGCAAGCCGCAAAGGCTAGGCCATGAGCAACTTGAGCCGAGACATCAGCATTGCAGTTATCCAAAATCGTATCCCGAATGGAGATAGGATTAGGCCCGAAGAGCAAGGCTGGGTCCTACGCCTCAGAATGTGATGAGGGCCCTTTAGCTGGTATTGAGGAAGGCTCGGTCCTTCCCCTTTTCTTTCGGGGCTGCAGCTCTTCTTCTTGATCCGAATCTTCAAGAACATGAACCTTTGGGGGTGCCAAGATAGGTTCTCGTTCGGGAGTAGGATGACTGGTCGCCACGGTTATCTGGGGCTCTTCGGGAAGCTTCTTTGGCTTCTTTTTGGCTTCGGCATCCTTACTCTTACCCTTTCCTTTGCCCTTCGCTTTCGTTGAAGAGCTTGCGTCGGCTGTTTTGCCCATCAGCTTAAATGGGTTAATCGGTGGTGCCATTGCGTATACTTGGCCTGATGGAATATGGTCGGGGTAGTCTTGGGGTTGCTCGACCACTGCTGGCTGAGCGGCGTATGGTGCCCTGGTTGGTATTTCGAGAGCTTCGGACCTTCGGACTGTGGGGCCTTCTAAAAACAACCTGACTTGAGGTTCGTACCCCAAAAGTAATGGAGCCGACCGGGGTTCTCCTTTTTCGTCGACGTAGATGTTGGTTGACAGAATCTTTTTCACCAGTTTGGCGTCTGCTTGTTTTCTATCCACTTCGAGTCTCTTCAGATCTAGAAAACATCATTGGTTAGACAGTGATAAAGGAAACCAAAATGTAGATTAGTTCGTTCATAGTGTTCGGATGTATTTAAATCTTGTTCGGTCGGGTTTATTTAAAGATACTGTTTGTTAAGAAATCCTAACCTGGGTATCCGTACGAGCTCCGGCAAACGGAGCTGCCCGAGAACCAATCTCCTGTTACCCTCAAATAATCTTTATCGTACCCCTTGTTGGAACTGGGAAGGCCATTCACCAGTTTCTCGTTCACGTTTCTGGCTTTTAGATGGCAAGAAGTGCTAGATTTCTCTCCGGGGCACTTATACTGGTAAACGGCTAAGATTTCTCTCGGTGTTAGGTTTACATCTAAGATACGATTAAGGGCAATAACACCCATTACGATTCTAAATACGTTAATGGATATTTGAGAGGGGGTGGCATTTATGGTTTGAAGGAAATCTATTAGGAACGAATGTAGTGGGAACCTAACACCCCCTTCGACTATGGCCATGATTGGGATTAGGATTTCGCCTCTGTTTATGACGGGAAGGTCGTCCGAATTGCAGTAAGAGAGAAAGACGGATGGGGGAATTTGGTAGAGTTGCCTAAATCGGGTCATACTACCCTCCGAATCTACCAATCTAGCCAATTTACTCGTCATGATTACGAGTCGAGTTTTAATAGCAAAAATAAAATTTGAAGGAGGTTTAAGAAAATTAGTAAAGACGGAGAAAACTTACAGGGAGGGGACGGTTCAAAGAGTCGCAGCGGCGAGCTTTGAGAGGAGAGAGAAAATACTTGCTTAGACGAAAGAGATGGGGATGAAAAAGTAAATAGTTTAGGGGGGGGGGTTAGATATTTGTATCTGATTTGAAAAGAGGGAAATAATTTCCCCCCAAGCCTTTCTACCGTTTGGGTTTTTTTTGGAAATGTGCGAAATAAAACGATGGGTCATCATATCAGACCTTGGGAAGCTCATATATTGATTCCGACTTCCTCAAAAGTTGCTCGAGGAAGCCGAAATCAAGGGGTAATTGGAGGGGTAGAATTTTATTCGGAAAATATAATTAGAGGAATTGACGTCATCTGTTTGGTTTATGACCGAACAGACTTATTTCCATACAGGGTCTTCGGTCCCGTCTTTACTTATCATGGAAAATCCGAATTAATGACAAGACACGTGGAAGTATCCCATAATATCGTAATTAATGCTAATACAATATCAAGCCAGTGTCAGGAGTATTAAATGTAAACGAAATATCATATTAGTGTCAGGATCATTACAAATTAAATGGGGGATAAACGAGGCAAATGAGCTGTAATTTAGAAGCATTAATAGCACTTAGAGAAAGAAGGAAGAGGAGGATAAGAGAAAGAAGGAAAAATATCTTTAAAAAAAAAGAAGGTATAAGTAAAGAGAAAAACAATGTAAAAGGGGTTCCTCGAATTACAATAACGATAGAGAGAGAAATACACTGAGATATATTTTTCCTTTCATTAAGAATATTCTTATTATGGGATTACTAACAAAATCATCGAAGATTAATAGGTCGGCCCCCACTGGGTTGACCAAGTCCATCTGAGGATTTCTGTCATTGTTTATTATACAGGGTTGGAGCAGTTTGAGTCGTTCGGACATCCTCATATCTTGTTCGGATTAGTTCGGATTCAGCCTATGGACTCGGATACAGTCAGTGGAGTAAGCTTCATCAGTATTAATTAGTCTTTCCTTTATTGATTACAAAAATCCCACTTACACATTGCATACCCATTTCTTATTAAGTCAGTTCAACAATTTAAAAGAGGGCTTAGAAGTAAATTTCGATCACTATTCAGATTAAAATTAGGGCATATTTTTTTGGATGAAAATAAGGGTGTCATTACTAACAAATGACTTGCCGAAATCTTTCCTCCCATTCCTAACGAAAGCATTATCCAATTGCGACAAATTTAGCAACTAAACCATGGTAATGCCTCCTGACTCTTTAATTATTAAAACCTCTAGAACCGGTAGAACTAGGGTTTCAGAATCTCTGAGTATGTCTTTAAACTAAACGCATTCAACCAATGTCTAGGGTTTTGGAGTTCTTGTTGGAGACATTATCGTTACTTCCAATTATTCTTAAATAAATTGAAACATTATGTGAAATAAAACACACTTTAATGACACATACTGCATGTGTTACATGATTGCACGTGCACTACATCTGGAATGTCAAATAGTGAGCTGTTGGGAGTTGGGACAATCAATCAATCTTCTCGGAGAGTGCATGTCCCTCAATACCCCTACAGTCGTGTTGTCAAAAATTTTTTGTCCATTTTTGTCAACCAAGTGAAAAAAGAAAAAGGATTGTCCAACTTCATTATCATGCTCCTACACCTTAAATAATTTTGTTAACGAAAAATTTAATGTATATTTTATTTCTCAACAATGCCTTCACCTTTAAAAAAAGAAATCCGCAACCCCCATTTGTGTCAGCATTGATCTCAAGTGCTCTCTCTCTCTCTCTCCCACAATTTAATTCCTTTTTTTTTTTTGTCATAATTTTGTGAATTTTTTCGTGGCATGTGTATTAGAAATTTTATGAAATATTTATGTGCAAAAATAACATTGCTTATGTGTTGGCATAATTTGTGATATTTAATAGGATTCTTTAGTTGTATTAAATGTAGAAGCATTAGGGCCTATGACTCCTTGTGTATTTGGAGGGATGGTTATAGGGATGATCCCAAGTGCCCTTTTCCTTTGGAACTCTTTGTATTTATTTCTACCTCTTTTTCGTTTGTTGGATGTAGTAGCTGTTAAACAAAATAAAATAACATAGTCAATACCAATTTGATAAAGTAATATGTTCACAATTTATACAATAAAATATATTACTACACTAAACTATATTTTCACTCACAAGATGCACTAGGGGCTCCCTGCGAAAATGAATGAGGCGTGGAGTCAACCATCTCATGTAGCTGTCCATTAGGTGGAGGAGGCATTTCCGAGCCTAACTCTGTTTCTTCTTCTTGACTAGTGAAATGCAATGGCATGTCTTGCCATACATGCTCTTGTCCTTGTCCCCGTCCTCGTCCTCGTCCTCGTCCTCTACTCATTGTACAATATGACTAATTTCCACAATAACAATTAAGTAAGAATACATGGATCTTAATAACCACAAGAACTTGAATTAAGACATAAAAGAATTCTCGAAATATCAACAACTTAATGATGTAAGCAAAAGATAAGTAAACATTTAACGATGTCAACAAAGCAAGATAACTTAATTAAAAAAATTCATAAAATATTGTTAACGATGTAAACAAATGTAAACAAGAATACTAGATCTACACTAATTACATACATCACATATCATCATCAAACAGGTCAAACTCATCGTTGCTAGGTGACTCCTCTTCTTTATCTGTGTTTGTCTTATCGTTGCTAGGTGACTCTTCTTCTTTATCTGACTCTATCTCATCGTTGCTAGATATGTCATCGTTGAAGAACGTGCTTCCATCAAGTTCTACAAATACTTCATCAACAGCTATTAATTCCTTTAGTTGATCTGCCTCCAATTCTACTGCAGGAACATCATCTCTATGCAACGAAATTGAGTCTTCATCAATTTCTTGTTGAACATGTGCATTCTCCCCAACACTATTGTCTTCATCATCTTCTTCATTCTCTCCCTCTGGTACTATTGGAATATCATATATGTTTCTATGACTCATATTTTGTACTACTTTCCAACTACTACCTAATTTGGTATCATTCAAGTAAAATACTTGTGAAGCTTGGCATGCTAAGATAAATGGGTCAGATTCATACCATGTACGAGATGTATTCACACTCGTAAAATGCTCATCCTTTTGCATTCCTGTTCTATTCCCAATATCCCACCAATCGCACTCAAATAGATACACTTGTTTTCTACCCATGTAATGTAACTCTAAAATGTTTCTCAACTCACCATAGTAGTTAATAGTCGTTGATTCATGTTCACCTGGAACAGTGATACCACTGTTTTGGGTACGACGAGTTCGATCGCGATCTTTTGTGTGGAACCTAACACCATTCATAATACAACCTTTAAAAAATGAAACTTGAGAGTCAGGTCCACATGCAAGACTATATAATTCTTGGGACACATTCACTGTATTACGCCGACATATACGATTTCGGAACCAACTTTCAAATTCAACTTCATGCTTATGATCAATGTCAATGGTTCCTTGTCTTTGGATCTCCACACGATGTTCACTACATAATAAGTACATATAAGTACCCTTCTTCATTATCAAGTAATATGCAAGTGATATTCAAAAATAATAATTTAATGATGCATTTACCTTATGTACGAATCAATTTCTGGGCAATTGCTAAGCACATACCATCGGGCCTTTGTGAGAAGCTTATTATCAAGTCTCACAGTTTTTGCTGCTCCTAAAGGACGAACTCGTTGTGAGAACACAGATAAACCTACACTCATTTCCTCCTGCCACCCATCATTATTTCTCTCCTCAGGACTCCATCTTGTATGAATCCCACGAAGATACATAGAGCAAAATGTCAAACATTCAACTGATAAATATCCCTCAGCAATTGAGCCTTCTGGATGTGCTCTATTCCTCACAAATCGCTTCAGTTTACCCATAAACCTTTCAATTGGATACATCCAACGAAATTGAACCGGTCCTGCAAGCTCAGCCTCTCGAGGTAAATGAACAGCTAGATGTACCATTACATCAAAAAAAGCAGGCAGGAAAAATCATTTCCAATTTGCATAGGATCACAACAATGTCATGCTTCATTTGATTCAAGACATCTAATTTCAAAGTTCGTGAACACAATTCCTTAAAAAAGAAACACAACTCAATCAATGGGGTACGTATTTCAGTCGAAAAATAACCACGAATCGCAACAGGAAGTAAGCGTTGTAAAAGGACATGACAATCGTGGCTTTTCATTCCTGAAATCTTACCTTTTTGTGTGTTAACACATCGACTAATGTTAGATGCATACCCATCAGGAAACTTCACACATTTCAACCAATCAAAGAATTTTGTCTTCTCAGCTTTTGACAAGGTATACTTCGCATGTGGCATTGATGTAGATGTACCATTTGTCTGTAAGTGCAATTCTTTACGTATACCCATATGACATAAATCCTTTCGAGCTTTGGCACTGTCCTTCGTTTTTCCATCTATATTCAACAGTGTACCTAAGACATTATCACATATATTTTTCTCAGTATGCATAACATCTAAGTTGTGTCTTAGTTTCAATGTTGACCAGTAAGGCAACTCAAAAAAAAAACTTTTCTTTGTCCAATTCAACTCATTTGGTGTGCGCTTTCTCTTTCTTGTAGTTTCGCCTTTTCCAAATTGCACATTTGTAACATTCATCAGTTGTTGTAACAGTTGATCTCCTGATAATTCATTAGGCGCCATGCTATGCTCCTCAGTTCCGTCAAACAATGCTTTTTTTTTTACGCCATATATGCCTTTGAGGTAAGAACCGGCGATGACCCATGTAACACATCTTTTTGCCAGACTTCAACCATCTGAATACTGTGTCCTTGTTACATATAGGGCACGCAAGTTTTCCCTTTGTAGACCACCCAGATAAGTTTCCATATGCTGGGAAATCATTTATAGTCCATAATAATGCTGCATGCAACTGAAATGTTTGTTGTGTGGACGCGTCATATGTAATCAGACCTTCATTCCATAATTCTTGCAAATCTTCCACCAATGGCTGCAAGTATACATCAATTTCGTTTCCAGGTGCCTTAGACCCAGGAATAAGTAAGGATAACAACATATATGGATCCTTCATACACCTCCATGGTGGTAAATTATACGGCATAAGTACTACTGGCCACATGCTATATGATGTACTCATATTACCAAATGGGTTGAAGCCATCACTTGCTAAACCAAGTCGCACATTACGGGATTCCTCAGCAAACCAAGAATGTTCTTTATCAAACTCTTTCCACGCTATTGAATCAGCTGGATGTCTTAGAGAATTCCCATCATCTACTCGCCCATTTTTGTGCCACTTCATGTCGTTGGCTATTTCTTTCGACATAAACAACCGTTGCAACCTCGGTTTTATTGGGAAATATCGTAAGACTTTCCGAGGAATTTTCGTACCTGTACCTGCGACATATGTCCATCTTGAAGTTTTGCATTTTGGGCATTCTTCTTCATCAGCATACTCCTTCCAGAAAAGCACACAGTCATTCTCACATGCATGTATCAACTCATAACTAAAACCCAAGTCTTTCCTAAACCGTTTTGCTTCATAATACGATCTTGGTAATGACTCTCCATCCGGAAGAGCCTTCTTTATTAAGTCAATCACCATGTCAAACGACTTATCACTCCAATTGCAAATTGTCTTTATATGAAGTAGTTTCACTATGAAAGCGAGCTTAGAGAACTTCTTACAACCTGGATAAAGTTCACGTTGGGCATCTTCCCACAATTTGTCAAAGGGTCTTGCATAGTGATCATTGCTTGTTGGATTCGGAGTAGTGGAGGATTCACCCATATTAGCATCCGGAAATGTTCCCATATAAATGTCATCTAACATTTCTTCAACGTCATCAGTATCCTCTACATTTGCATTTTGATTATTATGTTGAGTGTGTACATTTTGCAAAAACGGATCTTCCCCATGAAATATCCATTGGGTATAATTCAAATCAATTCCTTTCAAAAATAAATCATCCTCCACATCATCTATATGCTTATAATATCGATTCGTGCAGTTACGACATGGACACTTAATCCTATTTCGTCCATCTGCATGATTGCGTGCCATGCTAATAAACTCCTTAACACCTTCAGCATATCGATTACCAAGCCTATTAGTTTCATGCATCCAACTCTTATCCATCTTAATATCCCTATCACAAAATCAACAAACACATTTTAACTTTAGATGAAATGAGTCGGTGAAGTTACAAACATCATTAGTTTCCTTCATCCAACTCTCATCACCAAAAAGAGATGTTTTGTTCTAGGAAAATGTTTTTTTTTTCCTAATGATGAATACTAATATTACTAAGGAAATGATAATAGTCGTCTTAGTAGTTAGTAAAAATAATATGCATAATATCTACCTAAGCCACCTTGTATACCATGCAAGCCACACGCTTGCTCAAACTCAACAACCACCACACAACCAAGTATCATCAATTTTAATATAGAATTATATAAGTATTTAAACATAAAATAATTACTATACTAAATTCAAGATCACGTCGCTTTTAAAGGAAGGTCACAGTTCTGACAAACAGATTTTGTGAAATCTGTAAAGCTCATTTAATAAAGACTTAAGAAATTAGAAAAGTATGAGAGGCATATCTTGACACAAAGGTATTTTTCAAAATGAGAGGTTTTCACAAAGAAGATACCAAAATGAGAGTTTTCACAAAGTAGTATACCAAAATCAGCAACAATGTTATAAAATGGATATAATATTAATGCGATATAATATATTAGATATTATATAAGTTCAAATACACAAGCAGCCACCCTTCTCTGTGGTAGATATATATAATATTTGTCAATCCAATTTTTTTTTTTTTAACATGAAACTAGTTTCTCTGAGGTAGATATAATATTTGTCAATCCAATTTTCTTTTGTACATGAAACTAGTTTAGATATATATACATGAAGTGATAGAAACTAATTTAAATACGATATACATTCATTAGAAATAAGGAGAGTTTAGATATAACATACCGTATAACGTAGTACTTATGCCTTTGACACTTAGCTGGATAGCTTTTTTTTTTTTTTTTTTTTTTTTGAAACAAAGCTTGATACACGTTCCAATAAAGAAAGAAAAAACAAAAAGAATGTTAGATACATGTGCCTAGTTTAGATATAATATAAATGAAGTGAAACAGTGATATAAATGTAGTGAATCTTTAAAAAAAAAAAAAAAAAAAATAATATAAATGAAGTGAAACAGTGATATAAATGTAGTGAATCTTAAAAAAAAAAAAAAAAAAAAAAAAGTATAATATAAATGAAGTGAAACAGTGATATAAATGTAATGAATCTTAAAAAAAAAATAAAAAAAAAAAGTGAAGTGAATCAAACAGTGATATAAATGTAGTGCATCTTAAAAAAAAAAAAAAAAAAAAAAAAAAAAAAAAAAAAAAAAAAAAAAGTGAATCAAAACTGATATAAATGTACATCTTAAAAAAAAAAAGTGAAGTAATCAGAAACAGTGATATAAATGTAGTGCATCTTAAAAAAAAAAAAAAAAAAAAAGTGAAGTGAATCAGTGATTGCTGTCAAGGCACTTATGGCCCACCTTGACAGCCATAAATTTGAGAGCAATAGATGAATAGTGATATAATTAATTCCTGGTGAAACTGCGTACCTATCCTCTAGCTGTGTACATACAGATGCACTTATGGCCCACCTTGACAGCAATAAATTTGAGAATAGTGCACCTACATACAAACAACTAATGAGAATAAAAAATTGAATACAACATATCTGGAAAATTCCAAAACACGAGGATTGAGAAATTTTTATGCAGATTTGAAGAATTTAATATATAAGAAAGTTCACCAATTCTGAAAAAAGAAACTCACCAATTCCAAGACAATATACTGAGGACTTCTTTGATTGACAAAATCTAATCAAATATAGAAGACTTCAATACTAGGGCAACTGAGAAAGAAACCTAACATAATGTAGAAGACTTAGGTACCATGGCTAGTGAGAAAGAAAGATAGGGCGTGAAAACTGAGAAAAAAATTGGGGGAAAGAGATAAGTTAGTGAAATAATTGGGGGGAGTAATAAGCGGGAGCAGTACTAGAATTTAGGGAAAATTAACCGGGAAAATAAGAGGGCAAACAAAACCCAATATATATGGTAATTTGATGGGTTTGGGTGGGCTGTATATAGCTTAAAACAAATTAATTAAATAAAATTGGAACTAGGATTGTACGTACAATCTCAATTAATTAAATTACAAATAATTGGATATTTCTTTATTTAATTGAGTTAGGACTTTTCTACTCACTTAAAACTAGGATTCTACCATCTCAATTAATTAAATTAAAAATAATTGGATATTTCTTCTTCTAATTGATTTAGGATTGCTCTAATTACTTAGAACTAGTTACGTACAATCTCAATTAATTAAATTGAAAATAATTGAATATTTCTTCATTTAATTGAGTTAGGACTTCTCTAATCACTTGGAACTAGGATTCTACCATCTCAATTAATTAAATTAAAAATAATTGGATATTTCTTCTTCTAATTGATTTAGGATTGCTCTAATTACTTAGAATTAGGTACGTACAATCTCAATTAATTAAATTGAAAATAATTGAATATTTCTTCATTTAATTGAGTTAGGACTTCTCTAATCACTTGGAACTAGGATTCTACCATCTCAATTAATTAAATTAAAAATAATTATATATTTTTTCTTCTAATTGATTTAGGGATGCTCTAATTACTTGGAACTAGGATTCTACCATCTCAATTAATTAAATTGAAAATAATTTGATATTTCTACTTCTAATTGAGTTAGGACTTTGATAAGGAATTTAACTAGGATTCTACGTAACATCTCAATTAATTAAATTGAAAATAATTTGATATTTCTACTTCTAAATTGAGTTAGGACTTCTCTAATCACTTGGAACTAGAATTCTATCATCTCCATTAATTAAATTAAAAATAATTGAATATTTCTTCTTCATATTGATTGCTCTAATCACTTGTAACTAGGATTCTACCATCTCAATTAATTAAATTGAAAATAATTTGATATTTCTACTTCTAATTGAGTTAGGACTTGACTAATCACTTGGAACTAGGATTCTACCATTCAATTAATTAAATTGAAAATAATTTGATATTTCTACTTCTAATTGAGTTAGGACTTGACTAATCACTTGGAACTAGTATTCTAGTTACCATTAATTAATTAAATTAAAAATAATGGATATTTCTACTTCTAATTTATTTAGGACATCTCTAATCACTTGGAATTAGGATTCTACCATCTCAATTAATTAAATCATAAATGATTGGATATTTATTAATTTAAAAATTATTCATTATATTCCAAAACCTATAAAGTGACCAAAATACCCTCAGAATCCTAAAATTATCAAATTAACCCAGAAACCTCTAAAATGATCAAAATATTTCCTAAAACCCATAACAACAACCAATATACCCTCAAAATCCTAAAATGGAAAAAATACCATGAAACCTTTAAAAAGACCAAAATACCCCTAGAACCCCTAAAAATGACTAAATACCCTCGGAATCCTAAAATGACCAAAATAACTCTAGTCATTTTGGACATTTTGTGTGTATATGGTATTGTTTAGGTTTCAGGAGTATTTTGGTCATTTGGAACAATTTTGGAGTATATTGGTCATTTTTTAAGTTTTAAGGGTATTATGGTTATTTTTGGACACGTTGGGAGTATATTGGTCATTTTAGAGGTTTCGTTGATATTTTAATCATTTATGAGGTTTTAAGGGTATTTTGGTCATTATCCAATGACAATTTTCAAATTACAACTTATAGTTTGTTTTTTTTTTTTTTTAAATAAAAAAAAAAAAAATTGTCACACTCCCATGAGAGTGGAATGTAAGATTCCTTTAGGGGGCGTTTGGTACGGGGAATCCACATTACCCTTTGGCATCCAGATTACTGGGAATGTGATGGTTAGAAATATGGATGTCTAGTAATGTAACTATTCCCATGTTTGGTTTAATTAGTAATCTACTAAGATTCCTAAAAATATGATATTTTCATGTTTGGTTAATTTCTAGGAATCTTATAGGAATAAAGTATTCTTCCCAAAATGTCCTTAGGTTTATAAACACAATATTAGTGTTTCTCACCACTTTTTGGTATCTTTTAAATAATAAAATAGTAAATAAACTACAAATCAAGTCAAATTTATTAAAACCATAATATGACATTTCCGAATGAAATTTATCAGTAATACAAAAATAATTATTTATAATTCTTATTCTTCATGGCATATCAAGACCTTGTATCTTGTTAATAAAAATAATTTATTTTTCTGCCCCTTCAATATATAATAATAATAATAATAATAATAATAATAATATGTTATTTAGTTTTATCCCTATTTGGTTAAAGGTTGGGATAATGTGGATGATAAAGAGATAAATACTTTTTTTTCTTTTTCTTTTTTTGGTTTTATCTCCTTTGGTTAAATGATAGGGAGAACGAGATTAAAATTGTTAGTTTATATAAAATATAACTTTCCTCATATATGAGAAGGTAGATACCCACCTATTTTAAAAGGGAATCCATATTTCTACAAAACTGGGAATGTAGCTATCTTAGACATCTTGATTCCCTTGAGTGATTTGCAACCAAACATAGGAATGTTATGAATTTTGATAACATTCCTAGGGACCTTAAAAAATTATGCCATACCAAACGCTTAATGTAATAATGTAATCACATCACACCAATTTAGTGTGATTTGAATACACTTGTAATCTTACATTATAGACATATAAATGAACTAAACACTGTAATGTTTCACATCACACTAATGTCATTACGATCACGGGTTCATCACGGTAAACCAAACGCCCCCTTAGCATTGTTGTGAAACTGTTGTGCTTGTAGCACTGCTTGTAAGTAAACAAGTGAGTTAGGTACCCATGA
This sequence comes from Fagus sylvatica, assembly GCA_907173295.1. Classification (NCBI taxonomy): domain Eukaryota; kingdom Viridiplantae; phylum Streptophyta; class Magnoliopsida; order Fagales; family Fagaceae; genus Fagus; species Fagus sylvatica. The sequence continues at coordinate 30,350,875 of OU015770.1, forward strand.
CTAAATGGGTTGGGCGGATAATGAATGATAATATTTTATTTAAACGAGTAATAAATGGGTAAATGGATAATTATATACTTGACTTATTTATGACTCAATTCAAAACTCACCTAACTCGTTATTTGTCACCCCTAATATAGTTATATTAGAAATTTAAGGGTATTTTAGTCATTTAAATGGTTCGAAACCAACCTGCCCATTTTCCACCCCTAATATTGTTATGTTAGAAATTTAAGGGTATTTCAGTCATTTAAATGGTTTGAAAGTATTTTTGAACATTTTTTAAGCTTTTTGATGTATTTAGAAATCATATAAATTATATTTATTTTTGTCACACATCAGCGACGACACACACTATCGTCGCTACTAATTGCTTATCAGCAACGACCCACAACATCGTTGCTCTAGGGTTCCTATTAACGATGACAATTATCGTCGCTAATATAAAATCATATATGTTATTATTATTTTAGCCACATATCAGCGACCACATACAATATTGTCGCTACAAAGTGATTATAAGCGACCGCCAACATTGTCGTCGCTCCACGGTTCCTATTTGCAACGATAAGTATCGTTGCTAATATAAAATCATATATATTATTATTTTTTTGGCCAAATATCAGCAACGACATTTGTATCGTCGCTAAAAAGGAACTATTAGCGACCCTAATAGTCGTCGCAAATATAAAAACAGTTTTGCAACGCCAAGGTCGTCGCAAAAGAGTGAAGTCTCGTCGCAAATATGTTTCGAGAGCTTCCCGCCTTTTAAAAGTTTTCCCTCCATTATATTAGCGACGTCTTATCAGCAATGACACCAAAGTCGTCACTGGTATTAGTTTGTTTTGGGAAATTAGCAACGACAATGAGTTGTCGTCGCTGATACTGACTTATTAGCAACGAATTTAGGGTCGTCGCTGAAATATTGGTTGCTAATAGCCAAATTTCTTGTAGTGTCTCATGTTGCACTGCCGCCACCATCAAAGCACCGCACCACTACCCACTGTCCCCTTCGAGTCTCCCCCATCCAAAATCCCTTTTTATCCTAAAAAAGATCCTGGTCTATAGAACCTGTGGCGCAACTAGTCACTCTCGGTCTATAGCAAACACTCACAATCCACCCATAACCCAAAACACCTCTAACACTAGTTAGAGACAATAAAAAGCCGGTAGGATTGAGATGAGTTCGAGCTCGAAGAGAGAGGAGATCGGTGTGAGAGAGAAACGAAGAGAGAGAGAGAGAGAGAGAGTTACGGTATGGTCTAGTGCGAGAGTGAGAGCCATGGTTGGGCTTTGAGAAAGAGAGATAGGTTGAAGAGAGAATAAATCTTGGGGGCAATTACACTTTACCATCCTGAACTATGAGTCATTTTTCAATGTCCCCCCAAACTTTCTATTGTAACAATTTACCCCCCTATCCGATAGAATTGTATGCCTCAAACCCCCTCCGTCTAAATTAGAGTTAACTTAAATGGCAGAACAAATCATGTGATAAGCACGTGGGATCCAGGGGTATTTTGATTATTTTCTATAATATGAGATTATTAAAATACCCTCTTTTCTTTCTCACTACCAACCTCACCACCAACCTGTGTCTCATTGCTTATTAGTACCAGTATCAAACAAAAACAAACACATTGAAGCAAGAAAATGAAAGAAGCCCAAAAACATCCGAAACCCCAAGATTCATAATCTAATTTCCTGGTGTTTCCCTCGTTTTCTCAGTAAACAAACACATTAAAACAAGAAAACGAAAAAAAAAAAAAAAAAAAAAAAAAATCTGAAAACCACATGATTCAAACTCACCGCGTTTTGCACTAGAACAATGGAATACACCCCAATCAACCTCCACATCACCGTGAAAACCTCAATTCATACGATAAACAGCCTCTGAAACTCACAAGTCCCAAACCCAAGAGAAAAATTGCCTAACCATTGAAATTTGGAGGAAGTGCACTAAAACAAAAGGGGTACCCCATAGTTGATGATTTCCCACATCCAAACCTCAGTTTCAATCTTTCAATTACAACTAAAAGATATCATTCAACAAACGAAAATAAATTTAACAACACACCCATCAAACAAAACTCCATAATCTAGTTTCTTATCTTGGTTATCACTTTTCAGATTTGTAGAGCTAGACCTAGAACAACAAAATAAGAGACTAATAGATAGTAGTATAGCACTGCAAACCAGCACGTGCCACTCTTTTTCCTCCTCCGTTTAACGATTCCTCCTACTCCAATCAAATTTGAAAGTGAAAGACAAAAGTACGGTCAAATGCAAACCACACACTTCTCAAACTCAAGTCTTAGACCACAAATCCTTCATGGCCTCATTCCCTTTCGTCCATTCTTCTAATCAATCGGCTCTAAGAAAGCGTGATCGAAATGGGTGGAGCAGGCGATGGAAACTTCAACAAGATTGGCCGCCGGCACCCTTCCTCAAACCCCTATCTCCGTCATCTTTCCCGTGCCGAAACCATCAACATTGTTACCTCCCATGAGCTCAAACCCAGTAAATTTCTCAAGAGCCCACATGAGAGAGAGAGAGAGAAAGAGAGAGAGAGAGAGAGAGAGAGAGAGAAAAGAGATTGAAATGTTTTTGAGTTCATTGAGGCCAGAGAGTGAGGGAGGGTGTTTCGGGAATTTTAGTGGACTTTAGCTGGTATAGTGAACTAGGGGTGGGCTCGGGTCGGGTGGTTCGGGTTTAGGGGTAATTTTCTGTCCTACCCGACCAAGTCGGGTTTAGAGATATCATATCCGTTAACCATCTGAAGAGCCAATCGGTTCGGACGGTTCGGGTGATCGGGTTGGTCGGGTGGATACAGTCGGGTTGGTCGGGTTTGCACAATCAAATAATCCTATAAACCCAACCAAAAATCTCACAACCAAAAACATAAAACATATCACAATCAGTTCATCAAAATCAAAACTTGAACTTCAAAACCATTACAAACCCAGATAACAATCCAAAATCCATGAGATTCAGTCATGGTATAAAGAGATTCGAGAGGAGAGAGAACAAAATCTTATCTGGTAAAGTGAGGTTGTGACTCTTGAGGGACGGATTTGAGTGACGGGAATAGGTTCTCGGATATGGAGAGGTGGCGATGGTCTCGGATCTGGAGTGGCGACAGTGAGGGAGCCTTCGGGTAGCGGCGGTGGTGGCAGTGAAGGAGTCTTCGTGGTGGTGGCGACGGGAATAGGTGTCGGATCTGGAGTGGAGGGGCGGCTAGGGAGAGGCAAAAATGAGAGAGAAAGAGGGATTGAGTTATTAGTTAGGTTTTTTTAAAAAAAAGAAACTAAATAGGATGGGGGAGAAGAACATGGGTATGGGCTGGCTGGGTAGATCAGGTAGGCGGGTAAGGGCTGGGTACTTGGTTATGGGTTTATAATTATATATATATATATATAATTTAATTAAATATTGTCGGGCGGGCGGGTATCCACCCGACCAAAATTTCAAAAATCGTTATCCGTCCGTTATCCGGATATTTAAAATATCCGTATCCGTATTCGTCCGTATATATGCGAGCGGGCGGGCAGGCGGGTGAGCGGGTCGGCCTGATTGGTCGGGCGGGTCGGGTTCTATGGTGTTTTGCCCACCCCTATGGTGAACCCACAACTCACATGTACCACCCGTGACAAACTTTACCGTTAAAGATAACCCAATATAAATGGGAGTGGGTCCTCGAGTCCAATCATGTCCAATTGAGAGGTAAATTGTTTAAATCGAAAGTTTAGGGAGGACATTGAAAAATGGGTCTAGTTTAGGGTGGTAAAGTGTAATTGTCCCTAAATCTTGTCCATAGCATCAGGCTTCACTCCTATATATCTAATATTTTATTATATATTTTGTTCTTACAAAAGTCTCACAAATAAATAAATAAATAAATAGGCTATTTTGATTTTAAATTTGTGTTTTTCTTATGTTTTATTTTGTTTTTAACGGTGAAGATGATGAGGTGGGTTACAGAAGTTAAGAGAGAGTACCATAGATTGGTAAAGTATTAACTTCCAAACCACGGGTAGGCAATGTGTATATATATATATATAATATAAAATTGTTTTACCCTTGTTTATTTACACTACTTGTACTTATTGGGGGTTGTGAGAATGTGTGGGAGTATATAATGTGTATGAAGTCACCAAAAATCATTATGATTTTTTAAGGTGTGATTGGTCAACTATTTTAGTTGGTATTTCCTAAGGTCCGTGTTTTAGGCTCCTATAGTCCTCTAACCTAAACTAGGCTGAACCATGTTTCAAACTAGAAACACATATTTGGAAGTTCGATTACATTACATATGTGGAATGTTTTAGGCATTCCATGATGCCGAACTGAAGTCGGTACCTAATTTTGACTATTCCATCCTACAACTATGTAATGCACAAACACAATTCTCACTTAATTGTTTAGGCATACTTCTTGTAGTGGGTCCTTTATATTACAATTAATTTCTTAAAGTAGAAATAAGTATTTTTGTCAGAATTCCCAAAAAATATCCCTTTCTTTAATATTTCTATTAACTTTTATAAGTAGAACTCCATATCACAACAAAAGGGGCCCATGCCTCTTTAACTTATGCAATCTTTTGATCGAGCCCAATCCATTGCGTGAATAGGCCTGGGCTGAGTTCGAACATATTCAATTTTTCCCTGTGCTGGGAATTGGGCCGAACAATACTTTTAATGGGTCGAACTTTGGTTTTAATCTTATGCTTCCTTGATTCATCCTCTCCAATTGCCCCTCAAATCCTCTCTCTTGAGGTTGTGAGAGAGAAGGATTTGACCGAAGCTCCAAAAAATGAAAAGGAGAAGATTCATAATTGATTCAAGGTTACCTCGATCGTGATCCTGACTTAGAAACAAACCGAACACATCATTTGGTTAAGCTAAGGTCCGAAAGCGCCTTTTGACTCAACTCCATAATTTAATTTACTTGTCTAGGGACTTGAACCGTCTGTGACAGTTTCCCAATGGAGTGACCATTCAATTGCTAGCTGGCGGATATCTTTCTATTAATGCGCCATTTTAGATTTCCAATGGAGTCACATCATTACATACCTTGGGAACCCAAACGATGAAAGGCGCTCAGTATCTAGGGTTTCTACCGGTTGGTAACCGGTGGGGTCTCGGTTGCCCAAGGTCCCCAGAAAACCTATTAAAAGGGAGAGACCCCACTCATTTTGTCACTTTCCCATAATCTGAGAAGAGAGAAAAAATAGCCTTCTGCACCTCTGAGTGATAATCCTTCCTCTTTAGATTCCTCGTACTTGGGCCTAACTCTTCTTTCTTTGTATGTTCTCTATCTTTACCCTTGTCTGTCTCTTTTCTATTTTATAATCTAGTCCTTGATTGTACATTATGGGTAGATTTTCCAAGCTTGTTAATACCGTAGAAAAATTAGAGGCCTTTAAAAGGCAATATAACTTCCCGGAGAACATAAACCTTTGGTATGTTCCTAAAGATGACTTATCCCTTCTCCAATATGCCAACCTCATTTTACCCATGGTTGCCATTATCGAAGGCGGGATTAGGATTCCCATGCATCCCCTGTTAATAAACTTTATGAACCACTATAGGTTATGTCCTCTCCAATGTGTCCCCCATGTTTTTAGGATAGTAATGGGCACGGCCATGTTAAACGAGAAGTTAGGTCTAGACTTGATCGTGCACAACATTAGTTATGTATAAGATTTAAAAGACGGGGAGGAGCCAATATACTCTAATCGCCAGCAACTTGGACCGAAAGCTAGTAACCAGGCTGCCAGACTCCAGTAAAGACTGAGATCAGGATTTTCTTGTAGTCGCGGGAACTGGTGCGACCCTATCTTCGGTTGCCCCATAACCTCCAGGATACCCAGTTTTCATTGTTGTGCTCTTAACCTTCTATCATTTTCCTTTGAAATCTGGTGACTAATTTCTTGTGTTCTTCTCTTGTTCAGATAAGGAATTTATAGAGCCGAAGACCGAACTAGTTAACTGGAAAACGGTAGAGCACGTCCTTAAAAAGGCTTGTTATATTGACGCTCAGGGATACCTGCGTTCGGCCTATGTATTACTCAACTACATCCCCTCCTACAATACATTCCAAGACACGCCACGTGTTTGGGATCGGCGTTAATCTGCTATTTTGGTAATGTAAACCGGTCGAAGTGACACTTCTATCATAGAGGTTACTCTGGTATCCTCCCGAATGCTCGCTCTTGTGCCTCTCCTAGTGAGACCTCTCATGCAGACCGTAACCTCTTTATCGGGCTCTCACACATGTGCAAGTGCTCCGGTTTTTTCCTTTCATTCTTTGTTCAACCCTACACCAGGAGTGCCCGAAGATATGCCAATCCATAAGAGAACAGTCGACCTATGTTTGGTGCTGGGGACCTTCAATTGTCAAACGAAAACGAACCCCCTGCCTACACCACCTTCCTCTCCTGGCTGCACAGACAAAGACTAGAAAGTGGTGAAGAGAAAGAGGGGTGAGGAGGACAGGGGGGAGGTAGAGACTCGAGAGCAACTTGCCAACCCAACCAAACCTCATAAATCCCCAATTCCAGCTGAAAAGTCGAAGTCCAAATCCGATTGGGTCACTCGTAAAGGCAATGATCATGTTTCACGCAAGCGGGAAGCATAGGTCTCACACCTCTAGGAATGTTTTAAGGGAAGCCTGGGCCTGTGACTTTTTGGTGGAAGGGCGTCTCGTGGACAAGGACAACTCTGTAATGAAGAACAAGAACGGTCACGGTGGGCTTGTGGCTGATGCTATCAGAAGGTCCCTTCTTCTCCCAAATGACATGGTATCATGGTAGGATAATAGCTCTAAGCGCTTGATAGAGAACCTCAAGCCTCATTCCGTACTAGTGAGTTCAAATATTTAAAATGGCGATTTTCCTTCTGTTACATTATACACTAATCCTTGAAAACTTGATGTTTGATTTCAGTCTGTTCAAGGCAAATTCAAAATAAGTTCGGGCTGTCCAAGACTGAGCGTCTTCTGAAAGAGGCCGAGAAAGAGGTTGCCTCCTTAAAGGAACTTAAGAAGACGACTTCCTCTCGGATTTGGGCTGCCGAGAGCCTGCACAAAGATGTTGAAGCGGGACTAAAGGTGGTCGAACATCAAGTTAAAGAGTTTGAAGTCAAATTCTGGGCCGAACAAGATAAGAACATCGAACTCAGCTCTCTTGAAGATGGCTTGAATGGGATGTTGTGTACCCATGTACATGGGATGTGATTGGAAGTACAGTTGTAATGTTTTGGCTACTATGACTAATGTTAGGATGATCTTTTCAAGGGGAGGATAACGTGTTTCTGGATTTGTCATAGTTACTTGTGTAATACACTGGGCATTGGATGGTGTCCTTGATTCGTACCACTGCCGCACCGACCACATGGTCTGACACGACTAAGTAGATGAAAGCTCTGGATTTGACAGAAGCAGTTGGGAAGCGAGATATTTTTTTCGATACTGAAAGGTCGAGACACATTCACCATCCCAACTAAAGGTCGCTTCTCTTTTTAACAATTTGAAGAAAGATTGACATCGGTCGGCCGATCTGGAAATGAATAGGTTCAGAGCTGCGGTCATTCCCGTCAAATGTTGAATTTATTTATGAGTCTGTGGTGCTTTTAACTCTTGGATGGCCTTGATCTAGTCGGGATTTACCTTAATCCCTCTCTAAGAGACCATATAGCCTAAAAAATTTCCTGACCCTACCCCGAAAGCGCATTTAGAAGCGTTGAGGCAGCTTATGGAATCGAAGAATTCGGAAGGTGTCTTGTAAATCCCTGAGGTGCACTTGTGACAACTTGCTTTTTATGACCTTATCGTCGATGTATATCTTCATAGTCTTCCCTATCTGGTCTTTAAACATCTTCGTCGCCATGTGTTGATAAGTTGCCCCCGCGTTTTTTAGACTAAATGACATTACCTTATAGCAGTAGATTCCAAGGGGTTATGAAGGCGGTCTTCTCTCGGTCTTTAGGCGATAGAGCGACCTAGTGGTATCCTTGAAAAGCATCAAGAAAACTCATTCGGATATGGCCGGCAATCGCATCAACCAAGAGGTCAATCTTTGGCAAAGGGAACAGATAGTTTAGGCATGCTTTATTTAAATCAGTGAAGTCTACACAGACTCTCCCCTTTCCATTTTTTTCTTCACCACCATGGTATTTGACAACCATGTTGGTTACTAAAGCTCTTGTATTACCCCTGCCCGCAACAATCTCTCCACTTCCTGTTGAACCACCTCGGCATGTATCAAGGCCGCTCACCTTGCTTTCTGTTGTACGGGCTTGGATTGGGGGTCCACGTTGAGTTGGTGTTGCATAAATTTAGGGTCCACCCCCAATACCTCATAAGGGTCCCAGGCAAAAACGTCCAGATTGCTTACAAAAAAGTTGATGAGTTCAGATCGTTCGCACGAGTTTAAACTATGCCCGATCTTGAAATACTTATCTAGATTTGGAGAAAAAAGGATAGATTCCAGCTCTTCACAAGGCTCGAACGGCTCATGAGTAGCCCCCGGGTTACCGTCCTCCTCCTCTTATAATTTCTATAAAGCTTTGGAACATTCAGCGACGGCCTTCCTCTTCTGTTTTACCCCCAAAGGATTCTTTTTAATGGCCGCCATGATATAGTGTTTGGAGGCGACCTGATCGCCATTGATTTCTTTTACCCTGTAATCGGTTGGAAAATAGAGCTTCTGGTGCAAAGAAGAAGGCACAACCTTTAGGTGATGCAACCAATGGTGGCCCATAATTGTCGTATAAGGCGAAGGCACTTAACCACTAGGAACTCTGTGTCAAAGCTAATCAGGCCTGTATGTACGGTGAGGTTGATCTTTCCTCTAGGTCGGATGCTTCCCCAAGAATCCAACCAATGGAGCATCATACAACTGTAGATCGGACTGTTTAAGGCCGAGGCCATGAAAAAGGTCGGGGTACATGATCTCTGAGCAACTTCCCTGGTCTATGAGCACTCTCTCAATGTCAGAGTCACCAATTCTTAGCTTGATAACTAAGGAATTTTCATGAGGGGTTTGGACGTCTCTCAGATCTTCGTCAAAAAAGAAAATTTGTTCTTCACTTGTCAGGGGATCTTTTTCGGTTTTTTAGAGACGACCGAACCTTCAACAATGTGGAAGACCTCTTTCAGATGTTATGCTCTCCTCAAATCGGACCTCATCCGATCGTGGGAATGGCCATTCGTTCATGATGTATGGATCATCTCTATTACCTAGCCGAGGGTTTTGAGTTGTGTGAGACTTTAGGCTCATCCATCAAATACTGTTTTTGACCATCGTTCAGATAACGGTGCAAATGCCCTTTGTGAGATGCCGCGTTGGTCACCTATTCTTCTTTAAGGGATCGTTTGTATTCTTAAATCTTTTTAGGGTTAGGAACAGAGAAACAAGGAGTCGCCACTTGGTTTATTGGTCCAAGAACCATAAATATGACTTCATGCACAAAATGACTAGTCTTGAGCTAGGTCTGGAGTTAAGGTACGTCTTGGGAAGGTATTAGGCACCCAAGAACGCCCAACCTAATGGTTGGCCTTCCTCTATATTACTTGATATCTTTGAAAGAGTTTATTGGAGAATCTCTAATCATACAAAAACACTTAAACCTAATTCTAGCACAATCAAGAAGCAAACAAAGCATGGCATAATGTTTGAATGTGGATAAAGAATCTCACATTGAATCTAGCTCTCACCAAGTTATAGGGTTCATCCCCACAACAACATAGGTTATAATTCTAGATTTTTTTTTTGTTTAATAATATTATTTTTTAAACTATTTTGCAAGAAAACACTGTTTGAAAACATTTTTGTGAAATAGCCTCCTCGTTGGTAGGAGAGACGAGTTCCAGTTGGAACTCGTCTCTAGGAGAGGCGAGTTGCACTTCATATTTGCCACGTCCACCTCAATTTGCCACGGATGATGCGCAGCTGGAAGAAAAGTTTGAGCTAGAACTCAACTCTTCTAGAGACGAGTTCCACTTAAAATGAAAAATGAAAGAAATATGTCTCCCTGCCAGAAAGAAAAACTCTGTCTCTCTCTCAACTCTCTCGCTCTCAACTCTCTCGGTTTCAAAAGCTGAAGCTCTACTCTCTCGGTCTTAACTCTCTCTGTCTCAAAAGCTGAAACTCTCTCAGTCTCAACTCTCTTTGTCCCTCTCTCTCCGTCGCAACTTCCTCTCGCTGGCTCCGGTGACCACCGGAAATCAGGTAAAGAAATTTCTCTCTCATCTCCCCCTTTTAAATAAAAATTTCCCTATAACATTGTACGTACCTTGCAAATGTATATTTAGAAAATTTTTCTTTTAGAGTATTTAAGTTTTGTAATTTAGTTTTAAGACTAATTAATACTGTTGTGTGTTTTAAGGTTGTCTTAAAAAAAAAAATTAAAAAAAAAAAAAGTTACACATAAATGCCTAAACTATGTTGAAGATTGATTCTAAATTTTTGGTTTTTTACCTAGATAAGCTTTTTCTACTAGAAATTTTTGAATGTTTGACAAATTTCAGGGACCTTTTCATTTGAGCCTATGTATACTAATTTTTGGTTTTATATTGGATGGTAGAATTATGAAAAACTAAAAGAACTTGAAAATTGCAAAAAACAGAGATACTATAATAGCACCAACCCAAAGATTCATTCTAATTTTGTTGTGAGTAGCATAAAAAAAATTGTATTCAAATCAATATTAAATTGGTGCAATTCTTGAATCGAATATATTTCAAGGAGATTAAATGGAGAAACATTGGCAGGGTATGGGAGTCAGTGTACTTTATTTTGAATAGGTAAGAGTTTATGATCAATGTACATTTTAAGGAGAAAGTTGGATAATAACTTGGTTGACCTAAGTTCTCTTGAGTGTTAAAATACTTATATATGTTGGAGTTAAAGCTTGTGCCTAATACTAATAGACTTAATTTACTCTAATAGTCATTAATCAATCAATTATTAAGAATAAAAATAAAAGGAAATTGGAGTGAGAAAGAATAAGAGAAAAAGAATGATGTAATATGATCAATTTGCTCTCAATTGGCAACTCCTTAATTAAGATATGTAACCATATTATATAATTCAAGATTTAATATATTTCTTTAGCTCTCAACTTGATGGTTGATTGGGTATATCACTGCTTTGATTTGATGGTTGCAGTAGTTTTCACTTATGGAGCCTCGCCATTTTGTGATGGATCCGGGTCCTAGTGACCCCTCTGTGTTGACTAGACAGGATAAACACATCTCCAACAAAATTTGGGAAGAGGGATTGGTATGTATTTAATATATTTATTATTTGATTTTCGCTTACATTAGTGATAAAATAAATTGACATATTTTTTTCATTTTGCAGTATACTTTATTACATTGTCGTCGTCGTGAGGCAGTAAGAGAACGATCTGGACGACTTCATGCTCGTTTTATCCCATACCTTCAGCGAGCTGGCTTTTATGGCATAGCCAAGCTTGGTTTTATAAAAATGGATTGGGCGTTGATCACAGCATTAGTTGAGAGATGGCGCCAAGAGACCCATACCTTCCACCTTCCCCATGGTGAGATGACCATCACTTTGCAAGATGTTGAGGTCATGTTGGGTTTACCCGTTGATGGAGAAGTATTGGTAGGGAGCACCGAGTTAAATTGGTCCGAATTATGTCTTCAGTTACTTGGTGTCTCTCCTCCTCCAAATAAGTTAGATGGGTCACGTTTAAATATGAAGTGGCTCCAGGACACGTTTGGTGTCCTACCTGATGATGCTAATGAGGTGACCGTGCAGCAGTATACACGAGCTTACATATTAGAGCTCCTTGGGGGTAGTTATTTTGCTGACAAGTCTGGAGAGAAGGTACACCTTATGTTCTTGCCAATGTTGGAGGATTTTGATGCTGCTGGACGGTATAGTTGGGGTAGTGCAGTTCTAGCATGGTTATATAGAGAGTTATGTAGAGCCACTGACCCGGACTCATGTGACATTGCTGGTGCACTAATCTTGGTGCAGTTGTGGGCATGGTCTAGATTTCCACACATATCACCTGCAATAAAGTCTATTCAACCGATTGTTAATGCTGTGGATGATGCTAATGCTAATGCTAATGCTGATGCTGATGCTGATGTTGAAGTGCCTGCTGATACTGCCCAACCATTGCCAAGGGGTCCTTATGGCACTAGGTAAGTAACTATTTTGTTTTTTGTATAGACATTGAGCATGTTATATGCCTTACAAAATAAGGTTATGGCAAAATTTTCCATTGATGAATACTTTCCATTGTAAGGTGGCACAATGCGAAGGACATAAAGGATGTGTCCACTCATGTGCTTGAGCAGTATCGATCGGACTTCTCTAGGCAACGTCCTGATCAGGTAACGTGCTTGTTTTAATTACATTGTTATTGTTATTATATTGTTATTCAATACATGGTGAATTTGAATTATATTATATTGTTATTGGGCATATATCATTTATTAATGCATTTTATTTTTAAGCTTTTGTAGGTAATTTGGGAACCATACACAGATGATGTGTTGAGTTCGTTGCCTGAGTATTGTCGGATAGGGCAGGAGGTATGGCGTTCAGTGACGCCTCTAATATGTTTCCAGATCGTAGAGTGGCACTTACCTAATCGTGCTCTACGTCAATTTGGTATGCAGCAAGACATACCCCAGCCTGCTAATACCGATGTGAAACTACATGATTGTGATCTTAGGGGTAAGGTACATGAGAATTGGAGGCAACGTTGGAGGCATTACATAAGTATATGGGACCATCGACGTGAGCATGTTGTCACTCGTGACAAAATGGTTGGTCTTATGGCATATCATGATCCATATATGGATTGGTACCGTCGGATTACTCGACGCTTTATCAGTCGCAGGAGCGGCTGTTATGAGATGATGGTAAATTTTTTAACTTAATAATTCCGTGCATCTTTTGGATATCTTTGAGACACAATTTTTTACTGACATACTATACATTTTGACAGACGTTGTGCAACATGCGAATATGCGAAATGTTTCATCCTGAACAAGAGTTGGATCCGGCGAAATTTATGGAGCTAGCAGCGGAGGCATATCAATTGGCATTTAATGCACTAAAAGCTTTGAATGAGCTGCATCGGCTTGATTCTGTGGAAAGAGTTAACACAGACTCAGACACCAATACTCATACAACTCTTCCTCCAACCGCTCCTCGGAGGCGACGTCCATGTGCCCAGCGCCCGCCACATCCACGTGTGCAGCGCCCGTCACGTCCATCCGATCCGAGTAGTAGTATGAGTGTGCCTCCTATCCAGTTGAGAGATGCTACCACCTTTACTGAGACCACCCCTATGTCATCTGCCCACACTACCACCCCCATATCAGTTGCCCAGACTACCACCCCCATCTCAGCTGCCCAGACTACCACCCACATCTCATCTACCAACATTACTACCTCCATCTCAGTTGCCCATACTACCACCCCCATCTCAGTTGCCCACACTACTACTCCCATCTCAGCTGTCCACCATGAGCATACGGTCAGTTTTCTGACCCAGACATTCAGCCCACTTGCATCATTTGCAGATGTTACCCCATCCTCACCCACACAGTCAGTTGGCCCATCCTCACCCAGACAGTCAGTTGGTCCATCCTTAGTGACCCAGTTAGTTGTCCCAACCTCAGTCACCCAGTCAGGTGGTCCAGCATCAGCCACCCAATTAAGTGGTCCAGCATCAGCCCTTCCTCAGCCAAGTGGTCCTTCCTCAGCCACCCAGTTAGAGGACTTGGTTCGGGATATTGAAGTGGGTGATCATGGTAGGAGTAGGGGTAGGGGTAGAGGTACAAAACGGCCACAACCAGATATGCCTGTTGTACTGAAGAGGAACCCATCTCGCAATAAGAGGAAACCTTGTTGTGGGACTGAGTGATAACTTCACTCGAATGGTTGTTTGATATGTATTAATATTTGTATTTTTTATTGAGCTCATGCTTTTACACTAGAAAGACCGGGATGGGGATTGTCATGTGCAATTATAAATGGAAATCAGCTTAGCTCCAAATGATTAGTATGGCTTGTGATTTTACAAATGAATTTTTTTTTTAAGGTATTTTTAATTTTACTATAGAGAAGGTGACTTATGGGAATGGTGTCACATTAATATGTAAATTGTTATGGTCAAAATGGAGTGAATTAGATTTTATTACGTTATTAATAATTTTAACAGAGATTACAATGATAATAGTTAACATTTTAAGATGTCAATATGTCCATATGCCCAATTGCTGTGGTGGAAGTTGGAAAGCCATTCCTGCTCCTGTTGAACCTAGATTTACATAGTATTCCTTGATAAGCATCAACAACCAACATCTAGAACACGCACAAGGGCCTAAACCCATTTTTCCAATATTAAAAACTGGATTATGCTTTAAAAACTGGAAGAAATTTTTTTCAACCTTCATCCAGGCGCCTGCATCAAGGAGTCCAGGCGACTGGATTAGGCCCTAAAATTTTTTTTAAAAAATATTAGGACTGATCTAGGCGACTGTATAGTGTGTCTAGTCGACTAGATCAGGCAGAAAGTTTTTGAAGCTTAATCCAGTCGACTGGATAGTGTATCCAGGCGACTGGATTAGGCCTTAAAAATTTTTTAAAAAAATACTGGGACTGATCCAGGCGACTGTATAGTGTGTCCAGTCGACTGGATCAAGCAGAAAGTTTTTGAAGCTTAATCCAGTCGACTGGATAGTGTATCCAGGCGACTGGATTAAGCTTTAAAAGCTTTTAAAAAAAAATTGACCTACATCCAGGCGACTGGATCTGCGTTTTCTGGGTTTTTAATAAATTTTGCAGACTTTATTTTCTCTATTTTCTCTCATTCTCTCTCGATTTTTCTCACTCTCTCTCTTAGGGTTTTAGTCGAAAATCACTCTCAACCATACTCCAAGCCCTCAATCACTCCCAATCACTCTCAAAACTATCACATTCCCAAAACCCCCAATTGAAAACCCTAACTCTTTGAATCCGAATGGCTCCAAAGAAATCCATGAGTGAAGATCCAAGAAAGAAAAGGCTCAAATCAAAGGCTCAAAGGGATGAAGCTCCATCATTAGACAACACCTTCACTTCTTCCGATCATGCGGTAAGATTCCATGACGACATTAGCCGTAGAACGGTAGTTTTGGAAAAATTGTTGATTTCCCTTACTTTGCTAATCACCACATTCATATTAGAGAGCTTTTTGAAGCTCAAGGATGGGAAAATTTCCTGTCAAAGCGTCAAATTCAATACACCACTCTTGTTAAACACTTTTACACACACTTTGAATTTATCCATTCCAAAATCACCTCCTATGTGAAGGGTAAATCCATTTCACTCCCCCATTCCACATTAGCCTCTATCTTAGGAGTTCCTCGCACCGGTGTTCAACGTTATACTACAAATAGTTGGGTGCAATTCGAAGGGTATAACCCTTTAGACTCAATTAGGCAAATGTGTGGAAATCCTACCATTGAACAACCCTATAGACCCAAAATTGCCAAGCTCACATTAGAAAGCCGACTCATTCATCACATCATAGCCCACAACATCCTTCCTAGGAGTGGTTCATACGAATACACTTCATATCTAGACCTTTTCATACTGTGATGCATTCTCAACAAGGTCAAACTTGATCTTGCATTTTATATTGGTTGGCACATGGACACTTATGTCAAAAAGAAGAATGGCGCCCTCCCATATGGTCTCCAGATCACTACTATTCTTAATCATTTTGGAGTAGATTTAAGTGGTGAAAAAGAGACTAAAGACGTAAGTCATAAGGATGTTTATGGAAAAACTACCATGAAACAAATGAGGTATGAATTTAAGGATGACACTTGGGTTAAGAAAAATGCACCTGTGATGGAACAAGTGGATGAAGAAGCACAAATGGATGAAGCTGAAGCTGAAGGGAATGAAGAAGCAATGCAAGAAATCAAGAGCCTCCAAGCGCACCTTCTAGCTCCTCTCGTGTTAATGAGGACAACTTTCAACTCGTGTTGGGACGTTTGGACTCTATGGCCACTAGCATAGGAAACCTCACGACAAGCTTCGACAACTGCTCATCTATGGTTACTAAAAGATTCTCGACTTATGATGAGCACTTTGCTACTTTGGAAACATCTATAGAGGAAATCAATGAGCGTTTGATTAATCAGGGCATATAGTTATTTGTCTTCATTTTTGTTTTTGATGATGCCGAGGGGAGAAAATATGACATTTTGTGGTGTACTTATTATTGGTATTAATGTCATTAGTACATTTTCGTTGCAGCTCTTGTAATTTTTTCTTCTTCTTTATTTTGCCATTTGGTTTGCCCCAAATTTGATGCATTTTGTTATATTTTATTAATTGATAAATGATATTGTAACCCAATTCAAGCACTTCTAGCAAAAGGTCATTTCTCTTTTGATTAAGCATGATGTGATCCAGGCTTGTGAATCCCTTTCTTGTAGAAAGTTTGGATGAAAATGTTGTGAGTTGGAAGCAATGAGGATGTATGGAAGTGCAATACTGATATGCTTGATTATCCAAAGCAACAACCACTATGTGATACAATAAGTGTTGGGTCCCTTGGCCAATTCGGAAGCTCTCTAGGAAGACATCAAGGACAGAGCCTGGACTTGCCCATGTTTCATTAAGAATGGTCAGTATGACTGTTCTGTCTTGCATGGTTGCACTCCTCAGCACATGAAACAACTCTCTGGATTTTGAATACTAGTAACAAAAGCAGAAAATATCAGATATGATTACATTTAGTTGGTTTTGTTTAGTAACATTTTTAGTTTTATTCTGCGAATTGTCTCAATTTATTTATTTATTTATTTTTTTTGGTGTGTGTGTGGTTTTGGGTGAACTTTGTGAGATGCAGCTTTAATCTAAATACTCAACACTTTCAAAGAAAAAAAATAAGAAAAATGTAAATGGCTGCTTTCAATAAGACATTCGAATCTTCTTTTAGACCTTACAAGCCATGGCAATAGATCTACACAACATATTTCTTTAGCCCATAAGGAAAAAAAAAAAAAGGGTTTGATTCAAGAAGTCATTAATTTTTATAAAAGTTGGCTGTTTGTTGTCTAGTACTATTTTTTTTTTCATGGTCTGAACTGCCTAGAATGTTGCTAGTCTATGAAAAAGGATTTCTTGGATAATGGTCTTCAGATGGTCACAGTTTTTGTGTACAGACGAAATTTACAGACGAAATTAGTTAAAGGTTGAAAAAAGATGGATGCAGTCGACTGCATCATGGATCCAGGCGACTGCATCCTTGATCTAGGTGGCTAAAAAATGGCCCAGTCGACTGAAACCACACCCCAGGACTTTCTGTCTGATCCAGTCGACTGGTACACCAATATAGTCGACTGGATCATTAAGGTCTGGTATAATCCAGTCGCCTGGACTTCCAAATCCAGTCGACTAGAATGTCCTTGGTTTTGAATTCTGCAGTTCCCAGCCATTCCAAAATTTAAAATTCAAAAAACCTAATAGCACCCCCATCAAATACTAGCATTTCATATGATTACAAGCACATGTACAATTACAAAAGCCTAATGGATACAAAAAATCATCTTGTAGCGTATACGTTCCTTCCTAGAGACGAGAGAATAATATAAACAACTTCCACAATAATACCATAAGATGCTCATTGAGCTCAAATTAACCATTAATACTAAATAACTCAGTTTAATGGTTCACCAACATAAACGGGTTAAGGAAGCACCATGTACAGCTTTTTTACTAAATGAATTCTTGTCATTAAACAAAGCAAGAATACAACTCAAATCTAAAACTAAACACATAACATTATTACAAAGAGCAGAAATATTCCATTTGCAACCAAAAGACTCTTGCAACAAGGTGTCCACACAAAATTTGGAATTACTCTCTACCATTATCCAACGTCAATTCTCAGATTTTGCAAGTTGAAGTGCCAAAGAACAGTCTTGTTTGGGCTCCACAGGTGATTATCCATCCAAAATATCTACAATATAGAAATAGAAAAGCATAAGCCAAAATAACACAAACAAAGTTGAGAGAACATAATTAAAAAGACACGTTAAGTGATAACAAATAAAGTTGATCAATACAAGTATAATATTCATAGTAACCACTTACTAACTTTGAGGCAACACCGCTTCTTGATGTGAAATTGCATTAGGACATTTTCTGCGATTATGCCCCTCTTCATTACACAATCCACAACTCTGCTTATGTTGATTCTCCCTCCAATCCATCTCATTCTGAATTCTTGTTGACTTTGGACGACCACGTTGTCGAAGCAATGTTGGGTCAGGTCGCAACATAGGGAAGTTAGGGTCCTTCTCCCAATACGGGGCATCTTTCATCATTCAAAGTGTGGTTGATAGCAAGTTAGCATATCCGTAAGACTATAAAATGGATCAATATATTGGTACACATTGATGTGCTGACTAGCACAAGCTGCAATTACATGTGAACAAGGGATATGATACACTTGCCATTTCCCACAACTGCATGTTCTATTATCCAATTTCACCACATGTCTATAGTTCCCCTTATTCATACTGGTTAGACTAAGTTGTGTTTGGATTTGAAAAGTACCTTCCTCCCGATTAAACTCTATTATGTGATGCAAACTTGCCTTCTCACTCCACTTCTGAAAGATTTCCATGGCATGTGTACTGAACACTTGACCAGAAGTCAATTGAGCTTGAGTTTTAATGCGGCGATCATTAAAATAATGCACAAGCTTGAAATAAATGAATTCTACCATTACAGTAATGGGTAAGTTGCGTGCACCTTTCAGAACACCATTGAAGCACTCAGACAAATTCGTGGTCATTGCCCCATAGCGCCGTCCACCATCTTTTGCTAATGTCCACTTTTTAACGTCTGTCTCGTTGTCCAGTATGTCAGCAGCATCTTTATTATAATGTCTAATGGAGTCCATTGTTGCTTTGAATTTTCTTAGCTGGTTGTGTTCACTTGCTCTCTGTATCATGTTCTTCAACCGTTTGTCATGAAATCGTATGTTGAAGTTGCTGACTAAATGTCGGATGCAAAATCGATGATATGCATTTAGAGGCTGCAATTTTTTCCACTTCATTGCATTCAGGATACCCCCATGTCTGTCTGATATGATGCAAAGCTCTTTTTTTTGTGACATGTTTCTTAAGGCAACGCAAAAACCAACGCCATGTATCCTTCGACTCTTTTTCCATAACCGCAAAGACAAGTGGATAAATCCCATTGTTCGCATCAGTTGGCAATCATCAACTTCCCTTCATATTTTCCATACAAATGTGTTGCATCAATACAGACAACTGGTCTGCAATGCACGAACCCCTGAATTGAAGGACCAAAAGCTCAAAATACACTCTCAAATATAGCACTACCTGCATCTTCACTCCAATATGTCTCCCATTCCACTTGTGTACCCGGATTCGAGTCGATTAGTACTTTCATAAACTTCTGTAACAACTGATAAGACTCCCCCCAATCCCCATATATGTTAGCAATTGCCTTCTGCTTGGCATCCCACACCTTGTAGTAAGAAATTTTATGGCCAAATTGTGTACACATGTGATGCCGCAACGATTTCACTGAAATAGTTTGGTCATTGGCTACATAATTCCTCACTTCTCTTTCAATAAAATTTGAATCAAATACCTTGCCATCTTTACGGATGTTGGGGTGTCTACAAGTGTGGGGACCATTGTATTTTGTAATCTCCCAAAATTCATGTGTACTACACATGCATGTCCGCATTCTCCATGAACACCCATTACTGCAACATACATGTAATTTTCTTTTGTTTGACTTCTTCACTTTATATTCTTGATTGATGCTTGAAGAGTAAACCTTCAATGCATACTGAACCTCAATTTTACTCTTGAAAAACAACCCTTTTCTCAACTCTTGCTTTTTATCCCAACTATCGAGTAGTGTCACCTCATCATTAAAGGAAGTGTCATTTATATTATCCCATGTGTTTGTAGTAAACGATGAGGATTTGGGTTTGAGGCTAGGGACCACATCATCAACTTCGTCATTATGAACATTAGTTGTCTCATCATCATCATCATCATCATCAAAATACACATCATTATCATCATCATCAAAATACGCATCATTATCATAATCAGCGTTTTCTTCTTCATCATCAGCAGTAAATTCCAACATCATCATATCATGCACTCCATGTAAAGGGTTTACCTCTAATGGAACATACTTATGTCGAGTGCTGGGACCACAATCCTCCACCGATATTGGTATCTCATGTAATTGTGGTGTACACCCTCCAACTGTAGAGGGTTGTGTAAAAGGAGCAGTATCATCCACAGTCATTTGTTGTACATCTTCACCAACACAATCTTCTGCTTCTAATCCATCCCCATCATCTTGTGTAAGAGGCTCAGCACCTTCACCAACACAATCCTCCACACTTATATATAACTCAATACCTTTTAATTCAGGTATTGCATCTAACATGTCAAACATGAGATTAACACCGTCGTCGTCTGTTATCAATAGAGTCATGTGATTAATGTGAGGTGAAATCACCTTTTGAGGACAACGGTATGTAACTGTTATACGATGAGATTGATTGTCCAATTGTAGTGCATTGAATATCTTCGTTACCAATTCGACAAAACTAATCCCACGATGAACCCGGATGAACTTCATTTGCGACCCGTGATACTCAGCTCCATTTTGACCATAAATAATCTCCCCATTGAAGCGAAGATAGACAATATACATAGTTGGCGCCATATGCAAACCTATTTAATTTAAATGTAGTTTACAATTAGTTAGTGACATAAAAAAAATAAGTAATAAGATGATAATGGTAATATTTCATATCCAAATGTTACATAACATATTATATAAAAATGGTTGTAATATCCAGTAGACATCTCCAAGAAGATTTGGGAAGTCTGGAGTAGTCGTTCAATCCAGTCTACTGGAACACCAATCCAGTAGACTGGATGACATGTATTTGGCTGATCCAGTCGCCTGGATTGATGGTCCAGTAGATTGGATGTCGTGCCTGGGAATTTTCTGCCTGACTCAGTCGCCTAGACCACTGATTCTGGCGACTGGATCATTCAAACATATACTTCACAGCTTCACGTTACAACTTGTTACTTCATGTTCAAACATACTTCACGTTATGCAAGAAATACAGAGATGCTTCATGTTTACCAAAGGAATAATGTTCAACACCGACACAAAAAACGTTTATAAGCTAATAATGATACTAACTTTAAATAACATATAAATAAAAAAAAATGATACTAAAACTTCTTCCAAAATTAAATCAAACAAACAAATATAAGAAATGACAAAATTTATATTGTTTTACCTTTTAATTGATCAATGATGTTGGTTGGAAAAGTGAACTGATGTTGGAAAAGTGAAGAACGATGAAGAAAGATAAGAATATGTTTTAAGTGTAAAGAAGAGAGAGAGAGAGAGAAGAAACAAAATAAATTGAAGGTGGGCTGAAAAAACTGAAATATTTCAATGGAACTCGTCTCTAGAAGAGACAAGTTCCACTTTTTTCATTTATGGCCACCGGTTCTCTCACCTGTATTGGTGCATATTTTTATGGAACTCGTCTCTCCTAGAGACAAGTTTCAGCAAAATTATTTTTTATAAACACAGTTTCAGCCAAATTATATATATATTTTTTAAATAATAAGTTTCAGCCAATTTTGTTTTTAATAATAAGCTTCAACGGAACTCGTCTTTAGTAGAGACGAGTTCCAACCAGATTTTTTTTTTAAATAATATCTCACATTTGTTCCATTTCAATGGAACTCGTCTCTAGTAGAGACGAGTTCCAGCCAATGTTTTCTTCTTCTTTTTTTTAAATAATGTTAGCTTCAATTTTCAATGGAACTCGTCTCTGCTAGAGACGAGTTCTAGCCAACACAAGTTTTTTTTTTTATTGTCTGAGATTGAAGCCTTGAGGAAGGAGAGAGATGTACTTATCGAAGCTTTGAAGAACCAACAGCTTCGCAATCGTGGGTTGAAGAACCTCTTTGCTAAGCCGACTCACTGGCAGCAGGGAGGAGGGAGACATCTTGCGCGAGTATCATTCCATTCCAAGGTCACAAGATCCTCAAGATCATCGAGCATCTCATCTAGAGTTCCACCGAGACGGAGAGTCCCATTTCAATGGAACTCGTCTCTACCAGAGACGAGTTCAAGCCAAATTTTTTTTTTTTTAAATAATATCTCACCATTAGTTATAATTTCAATGGAACTCGTCTTTAGTATAGACGAGTTCCAGCCAGATTATTTTAAATAACAGTGTTCGCGCCAAAACGAGGGAAATTAAAAAATAAGCTTGCAACTCGTCTTTACAAGAGACGAGTTCCAGCAAGCAATTTACTGCCACGTCAAGATGCCACAAAACACTAAAGAAAATGCCACGGAAAAGTTTTTGACTGGAACTCGTCTCTACCAGAGACGAGGCTGTATAACTCATTAGTTTCAAAACAGTGTTTTTTTGCAAATTTGTTTTTAAAATTAGCCTATCGTGCGTTTTCCCCCTATAATTCTAACCTAAAACACATGATAATATATGAAACTATTCTAGTAAACAGATAAACGTGGCATAGCTCATTGGAGCATGATTAACATGTAATTTGAATAAAGATCTAGTTATTCCAACTAAACCTAGAAAGCGGTAAACCAAACAATCATTCATGGAGGTTGGTATGGCCTAATGAGCAGATCCATACCTAGCCTCTAAAGAGCTTGCAACAAGCTAATAGTTTATCACCGGTCTCTCAGACTTGATCTCTTTGACGGAGTTATGTGTTGATCTTCAACAAGAAAGGGGTTATTCTTTTAGTACTTCAACTAGAGAATAACTACTTGCTTAAGAACTCTTCCTCACTACTTTCTTCTAAGCAAGGCTTCGCTCCTATAAGACTACTTCTTCTTCTCTCCTATTCTAGGCTTCTACTTCAGTAGAGCTTCGCTACTCTAGGACTACTTCTTCCTACTTTTCTCTATTCTACTATACCAGTGCTTCTTGGTATTTTCAATGTTTTTGTGGAGACTCTCTAGGATGATTTGTTTATGAGGTTTGGGGCTCCTTTTATATTGATAAAGGGGCTAGGGTTTGCTTGAAGAAGGGGAAAACTGACCTGTTCCTGCAGAAATTAGCTAGTCTTCACGAATTAAGGTTTTTGCCTGGCGGCACTAGCGCACGCCTCTTTAGAGAGGCGCACACCTTTTCACTACAGACATGCGCCACCTTCAAAGGGGCGCAAGCTTATTAGGTTAAAAGGCAGCTTCTCAACTCGTTTTGTAGAACTTTCCGGGTGGTTTTCAACACACATTTGTCTTATGAGAGATCTTAAATTATCATCACTGAGACCGGGGACCATGAGTATCAACCGGTATAGATTAGGATATCTACAGTACCCCTCTTTCGACTTAGTTGCTCTTAAGCATTGAAGATCGAAAGCCAATAGACGAAACCATTTATAGGTCAATGCTCATAAGTCAACACACTCACGCATCACAAAAATAAAATAAAAGGTCTTTTAGAGGACAAAACTGTTGGTGATTTAAAGTAAAAGGAAAACCACTGAGGGTAAAACCCATGAAAGTTCTCTCTGAAGAGAAACAGTATCCACTGGGGATGAAAATGAAAGACCACTAAGGGCAAAATCCGTGAAAATTCTCTCTGAGGAGACACGGAAAGAATCCACTAAGGGGTGAAAATGTAAGGCCACTGAGGAAAAAATCCGTGATAGTTCTCTCTAAAGAGACACGGTATAAATCCACAGGGGGATAAAAATGTAAAGCCACTGAGGGAAAAATCTATGATAGTTCTCTCTGAGGAGACATGGTATAAATCCATTGAAGGATGAAAATACAAAGCCACTGAGGGCAAAATCTGTGAAAGTTCTCTCTGAGGAGACACGGTGCATGCATGCTACAGATAAGATGAAACACGTACCTTTCCCTTACCTTTACTGACGTGGGTACTTTTGTTTTGAGATTCTTTCTTAAGACGCTTCTGTGTTTGGTATCTCTTACCGAGTATCATGAGACTTCTTCTCTTCGAGACGCTTCTGCTGCAGCACTTCTTATTGGACATTTGAGATTTCTTCTCGAGATACTTTTATCTTTGAAGATGCTAATATCTAGTTATTTTGAGATGCTTCTATCTTGAGACACATCTTCCTTGAGACTCATTCGAAGATGCTTCTATCTTGAGATGCTTCTGGCTCGATTTTATTCGAGACGCTTCTGTCTTGAAGATACTTCTATCTGGGATTTCATGGAGACACTTCTATCGAGTTTTCATTTAAGATGCTTCTATCATGAGACGCTTATGTCCTGAATTTCATGGAGACACTTCTATCTTGAAGATGCTTCTATCATGATATGCTTTTGGCTTGATTCTTTTATTTGGAGATGCTTCTATCTGAATTTTATGTAGACACTTCTGTCTTGAATATGCTTCTATCGAGTTTCATTCTGAGACGCTTCTGTCGAGTTTTATTTTGAGACGTTTCTATTGAGTTTCATTCTGAGACGCTTCTATCGAGTTTCATTCTGAGACGCTTCTGGCTCGATTCTTTTATTTGGAGATGCTTCTATCTGAATTTTACGTAGATGCTTTTGTTTTGAATATGCTTCTATCTGATCTTCTTGAAGATGCTTCTGTCTTGAATTCTTTTTTTTTTTTCTTTTTCATTGGGGAGTAGGCGTGTGCCTGTTTTCATGTGGCGTGTGCTCCACATGCACTGGCGTATGCCTGTAGTGATGTGGCGTGCTCCTCTTTGTTTTCAGTTACATATTCTTGGCAGTTTTCAAATCCTTCATTCGTGCCCTTTCATTTTCTTCGGTTTCTCTCCGTTTTTAGAGCATTTTTAAGTGCATTTTCCTTCCAAACACCAAATCTTCTCACTCTTCATCATGTCTAGACACTCAGGTTCTTGGGGTCAAAGCAGTGCTAGTTCTTCGAGCAACATTGCCGCTATGGACTTGTATCTGGTTGACGACCGCTTTTCCTTGAATCGGTGCGCACCACATCTTGCTCATGGGGAGGATATTTCAATCCGATTCCGGCCTAAGGAGCACATTTTGCATCAAGTGCGAAACAGCGAGGTAAATCTTCAAAATCTCATTTTTTGCATTTTCAGATTTCCTTTGATTTGCATGCCCAAATGTTAGTTTTATGCCTTGAAACTTTATATAATGCTTCTATACTAGCATAGGAACAAAACCCAGTAGGCTAGATATTGAAAACTTGAGTTTTGGTTAAGAAATGGCTGCAAAATCTGATCGGAATCGCGATCTGGGCAAAGAGGCGTACGCCACCTAGAACTAGGCGTGCACCTCTTTCTGGCTAGCGTGCGCCTCATAGGGAGAGTCATGCGCCTGTTGGGGTTTCATTTTTAAATTAAATGCGTGTGCTCGCTTCTGAGCAACCTATGCTCCTTCACCACAGGCGTGTGTTGACAACGTATTTTGCAACCATTTTGCAAGGGTAGAATGGTAATTTCACAAGCTTGAAAATCCAAAATTGGTCCATAAATTTAAAATCATATTTTAAGTGATCAAAATTGAATTAAGAATGAGAGTGAATTTTTTGGATTGGAAATTGGATCAAAAACTAAGATTTTATTAAAGAAATAAATTCGAATAGTTGAAATGACACTTACCATGAGCATGCATGCATAGGATTATTTATAAATTAATTTGATTGGTCCTTTAAAGCTTTAAACTTAAATTAATTAATAATTAATTTCTGTTGGTTAGAATACCCTAATATGGTAAGTATTAGAGCATAAAACAATATTTAAAGGATAATTTTAAATTTAATTAATTTTTATATAAACCTATGCTCCTTCACCACAGGCGTGTGTTGACAACCTATTTTGCAAGGGTAGAATGGTAATTTCACAAGCTTGAAAATCCAAAATTGGTCCATAAATTTAAAATCATATTTTAAGTGATCAAAATTGAATTAAAAATGAGAGTGCATTTTTTGGATTGGAAATTGGATCAAAAACTAAGATTTTATTAAAGAAATAAATTCGAATAGTTGAAATGACACTTACCATGAGCATGCATGCATAGGATTATTTATAAATTAATTTGATTGGTCCTTTAAAGGTTTAAACTTAAATTAATTAATAATTAATTTCTATTGGTTAGAATACCCTAATATGGTAAGTATTAGAGCATAAAACAATATTTAAAGGATAATTTTAAATTTAATTAATTTTTATATAATAGATAATTATTATGACAAGTCATTATCAAATTATTTATTAATTAATTATTTAAAATAAAGGGATCCCGAAATCAGCTGATAAATGACTTCTATTTTGACTAGAAGTAGATTAAAAATGAAAGAAGTCGAAATTATCCACTTGAGTGCCGATCGGTACTCAAATTTCACGCAGGAACTGATTGAGCCTCTTTGGGCACTGATCGGGCTTCTTTGGGTAGCGATCAGCACCCAGATAAGATTTTTATCAAAAGTTAAACTCTTGTACCACCAATCTAATTTTAAAACCCTAATAAGCCTCCTAGGGTTCCAGAACTTGAGATTATTCATTTTGGGGCTGCCATATAAATAGAAAATGATACTCATTTTCAAACAGGAGGCTAGAAAAATTAGTCAAAGCAATCTTTAGCAAAATTCAAGAGAATTTTTACAAAAGGTTAGACTTTGGAATAAGAACACAAGTGTGTTCTTATATTCAAGTCCAGAGATTATAAAAGCCATTTTTTTAATCTCTATTTCCAATCTTTCAATTCCATTTTTAATATTTTTTAATCAAATTTAACGGTTTTTCTCAAGAAACAATTTTCAGGATCGGTGGTATTCTCAATCAAGAGGCCGCATCCCATCACAATCAAATTCAATTTCATTCAAGAGGTTGTATCCCAAACTGTACAATCCTCTATTTTTTAATTTAATGCAGCAACTTTAATTGTGTAAAATGCATGATTAGGTTTTAATTTTAATTGCTTGATTAAATTTTTAATGTACAATTGCTAAATAGCATTGTTTTCGGTTTCTGTTTTGTGAATGATGCAAATATGATTTTTCTAACATGTTTTACTAAAATAACAGCAAGTTTAAATTTTATTTTTCATGTCAGATGTGTGCCTAAATGATTTTAATTTCTTGATGATTAATCACTATTTAATTTTTTATTGCATGTACTATTATAATGATATGAATCAAATGCGAGTATGGTTTGCTTAAGGTTGTTCACTTAGACTAATGGATCCTTGGAGACTGACCTAGGTCAGGTTGGATGGGTACCTAACACCTTCCCATCCAATCCCCTAGCCCTCGAATCCAAATCTTAGGCGAAGATTGGATTAGTTTATTTATCCTATTTACTTTCTTTTTAGATTGTATTTAGGACCAAAACCTTGTATTTTGTTTTCTTAGATTGTATCTAGGGCAAAATATTGTAATTTATTTCTTTTCCAAACCATTGTATTATTTATTCAATCAATAAAAGATTACTTTTTTCTTAGCTTTTTTTTTATTAAAGTTAGGTGGCAACTCCATTATAATTCCCCTAGTGATTAGGATGGAAAACAGTGTAAGTAACCATTTTTGAAAATCATGTTACGACCTTTTTCGTGTTTTAGGGTCGTGGTTCTCACAGTGGCAACTCAACTGGGGACTTAGAGGGCTAAACTCTAGTATAAGATTCCTAGTCTACAGTTCACAAGTTGTTTGCTATTGTTTGTTACTTGCTTTAATAATTGTCATTTTGTATGTCATGCATTGCACGTGTGATTTTGCATTGTGTGTTGGTTAGCCCGGAAGCCACGGTAGTAGTAGCCTTGGATCATGGTCCCCCTCGGATGCAGGTATCCTTGGCCAACCTACCACCCCATGAATATGTACTCTCAACCCTTTCGAGCAAGTATATAGTGGTGAAACATACTGTGAGCCTTTGATGCTCCTCGCATGCATTGGTGGGTATGTTGAGCCCAAGTAATGGGGAACCTTTTTAGCCTACCCTCTACCCTCATGTAAAAGCCCATTTAGATCTTTCCTTTAGGATGGCCTAATCCAATAAAGCGTTTATTCATGATTGTCTTTGTTTGAACCTAAGCCCAAGTCCAACACTTGAGGCCTTGTTTGCTCTTGTTTGAACCTAAGCCCAAGTCCAATGCTTGAGGCCCACTTGGATATTGTTTGAACTCAAGCTCAAGTCCAATGCTTGAAGCCCACATGAACTTAAAGAAATTAAAAGTCATCATTCAAGTGAATCGAAGGCCCAAAAGTGATTTTTTTTTTTCTTAACCAATTACTTTTTGAAGGCAAAAATCAATCAAGTCCAAAGCTTTAGGCCCACATGACTTTAAAGAGATTAAAAGTCACATGATTCTTAGAAAATTCAAAACCCAAATTCAAAAGCATAGAATCGATCTAGTCATGTTGAAAAGAAAAGCCCAAGTTCTATACTTGAGGCCCACTTGGTCATTTAAAAAAAAAAAAAGCCTAAGTCCTGTACTTAGCCCACTTGATCATTTTGAAAAGAAAAAGTTCAAGTCTCACGCTTGGGCCCATCCTTAAAGAACAACTTAGGAATCCAAAATTACACAAGGTAAAAGCTCAAGTCCAATGCATAAGTCTAGTTTTGTTAAAAGGATACCTAACCCATCAAGACATTGATTGAATCAAAGGTCTAAGCCTAAGGCTTAAGACCAACATGACTTTGCTTGAATTGAAGCCCGAGCCCAAGGTTTAAAGCTCACCTGTTTTTTCTGAATGAGTTAAAGTCCAAACCCAAGGCTCAAAGTTCACATGACCTTTGTTTTTGAATCAAAGCCCAAGTTCAAGTCTTGAGGCTCACATGACCTTGTTGGAATCAAGACCTAAACCAATGTTTGAGACCCAAATGACTTTAAATAAGTTCAAAACCAAAGTCCAACGCTTGGGACCTATCTAGTCATTTTGAAAAAAAGTGCCTAAGCTCAATGTTTGAGGCGTACATGGCTATTTTCTTGAATGAAATTCTAAGCCCAATACTTGAGTTTCACATGATCCTATTCGAATTAAAGTCCAAAGTCCACTGTTTCCATCTCTTATGATTTTGGAACTCTTTCAATCAGAGCCCCAAATCCAATGGTTCACCCATGAGATTTTGTGAAATAAGACCCAAGTTTGAAACTCACAGTCCATTGAACTAATGAGTCTAAGTACATGCAGTAAGATTGTGCTAAAAATTGACAAAAGGGCTTGTTTTACAAAAAAAAGTCAAAAGTCCACATGAATCAAGCCCAATTGTTGAAGGATCAATTTGAAGAAAGCCCAGTTTGTTCATCATCAGATTTCTCAATGGACCAAGAAGACTCCAACAATGCCATGGAAAACGCAAAGGACTGCTCATGCCATTCGAGACCTCATTGATCAAAAGATCATTGCTCCATCTTCACCAGGCGGCCAATTCAACCACTCTTGAGCCAAGTGATCACTCAACAAGCTCCCAAGCCAAGATCTCATCTATGGGGTTTTTCTATCTTTCTTTTGTTTAAATTCATTATGTTTGCTCATTTGAATTCTTGGGAACATATTGCTTAGGTTTTGATTGTAAACTCATCATAGGATTGTTTGTTTGAATTTCTTGTTTACATTTTTCATTTAAAAAAAAAAATCTCTCTGTCCAACTAGGGGCATAGGCCCTTAAGTTGCCTTCAATGAAAAGTCCTGAACTAGGGGCATGGGCCCCTAATGACTCCTAATCTCCTCAAGGCCAAAAGCCTAAGAGCCCATCTATTCATCCAATGCTCAATGGGCATGATCTCCAACTGTTGCTAGTTTTCAAAATGTGCATATTCAAAAGAAAAAAATATTGTGGATTGTTTTCTTTCAACATCAAGAATCGCTCTTCTTCTAGAGTGAGTAAAATTCAAAATTTTTAAAGCACTTTTTCAAATTGTGCATAAGGAAATATCTTTGATAAAATCTTTTTGCAAATCATGAGATTCCATAACCTTACTGATCAATTTGCATAAAGAAGAGATTAACTTCATTTAATTCATGTAAGGATCTTTGCTCATGATTTAGAACAAAAGGAAAAGAGATCCTAAATGCAATTTGATTAAAGGGCAAAATCACATGTCATTTGATTAAAGTGCAAAATCTTGTTTTGAGAAATTTTGATGTCACAACAACGGGTTGTTACTTCTTTTTACTCTAAGAGAAGTCTATCAACAAAGGTCATATCTTTGTGCCGACAAACTAGCATTACTAGGGATAGGAGGCCATCTTTGGCTAGACCACATCATCCCAGAATTAACCTGTCACAAATTAATCCATTGCTAGCCCATTTGAGCCTACATACAGTTAGCCACTTTTTCATGAACACATAATAAAAAATCAAGTGTGCGCATACTCAAGGGAGGGAAAAATCAAGTGTGCACATACTCAAACTATATTCTGAGGAGGAGTCAAACCCAATGCTCGTCTGCAAAAGAACCAACAAAGGAGGTACAAATGTACCAAAGATTGAAAAGAAAGTGTGGTAATTAAGGGCATGCTCGAGACCCACCTTGAAGAAAGGTCAAATATGAAATCCTTATTCACACTTACTAGAAGAGATTCATGTTAAGCTCACATGAGAGTCCAACAAGCTAAATCCAATAAGGAACGACATGAGTGTATGAAAAAGCAAATAATTGTGAAAGAAAAGTTCAAAAAAGAAGAAGAGAGACCCTGTAGGTTGAAAACCCGAAAGGGTGACCAAGGCAAAAAATAGGATAACCCAGTAGGTTGAAAACCCGAAAGGATGGCCTAGGTAAAAGTTAGGGTTTCATTAAAAAAAAAAAAAAAAAAAAAAAAAAAAAAAAGAGATGAAAACTTGAAGAGAGAAAGAGATGTGATATTCCTTCAAAACCAAAAATGAGAGTCCATCAAAGCTAAAGAGATAAATAAGGGAATTGAAAAGATAGGTTGACATAAAGGAACAACTTGAATGAAATAAAGAGAGACAACTGAGAAGAGACTTTCAAGAAGCCAATTCAAAAGCAAACACTAATGAAAAGGAGAACGCTCCACCAATTGTGAGTTTTAAGTAATGGACACTTAGGGAAAATATCCAAAATGGGATTTTGAGCTTTTTATATATCCTTCATTTCAAATACCTAAACCTAGCCTACATTACAACCTATGAATAAAGACCTCCTTGAAGTCTTGGTAGTTTTTAGGTACAACTCTTGCGATGATTTCTCTTAGATTGAAAAGAAAGAAAGCCCGAGGTAGTCAAGCGCTACTGGCAAAAGATCTTAAAAAGGAAAATTCTAAAATTAGGGGCACTCCTCTTATTTGATCTCAAACAAAAATTCCTAAGTTAGGGGCACGCCCTTTGTTTGTCATCAAACAGAAATGAATTCCCAAATTAAGGATACTCCCCTTATTTGTCCTCAGATAAAAATTCTCAAATTAGGGACACTCCCCTTGTTTGCTTTCAAATAGGAAAAATTCTCAAATTAGAGGCCACACCCCTTGTTTAATCTCAAGTGAAAATAATTCCTAAATCAGAGGCCTTCCCCTTGTTTATTGTCAGTGAATACCCTCAATTCTTCAAGCACTATCATGCACATTCTTTGATTGCCTTTAAGGATTCAATCTCATAATGCTCAACGTAAAAAAGCAAAGTTGTTTACTTGAATTCAAATGACCTTGATCCTTCCTAATAAAAGAGAATAGTTTGGATATCGAATGTCCTGATCAGCCAAAAGACCTATTCGAAGGGACTACCCTTTGCTCACTTGAAAAAGGAAAAAATGATTTTTCTCAAAACTGACAAGAACACCACATTGTAAAGAAAGGTTTCTACACCACAAAGTTTTAAAAGGAAAATTCAGCTCATTTTAAAAATTTCTCTTCAATAAGCTCATTTTGAAATCACCATGCAGACTTGATCAGAAGTCTCCATCATCACATTGGTTGACCAAATGTCTTCCAAATTTCTTGAACTACGTCTGGACCTGATCCGCCCAAAAGCGGTACGTAGGCAGTCTATCAAAGACTCGGTCCCACTCAATCTAAACGACCTTTGAATAGGTCTAACTCTTAAACTACGTCTAGACTTGATCCTCTCAAAAGAGGTACGTAGGCAGTCTATCGGAGACTCGGTCCCAATCATCTGCATGACCTTTGGATAGGTCAAACTCTTGAACTACGTCTAGACCTAATCCTCCCAAAAGAGGTATGTAGGCAGTCTATTCTAAACTCGGTCCTAACCATCTGATTGACCTTTTATAGGTCTAAATCTTGAATTCCCAAATTCCTAAGTTAGGGGCACTCCCTTTGTTTGTTATCAAACAGAAATGAATTCCCAAATTAAGGGCACTCCCCTTATTTGTCCTCAGATAAAAATTCTCAAATTAGGGACACTCCCCTTGTTTGCTTTCAAATAGGAAAAATTCTCAAATTAGGGGCACTCCCCTTGTTTAATCTCACATGAAAAGAATTCCAAAATCAAAGGCATTCCTATTGTTTATTCTCTATGAATACCCTCAATTCTTCAAGAACTATCATGCACATTCTTTGATTGTCTTTAAGGATTCAATCTCATAATACTCAAAGTAAAAAAGTAAGGTTGTTTACATGAATTCAAATGACCTTGATTCTTCATAATAAAAGAGAATAGTTTGGCTATTGAATGTCATGATCAGCCAAAAGAACTATTCGAAGGGACTACCTTTTGCTCACTTGAAAAAGGAAAAAATGATTTTTTATCAAAACTGACAAGAACACCACATTGCAAAGAAAGGTACCTACACCACAAAGTTTTAAAAGGAAAATTCAGCTCATTTTAAAAATTTCTTTTCAATAAACTCATTTTGAAATCACCATGCAAACTTGATCAGAAGTCTCCATCATCACATTGGTTGACCAGATGTCTTCCAAATTTCTTGAACTACATCTGGACCTGGTCTGCCCAAAAGGGGTACGTAGGCAGTCTATCAAAGACTCAGTCCCACTCAATCTGAACGACCTTTGAATAGGTATAACTCTTGAACTACGTCTGGACTTGATCCTCCCAAAAGAGGAACGTAAGTAGTCAATTGGAGACTTGGTCCCAATCATCTGCATGACCTTTGGATAAGTCAAACTCTTGAACTACGTCTGGACCTGATCCTCCCAAAAGAGGTATGTATTCAATCTATTGTAGACTCGGTCCTAACCATCTGCATGACGTTTTATAGGTCTAAATCTTGAATTCCCAAATTCCTAAGTTAGGGCACTCCCTTTGTTTGTCATCAAACAGAAATGAATTCCCAAATTAAGGGCACTCCCCTTATTTGTCCTCAAATAAAAATTCTCAAATTAGGGACACTCCCCTTGTTTGCTTTCAAATAGGAAAAATTCTCAAATTAGGGACACTCCCCTTGTTTAATTTCAAATGAAAAGAATTCCTAAATCAGAGGCATTCCTCTTGTTTATTCTATGTGAATACCCTCAATTCTTCAAGCACTATCATGCACATTCTTTTATTGTCTTTAAGGATTCAATCTCATAATGCTCAAAGTAAAAAAGTAAGGTTGTTTACTTGAATTCGAATGATCTTGATCCTTCCTAATAAAAGAGAATAGTTGGGCAATCAACTGCATGATCAACCAAAAGAACTGTTCGAAGGGACAACCTTTTGCTCACTTGAAAAAGGAAAAAATGATTTTTTATCCAAACTGACAAGAACACCACATTGCAAAGAAAGGTACCTACACCAAAAATTTTTAAAAGGAAAATTCAGCTCATTTTAAAAATTTCTCTTCAATAAGCTCATTTTGAAATCACCATGTAGACTTGATCAGAAGTTTCCATCATCACATTGGTTGACCAAATGTCTTCCAAATTTCTTAAACTACGTCTGGACCTGATCCGCCCAAAAGGGGTATGTACACAGTCTATCAAAAACTCGGTCCCACTAAATCTGAACGATCTTTGAATAGGTCTAACTCTTGAACTACGTCTGGACTTGATCCTCCCAAAAGAGGAACATAGGTAGTCTATTGGAGACTCGGTCCCAATCATCTGCATGACCTTTGGATAGGTCAAACTCTTGAACTACGTCTGGACCTAATCCTCCCAAAAGAGGTACGTATTCAATCTATTGTAGCCTCGGTCCCAACCATCTGCATGACCTTTTATAGGTCTAAATCTTGAATTCCCAAATTCCTAAGTTAGGGGCACTCCTTTTGTTTGTCATCAAACATAAATGAATTCCCAAATTAAGGGCACTCCCCTTATTTGTCCTCAGATAAAAATTCTCAAATTTGGGACACTCCCCTTGTTTGCTTTCAAATAGGAAAAATTCTCAAATTAGGGGCACTCCCCTTGTTTAATCTCAAATGAAAAGGATTCTTAAATCAGAGTCATTCCCCTTGTTTATTCACTATGAATACCCTCAATTCTTCGAGCACTATCATGCACATTCTTTGATTGTCTTTAAGGATTCAATCTCATAATGCTCAAAGTAAAAAAGCAAGGTTGTTTACTTGAATTCAAATGACCTTGATCCTTCCTAATAAAAGAATATAGTTTGGCTATCGAATGTCATGATCAGCCAAAAGACCTATTCGAAGGGACTACCTTTTCCTCACTTGAAAAAAGAAGAAATGATTTTTTATCAAAACTGACAAGAACATCCACATTGCAAAGAAAGGTTTCTACACCACAAAGTTTTAAAAGAAAAATTCAGCTCATTTTAAAAATTTCTCTTCAATAAGCTCATTTAGGAAATCACCATGCAAGCTTGATCAGAAGTCTCCATCATCACATTGGTTGACCAAATGTCTTCCAAATTTCTTGAACTATGTCTGGACCTAATTCTCCCAAAAGGAGTACGTAGGCAGTCTATCAAAGACTTGGTCCCACTCAATCTGAACGACCTTTGAATAGGTCTAACTCTTGAACTACGTTTGGACTTGATCCTCCCAAAAGATGTACGTAGGCAGTCTATTGGAGACTCGGTTCCAATCAACTGCATGACCATTGGATAGGTCAAACTCTTAAACAACATCTGGACCTAATCCTCCCAAAAGAGGTACTTAGGCAGTCTATTGTAGACTCGGTCTCAATTATCTGCATGACCTTTTATAGGTCTAAATCTTGAATTCCCAAATTCCCAAGTTAGGGGCACTCCCTTTGTTTGTCATTAAATAGAAATGAATTCCCAAATTAAGGGCACTCCCCTTATTTGTCCTCAGATAAAAATTCTCAAATTAGGGACACTTCCCTTGCTTAATCTCAAATGAAAAGAATTCTTAAATCAGAGGCATTGCCCATGTTTATTCTCTGTGAATACCCTCAATACTTCAAGCACTATCATGCACATTCTTTGATTGTCTTTAAGGATTCAATCTCATAATGATGAAAGTAAAAAAGCAAGGTTGTTTACTTGAATTCAAATGACCTGGATCCTTCAAAATAAAAGAGAATAGTTTGGCTATCGAATGTCATGATTAGCCAAACGACCTATTCGAAAGGACTACCTTTTGCTCGTTTGGAAAAGGAAAATATGATTTTTTTTCTCAAAACTGACAACAACACCACATTGTAAAGAAAGGTTTCTACACCACAAAGTTTTAAAAGGAAAATTCAGCTCATTTTAAAAATTTCTCTTCAATAAGTTCATTTTAAAATCACCATGTAGGCTTGATCAGAAGTCTACATCATCACATTGGTTGACCAAATGTCTTCCAAATTTCTTGAACTACGTCTGGACCTGATCCTCCTAAAAGGGGCACGTAGGCAATCTATCAAAGGCTCGGTGATGGGAACCAAGGTGAGCCTAGTCTTAAAGATCCAGTGCAACTTCAAGATAGGCCAATTACAAGATCAAGAGCCAAGAAGATCAAGGAAACAATGCAAGGATTGGTGCAATCCACTTGGGATGAAGCTAGCAAGAGCCCAACAATGAAAGTGGGTTTGAAAGAAGGAGAACCAATTTTGATCCACTTGATACAAGCAGTGGAAGATATGACTTAGGTTTATTGTTTGGGCCTATTGTTATTGAAGGGTTTCATATAGTTAAATGATTTATTTTATTAGTTTAGAATAAGTGGGCCTTGTATTATGGCTAAAGGCATATT
This sequence comes from Fagus sylvatica, assembly GCA_907173295.1. Lineage (NCBI taxonomy): Eukaryota > Viridiplantae > Streptophyta > Magnoliopsida > Fagales > Fagaceae > Fagus > Fagus sylvatica. Next base: position 30,386,999 of record OU015770.1, read on the forward strand.
TGGAAAGTTACCTTTTTTGGAACTAGGGTTTCAAGAAGTTACTGTAGCCGAATTACTGTAGCACCGTACTGTTCTTGCGGTGGTATTTTTGGGAAAAAAGGGTTTTATTTTGGCTAGGATTTTAATTAGGTTTTGGTTTAAATACTCTTTGTAGCCTCATTTTGAAGGCAGATAATATTGAATTTTCATTGTGAGTTGAGTTTACTCCTCTTGTTCTTGATTGAACTTTTGAACTTATCAAAGGTAAATCACAACCTTTGTGGCATTCCTCCTTGTAATCTGGGTTCTTGAGACAGGTTCTTCAACGGGTCTAGATTTTAATATAATCTAGGTTCTTGAAACGAGTTCTCAACGGGTTTAGATTTTCCATCCATTGACTTGATTTTGGCTTTCATGGGTGAGTTTTCAAACTGATTGTGGGTTCAAGGAATTCCATTCCTATGGGTTCATATCACTCGGTCCTAATCATCCGAATGACCTTATGGATAGGTACCACTGTTGAACTACATTTGGACCTGATCCTCTCAAAAGGGGTAGGTAGGCAGTTTATCAAAGACTTGGTCCCACTCAATCTGAACGACCTTTGAATAGGTCTAACTCTTGAACTACGTCTGGACTTGATCCTCCCAAAAGATGTACGTAGGCAGTCTATTGGAGACTCGGTTCAAATCAACTGCATGACCATTGGATAGGTCAAACTCTTGAACTACGTCTGGACCTGATCCTCCCAAAAGAGGTACGTAGGCAGTCTATTGTAGACTCGGTATCAATTATCTGCATGACCGTTTATAGGTCTAAATCTTGAATTCCCAAATTCCTAAGTTAGGGTCACTCCCTTTATTTGTCATCAAACAGAAATGAATTCCCAAATTAAGGGCACTCCCATTATTTGTCCTGAAATAAAAATTCCTAAGTTAGGGTCACTCCCTTTGGTTGACAATGGATCCTTGATCAATGTATGCCCAATTCGCACTACCATTAAGATAGGGTTGATCAAAGGGCAATTGTCACCTTCAAGCCTCACAGTCCGAGCCTATGATGAGAGTAGCCGAGGAATCATTGGAACTTTTGTAGCCAAATGCCAGTTGGGACCGGTAAGCTCATCAGTGCTATTCCATGTCCTTGAAATCACTACATCCTACAACCTGCTGGGTAGGAGGGCTCGGATGCATCCTTTAGGAATTGTACCTTCTACAGTTCATCAAAAGCTCAAGCTACCATGGAAAGGAGGAGTCCTCACTATTCTGGGTGAGGGAGAAATCAGTGCACCTGTGTGCGACATAAAGAGCAACAATGATATACAACTGCGAGATTTCGAAGTGATGAAGACTTCAAGCGTAGCCATTGCCTCCATAATGAAGAAGATGGGCTATAAGTCAAGCATGGGGTTGGGAAAGTTCAACCAAGGAATCAAGAAGCTCCCTGAAGACTACAGTCAAGACGCTAAGTGCAAATATGGTTTGGGATACAAAGAAGAGATAGGAGAGATGCCCAAAAACAAGCACACTCTAAATGAGAATTTCGTCAAACCCGAAGAAGACTTCCCATACTGTGGATTTCCAGAGCCAAGAGAAGGCAAGCCAAGGTTCAAGATCTTCTTCAAGACTCAACTGACCTTAGGACACAAAGTTTCAGTAGAAGACAAAGCTTCAGTAGAAGACAAAGCTCATATGGAAGACAAAGCTGATGGAGACTGGATGTAGCAGATAGATCCTGAAGCTATGAAGATGTTCATCCAAGAGGGGCATGTGATTCACATTGAAGAAGAGCTCAAGGAAGATCACTAGTATTTGGTCATTTGAAAATAATTTTCTTGGTGTATTTTTTAATAATTTTAAGTCTATCAATGCTATTTCGAATTTTCCAGTTAATGAAATAAACTTGAATTTTGATTACATGCATGTGTCTTCTGGTAATGAAGCTTTAAATACTGAAAGAATTTTAAATGATGAACATTTAATTAATAAGGAAGATGAAGCTAAAATCAAACCAATTGAAAATGAAACTATCAAAATTAACTTGGGCACTTTAGAGAATCCTAAAGAGGTCAAAATTAGATCAACACTATTATCAAAAGAACAAGAAGAGCTCACTAAGCTTCTCAAAGAATTTCCAAAAGTAAATCATGGATAATTATCCTTATCACATGACCAAATGGGACCCGCAACCCACAGTGGGCGGATCATGGGCTCGGGTCCATCTCGACCCATTAAATTATAACAGCTCCTAGTTGCCCAGACAGGGTGAGGCGTCCACCCACATAAGGTGAAGCAATCTCTCAATCTTCATAATAATCTCCTCATACTAGAAAATAGTTCGTGCAACCTCACGAGAAGAACATATAGCCTCAAGAGCAACAATTATCAAGTCATCTCTTGACCAATAAAAGTGCACCATTCGAGAGCATCTCGATTATGCCCTAGACAGTTTGACTATACCAGATTAAGCACTCTTCATCCCTCATGGTAAGCAGTGCTTTACCCCAAATATGTGATGTAATCATGTCGTATATTGCAAACACATTACAACATAGACGCTGGCTAGCAATGAGTTACATAACATGGTATATTATCAAATAGTCTTCCCTAAGTCCTCATGTCAATTAAATTGGGCTCAACCGCTTTCCCATACATGCCCCGTCGGACCGAATCACTCATGGTCCTCGGTTTGCATGCTAAAATAGTGACATTAAGCTTCCTCTTCATGATATAGTCTTAGGTCAACAAAGGGTAAAAGTAGGATCATTGATCCTTGTGGCTCACACAGTGATGAAGCAGGGATCATTCATCACTCCCACTGTCGGTCGGCATAAAGCACATACAGTATGAATTGTATGCTATGGCGTTATCTCATAAAAATGAGCATGTCACTATAAATGGGTAGAAACGCCATACGAATCTGAGTCTAGTTGCTATGCAAGCGCCTAACCTGAGTTTTCAGCCCGGTCACTCTCCAAGCGCCTGCTTGAAAAACTCACATTCGGCTATAATTCAAGCTACATAAAGTCTTGGCATCACTCTATGTTCGACCTATCATGAGGTCTCATCTTAGCTCCGTCTAAGGCTATATGTCACTAATTAGTATATATATCTTTCTCACCTTCTAGGCGCCAAAGATATAAATGTCTTAATTCACTATCTTAGCATTAAATGACATAAACGTCTCATCTTGCTCGCTATCTAAGCGCCAAGGTGAATCACCTGTGTGAGAGGGTCGATTCTTGCCTGGTGACATATTTCAAAGATGTACTATAAAAAATATTTCACATAAGAATAAAGTTGATAAAATGAATACTTATATCATAAAATAATAACAGTAGCCTAATGGTACTCATGTGTGGAATTCATTGGACTTAAGGGTCCATGGTTCTACACATGGGGGACGTGCTCTGTAGGAAAATCCTTTGAGGGGCAAGCCCAAGAAAAGGCAGGCCCACAGGGACAAAGCCTTGAGGGGGCAAGCCCCAAAAAGGACAATATTGAGTAGTACTCCAAGGTATCAGAACCAGGGATGTTACAGCCAATGCTAGGGAAATCAGTCTCGATGAAATCGATATCGTGCGACTCTATTTCAGTTATTCCTTCATTGGGATGTTCACCATACATGACATATCCTTTCGAGCTATCAGAATATCTTATGAAGATATGCTTCCTAGCTTTAGGGCCCAATTTTCCATACTTATGGGCAGTGCTGTGTACAAAACCAGCAGATCCCCAAGGGCGTAAATGTTCCAAATTGGGCTATTTGCCTTTCCAAAGTTCGTATAAGGTGGAGGAAACTGACTGAGAAGGCACATGATTAAGTATGTAGGCAGTAGCCAAAAATGCATCTCCCTAAAAAGATATTGGTAGGTTAGCTTGCGCCATCATAGATCTAACCATGTCTAACAATGTTCTATTCCTTCTCTCCGCTACATCATTTTGTTGCGAAGTGTTTGAAATAGTAAGTTGTCAGCGTATCCCCTTTTCCTCACATAGATCCTTAAATTGATTAGACAAGTATTCGCGCCCACGATCATTTTGAAGAGCTTTTAGGCTCTTTTCATGTTGATTCTCAACCTCTGCTACAAAGTGTTTGAAGCAATCCAAAACTTCATAGCGGTGAGTGATCAACTGAACGTAAGCATATTGCGTATAGTCGTCAATAAATGTGAGAAAATATGAGGCGCCATGACGTGCCTTTACATTCATAGGTCCGCAAATATTTGAGTGGATTAACTCAAGCGGTTGAGTAGCTCTCACAGCCTTACCAAAAGGCTTTCTACATGCCTTGCCTGCCAAACAAGGCTCACATATAGGTAGGTTGACCATAGCAAGTGGGCCTAAAAGACCTTCTCTAGCTAACCTGGCCATCCTATCTTTCCCTATGTGCCCCAGTCGGGCATGCCATGTAGATGAACGAATAGTCATATTACAATCAATTACAAAAGTAGATGAGATAGAAGATTCAAGTAAGTGAATTTTAAATAAACTTTCACAAATTGACCCATGTCCAAAAATGACATCATTCAACAAAATATCCAGACCATTCCAACTTAAATGAAAATCATATCCTAACTGCAACAATGTAAAAACAGATAAAAGATTATAAAGGATTCCAAGCACATAAAGGACGTCATGGAGAAGTATTGTGCGCCTTGTGCACAAGTGAAGTTGATACGAACCCACTCCTAATGCTTCTTCATAACTTTCATTTCCCATGTACACAACATGGATCCCAACTAGAATTTTTCTATAATCTACGAACCCTACTTGATCTCGAGCTACATGTCTTGTTGCTCCTGTATCTATATTCCAATCAAAAAAAGATTTAGCAACAAATACATGTGAGCATACAAAAATGCAACTTAGATAGCATACATAAATGCTACTAAGATCGAGTGAAAGGGATACCTTTTTTGGCTCAGTGCAATCATGAGCGAAGTGTCCTAGTTGGTTGCAGTTGTAGCACTTCACTTTGGATATATTTTTCTTTGCACTATGTTTGCCTCGCTTGTGCTGATTTGCACCCTTGTTGACTTTGGGAGCACCAGTGCTAGGCCTACCCTACCTTGCTGCCTTACCCTTGTCTTTGCACTTAAACCCATTTGGTTTGTGTTACCCACCATGGGCAATAAGGGTTGCAGATTTGATCGCCTTTTGGCGCTTCGCTTCCAATTCCACATGACGAGATATATGTTGACACCCCATTTTGCAACGATTAATTTTATTTTTTTACATTTTAGTGCATAAAGATAAAATGGTAATTTCACAAGCTTGACAATTCAAAGTTGGTCCATAAATTTAAAATCATATTTTAAGTGATCAAAATTTAATTAAGAATGAGAGTGCATTTTTCGGATTGAAAATCAGATAAAAACCCAATAATTTATTAAGAAAATAAATTTGATTGGTTGAAATGATATTTATCATATGCTCACATGCATAGAATTACTTGTTAATTAATTTAATTGGTCCTCTAAAGGACTAAATTAAAATCAATTAATAAATAATTCCTATTGGTTTAGAACACCTTAAAATGGTAAGTATTCATAGACAAGATATTCATCAAAGGATAATTCTTAAATTATTAATAGGATAATTATTAATAGGATAATTATTTTTAACTAATAGGATAATTATTTTGACCAATAATTATCATATTAATTATTAATAAATTGATTAAAATTAAGAAATCTCGAATTGAGTAGAATAAGGACTTCTAAATCCACTAGAAGTTGACCACAGGTGAAAAAACCCAAAATTATCCAAAACCCAAATTGGATTTGGATTCCAACCAGTACACTGATCGGTATTTCAACCACAACTTTTGACTCCATTATTTGATGGAGTTGATTCAAATTGGACTGGAAATCTGATATGATGGGCTACAAACATGTGTCTAATGACCATCTCCAAATTCGGATTTTTAGAGGGCCAAAACGGGCCCATAATCAGAGCATAAAAATTAGTCAGAAGTTCGGGATTTTCATGAAGTATATCCAATTTTCAAAACCCTAATGCACTCCCATGAGGTCCAAAACGTGGGTAAGTTCATTTTAGGGCTGCCATATAAATAGAAAATATTCTCATTTTAACAGAGGTAGGACAAATTAGTTAGAATAATCCTAAGTAAAATTCAAGAGAATTTTTGCAAAGGGTTAGGCTTTGGAATAAGAACACAAGTGTGTTCGTATATTCAAGTCCAGAGATTACAAAAGAAATTTTTTGTAATCTCTATTTCCAATTTTTTAATTCCATTTTTAATTTCTTTTAACCAAATTTAACAATTTTTCCCAAGAATCAATTTTTAGGATTTGTGGTATTCTCGATCAAGAGGCCGCATCCCATCACAATCAAATTCAATTTGGGACACTCATTCAAGAGGTTTCATCCCAAAAGGTACAATCCTCTCTTTTTTATTTTAATGCAGCAACTTTAATTGTGTAAAATGCATTATTAGGTTTTAATTTTAATTGCTTGATTAATTTTTAATGTACAATTGCTAAATAGCATTGTTTTTTGTTTCTGTTTTGTGAATAATGCAAATCTGATTTTTTTTACATGTTTTACTAAAATTACAGCAACTTTAAATTTTATTTTTCATGTAAGATGTATGCCTAAATGATTTTAATTGCTTGATAATTAATCACTATTTAATTTTTCATTGCATGTACTATTATGATGATATGAATCAAATACGAGTATGGTTTGTTTGAGGTTGTGAACTTAGACTAATAGATCCTTAGAGACTGACCTAAGTCAGGTTGGATGGGTGCCTAACACCTTCCCATCCAATCCCCTAGCCTCCGAATCCTAATTTTAGGGGAATATTAGATTAGTTTATGTATCCTATTTACTTTCTTTTTTAGATTGTATTTAGGACCAAAGCCTTGTATTTTGTTTTCTTAGATTGTATCTAGGGCAAAATATTGTAATATATTTCTTTTCCAAACCATTGTATTATTTATTCAATCAATAAAAGATTATTTTTTTTCTTAACTTTTTTTTTTTATAAAAGTTAGATAGCGACTTATTGTAATTTCCCTTAGTGATTAGGATGGAAAACAATGTAATCACCACTTTTGAGAATCATGTTTATATTGGTTAAGGGTCGTGGTTCTCATTGTGGCGACTCCACTGGGGACTTAGAGGACTAAACTCTAATATAGGATTCCTAGTCTGTAGTTCACAAGTTGTTTGCTATTGTTTGTTACTCGCTTTAATAATTGTCATTTTGTATTCATGCATTGCATATGTGATTTTGCATTATGTGTTGGTTAGTCCAGAAGCCACAGTAGTAATAGCCTTGGATCACGGTCCCCCTTAGATGCGGGTACCCTTGGCCAACCTACCACCCCATGAATACGTACTCTTGACCCTCTCGAGCAAATATATAGTATGAAACATACTGTGAGCCTTTGATGCTCCTTGCATGCATTGGTGGGTATGATAAGCCCAAGTAATGGGGAACCTTTTTAGCCTACCCTCTACCCTCATGTAAAAGCCCATTTAGATATTTCCTCTAGGATGGCCCAACCTAATAAAGCGTGCATTCATGATTGCTTTTGTTTGAACCTAGGCCTTGTTTGAAGCCTTGTTTGCTCTTGTTTGAACCTAGACCCAAGTCCAATACTTGAGGCCCACTTGGATGTTGTTTGAACCCAGGCTCAAGTCCAATGCTTGAAGCCCACATGAACTTAAAGGTACTAAAAGCCATCATTGAAGTAAATAAAAAGCCTAAAAGAGAAAAGTTTCTTAACCAATCACTTTTTTTGAAGGCAAAAATCAATCAAGTCCAAAGTTTTAGGCCCACATGGCTTTAAAGAGATTAAAAGTCACATGATTCTAAGAAAATTCAAAGCCCAAATTCAAAAACTTAGAATCCATCTAGTCATGTTGAAAAGAAAAGCCCAAGTCCTATACTTGAGGCCTACTTGGTCATTTAAAAAAGAAAAAAAAAAAAAAAAAAAAGCCTAAGTCCTGTACTTGAGGCCCACTTGGTCATTTTGAAAAGAAAGAGTTCAACTTCCACTCTTGGGCCTATACTTAAAGAATGGTTTAGGAATCCAAAATAACATAAAGTGAAAGTCCAAGTCCAAAGCTTGGGCCAATTTTTTGAGAAAATGATACCTAACCCAACAAGACATTGATTGGATCAAAAGTCCAAACCCAAGGCTTAGTACCAACATCACCTTGCTTGGATTGAAGCTCAAGCTCAAGGCTTAAGGCTCACATGACTTTTCTTGAACTAAAGTCTGACCTTGCATAAATTAAGGCCTAAGCCCAAGGCTTGAGATTCACATCACTTTGCTTAAATTGAGCTCGAGCCCAAGGTTTAAAGCCCACCTGATTTTTCCTAAATGAGTTAAAGTCCAAACCCAAGACTCAAAGTTCACATGACCTTTGTTTTTTACTCAAAGCCCAAGTTCAATTCTTGAGGCTCTCATGACCTTGTTGGACTTAAGGCCTAAGTCAAATATTTGAGACCCAAATGGCTTTAATAAATTCAAAACCCTAGTCCAACGCTTGGAACCCATTCAGTCATTTTGAAAAACAAAAAGGCCCAATCCCAAAAGTTTGACGCGCACATGGCTATTTTCTTAAATGAAATTCTAAGCCCAATGCTTGAGTTTCACATGATCCTATTCGAATTAAAGCCCAAAGTCCACTGTTTCCAACTCTTATGATTTTGGACCTCTTTGAATCAAAGCCCCAAATGCAATGGTTCACCCATGAGATTTTGTGAAATAAGGTCCAAGTTTGAAACTCACAGTCCATTGAACTAATGAGTCTAAATACATAAAGTAAGATTGTGCTTAAAATTGAAAGGGCTTGTTTCACAAACGCAGTCAAAAGTCCAAGATCATTGCTCCAAGGCCAACAAGAATCAAGTTTGACTATCGAAGGATCAATTTGAAGAAAGCCCAGTTTGTTCATCATCAGATTTCTCAATGGACCAAGAACACTCCAACAATGCCATGGAGAACTCAAAGGACCGATCATGACATCAATGAATGCATCGCATTGAGGCATGCCATCCAAGACCTCATTGACCAAAAGATCATTGCTCCATCTTCACCAAGTGGCAAATTCAACTTCTTTTGAGCCTAGTGATCACTCCACAAGCTCACAAGCTAAGATCTCATCCATGGGGTTTTTCTATCTTTCTTTTGTTTAAGTTCATTATATTTGCTCATTTGAATTCTTTGGAACATGTTGCTTAGGTTTTGATTGTGAACTTATCATAGGAATGTTTATTTGAATTTCTTGTTTGCATTTTTCATTTTATTTAAAAAAAAAAAAAAATCAAAAAGCCAAAAAAAAAAAAAAAAAATCTCTCTTTCCATCTAAGGGCATGAGCCCTTAAGTTGCCTTCAATGAAGAGTCCTGAACTAGGGGCATGGGCCCCTAATGACTCCCAATTAATTCAAGGTCCAAAGCCTAAGAGTCCATCCATTCATCCAATGCTCAATGGGCATGATCTCCAACCATGCTACTGGTTTTCAAAATGTGCATATTCAAAAAGAAAAAAAAAAAATCTTGTGGATTGTTTTTCAAAAGAAGGTGTTCTTTCAAGATCAAGAATCGCTCTTCTTCTAGAGTGAGTAAAATTCAAAATTTTCAAAACACATTTTCAAATTGTGCATAAGGAAATATCTTTGATAAAATATTTTTGCAAATTATGAGATTCCATAGCCTTACCGATCAATTTGCATAAAGAAGGGATTAACTTCATTTAATTCATGTAAGGATCTTTGCTCACAATTTAGAACAAAAGGGAAAGAGATCATAAATGCAATCAAGGGAAAAATCATATTTCATTTGATTAAAGTTCAAAATCTTGCTTTGAGAAATTTTGGTGTCATAACATTGGGTTGTTACTTCTTTTTGCTCTAAGAGAAGTCTATCAAAAGAGGTCATATCTTTGTGCTGATAAACTAGCATTACTAGGGATTGGAGGCCATCTTTGGCTAGACCACATCATCTCAAAATTAACCTGTCACAAATTAATCCATTGCTAGCCCATTTGAGCCTATACAGTTAGCTTTTTTTCAAGAACCAATAATAAAAACTTGAACCCAATGGTGGAAAAAATCAAGTGTGCACATACTCAAAACTCATTCTGAGGAGGAGTCAAACTCAATGCTCGTCTGAAAAAGAGCTAACAAAGGAGGTACAAGTGTACCAAAAGTTTGGAAAGAAAGTGTGGTGATTAGGGGCATGTTCAAGACCCACCTTGAAGAAAGGTCGAATCTGAAATCTTAATTCTCACCAACTATGAGAGATTCATGTTAAGCTCACATGAGAGTCCAACAAACTATTCTGACAATGAGCAACATGAATGTATGAGAAAGTAAATAACTGTGAAAGAAAAGTTCAAAAAAGAAGAAGAGAGACCCGCTAGGTTGAAAACCCGAAAGGGCAACCTAGGCAAGAAATAGGGTAACCCAATAGGTTGAAAACCCGAAAAGGTGGCCTATATAAAAGTTAGGGTTTCATTCAAAAAAAAAAAAAAAAACCTCAAAGAAGAGAGATGAAAGCTTGTAGAGAGAAAGGAAGATAAAATTCTCTCAAAACCATAAATGAGTGTCTATCAAAGCTGAAGAGTTAAATAAAAGAATTGAACAAAAAGAATGAGTTCACACAAAGGAACAACTTGAATGAAATAAAGAAAGTCAAATGAGAAGAGACTTTCAAGAAGCCAATTCAAAAGCAAGCACTAATGAAAGGAAGAAAGCTCCTCCAATTTATGAGTTTTAAGTAATGCACACTTAGAGAAAATATCCGAAATGGGATTTTGAGCGTTTCATATATCCTTTATTTCAACTACCTGAACCCAGCCTACATTACAACCTATGAATAAAGACCTCCTTGAGGTCTTGGTAGGTTTTTAGGCACAACTCTTGTGATAATTTCTCTTAGATTAAAAAAAAAAAAGACAGCCCAAGGTAGTCAAGCTCTACTAGCAAAAGATCTTAAAAAAATTCCCAAGCTAGGGGCAGTCCCCTTGTTTGTCATCAAACATAAATGAATTCCCAAATTAAGGGCACTCCCCTTATTTGTCCTCAGATAAAAATTCTCAAACTAGGGGCACTCCCTTTGTTTGCTTTCAAATAAGAAAAATTCTCAAACTAGGGGCACTCCCCTTGCTTAATCTCAAATGAAAAGAATTCCTAAATTAGAGGCATTCCCCTTGATTATTCTCAGTGAATACCTTCAATTCTTCAAGCACTATCATGCACATTCTTTGATTGTCTTTAAGGATTCAGTCTCACAATGCTCAAAATAAGAAGCAAGGTTGTTTACACGAATTCAATGACTTTGATCCTTCCTATAGAAAAAGAATGGTTTGGCTATCGAATGTCATGATCAACCAGAAGACCTATTCGAAGGGACTATCTTTTGCCTATTTGAAAAAGGAAAAAATGATTTTTCTCAAAACTGACAAGAACACCACATTGCAAAGAAAGGTTTCTACACCACAAAAATAGCTCATTTTAAAAATTTATCTTAAATAAGCTCATTTTGAAATCACCATGCAGACTTGATCAGAGATCTCTATCATCACCATGGTTGACCAAGTGTCTTCCAACAAACTTTTGAACTACGTCTTAAACTAATCCTCCAGAAAGAGGTACGTAGGCAGTCTATCAAAGACTCAGTCCCAATCATCTGAATGACCTATGGATAGGTCTTACTTTTGAACTACATCTTGACCTGATCCTCCAAAAAGAGGTACGTAGACAGTCTATCAAAGACTCGGTCTGAATCATCTAAATGACCTTTGGATAGGTCCCACTCTTGAACTATGTCTGGATTTGATCCTCCCAAAAGAGGTACGTAGGAAGTCCATCAAAAACTCAATCCCAATCATCTACATAACCTTTAGCGTTTTCCAAAAACTTTTGAACTACGTCTTGACCTGATCCTCCAAAAAGAGATATGTAGGCTGTTTATCAAAGACTTAGTCCCAATCATCTGAATGACCTTTGGATAGGTCCCACTCTTGAACTACACCTCGACCTGATCCTCCCAAAAGAGGTACATAGGCAGTCCATCAAAGACTCGGTCCCAATCATCTACATAACCTTTAGCGTTTTCCAAAAACTTTTGAACTACATCTTGATCTGATCCTCCAAAAAGAGGTATGTAGGCAGTCTATCAAAGACTCGGTCCTAATCATCTGAATGACCTTATGGATAGGTCCCACTCTTGAATTACGTCTGGACCTGATCCTCCCAAAAGAGGTACGTAGGCAGTCCATCAAAGACACAGTCCCAATCATCTGCATAACCTTTAGTGTTTTCCAAAAACTCTTGAACTACGTCTAAAACTAATCCTCCCAAAAGGGGTACGTAGGCAGTCTATCAAAGACTTGGTATCAATCATTTGAATGACCTTATGGATAAGTCCCATTCTTGAACTACGTCTGGACTTGATCCTCCCAAAAGGAGTACGTAGGCAGTCTATCAAAGACTCGGTCTCAATCATTTGAATGACCTTATGGATAGGTCCCACTCTTGAACTACGTCTAGACCTGATCCTCCCAAAAAAGTTACGTAGGCAGTCTATTGTAGACTTAGTCCCAATCATTTGCATGACCTTTGGATAGGTCAAACTTCTTGAACTACGTCTAGACCTGATCCTCCCAAAAGAGGTACGTAGGCAGTCTATTATAGACTCGGTCCTAATCATCTGCATAACCTTTGGATAGGTCAAATTCTTGAACTACGTCTTGACCTGATCCTCCCAAAAGAGGTACGTAAGCAGTCTATTGTAGACTCGGTCCCAATCATATGTATGAGCTTTGGATAGGTCAAACTCTTGAACTACGTTTGGACCTAATCCTCCCAAAAGAGGTACGTAGGTAGTCTATTGTAGACTTGGTCCCAATCTGTATGACCTTTTATAGGTCAAAACCTTGAATTACATTTGGACCTAATCCTCCCAAAAGAGGTATGTAAGCAGTCTATTGTAGACTCAGTCCCAATCATTTGCATGACCTTTGGATAGGTCAAACTTCTTGAACTACATCTGGACCTGATCCTTCCAAAAGAGGTACGTAGGCAGTCTATTGTAGACTCGGTCCTAATCATCTGCATGACCTTTGGATAGGTCAAATTCTAGAACTACGTCTTGACCTTATCCTCCCAAAAGAGGTACATAGGCAGTCTATCAAAGACTCGATCCCAATCATCTGAATGACCTCTGGATAGGTCTAATTTTTTAACTACGTCTGGACCTGATTTTCCCAAAAGAGGTACGTAGGCAGTCCATCAAAGACTCGGTCCCAATCATCTGCATGACCTTTGGTGTCTTCCAACTTTTGAACTACGCTTGGACCTGATCCTCCCAAAAGAGGTACGTAGGCAGCTTATCTAAGGCTCGGTTTCAAGCATCCAAACAACCTAAGCTTAGGTTTGATTAAGAATACAAAATGGTTGACTTGCCCACTAATCAAAACAGTTCACTTGCACAAAATGTTTTCATAACATGTCTAAATTATGGACATTGGCTCAAAATTTTTGTGTGCAAGCATATTACACTAGGGGCATCAACTCATCTATTATGTTGGCCAACATGATCTTCCTTGGCCAAATATGCCCAAACTAAGGGCATCCACTCATCTTCTTTGTCTACAAGCATGATCTTTTTATCGCAAGCATGATCTATTTGACATTTTTGTCTCAAATGCATGACACTAAGGGCATGCACTCAACTGATAATCGAAAGAAAAGAAGTTGTTTGTTGTCTATTGCAGGTTGTCAAAGTCATCCCATTGGACCATCCATCAAATAGGAGACCACTCCAGAAAATGTTGCCACATCTTCATCAAAATACCATTCCCCAATGGAAACACCAAACTCAATCCTCCAAGGAAAAAAATTGTCTTCATCAAAAGAGAATGAGGCCAGGTAAGCATTGTAAAGCCAAGGTATGTGTTTCTAACCACATATGCCTTAAGCAAGACAAAACACCCTCACATTCACATAACGAAACCCATGACACTTAGGGTCTTGCTGCAAATCAAATTTAACCTTATCAACATCCGAAGTGTATCGAACCATCAAAACTAAAACAAAGAATCAAACACCACACCACCAAGAATTCACGAGATATTAACCAAGCTTAACTCAACATAATCAAGACTTAAAATTGACCAACCAAATTAAAAATCATCACAAATAGCAATTCCAATTCAAAGAAAACAAATTCAAAGCTAAACATCCAAATTTGAATCAATTCATCAAAGCAAAACCACTACGCCAAGTTAACAAACCATAAAATCTTAACCAAATGGAGCCAATCCAAAACAACTACCCATCTCAAACTTAATCAACCAAACTCAAGAAAATCAACACAACAAAGTTCTTAAAAAAAAAAAAAAACATTGGCCTAAAAAATTACAAACTTCAGCAAAACCCAATCCAATTTGGTCATACCCATTTCAATCAAACAAACCCAATCATACCCATGATCACAAAGCAATCACCAAACTCAAAATTTCAGAGACACATTAAGAAACAACAAAATCAACTCACCAATGATGTTTCAAGTATAAGAAGGGAAAACTCAATTCAATGCAAAAAAAAAAAAAAAAAAAAAAAAAAAAAAAAAAAAAAAAAAACCAGTCCATATAAACGACCAAAGTCAAAAAATCATTTCAAACTTCAAATCTAACCCTGAGTCAATCAAAATTCCAAACTCTAACCCTAAGTTAGCATCCACTTCGAAATCCAACCCTAAGCCAAAGGTCCCGAACCAGCACAAAGATTTTAAGCCTTAATACGAGCAAACTAAAACAATTTTTAAGCCTTAAGATAAGCATTGAACAAATCTTCATAATGGAAAAATCTTAAAGAACAAATCACCTCAATAGAAAATCATCATGGAAAAACTTCCCCATGGACAAATCTTCATAAGCACATTAAAACAATCTCCAAAATCAATCATTTAAGCCTTGAAGACGAGCAAACCACCTCTCAATCAAAATTAATTCCTAACCTCGAGTCACCAGTCAAAGATTAAACCTTGACCTCGAATCGTACAAAAAAAAAATTGAAATTCTTGACCTAGAATCGTCCACTGAAAGCCAAATGTAAATGAATCTTGACCTTGAGTCATCATCAAGAGAATAAAAATTCGACCCTGAGTCGAAAATCAAGAATTGACCCTGAGTCATCATCCAAATTAAAAAATAAAAATAAAAAATCGACTTCAAGCGGAAAATCAAATTTAACCCTGAGTAAAATATCCAAGATTATAATCGTGACCCTAAGTTAATATCATGAAAATAACATCTCTTCCTAGAGCACTCTAATGAGGTTCCATGCAACAAAATTTCTTCCTAGGACACTCTGCAAAGGTTCCATCCCAACAACATTTCCTTTGACGCAACTCTGCAGAGTTGTATTTCCACACCTTCATTTGAGGCAACTCTCCGGAGTTGTATTCCCACACTTTCATTTTTAGGCAACTCTGCGAAGTTGTATCCTCACATCATTTTCTCTTTGAGGCAATTCTACGGAATTTTATTCTCAAAACATTTTCTTTGAGGCAATTTTACGGAATTGTATTCTCAAAATATTTCCTTCAAGACAACTCTCCGGAGTCGTATTATACAAAAGTCTCTTTGAGGCAATTCTGCGAAATTGTATTCTCAAAATATTCACTATAATACAACTCTTCGAAGTTGTATCCC
The DNA here is from genome assembly GCA_907173295.1 of Fagus sylvatica. Taxonomy (NCBI): domain Eukaryota; kingdom Viridiplantae; phylum Streptophyta; class Magnoliopsida; order Fagales; family Fagaceae; genus Fagus; species Fagus sylvatica. The sequence goes on from OU015770.1 coordinate 30,402,683, forward strand.
CACATTTTGTCTTAAAGCAACTCTACGGAGTTGTATTTCCACAATACTTCTTTCAAGACAATTCTACGGAATTGTATTCTCAAAATATTTTCTTTAGGGCAACTCTGCGAAGTTGTATTCTCACACTTCCCTTTAAGGCAATTCTACAGAATTGTATTCTCAAAAAATTTCATTTGAGGCAACTCTCCGGAGTTGTATTCCCACACTCTCTTTTTGGGAAACTTTGCGGAGTTGTATTCTCAAAACATTTCCTTTGAGGCAATTCTGCGGAATTTTATTCTCAAAATATTCTATTTGATGCAATTCTGTGGAATTGTATTTCAAAATATTCCCTTTGAGGCAACTTTGTGGAGTTGTATTTTCAAAACACTTCCTTTGAGGCAATTCTACTGAATTGTATTCTTAAAACCTTCCCCTTTGAAGCAATTCTGCAGAATTGTATTCTCACACTTTCTCTTTTGGGACAACTTTGAAGAGTTGCATTCCCACAAATGTCTGAGGACATTATATCCCCACGTGAATAAATTAATAGTCACAAAATGAGATGCTGTACTTGCATTGGTGTTTATTTATTGCATAAATTCCACCAATGAAGGGCATCTGTTGACACCCCATTTTGCAATCATTAATTTTATTTTTTTACACTTTAGCGTATAAAGAGTAAAATGGTAATTTCATAAGCTTGACAATTCAAAGTTGGTCCATAAATTTAAAATCATATTTTAAGTGATCAAAATTGAATTAAGAATGTGAGTGCATTTTTCGGATTGGAAATCGGAACAAAAACCAATAATTTATTAAGGAAATAAATTTGATTGGTTGAAATGATATTTGCCATATGCTCACATGCATAGGATTACTTGTTAATTAATTTAATTGGTCCTCTAAAGGGTTAAATTAAAATCAATTAATAAATAATTCATTTTGGTTTAGAACACCTTAAAATGGTAAGTATTCATGCACAAGATATTCATCAAATGATAATTCTTAAATTGATTTATTTTTAACTAATGGGATAATTATTTTGACCAATAATTATCATATTAATTATTAATAAATTGATTAAAATAAAGAAATCTCGAATTCAGCCAAATAAGGACTTCTAAATCCACTAGAAGTTGACCAAATGTGAAAAAACCTAGAATTATCCAAAGCCCAATTCGGATTTGGATTCCAACCCGTACACTGATTGGTATTTCATCCATAATGTTTTACTCAATTATCCGATTGATTTGATTAAAATTGGGCTGGAAAGCTAACATGATGGGATACAAATATGTGTCTAATGACCATCTCCAAATTCAGATTTTTAGAGAGTCAAAATGGGCCCACAATCAGAGCCTAAAAATCATTCAGAATTTCGGGATTTTCATGAAGTATATCCAATTTTCAAAATCCTAATGCACTCCCATGGGGTCCAAAACGTGGGTAAGTTCATTTTAGGGCTTCCATATAAATAGAAAATATTCTCATTTTAACAGAGGTTGGAAAAATTAGTCAGAGCAATCCTAAGCAAAATTCAAAAGAATTTTTGCAAAGGGTTAGACTTTGGAATAAGAACACAAGTGTGTTCTTATATTCAAGTCCAGAGATTACAAAAGCCATTTTTTGTAATCTCTATTTCCAATCTTTCAATTCCATTTTTAATCTCTTTTAACTAAATTTAACGGTTTTTCTTAAAAATCAATTTTCAAGATCGATAGTATTCTCGATCAAGAGGTCGTATCCCATCACAATCAAATTCAATTTGGGACACTCATTCAAGAGGTTTCATCCCAAAAGGTACAATCCTCTCTTTTTTAATTTAATGCAACAACTTTAATTGTATAAAATGCATGATTAGATTTTAATTTTAATTACTTGATTAATTTTTAATGTACAATTGCTAGATTGCATTGTTTTCAGTTTTTATTTTGTGAATGATGCAAATCTGATTTTTCTAACATGTTTTACTAAAATTACAGCAACTTTAAATTTTATTTTTCATGTGAGATGTGTGCCTAAATGATTTTAATTATTTGATGATTAATCACTATTTAATTTTTCATTACATGTACTATTATGATAATATAAATCAAATACGAGTATTGTTTGCTTGAGGTTGTGAACTTAGACTAATGGATCCTTAGAGACTGACCTAAGTCAAGTTGGATGGGTGCCTAACACCTTCCCATCCAATCCCCTAGCCCCCGAATCCTAATTTTAGGGGAAGATTAGATTAGTTTATGTATCCTATTTACTTTCTATTTTAGATTGTATTTAGGACCAAAGTCTTGTATTTTGTTTTCTTAGATTGTATTTAGGGCAAAATATTGTAATATATTTCTTTTCCAAACCATTGTATTATTTATTCAATCAATAAATTTATTTATTTATTTATAAAAGTTAGGTGGTGACTCCATTGTAATTTCCCCTAGTGATTAGGATGGAAAACAGTGTAATCACCACTTTTAAGAATCATGTTGAGACCTTTATTGGTTAAGGGTCGTGGTTCTCACAATATATCAGCAAAGTTTTCGATATTTTCATAATGGGTCATGATTTGTTTTATATTAATCCATGAATCAGGCAGGGATCGTATTACAACTTGCACTTGTTGCTCATCAGTAAGGACATTTCTAGCAACCTTCAAGTCACAAATCATTTCAAACATCATTCTAAGATGTTTAGTCATCGTATGCTTTGGATCCTTACAGTATACCTCAAACTTGAGGACTAGGCTCCTTAGCCTAGTGGTAGATGTACCACCAAAGTCAAACTTGAGTTGGTCCCACATGTCTTTGGCATTTTGGAAAGCCTCATACTCTCCAATCAGATCATCGTGCATGCTGCTTAGCATAGTAAAGCGCATGCTTTGATCTTTTTTAAACCAAGACTGGTAGGTTTCCAAATCACGTCTGTGTTGGGCCTTATTCCCATCTTCGGGTCTGGTCATTTTACTAGACAAAGTTTCCAGGAGCTCTTGCTCATTAAGAAAATACTGAATCTTCCTATGCCAGATGTCATAATTGTTACCAATTAATTTATCACCCCTAGTTAGATCAGTTACTACATTTTTGGCTGCCATAATTTCTACATTCAATTCACAAAAGGGTCAACTTATTAGTTATTTTGCACATCTTTCTCTTATTTAATCGAAAATCCAATTAATAAATATTATCTTTCCACACATTTGAGATCGAAACTCTGCTAGGCTCGGAATCATCTCCCAAAATATGTGGAATGAGAATATATTTATTAATCAATTTTCAAAAATTTATATATTAGGGGTATAAGGACCTCGCCAAATATTTGCCATTTTATTATATTAACAAATAATATAATCATGCATAACATTGTATATTAACAGATAATATATAGTCATGCATCATTGGTTTGCGCCATACAACATTCATTGCACAAGAATCCCATGTGGATTCCTAAATTGACAATTTAGCTTATGTTAAGAATATTCCACTTATAATGTTGGCGTGAAACACATCTCCTTACAAGTTTTTCTCAAAAAATAATACAACCTTATAATTTAAATTATATCCCTAAAAATTAATCTCTACTACAAAGGATCTAATTTACATTAATTTAAATGGGAAAATGGGGATGTCACATTTCACATTATACCTCATGGAATAGTCTTAAGCCATACACGCATACAAAAACATAAACTTAAATAAACTGTCAATTTTATCCATCCATTAATCCTAGAACTAATATGCTTGCACATCAACAAAAATATTGGTCTTTTAATGGATGAGACGGTCCAAAAAATTCTTTAGGGCAGCAAGCAAAAGACAACATATATCATGCTTTCAATCTATACAAAAAGATAATAATTACTACACTAAAATTTCCAAATCTTAATCAATTTTCCACGATTTTTAATCACAATAAATCTTATAGAAAATTCTAGATTATAATATATTGTCACAAAGACAATAAATTTGAGCAATTCAAATTTTTATCTTTTTTGTAAAATCTTTCCAAAAGAATAAAAATTGGAGTAACTGATTGATTATAACATAGCTATTATTAACTTACAAAGTTACACATTTTTTTTTTTTTTTGATGAAAAAAAAAGGGACTCGCAGATGCGTTCATTGTCCCGACCCACTTAAACCCGAATTTGACATGGCGTGGGGCACATCTGGGCAATAATGGGACATACCACTACCCGAACCCACAACTCCCAGACTCGCAGGTGTGATGGGCCACAAGGGTTTCTTTCCATTAAGTCACCTCCTCAGAAAGCGGTTGGTGGGATTCGAACTCCTGCCCACGTGGTTAGCACCAAAGGTGCTAACCATTGAGCTAGAAGCTGAACCCCACAAAGTTACACTTACACCTACATTATTCTCCGTGTATATATATATATATATATATATATATTTTAAATCATAAGCCAAAAAGGTTAGTTCACTGGTTTATATAAACACCTTATTTATTTATTTATTATTTTTTGCGAGAAAAACTAAAAATGCGCAGCCCCACAATTTAGCCATCACTGTTTCGTTCTCCCTCGTTACGTTCTTAATTAAAAAAAAAATCTCAAGTACTATCTTTTTCCTTTAGAATAATATAACTCTTTAAAAAATTGCTCAAAGTTTGAAGAAAATTTGATTTTTAACATTTTAATTTCAAGTTTTCTTTCAATTCTTTGGTCTGTTTTACATAAAATTTTATTAGATTATTCCTTTAACTCATAGGAACAAAACCATATAAAAAGTTTTAAATAAAAACTTACAATTTTAACAATGGTTTTAATCCAATAAAACATAGCATCAAAGAATATCATAACATTACAAAATAGCGAAGCAAGCCAAACTATATCTCTGATATCAATGTAAATCATATATCATACAACTGAGTTTGAGATACTTACTTGTTGCTGAAGACTCGGATCGATTTGGTTGGTTTGTTACACTGCTTTTCTTTTTGAATTATGAATCCCTCTTTGCTCTCGTGTTCATCATTGTTCTCGTGGGTTGAGGTTGGCTACTAGAGTCAGGGTCGGCCCTGGGGTAAGCCCAGCAAGCCCCGGGGCTAGGGCAACCCCCCCTCCAGGGGCAACCCCCCAGGAAAAAAAAAAATTTTATACTATACATAAAAAAAAAAAAAATTATACATATACATCAGGGGAAAAAAAAAAAATTATTCATAAAATAAAATTTTTAATAGAGGGCAAAAAAAATATATTCAGGGGATAAAAATAAAAATTATCATAAACAGAGGGCAAAAAAAAAATTTAAAGACAAAAATAAAAAATAATAATAACTCTTAAACCAATTAGCAATCCACGGAGGGCAAAAACAAATATTCAAGCCTTCAAGGGCAAAAATATTGATTAATCATAACTGATAAACCAATTATCAGTACATGGGAGGACAAAAAAAAAAATTAAAGGGCAAAATAAACAATAATCACAATTCATCAACCAATTACCAACAAACTGAGGGCAAAAAAAAATTCAAATGGGCAAAAAAAAAATATAATCACAAAAGATCTAATCAGTCGCTCATTACGGCAAAAACACAACTTTACTAAGTACTAACAAAAATCCCTAAATCACAAATTCACAATCCAGAAAACCCCCCGCCCCAAATCACCTTGAAAACACACTCACCCACTAGATCCGGCAACCACCGGCACAAAGAACTCAAAGAGGAGCAGCAGACAGCCACCAGCCCACCACCACGCGCTGCACGCCGTACGCCGAGACGCAAGGCACGCCGACCGCCGCAAGCCCGCACCCATCTCACGCCGCCACGCGTGACGCCCTCAGCCCCTCACGGTCTTCGTGGACTCCGGTTCCACCGATCCGGTCCGGTATGCACTCTTTCTCTCTCTCTCTCTCTCTCTCAAATGCTTTTGAAATTAGTAATGACTGGCTGAGTGGCTGTCCTGTTGTGGGTGAGTTTTATACTTTTATATGTTAATTGTTACTTTGTTAGTTTTGTTGTTTAGTGTTTACTCATTACTGATTTACTGGCTGCTGTGGGTGAGTGGGTCAGTGCATGTGCACTGACCTTTTTCTTTTTTTTTTTTTTTTTTTTTTTTTTAATGCTTGTGAATCGTTTGTTGTGTGCAGTGTGCTTACTGTAGTGTTTTGTTTTTAAACACTGCTTCAGTGCACGGTTTCCCCTTTTTTTTTTTTTCGAATTATTTTTTTTATGCCTGATTGATGAGACTGTGTTTTGTTTTATACACTTTACTTTACTTTTGGGGAAGTGGTGGGTCAGTGCACGTGCACTGATCTGTTTTTTTTTATTAACACTAAAATATTTTTTAGTTAAAAATTATTAAACCTAAAATAATATTAATAGATATTAGTTTAGATTTTTAGGAGTATAATATAATTTTTTTATTATTTGAACGAGATTGTAATATTATATAGATTGTAGGTACTATGACGAAGAATGAAAATGACAAGAACAGAGTGAGATTTCGAAAACAAAAGTCGGGATATTATAATAGAGTAGTTAAGCAACGAAAAGAAATAATGGCAAAATCATTAAAGGGTTCGATTTCTAAACTATTTAATGCCAAAATTCAAAAATCTGAATCTTCGAGTCAAGTTGAAGAAGCTAGTGGTGAAGATATGAATGAAGTCCATGTGGAGCTTAACGAAAGTGTTGTAGCAAATGAAGAATTTAGTAAGGAAGAAGCTAGTGGTGAAGATATGGATGAGGCTCATGAGAGTGAAGATGTTGATGTAGCAAATGATGAATTTAGGGAGGAGCATAATGAAGATAATCTTAGAGATGGAGGTGTTAATGAAGAAGCTAGTGTAAGTATGCTTGACCTTGAGAAAGATGTTGATGTGAACTACGATCCAGGGTTGTGGGGAATTATTAATGACACTAAGAGGATGATGTTAGTTAAAAAAGGTCCCATTAAGATCTTAAAAGAAAATGATGAGTTTCCAAAAGAACCAAATCGAGGGAGACACTTTTCTTCTAAACTTTACACTTCTAATCGTCCAAATGGTGAGAAGCAAGAAAGGAAGTGGCTTGTGTATTCAAATGAGTTGGATAAGGTGTTTTGTTTTTGTTGCAAGTTATTCAAGCATAACCCAATGACAACTGGTTTGGCTGAAGATGGAATTAATGATTGGCATAACCTTCCTACAAAACTCAGAGATCATGAAAAGAATCCAGAACACAACCTCAATGTCGTGAAGTGGGTGGACTTACAAATGAGACTTAAACAAGAAGCAACAATTGACAAACAAGTGGAGGCACTGAATCAACAAAGAGAGAATTCGTTGGAAGTTGATATTAGCTCGAATAATTGGGGTTGTGAAAACCCTTTCTCGAAATAGTTTGCCATTTCGTGGAAGTAATGAGAAGATTTATGAGAAGAATAACGGGCTTTTTTGTCAACTTATTGAATTTCTTGCAGAATTTGATCCTGTTATGAAAGATCACCTTCGGCGTGTGGTAGATAAAGAAGTTCAAAATCATTATCTTAGCCACAAAATTCAAAATGAATTGATAAGTTTGTTGGCAAATGAGATTAAAGAAGAAATTCGAAAAAAGATTTTAAAAGCAAAATATTTTTCGATTATCCTTGATTGTACTCCAGATCTAAGTCATGAAGAACAAATGTCGATTGTTATAAGATGCGTGGATGTTGAGGATGCAAGTGAAGTTAAGGTGGAGGAGTTCTTTCTTGGGTTTATAAAAGTTGATGACACATCGGGGCTTGGGCTTTTCAAGCGACTTGAAGATACTTTAGTGGATCTTAAACTCAACATTGATGATATAAGAGGACAAAGTTATGACAATGGCGCAAATATGAAGGGTAAACATCAAGGTGTACAAAGAAGATTACTTGATGTAAATCCTAGAGCATTTTATGTTCCATGTGGATGTCATACCTTAAATCTTGCATTATGTGATATGGCAAAATCTTGTGTGAAAGCAAGAAATTTTTTTGGATATGTGCAAAAGATTTATACTTTGTTTTCAGGTTCAACACATCGATGGGATGTTCTTAAAACATATGTGAAAGGCTTGTCACCAAAGGCATTGTCAGTAACTCGTTGGGAAAGTCATATTGAGAGTGTTAGAGCAATAAGAAGTCAACCGGAGGAATTAAGAGATGCCTTGATTGAAATTTCAAATACTTCTAAAGATGATGTTGTGATGGCGGAAGCTAAAGGCTTGTGTTTCAATGCTTTGGAAGATTTTGAGTTCTTGATAAGCTTGTGTATTTGGTACAAAATCTTAGATAAAGTTAATTGGGTTAGTCAAGTACTTCAAAAAGAAGAGATCGAACTTGAGAATGCAATTATAAAAATAAAGGAACTCATTTTATTCTTTGAGGAGCTTAGAGAAGATGGTTTTCTAGAGTTGATAGAGGAAGGTAAAGAGCTTGCAAAGAAAGTTGGTATTGAACCGGCATTTACAGTAAAAAGAGTAGTTCGTAGAAAGAAGCAATTTGATGAGGATGTGGGAGAGGATGCTAATGAAAGTCAATCGCCTCAAGAGAAGTTTAAAGTTACCTACTTCTACCACATTATAGATCAAGCTCTTACATCACTTAAGGATCGGTTTGAGCAATTTCAACGTTATGAAGAAATCTTTGGATTTTTGTTGAATGGAAAGTTCAAAAGCATTAGTGAAGACAAATTGATGGAACATTGCAGCCAATTACAAAGTTTCTTGGAATATAAAGAACATTGTGATATTTATGCGGATGAGTTATTTCAAGAACTTAGATATCTGAAAACATTATTACCGAAGGATGTAACAAAATCGATTGACATCCTCAATACTATAAAGTCTTATTGGGAAGAGGGTGGATTCCAAACAGTATGGGTTACATATCGCATTTTGTTAACTATACCGGTTACAGTTGCTTCAGCGGAAAGGAGTTTCTCTAAGTTGAAGTTAATAAAAACTTATCTTCGGACTACTATGTCACAAGAGAGATTAAGTGGCTTGGCTATGATCTCAATTGAGAATGAATATTTGGATAAGCTAAATTATGATGACTTGATCGAAGATTTTGCTTCAAAAAATGCAAGGAGAAGTAATTTTCTTGGAGTCTGATAGTGTTAATTTATGGTTAGTCTCCTGTAAATATGTTGTTAAGGAGCTTATTGTAAATACAATATTATATAATAAAAATGTAGCCATCAAAGGCTTTTGGGGGTGGATGTAGGTCTTAATGACCGAACCACGGTATCTTTTTGTTTCTACTCTCTCTACTCTTTACTATTATTGCTTTATATTTTCTTACACACTGTAACTGGTTAAAAGTACAACATAACCTTGATTTTGTATAAAAAAAATTTTTGGACTTTATATTATTTTTTTTAATATTAAATAATAAGTAGCAAGTAGGGCAACCAAATTAGGCCGGGGCTAGGGCAACCCAACGCTCGGGGCCGCCCCTGACTAGAGTTATCATTTCTTTTACGAACTAAATTCTAAGAGATTCTTGAGAGTCTCACACTTAGAGAGTTAGAGAGCTTTTCTCTATATAAAATATAAACTGTTATCTTCTGTTTTGGTCTTTTCTACGTATAATAATTATATTCACAGAGAATATAATATATTAGGTAGAAGCATATCCCTTCTTTTAAGGGATTTGATAACCCACTATCTTATGATTTGAATTGGATAGTTATCCTTATTATATGACCAAATGGGACCCGCAACCCATAGTGGGCAGATCATGGGCTCAGGTCCATCCCGACCCATTAAATTATAGCAATACCCAAAATAAAAAATAAACCTCTACTTTCGTAAAAACAGAAAAAGAAAGAAACGAAAAAAAATAACGAAAGAAAGAAGAATCTTGTATTAAATGAAAATTGGAGAATGAATATCCTCTATCTTATTTTTTGTGTTTTATTTTATACTCCACGAACTATAATATACCATGTGTCAGATTGTGTTTGATTTGTTTATATTTTAAATCAAAGTTTTTTTATAAGAAAAGAAAAAAACACACATAGTAAGTTATGATGTGGTAAGTTGTGATTGATGAAATATAAAGTGAAATACAGTAAATGAGAGAAGATTTTCATTCAAAATCGGAACATGGATTCCTTAGACTAGTTGGTCAAGCGCTGTACAGTGTACAGTCTACTGTTTTGGGAGCCACATGGACATGGTAGTTAATGGAAAGTTATTTTTACCGACGGTTGTCGTTTTCACGTGAAACCTTTGCTTTCTCTCTCTCTCTCTCTCTCTCTCTCTGTCTCACACACATACACACAAATATGCAGCTTTCCCTTTCCATCAAAATCATCCTTTAATACTATAGCAGTACCTCCAATCACAGCTCCATCAAAATTCCATTTTCTTCTTCTCTGTGAACGTAAATCCAAGCTTACGTTTATTTCATTTTCAAGGTTTCCCACTGTATCTTTCACTTTCTTTTTATTGATTCCAGCCTTAGTTTTATTTGTCCCAGTTTTTTTTTTTTTTTTGGGCTATACTTTTTTCGTTCCTTGAGATTATTCCTTGTTTGTTTACTGAGAAAATGAAGGAACATAAGAAAACAAGACTTGAGACTCTATTATTTTAAGTTTCTTTTTAAAAGATGATTAACCAACCTTAAGTAGGCCATTTTTCATATATTAACTGATACTTAGCTACTTCTGTATCCTGTTTCTGAGTGAGTTGGTTTGATTTTAAACTCTGTTTCGATCCAAGAAAATAATGGAGCTTTTATGTTTTTAGCTGATTTTGTTTTTGAAGATTGAGAAATTGAACTTAGCAACACCAAATATGGTTTTATAATACTCAGCTGAGTGTAGATTTTGAAAAGCAATACTTTTATATTCTATTTCTCTAATGTTATAGCAACTAAATGGGGCATTTTTTATTTTGTAGTGCCTAAAGTGTCCTTATGTCCTCAGATTGCCTTGGTTAATTATAGCAGATCAAATTTGTGAACCATCTCTTCAGATGGGGCGGAAGAAAAAGAACAAGTGGTTCCTGATGTTCAAAGGTTCAAACTCTGCTCTTATTTGTGTTTATGTACCATTTATATCATGTCATTTTGGGATTTTATGGTGTTTTCATATCATCTGATTGGAGTTAATTCATTATGTTTTGATTGCCATACATTTCCTGTATTTGCAGAACTCAATAAGAAAACAACCTATCATTTGGTACAAGGATTACAAGGGAAATTTTGTTAATGATGCAGTAAATGAGATATTTTTTTCAGTTGCTTATGGCATTTCCAATATTGTATGATTTTCTACCTTAAATTGCATCATGGAGGCACTTGGCAAGAAAAGGAAGGGATTGGAAATTTTAGTATTAAGTCACAATTCTCTAAAATCATTAACAACCATTTGGTCTCACTTGTCATTGGAAAATAGCAAAAGGTACAAAAAGAAGTGTAAGGAAGATGAAGTTAAAGAAGTTTGTTCCTGTAAGAGAGTATTTAGAGGAATTGTTACTGCCCCACCTTGTGGGAACACCTCTCCGAACCCATCAGGGAGGGGTCTTAAGAGAAAAATTGCGTGTATCGAAGCTGCAACTCAAATGGGTAGGAAGAAGAAGATCGAGCAAGATTATGAATTGGGTGTGACAATTGGGCAAGGGAAGTTTGGGTCAGTGATGTTATGTCGGAGTAGAGTGAGTGGTGAACAATTTGCATGCAAGATATTGCGCAAGGGGGAGGAGCTTGTATATCAAGAGGTGGAGATAATGCAGCATCTCTCTGGTCATCCTGGTGTTGTAACACTAAAGGCGGTGTATGAAGATAAAGAATCTTTTTATCTTGTGATGGAGTTCTGCTCTGGGGGACGGCTGCTCGACCATATGCCTAAGGGAAAGCAGTATTCAGAGCATCGAGCTGCTAATGTACTCAAGGAACTGGTTTGGGTTATCAAGTATTGCCATGATATGGGTGTTGTCCATCGTGACATAAAGCCTGAGAACATCCTTCTTACATTTTCCGGACAGATGAAGCTTGCAGACTTTGGCTTAGCCGTAAGGGTGTCTAATGGTAATGCTGATTCTATCAACGTTGCTAATTTTCAATGCAAATTTGGAATTGTTTATATATTTACTAGCACACACGGAGTCCTTTTTTTTGTTAAAAAAAATAACATTGTGGGAATTGATAGTCTAATAAGCTCAGAATGGATTCTCATGATGCTGCCAATATTAGCTATTGTTTTCCTCTACTGAGTGCTATACATTTTCTATTGTAAATTGCTCTTGTTTTTAGCTTCCTATAATCCTTTCTAAAATTTGGTGACCATATACACTTGACAATCTTTTTATATTTAAGATTCCATTTACTATATTCTGGCTGACTTTGTTTAACATGGTCATTGCTCTGTTTTGCTTCACTTGGAGTCTTGCGCTTGCGTGGCAAATATAAATGCCCAAACATTGTGGATTTGATCTTTTTACCTAAATCATATATTTAATATTCACAATAATGATTTAAATAGTTCATTGAAGAATACAAATCAATTATCAAGATAAACAACGGTTGGAAATTTGTTTAAGTTTAGTCATTGAGGTTTTCCTGGTCATCAATATTTTAGCTAGTTTAACCTAGGGGTTACCAGGCTTTTTAGTCAAGTGGCACTCACCCACATTAGAAAGTTGAAATCTGGCGTTCAACCTATATAATGTGTGAGGGAGATTTTTATATTTTGTTGTCCAATGTAGCCTTTGACCACAAGCCTAGATTTAGTTCCATCCTCAAAGGGGTTCGGTTTTTGATGTATGTGGTTCAACAGGCCAGTTTGGACTGATGCCTAGATTATTTTGGTAGAAATAATTTTAGCTAGAGTGTAGATGCTATGGAATGCATAACACAATGGGTATGCAGAAGCCACTTACTTAGAGACATATAATGTATGGAAAGGCTTCTATGGCTCATGTGGATTGCTTAATTAAGATAGATAATTGCTTTATTTAGATAGAATATGGTCAATTCTAATATTAAACAGGATTTATTGGCATTCAGTATATGATAAATGTAAAATTCTCTTTAGAAGATATTATACTCCTGAAAGCATGCTTAATATTATTTAAGCATCTCAGCCCTAAATCCCAAAATTTTATGCCCTTTTTGGGGGGGATCACCGACAGAAGTTGGGCCTGTTTCACCGAATTTTATACCCTTTTTGGATTTCATTATCTTTAATATTGACACATGAGGATGAGATTTAAGTAGAAAAATTAAGATTATCAAAATTTTGTTGGTTTGAATTGAAATTGTATGTTAGTTGCTGTGATCCGCTAAGTTACAAATATCCCTTTACTAAACCCAACTCAGCCCAAAAAAAAAAAAACAGTTTCTTCAAAATTTGTAAACCCCACCCATACCCTTCCTACATTATCCGTGAATGACAGCAATGTTAGGCCCGCAAACAAATTCAAAGGTCTAATTTCTAGTTGAAACTTGTTGTTGAAGCATTATTTTAGTGAATCATGGTAACCTGCGAGCCATCTACCTTTTATGGTTATCAAGTGCCTGACACATGGATTGTTGACAATTGGCTATTCGCAATGGATCGATACTTTGATCACATGGGTATGTCAAATGAATTCGAAAAAGTTCAATGGGCTAGATTCTACAGGGCTGGTAGAGCTTTGGAGGATTGGTACTTTTGTGTAGACCTTCATCGTAGTTGGCATTCTTCTCCAATTGCTTGGACAAAAATGAAAGCTAACATTCGGACAATATATGCACCACAACTTTCTCAACAAGATTGTCCTTCTCAGTCTTCTTATGGTAATTCTTAAGGTCGACAAGAGAATAAGGTGAGAGTTCATTTAGTTTCCAGTCCTACACTCATTACAGCATGGTGGTCTCGCTTGGAACAACATGTAGAAAACTTGAGAAAAATTATCCAAGACCAAACTGAGGCTTCTCCAAAGGAGACCAATAACTCTGAAATTTCACACACAAGAGACAATAATTTTGAGCCACCAATCCTTAGTGCTACAATAGAGGTGCAAGACTTACAAGTGCCAACATATGTTACTTCGCCCTTCGTGCAGGAAGAAGAGCTTATTGTAGAGCCTACACAACAAGTGTTTGTAGCAGCACAGCTTGATGAAGTTGACAAGATTGGTACAATGGTTTCTTCCACGGTTGAAGAAAAGACGGTCTTGTTTGCTACACTGCATCCCAACATTGATTTTGTAATTCTAGATATATTTATGGATGTGTTGGTCCCTAAGGCTCTTTTGTTATCAGTGCTCCCAAAAGTGATTTCCGCCTTCAAGCACGCATCTAGCGCCCAAATTCTTATACTTTCACACTTTAAAACTCGTGGTTGAGTTTTCTCCAACCAGGAGAGTATGATGCGGGAGCCGGATATTTATTTGAATTTTATCTTATTTAATTTTGGAGTTGATTGTATGTTTATTTTAGGTCTTAGTATTTAATTAAGTTTATTAGTATTTTATATTCCAATAATTGGGCCGAGCCCATCAGAATTAGGGTTTCTTCTGTTAAGGCTTAGTAGCCTATATAAGTAAAGTTTGTACTCATTTTCAAGGGACTTGATGATTAATGAATATTTCTATGATTTGAGATGCGTCTCTTTTCTTTGTTTGGTGGTGATGCCTAGGGTTTTGCAGGCAGATTTTAAGTGGTGATTCCTAGGATTTGTTCTGTTTCTATCCACACTTTCACATTTATCCTATTTCCCATTGTTGTCCTGCATCAGTATTTTGGTAACACTGTGAATGGTTTACTTTGTATCGGTGAAACATGGTAATTGATTTTATTCTCTTCATTATGTTTCCCTCTTACCGCCTATTTCTTTTTCCTGGTAAGAACTATCTCCAACAATTGGTTTATAACATGTATATGTTTGTATGCTTTGCACCTAGTTTCCTTTTTCTTTCAAAATTATTTCCTGTTTGTATCTAAGCCTCTTAGGTGCTTTTGTCATTATTATGTTCTTCTCTATGATCTTGGTGTTGTTTCTGCCATTTAGTTTATGGAACACCAAACATAGCTACTTATGGTTTTGCCTATCTGGTGGGGTCACCACCATGTCACGTGTCATTTCTTTCAGTTATCTCTATCTCCAGTTTATCTTATCATACATTTTAGGGATGTTTATTCAGTTATCTTTTTAGATTAGGATTATCTCTTTGTATTTGAGTTTTAGTTAGAGACTTACTAGAAGCTATAAAAGCTCCAGATTGTGCTTGTTTTTATCAGACTATTATTATTAATAAAAAAGAATATTTTTTCTTTGAAATTCACGGCTTGGTGGTGAATCCAAGTCATTAGGTTGCTCTAGGTAGTGAAGCCTAGGGTTGTCTTACATTAAATTTGGTATCCCTAGATTTACTATAGATGAGGACGTCATCAAAGTATACCACTAGAAATTTACCCATGAAAGGGCTTAGTACTTGCGTCATCACTCTCATGAATGTGCTAGGGGCGTTTGACAAACCAAATTGCATAACCATCCATTCATACAAGCCATCCTTCGTTTTAAATGCAGTCTTCCACTCATCACCAATTGTATGAAGCAAGGTTAGTTCAAATGGACGAATGCTGCTACCAGGGCATTTCAAAAAGTTAAACAAAAGATGACGGAAGCTCCAGTATTCCTCCTACCAAATTTTTCAAAGGTTTTTGAAGTCAAGTGTGATGTATCTGGTGTAGGCATTGGAGGGATCCTCAATCAAGAGGGTCACCCTATAGCCTATTTTAGTGAAAAACTAAATGAAGCTAACGAAAGGTACACCACTTATGATAAGGAGTTCTATGCTGTCATACAAGCATTACGGCATTGGCGCCATTATCTGCTACCCCATGAATTCGTCATTTATTCGGACCATGATGCCCTTTGCCATCTCAACTCCCAAAAGAAAGTGAATTTTCAACATGCCAGTTAGGTGGAGTATTTGCAACGTTATTCATTTGTATTGAAGAATAAATTTGGCATTGAGAATAAAGCAGCAGATGCTCTTAGTCGTCAAGTAACCGTACTTTCTATAGTGAGCACAAAAGTCACACGGTTTGAAAAACTTCGAGATGAGTATGAGTCATGCCTAGATGTTGGAGAGATCTACAATGCTCTGAGCACTGAGCACCGATCTATTGTGAATGATTACATCCTCCGCGATGGCTATTTGTTCAAAGCCAACAAGCTTTGTATCCCACGATCATCGATGAGAGACTTTTTAGTGTGGGAAGTACATGTAGGAGGACTTTCTAGACACTTTGGACGCGACAAGACCATTGAGGAAGTAGAGCGACAATTTTTTGGGCCAAGCTTTAAGAGAGATGTTGCCAAGACAATTGGTCAAATGTCTCAAATGTCAATTGGCCAAGCATTGTAAAGAGAACACTGGACTTTATACTCCTTTACTTGTGCCAAACTGCCCTTGGGAAGATATAAGCATGGATTTTATGGAAGGTCTCCCTCACACCCTTAGGAAGCATGATTCTATCCTTGTGGTTGTGGATAGGTTCTCCAAAATGACCCATTTCATCCCGTGTTCCAAAACCTCTGATGCTTTTAAAGTTGCCAACCTTGTCTTTATGGAGATTGTCAAGTTATATGGCCTCCCTAAAACTATTGTGTCTGATAGGGATGTTCGATTCATGAGTTATTTTTGGAAGACGCTTTGGCACCTCCTAGGCACAAAGTTGAAATTTTCGGCAGCCTACCAACCCCAGACCGACGGTCAAAACGAGGTTGTCAATAGGAGCTTAGGAAACCTTCTTAAGCGTCTTGTTGGTGAGGACGGTCGGACTTGGGATTCCATTCTTCCTAAAGCTCAGTTTACATACAACAACTCTATTAGTATGTCCATAGGCATGAGTCCCTTTTAGGTTGTACATGGATATAAACCTAAGAGACCTTTAGACTTTCTCCCTATGTCACCACATACTAGGGATTCTGAGTCTGCAGTAGAGTTTGCTATTCGCATGAATGAATTGCATCAAGAGATCATTAAACGATTTCATGCTAGTAATAATCAATATAAAATTCAGGCTGATTCACGTCAATGTCACTTAGAGTTTGACGTAGGGGATTATGTTATGATTCGAATACGGCATGAACGGTTCCCCTCTGGATCTGTTAAAACATTGCATGCTCGCAGTCCTGGTCTATTCAAAGTACTAAAGTGAATTGGATCTAATGCATATCAATCTAATGCATATATCATTGATATTCCATCCGACTATGGCATTAGCTCAATATTTAATATAGAAGATTTGGTTTCTTTTAAAGTCTCCACTGTTGTTCCATCTGATCCTTTTGAAGAACCCTCACATGAACATATAGACAACCCTATCATTGACCCACCCCACCACCATTTTGTCCACAAGCACATAAAGAATCCATTGATTTCATTTTGGAGCAGGTTGTTCTCACTAGGGATGGCACTATTCACCGCTTCTTGGTTCGCTGGCATAGACGGCCTGAGTTAGATTCAACATGGATTACCCGTGAGGAGCTACAGCAGCATGATCCTGACCTACTAGAGCACTACCAGAGTTCCCAAGATGCATCACCAATGACCTATTCTCGCCTCCCAATCCCTCGAGTTTATAGTCGTCGGTGGAGACGCAGTGCTCACCCCATGACCTTGTGGCTTGATTATGGAGGTTTTTGGGCATTACCTGAGTAGCTACAAGACCATTTCTTCCTTTACTCAACAGGGTCAAGTCTTTCCCACCTCAGGGGAGTTGGTGGGGTCACCACCATGTCACGTGTTATTTCTTTTAGTTATCTCTATCTTCAGTTTATCTTTTTAGACTTTTCTAGAGATGTTTATTCAATTATCTTTTTACATTAGGATTATCTTTTTGTATTTGAGTTTTAGTTGGAGACTTATTAGAAGCTATAAAAGCTTCAGATTGTGTTTGTTTTGATCAGACTATTATTATTGATAAAAAAGAATATTTTTCTTTGAAATTCACGGCTTGGTGGTGAATCCAAGTCGTCAAGTTGCTCTAGGTGGTGGAGCCTAGGGTTGTCCTGCATCACTATCTTTATCCGTCATCTAGTTTTATTGTACATTGCATTCAATTATGAGTAGATTTGCCTAAAATGAAACTGTGCTTTCTTTTCTGCAGGTCTGAGCGTGGCAGGTGTGGTTGGAAGTCCTGCTTACATTGCCCCAGAAGTTTTGGTTGGTCACTATTCAGAAAAGGTTGATATCTGGAGTGCTGGTGTCCTCCTTCATGCTCTTTTGGTTGGCATGCTTCCATTCCATGGTGATTCTGTGGAGGCAATATTTGAGGCTATCAAGAAGGTGAACCTTGACTTTGAGAGTGGAGTATGGGAATCAGTCTCTCAACCTGCCCGAAATCTGATTGCCTGTATGCTAACAAGGGATGTTTCAGCAAGGCTAACTGCTGATGAAGTACTAAGTAAGCTTCATGTATTCCCTGTTGTCTCCACTTATGCCGCATTTGGTTGATTGCAAGTGAATTATGATTTGTTTGTAGAGGTCTCTCTGACAATTTAAAGTATTAAATTCTACTAAACAATAGAACAATTTTCAGTTGTCCTATCTAGAAGCTAAATAATCTTACTTGCCTTATGTGACAGGCTTTTTGAGGAAGCCAGTCTTGCTAGCCCTCGTCCTGTTATCTTATTCCAGGATCCCATATTACTTGTTTGAGTCTATAAGAGTTTCTTGACCTTGAAAGGAGGTGTGCTGTCTTTTGGGATTTGTTTGAAGTGGTAAAGAGCTGGCATGGGGTTAGGTTCGGTGTTTAGCTTCAAATCTTGCCAATCAAAAGAAGTCCCATTTGTTCATCTATAGGGCAATCAAAATAGGTACTATAGCATTGAAGTTACCATACAATTATAGTTTCACATGAGCAATCAAGCAAGTGTTCAATTTTATCCAACCTCTTGGGTCTTATGGCTCACTGAGTTTTGCTTTATTGTAATATAGAGTTCTGCTTGAGGGGCCTGGTCCTTATTGTGCAGATTATACTAGCTGTTACTCGAATCTAAGAAAAGCCAAAGAGAGCCTTATTTTATAAAACTTATAACATTATTTGATAGTCAGATTGTAGCACCTGATCGAGAGTTTGACTGCTCCAATTCTTGTCTCACAACATATAGTGAAAGCAGTGATAAATATAGAACAATTACCCATGTTCCAGATTCAGTCTTTTAACGTATTGCCACATGCGCCATGGCTAATGGTGTAATCATATCATGATCTTTTGATACACTATCTATTTATATTCCGAAAATTTTATTTCATCTAGAACAAATGAAATTATATTTCTGTCCCTTTATGTGTTTATGATGAAATTGTGTTCTTCTCCAGGACATCCATGGATCCAGTTGTATACAGATCAAACACCGGAGACTTTAACATTGAAGTCAAAAACGAGAAACTGTGTCAAACTGACTTCCCGAAAACTGATTACCATACGTGAGTTGGAGTTAGAGAGGAACAAGATAATGGCTGGTAGCTTTCTCAGTGATGACTCTAGCCTAAATTTATCATCTGATAGTTTTAGTAGGAGGTCAGAAGAGCAGGACTGTGGATTGGTTGATGCTCTCGCAGTGGCAATTTCACACGTGAGGATATCTGAACCAAAGAGAAGTAGGCTTTGCAGCCCCACTAGTCCAATCCGACAAGAGTATTCCTCTAACATGAAGCTTAATAACCTCTGTACAGCGTTTTGAGTCGTAAGTGTAACCTGCCGAATAAGCCACCACCATTGCTCATAGTGGGGTTGACTTAAATTTACCAAAGCTTGACTGTGCAGAAAGAAGTCTAATAACCAGCTGACATTTTTATTTTGCTGTAGAAAGTCTTGGGAACTATTAGATTAGCTAGTACTTATGTGGTTTCTATATGTATTTTTTTAGTTTTACTTGACATATCTGATACTTTTTAAATTCTGGTTTGTAGATCTCCTATGGAAATAGATTCTGTGTGTTATTTTGCTTTGCCTTAGTCATGTATATGTGTTTGATGCATTTATTTGAAGCAGTCGCAAACCCTTGCGATACACGGGATTTAAAGAAAAAAAAACAATGGTACAATTAATCATCTATAGCACAGAACACCAATTTTCTCAATCAATCATACACTATTAACTAAATGGAGAAGACTGAAGCATCACATAAAATCTTGTTTATTGGAAAATATATGACTAGTGAATCAAATTGTAGTGATTCAGTTTTTTTACATTTCTAGCGTTAGTCAATAATACATATAGCAATACAACATACAGATAATCATGAAAAGAAAAAAAAAAAAAAAAAAAAAATCAACTAGTAAGGTTAGATTGAAATCTAAGCGTATATGGAAATCTAAAATAGCGTATGAAAAAAAAAAGAAAAAAAAAAGAACATATTGGGAATACTTTGAAACCCATTAAAGAGGGAAGTCATAATTTGTGGAAATATTAAATAATTAATATATGTACATTTTCTGAATCATGTAATAAAAAATAAGGTAAATTGATTCTTGGCATTATTTCCTAATTGTGAGACATTTAATATCAATGGTATTATTTTTTGGAGTGATTATTCAGTAGTCCAGGACTACAAATAAATACGTAGTCTCTCTCTCACATGAATGGTATGACCCAATGTTAAGACCCCAACCATCCCACATCCGTGGGTATGCTTACCCTAGCCACTAAGGCACGGATTGGCTTAGCTTAACATTTGATTAAACATGTATTAGCTTACATTCATGATTAGTAAGGTCCAAGCTATTTAAGCTTGTACCTTGTTAGTTAATTAAGTGCATTGGGGGTCTAGTACATTCCTAGGCTTTAACCCCTTGTACTTAATTGTTAGAGATCCTAAGGTTGTACCTTGGTTGTGCATAGAAATGCATGACCAACTCAGCCAATGAGAGGAGAGCATGGCTCGGCCAATAAGAGGGGAGTATGAGAATGCATGACAAATGCATGATCCTCTCGGCCAATGAGAGGAGAGCATGGCTCGGCCAATGAGAGGGGAGTATGAGAATGCATGACAAATGCATGATCCTCTCGGCCAATGAGAGGAGAGCATGCTCGGCCAATGAGAGGAGTGCATGAGATATTATCTCTCCCACTCCTCCATTGTTGCTCATTATCCAAATAACTCCATTGTTACTCATAGAAATTCTCTCTAGGAGATTATAGATTTAGTTGGTAGAATTCATTAAGAATTAGTAGGTTTTCTTCATAAATCCAAGGGGATCCATCCTATCGGATTGGATTGTTCAAATTGTGTGTTGTTTGTGTGTGATTGTTGAAGGGAGATTGAGTGTTCTTGAGAGAGAAACCAAGGGGTTCCTTTCATTTGGTATCAGAGCTGATTACGAGCCATGGAGATTGAAACAAGAGCTGGAGTTCCAGCCGGAGTTCTTGATGAAGGATTGCAAACTCAAATTGATGAGCACTCGGGTGCATTTGAGCAATTGTATACAAAGTTTGATCGGATTGAGGCTAAGCTGGATAATGGCTTTGATAACCTTCAAGCCATGATGAGAGAGCTGTTACAGAAGCAGCAAGGGGTGGAGCAACCAGCTGTGCAACCGGTGGTGGAGCAACCAAGGCAAGAGGTGCAAACTCCAACTCGGGTTCAAGGGAATTTGGGGGATCAAATGCCAAGAGCTCCTAGAGAAATCCATGGGGTTCCATTAGGGGCTGAGATGAGGAATGCTATGCCAATGAGACCCCATGAATCAAGACATTAGGGCCCAAGCCCAATCAGCCACGAGTTGAAGTGCAAATGGGAGAAGGTATGGAAAATGGGCAAAATAGACCCATTTTGGGTGATTTTGGTGACCCGATTGAGGAGAGAAGGAATGAGGGAAACAATGCTAGGTTCATGCCTCAATTTCAAGGGCATTTTGATGCTCCTTATGAGGAACCTTGGCTAGGAATGAGGCAAGGAAGGCAGCAGGGGCAGCAAGGGCAGCAAGCACAGCTTGAGCCCATTTTGGGTGATTTTGGTGACCCGATTGAGGAGAGAAGGAATGTGGGAAACAATGCTAGGTTCATGCCTCAATTTCAAGGGCATTTTGATGCTCCTTATGAGGAACCTTGGCTAGGAATGAGGCAAGGAAGGCAGCAGGGGCAGCAAGGGCAGCAAGCACTGCTTGAGCCCATTTTGGGTGATTTTGGTGACTCGATTGTAGAATCATTGTGTGGTTCGAGTAATGCAAGGCCTCCACCATCTTTTGAAGGCCAATGGGGCTGTATGGTGAAGAATATTGGCATGAGAAAAGGCTTCCAAGGCAGCAGCAGCAAGGGCAGCAAGCACAGCCACAAAGGCATGCTAGTCAAGCTAGGGAACCAAGGAATGCTCCATGGCCTCAAGGTGATGTTGTAGAACCTTGGTATGATCATGGAGGGGGCAAAGGCAATTGGGGAAGAGCAAGGAACTATCAAGGACCTCAAGATAGAGATCCTTATGGAAAGAATCAAGATCCACTCCAAAGGCAACAAGGAAGGCAAGCAAGGGAGCCGAGAGCAATGGAGCTTGAATTTCCAAGATTCAAGGGAGGTGATCCTACTTCTTGGATGTTTAGAGCAATTCAATATTTTGAATATTATCAAGTCCATGATGCTTCAAAGGTAATGCATGCTTCTTACCATTTAGATGATGATGCATTGATATGGTTTCAAAGTTGTGAGCATGATTTAGGTTGTTGGGATAATTTTGCTAGAGCAATTCAACTTAGGTTTGGGCCTCCTAGCTATGATGATCCTATGGAAGGTTATTGATTAAACTAAAGCATGTTAATTCTATTGAGGAGTATAAGGGGCTGTTTGAGTCACTTAGCAATAGGATTAGGAATTTGTCAAGCATGCATAAACTAAGTTGTTTCATGAGTGGGTTGAAAGATGAAGTGAGGTTGGCAATCAAGATGCAAGGGCCAAGAACCTTGGGTGAGGCCTATGCATTGGCTAAAAATTCAAGAGCAATACCTAGCTAATGTCAAGAGGAAGCACAAGGCCTAGTTATGAGGCAAACAAGGACAATTGGGAGCAACATAGTTCTCAACAAGTTGCTGCCCAATTTGGTCCCAAAGTTGCTGCCCAAATTGATCCTAAAGTTGCTGAATGTGATCCAAAGGTGGCTGCCCAAATTGTTCCCAAAGTGGCTGCCCAAATTGATCCTAAAGTTGCTGAATGTGATCCAAAGGTGGCTGCCCAAATTGTTCCCAAGGTGGCTGCCCAAATTGATCCTAAAGTTACTGCCCAACTTGATCCTAAACCAACAAGTGCAAAGCCTACCATGATGGTGCAAAAGCTCACTCCCAAGCAAATGTTAGAGAGAAGAAGGAAAGGCCTATGCTACTATTGTGATGAGAGTTGGACTATGTGGCATACATGCAAGGCCATGAAATTGTACTTGATTGAGGAAGTACAAGAAGAAGAAGGTGCTTATGTTACAAGTTATGAGGAAGAAGAAAGGGTAGAATGGTGTGAGGAAAGACGCAACACCAAGGAGGAGAGCATCAACAAGGACATTCAAGTTCCTTCAAGATATTGGTTAATCGGAAGATCACCATTGATGAAGAAGCACTTAACCAAGAAGCAACTTGAAGACTCATCCTCCATTCGGCCACAACAAGATCACAACCTTGAGGACAAGGTTTTTAGATGGGAGGGGCAATGTTAAGACCCCAACCATCCCACATCCGTGGGTATGCTTACCCTAGCCACTAAGGCACGGATTGGCTTAGCTTAAACATTTGAGTAAACATGTATTAGCTTATATTCATGATTAGTAAGGTCCAAGCTAATCAAGCTTGTACCTTGTTAGTTAATTAGGTGCATTGGGGGTCTAGTACATTCCTAGGCTTTAACCCCTTGTACTTAATTGTTAGAGATCCTAAGGTTGTACCTTGGTTGTGCATGAGAAATGCATGACCAACTCAGCCAATGAGAGGAGAGCATGGCTCGGCCAATGAGAGGGGAGTATGAGAATGAGAATGCATGACAAATGCATGATCCTCTCGGCCAATGAGAGGAGAGCATGGCTCGGCCAATGAGAGGGGAGTATGAGAATGCATGACAAATGCATGATCCTCTCGGCCAATGAGAGGAGAGCATGCTCGGCCAATGAGAGGAGTGCATGAGATATTATCTCTCCCACTCCTTCATTGTTGCTCATTATCCAAATAACTCCATTGTTCTCTTAGAAATTCTCTCTAGGAGATTAGATACTTTAGTTGATAGAATTCAATAAGAATTAGTAGGTTTTCTTCATAAATCCAAGGGGATCCATCCTATCGGATTGGATTATTCAAATTGTGTGTTGTTTGTGTGTGATTGTTGAGAGAGATTGAGGGCTTTAGAGAGAGAAACCAAGGGATTCCTTTCACCCAACCACATAAATGGTAGGTTCCGCTAATTAAGAGAATAATGTTTCTTCCAAATCAACTTTACTACTCTTGTTTTTTGAAGATTCACGTAGTAGCTTCGGAAAAAAAATCAAAATATCACATATGAATTGCATCAAACATATGGTATGCAACAACATCAAATAATCATAATACAAAATCAACATATACATATATACTTGTATATGTGGCTTATCCATCATTGGAAAGTTTTGAATTCAAAGTAACACAATTTATATTGATGGAAAGAGACAAAGTTGGAAACGGATCAGGAAAAAAGAATCACGAGACTGTGAGACAATATTTTGATGGAGAAAGAAAGGGCCGAGAAAGGGAGACACAAATCAAAGGTAGATAATTGAATTTGGGGAGAGACTGATGTCACTAAAAAATAAGTGGTACCTTGTAATACGGTGTAAGGGGTTGTCAATCCTCAGAGAGATTGTGTTTCCAAAAGACAATGTAAATCAATATTTAAGAGGGTAAAATGGATTGGTTTATAGAAATTTAATTTGTAAAAGGCACTAGGGTTTTTAGGGTGTTTCTCTATACCAGTATAATTCCCTTGTAATCCCGGTTAAAAACCTTGTTCTAATAACAGTATACAATTGATTATTTTCCTTTAAAGAGCTTTTGACCTGGTTGAACTAAAAGAACTCAGGAACACTTTATAGCCATGGAAGATAAAATAGCTACAGTAATATTTAGAAAAACCATTCAATTTTATGAAACACGATACCTAATTAAAACCATGAAATATTCCCCCTTACTCATAAGAAAAACATGATTGAACTTATAGAAAGTACGGAATAAAACATACCTCAATAGGCATCAAACATTCAACAATCAAATGTAATTAAATGATAAAAACTAAGGGATTACAAAGTACTCATACCGTTATACAGAAAACATAGCCCCTAGCCCTAGCAAGGAGCTTAGACGGCCATGGAAGTGAAAACCTAAGCTTGGGAGAGAGAGAGGGTAAGTCTGTCTAATCTAAACCGTCTAATCTAAACTCTCTTATTAACTCTAATTCATTCTCTCTAATTCGAATTTCAGACCCTCAACAAATTGGGTCCAATAGGCCTTAAGTTAGGAGAGCTTTAAAACACAATTGGACTTTCTTTAAAACTGATTTCGCGCAAATCCAGTCGCCTGGAACACCATCCAATCGACTGGATCTTCATTTAAATGCCTCCTGGACTTTTTACCTGATTTGGATTAATTAATCCAGTCAGCTAGATCATCATCCAGTCGATTGGATTCTTTAAGATTTGAAGTCTAGAGTTTCTGCCTGATTCTACACAATTAATGTAGTCGCCTGGATCACCATCCAATCAATTGGATTCTTGAAATTTTGAGTTTTGGAGTTTCTGCCTTAGAATCCAGTATGTTGGATGTCAATCCAGTCTACTGGATTGTGGTCCAGCATTTCTTTTCTTCTCTTTTGCTCCTTCCAGCTTGCACCAACTTGCTCCAATCTGATGCAGCTTGTACCTACAATCAAACATAGCCCAAATTAACATCTAAGGGATTAAACTAATACACTTAAATGCATAAATCATGTAATTCAATGAATTGAACAACAAACATCCATTTAAGTGTAATTAGACATGTAATGCATCACAATCCCAATATAATCTTTCTAAAATGCATGTAAATAAGTCATATTTCATGACTTATCAGAAACAATCTTCTTGAAGGATAATGTGGTATACATACATATATGCTTCACAATTATTTGGTTTAGAGTCTTACCTCTTGGTTTCTACAAGAAACCCCATGTATACCTTTGTGCAGTGGAATGATCTTGCCAAGTCTCTTCCCACGTGTCCTTGTGCCTTATTCATTTGTTGCTTGTCAATGTGAAGGTGCCATGACCTCGAGCACTTCACGTTAATCCACGGACCAAGTCCTAGGGTTTGATGATGGAAGCCTAAGACAATGAGAGCTAATGAGAGAGATGATGACGGCTAATTTGTGTAAACTCAACGTTGGTTTTTGTCTGAATAATGCAATCTTATATTGCATATTTTGGGGACCCTAGTCTTAGGGTTTTGTCTTAATGGGCTGCCCACATGGGCGCCTATTTGGGTCAACCTAAAATGACCCAAATGCCAACAGACTCTCACTCGACCATAGTGGGCAAACCAATAATCATCTCTCATTTGCTTCCATCCATTTGTCTTACACATACAACAGGAAATGGTCTATGCAACCGACAAGCCCAACATGCAAGGTGGGGACACTACAGCCAAGCTCCATCAAAACCAGCATAGTGTAACCCCTAAATAAAAATGGCTTGTTATGCCCCAGACTTTCTGATCACATCAGATTGAGTATCTTCTAATCCCTCATGAGTTCCAACAAACTCAGAACAACACTCAACCTTTCTCATGAAATCACTTCGTCATGTACCCACATTTATGCCCTAGACTCTCAGAGTCGACATGTATTCCGGACGCAGGCACTAGACTGAGATGCATTATCAGATTGTCTTCCCTTCGCCCTAATGCCACTTAACTTTGGTTCGACGCTCCTTTCGGTCATGTCTCTTAAAGCTGAATAATCCATGGCTGTAGGCAACATGCCAAAGAAATAATCGTCAAGTCTTTGTCTTGTGACATAGTCAAAGGTCACATAGGGCACAGTATAATCAAGATCAAACTCACACGGAGAGGAAATAGGGATTCATTCTCTCACCTCCATATCTAATGGTCGCTGCAAGCACATGTGGTATGGATACATGCTGCGGTGGGATCCTCCTTTATTTCCAAAAAAAAAAAGGAGTGTATGTCTTAATATGCATGTATATATATGTTTCCATCGCACAGATCTTAGTCCAGTCGCTCCAAGTGCCTGATCCGAGTCCTTTATTAGCCCGCTATCCTCAAGCATCTAAGAGGCCTCGTATCCGGCTCCTCCAAACAACATGATCATGGGAGTAAATCATGTATAGTCTCATTTCCAAAATGCAAACCTCATCTTAGTCCAACTGAGGCGACAAGAAAAATAGATTGGTGTAATTTCTCTTTTTGCTCCAAAAGCATCGAAGGTCTTTACACACTCCTTAAGTGTCAAAGAATACCACGTCAAATTTCCACCCTCTATCCAAGCGTCAGAGGCGGTCGCTCATGTGAGTGAGCCAACCTAAGCCTGGCGACATACCTGCACACCATGGTTGCCAGCCACATGGTGTGTGTGTGTGTGTGCTACTGAGTTGTCCACCAACTTTCAAATCATGCCCTAATGATATTCCAAACATCATATGCATGATTAAGGACAACCATCTATATCAATTGTCAACTACAGAACACCAAAAAACGACATGTGTTCCATGACCATGCCTATGCGCAATGTCTTAGATGTAGTGGACCAAAAAGAGGATATATGTTTTCCCTTAGGTATTAGGATTCTAGTTGTTGCATACTGAAGCCGCCATACAATCTCATAATTGGTTGACAACCCAATTGTCATCTACAGGCGCTTCAAGAATCCTCTTTCATCACTCATTTACCAAAATTGGGATACATACAAATACCATCACATCACAATTGATGATTGAGCAATTTTGTTATTATCCCACTATGCTTGGCCTAGCAAACAAGTGAATATAACTTGGGTTTCATGTAAACCTAAATTGTTATTCCAATGTGCTACACCATATTTATGCGAATGTGTTCGCTCCCACTCAGCGAAGCATGCGATGAGCATCCTCAAGATGGTATTACTAATCTCATAGTTTAACTCTCATGAGCAACTCAAAAAGGATTGAACACTATTTATCTAAGTGTACATACTTTAGCACACAAAAGATCTAGTTATGGTACATGAGCCATCTTTCTACCATTAGTCATAGGGCCATGTTAGGTGCTCTATCTCAACAAGAATGTCAATGGGTTCTAGAGTTATGCATCTAAAACTGTATTTTTAATAGTTTCTTAAGAGACAAACTTCGAGCAAAAACTCCATTCAACCCATTCCAAAAAATCCCAATGGTGACATTCTATCCCAAAATTACTCTAGCTACTAATTGTCAACATGAATTGTTTAAGAACGATGTGGACCATTTTCAAGAATCAAGGAATAATAAATAGACCTATCACTACAACATTGCAAGTCTATCTAGAAGGACTCAACGAGGTGAAGTAATCTTGGTCTAGGTTATAATCTTAAGCTGCAAGGACTTACTAGCAAGCAACTGTTGCGCTTTAGTCCTTCACACCACAAGAATCCCATATTGTCAATTCTACTCAAAGAATCGACCAATTAATATCCTTCTAGAAAATGTCCTGTTATTGACTTGTGACGATAACTAAAGGTTGTTATGAGACAGACTCGCATCCTAGTCCACAAATAACAAGTAGGTAGAGACAACAATACTAATATGGTGGAGCTTAGGATCCTCTACAAGTCCACAAATAACGAGAGAATCCAAACTAGCTAGCGCACCACTAAGGACCCTAGAAATCACATTTATGCACTAATGGTATCCTCCCACTAGGTCAAACCATCACTCCCACTATTTTCGGCGATACCAAACAAAAAAAGATTTTATAAAAAATATTTGAATATGATGGGCCTATAAGTTAAAAAAGAAAAACACTTTCAATTCCTCAATTCCCCCACCTTGCCGAAAATATGAGTGATTTCATTACATTTCCAATGTGATTCTAGATCCCATCTCCAAATCTCACCATGCTCATGACGCCATCTAAAGCGATCTCTAGTTCGCGCAAAAGCACATCTCAACTAATAGGACATTAATACTTACATTATTGCAAATATGTGTCTTATGTCACTCAGGAAGAATCCCTCTAGACTCATCCTGAAAATTACCTCAATATCTCTAGCAGACGTT
The DNA here is from genome assembly GCA_907173295.1 of Fagus sylvatica. NCBI lineage: Eukaryota > Viridiplantae > Streptophyta > Magnoliopsida > Fagales > Fagaceae > Fagus > Fagus sylvatica. The sequence goes on from OU015770.1 coordinate 30,431,846, forward strand.
TTAGGAGAGCCTCAACTTCAAACTCTACGAGAATTAGGTGGACCATCACATATTTAAATGATGAGACAACTATTTCCTTAACTAATGCGCTACTTTGGAAATTGGTTAACCTTATTAAAAGAAAGATGCTCTAATTGACTCTCTAAGTCTCTAATTGACTTCATTTCATTTGTCAAGGAGATGGTTCATCTAAGCAAGATGGCCCCATGACTTACTCGAGCTTATCAAAAAACCCATCACCTTGAGTCTATGCTTGGCGCTCTATAGCAAGCCAAGGCACAATCAATTTAAAGATTAACTTAACTAACCATTGGATCCAATTATATCATATTTATAACAAAAAATGTCACTAGATTTAAGGATAAAAACTTGGAGCACTAAGAACTACTAGACATATCCTGTTTTGCCATACTCTAAGCGCTTATAGGATGTAACATGTGGTGTGAAATCTTTGCGCTCCAACAGGATGAAGATAGTGCGCAATCCTTGCGCTCTAATATGATAAAGATCCTTAAGCTGCTTCCAAAAATAAGGCAAAATGTCCCATTTCTTATTAACCTTGCAATTACTCCTATCACTTCAACTCCTTGAGAAGAGAAAAAGAAATAATTCAGGCTAGACACAAGTTAAACCATGTTCCAATTGCTCAAATGCATCCACGAGCCAAAACACATGGATTAACAATTACAATAGCTAGTTGTCCAAACATTATCCTAAAGTCACTATGCTTCCTCCAAGGTGCACAATGCTACTTCCCTTTTCAAGCATATTATCCTCTAGCTATTCCTTATTGGAGTGCTATACCACAGTCCTTGCGCTAGGGCCTAAATGCCCGCATGAGCCATGTCTAGCAAGGACAAAGCCACGCCACTTGATGCTCTATCCTAAGTTCAAGATGATGCACAAGATCATTGAATGTGTGAATATCCTTCTTATGCATCACAATGAACTCTATATGCTCCAAAGAGTTAACTAAGGAATCTATAGCGAGAAGTATTACCCAGCATATCCCGAATACGCTATTGTCTCATACAATGCATTATATCCATGAATGATAAGTGAAGCGCTCAAAATTAGTCCTTAAACTTGGGCCTAAATGCCTTAAGTAGGCTAAAATGAGCAATCGATGCTAGTGCTACCAAGCACTTAGATTAGGCTCAAAATAATGCAGTAATGCAATGCGCATCATGATGAGACTAATAAGCTCCCACTAAACAAGCATTTTCAAATGCATTTGTCCAATGAGACTTAACTAACACGTTACATAAATGCTCAACCCTAGCCAATTTGGGAGCAAACTTTTGTAACTGTCAATTCACACTCCCAAGTGTGCAACACAAAAAGTCATACATCTAGTGCATTCTACACAGGCTAAGTATTGTTTATTTATTGGATCTACCCCTATGATATTGTCATCACAACTAATGTGCACAATATCTTAATTCACAATGCTCACGAGGCAATGAATTTTATCTTAAGTTTTACCATCCTAGTGTTCTATGCTCATGGAGGTGAAATTGAATTTGTGCCTTTAGGGGCCACAAACTATTGATATTCAACTTCTCCATTCACCAAGATCCAACATGATCTTAATTTCATAAACCACTACATCTATGCACATTTTTTACACTATTTAGCACACACAACTATGTTTTGCCGCATCCAACAAAATTAAATAACAATAATTTTACACAAGATGTGAGATCGAGACTTCGCTATGCTAGGAATCATCTCCCACACACAAGTGTTACTTTTACTGTATCTAACTTCTTTAATGCGCAAAACCTTCATGGGAGGATCTAATCAACTCCCCCATGGTCCCCATTTAATTTCTATTTCACATGCCTCAAATAATTTTACACACAAAATTAAACTGAAATGCATTCTCTTCATGGGAGGATCTAATCAACTCCACCATGGTCCCCATTTAATTTCTATTTCACATGCCTCAAATAATTTTACACACAAAATTAAACTGAAATGCATTCTCAATTAAAACAAACATTATCAATTTAATTATCACTTGAACAGTTTTTCGTTAGGTATACCTCATAGTGACAAAAGAAAATCTTTTGAGCATGTGACAATTCACATTCAGCATGAAACAATTTAAATGTCATTTTCCATATTTTGCCACCATCAAAATTTAATTCACAAATTTTCCAATTACTCATTTTATGCCTCTAAATACAACAAAAATATTAGAGTGCAACCAAAAGTGAATTTAAATACTTACTTTGTGTGGTAACACATTATATAGCTTCTTATAATTTTCTCCAAATTTTTATAATTTTCCATAATTTTTAATCATTCATTAAATACAATGAATATCATGGAAAAATTCAAAATGCATCCCAAAAATCTGGAAAAATTAAAATTTCAGGCTTCCCATGTCTACACATAGAATGGTCCATCCATACACAATTTTCAGATTTTTAATAATTTTCTATAATTTTTGTTCAATTTCAAGAGACAATAAAAATAATAAAAAATTATATATCTCATAAAAAATCTTGAAAATCTGTAGTTTTGTTCTCTATGTATATATAAACATACCAATTCATCAAAAAATATTTTTCTCACATATTTTTCAATTTTCAAAATCTTTTTAATTGTATACCAAGAACAATACAAATTATAGAAAAATAAAGGATAAAATCAAATAATTCTGGAAAAATATTTTTTTTGCACATTTTGAATCTATTAAGAGATTAGAATAGATTTCCAGAAGTTTCTACAATTTTCTGCAATTTTCCTCAATTTTCTATATTTAAATGCAAAATTAACAAATTTTGCATTAAATCATATAAGTTCCAAACCATCTCATCTCCAATACCAATAGGTGCTCTCAACTCCAAGAGGAGAGTACAAAAAAATTGAAGTCCAGAACATATTTCACATGTCGCCACTCTCTCGAGTGATATTTTACACTTAATATTTTTTATTTCCGAAAATTAAAAAATATATATTTATTATTTGAAAAAAAATATTAAAAATATTTATAAATATACAATGATCGTGAGAAACTCAACGGTGGAATCCATGCACCGATCGGAGCTGGGGGTGGCTGTCACGCGCCGACAGCCGAGAGTGTGCGTGGCCCTAGGCCACTATTCATCATCTTCTTCCTTCAGCTAGGTTTCAACCGAAACCCTAGCCACTAGCCCATCTTTCTGACTTCGTTTCTCTCTCCACAGACCTCGGAATTGGTTTATTTTTGCGCTGTTGGAAAGCTTATTCAAAGTACTACAATTAAGAACCAAAAATTGCATTAAAAGGTTCAGATTTAAGAGAGATATTCAAGTTTGAAAATGCTTAGTTGCAAGTTTCAAACAGAAACTTCAACAAGCCATAACTTTTTGTACACATGTGCAAACGACTAACCATTTGTGGCTGTGGACTCGTGGGACCGTGAGGAATCCATTGGTGCCAGTGGTGTTTCCGGAATCTCGCCGGAGAGCCACTGACGGTGAGAACCCAAAATGGCCATTATGGCCAATAATGGTGGAAATTTTTTTTTTTCTTCCTAGGATCCTCTAAGGCTCAAAAACACGAATAAGAGAGCCTATGGCTTTGATACCAATGAAGGATGATGTGGTATACATATATATATGCTTCATAATAATTTGGTTTAGAGTCTTACCTCTTGGTTTCTACAAGAAACCCCATGTATACCTTTGTGCAATGGAATGATCTTGCCGTCTCTCCCCATATGTCCTTGTGCCTTATTCATCTGTTGCTTGTCAATGTGAAGGTGCCACGACCTCGAGCACTTCATGTTAATCCACGGACCAAGTCCTAGGGTTTGATGATGGAAGCCTAAGACAATGAGAGCTGATGAAAGAGATGATGACGGCTTATTTGTGTAAACTCAACGTCGGTTTTTGTCTGAATAATGCAATCTTATATTGCATATTTTAGGAATCTTAGTCTTAGGGTTTTGTCTTAATGGGCTACCCACATGGGCGCCTATTTGGGCCAACCCAGAATGGCCCAAATGCCAACACTTCTAATTACAAATGATTAAGATTTTAAAGGCTATACAATAAGTTACTCATCATTTGTAATTTGGCAATATACATGAACGTTTATTTCAAGTATACATATATACTTGTACCCGTGTCTTTTGGTATTTCTAAAACTCTCATTACCCCCACTGAACAATGGAAAGGTAATTTGTTTAATTGAAGAAGAGAAGGGGTGTGGCAATTATGTGGAGAGAGAGGAATGACATAGTTAATAGGCAACTTTATTTTCCATTTTTTTTTTTTTTGTATTGATGGGGTGAAAAATAAAAATGGTAAGTGAAGAGAGAAGAAATTTCAATTGAGCTCTTCAAAAAGGAGAGAGAAAGAGAGAGAGAGAGAGAGAGAGAGAGTGAGAAGGGCGGAAATTATGTGGAGAGAGAGAAATGAAATTGGTTAATAGGAAAACTTTATTCCCATTTCCGTTTGGGTATTGAAGGGGGTGTAGATGGGAGGTTGAAAAATGGAAGAAATTTTTTCCATTTTCGTATGTGTATTGACGATGGAGTAAATGAGAATTTGGAGAATGGGAAGAATTTATTTCTATTACTGTTTTCAATAGTGAGTGAGATGAAGAGGTGAGAGGGAGAGAGAGTGGGAGATGAAGAGGCGATGGGGAGAGAAAGCGTTACAAATGAAATGAGAGAGAGAGAGAGAGAGAGAGAGAGAGCATATGAGAGAGAGAGAGAGAGAGAGTGAAATAGAGGGAAAGATGAGGTGGAATTCTATGACAACAGAGATTCTGATGTGGCAGTATTTGGAGAAGGAAAGAAAAAGAAAAGCCTAGAGGCCTCAGCTATTAATTTATATTAGTCGCTAACTTGTGTGATGCATGAAATAATTTAACAGAAAGTAGCATATATTAATTTTTGCTTGAAGATAGATGCTTGCAAATGAATGAAAATAAGGAATTTTTTTTAATATAAAGATTCAAATATATTTAATAAGGTTACAATGTTCATATCATAATACTATTTGAGAATAAACTTTGATCATCATAAAGACATAAAACTTTCATATAATTATGTAAGAAATAGAAATAGAAAAAGATAATTAATCAACTTCACAAAGTTCATGTAAAGTAATGGAGTTAAAACAAAGGACAGACTATCCTAAACATGCATTTGTATGAAAGGAATCTAGACGCTTGGAAAGGCTCATAGACTGCTATAAGAACATAAAAGTCGAACAAAAACCTCAGTTTTATTAAATATAGGAGATAATGAAATTTTAAAAAAAAAAAAAAAAAAACCAAATGGTTCATATGCTTACTTTAGCTTTAATTGACAAAACACCGCTTATTATAAATTTAATTAAGAAGAATTGTATCTCACCAAATTCTACTACACGTGTAGGTGGAGAAGTATGTATTAAACTTTATAGTAAACTCAAGAAAAAGAATTTATTCATATTAAAAAATAAAATAAAAAATTGTTTTTTTACCTCAACTTTCTCACTAGCCAAACATAAGGATAAGCCCAATTCATTGGACATACATCATGGCCCAGTATCTAAGTTTCCATTATAATACCATTTATAAAAATAAAAAAGCCACAAATAAAATTGAAAAATTAATATACACAATAATTAGACAAAACGATAAATTTATTATGCTTACCTTAATGAAAAAAATACCAAGGTTGACAATATTGGTCAATTTGCAAGTGTTGATAAGGGAGCTATCGATGCCGGAAAATCGTCACGATGATCTGACCCCAACCCGCATTGGGCTTGACGAAATCTCATTATTTTATTGATGTGTATGATGTGAACATATTGGAAAAATACGTGCATGTGTGTCTGTGTGCGTGCTCCGACATATCTGTAGATATGACAATGGGGAGGAGAAAACATGAGATTTGGAGTCGCCACTAATCATTGGGAAAATGAAGGTATGATTAGTCACCTATGTCTAATTGGTTTTAATTACCTTGATTAAGACATGCTAAAAACCGGGTCATGAACCGAAAATGGATTCGGGGATTTGATTATTCGTGAGGAAGGTGTTAGGCACCTGTTGACACCCCATTTTGCAACCATTAATTTTACTTTTTTACACTTAAGTGCATAAAGGGTAAAATGGTAATTTCACAAGCTTGAAAATTCAAAGTTGGTCCATAAATTTAAAATCATATTTTAAGTGATCAAAATTGAATTAAGAATGAGAGTGCATTTTTCGGATTGGAAATCGGATAAAACACCAAGATTTTATTAAGGAAATAAATTTGATTGGTTGAAATGATATTTACCATAAGCTCACATGCATAAGATTACTTGTTAATTAATTTGATTGGTCCTCTAAAGGATTAAATTAAAATCAATTAATAAATAATTCCTATTGGTTTAGAACACCTTAAAATGGTAAGTATTCATGCACAAGATATTCATCAAAGGATAATTCTTAAATTGATTTATTTTTAACTAATGGGATAATTATTTTGACCAATAATTATCATATTAATTATTAATAAATTGATTAAAATTAAGAAATCTCGAATTCAACCAAATAAGGACTTCTAAATCCACTAGAAGTTGACCAAAGTTGAAAAAACCTGGAATTATCCAAAGCCCAATTAGGATTTGGATTCCAACCCGTACACTGATTGGTATTTCGACCATAACTTTTGACTCAATTATCCAATTGAGTTGATTCAAATTGGGCTGGCAATCTGACATGATGGATACAAATATGTGTAATGACCATCTCCAAATTCGAACTTTTAGAGGGTCAAAATGGGCCTACAATCCGAGCCTAAAAATCAGTCAGAATTTCAGGATTTTCATGAAATATATCCAATTTCCAAAACCCTAATGCACTCTCATGAGGTCCAAAACGTGGGAAGGTTCATTTTAGGGCTACCATATAAATAGAAAATATTCTTATTTTAACAGGAGGTTGGAAAAATTAGTCAAAGCAATCCTAAGAAAAATTCAAGAGAATTTTTGCAAAGGGTTAGACTTTGGAATAAGAACACAAGTGTGTTCTTATATTTCAGCCTAGAGATTACAAAAGCCAGTTTTTGTAATCTTTATTTCCAATCTTTCAATTCCATTTTTAATCTATTTTAATCAAATTTAATAGTTTTTCTCAAGAAACAATTTTCAGGACCGGTGGTATTCTCAATCAAGAGGCCGCATCCTACCAACATCAAATTCAATTCGGGACACTCATTCAAGAGGTTGCATCCCAAAAGGTACAATCCTCTCTTTTTTAATTTAATGCAGCAACTTTAATTATGTAAAATGCATGATTAGGTTTTAATATTAATTGCTTGATTAATTCTTAATGCACAATTGTTAGATTGCATTGTTTTCGGTTTCTGTTTTGTGAATGATGCAAATCTGATTTTTCTAACATGTTGTACTAAAATTACAGCAACTTTAAATTTTCTTTTTCATGTGAGATGTGTGCTTAAATGATTTTAAATACTTGATGATTAATCACTGTTTAATTTTTCATTACATGTACTGTTGTGATGCTATGAATCAAATGCGAGTATGGTTTGCTTGAGGTTGTGAACTTAGACTAATGGATCCTTAGAGACTGATCTAGGTCAGGTTAGATGGGTGCCTAACACCTTCCCATCCAATCCCCTAGCCCCCGAATCCTAATCTTAGGGGAAGATTAGATTAGTTTATGTATCCTATTTACTTTCTTGTTGAGATTGTATTTAGGACCAAAGCCTTGTATTTTGCTTTCTTAGATTGTATCTAGGGCAAAATATTGTAATTTATTTCTTTTCCAAACCATTGTATTATTTATTCAATCAATAAAATATGTACTTTTTTCTTAGCTTTTATTTTTATAAAAGTTAGGTGGTGACTCCATTGTAAATTCCCCTAAAGATTAGAATGGAAAACAGTATAATTCACCATTTTTGAGAATCATGTTTAGACCTTTATTAGTTAAGGGTTGTGGTTCTCACAGCACCCCACGACATCCATCCTAGGACGGTTACCTCCCTCCAAGTGTTCATGATGTTTGATCAAGCAAAATGTTGGTTTTAGTTAAGTACAAATCTCCTGACGTTGTCGGATATGCATCAATTGGTGATGCATGCATTTCGACACAGTCAGTTTTGTTATCATTTGTTCTCCTTTAATTATCTTGCCTCTTTTCCTATGACTCTACCCCCTTCATTCGTCATACCGACAAAGGCACCATTATGCTTCTTCTTTATGTTGATGATATGATCATTACCGATGATGACCTCAGTGGCATTCAGGAACACAAGGATTTTCTCAGTCAACATTTTGCAATGAAAGATCTTGGCAATCTCAATTATTTTATGTGTCTTGCGATTACTTATTATGTTGATGGTTTCTACCAGACTCAAGCCAAGCCAAATACACCTATGATTTTCTGTTTTGAGCTGGCCTCATTGATCTGAAAATTATTGACACTCCTATCGAACTTAATGCATGTTTGACTCCTTCTTCAAGAGAACAACTACCTAATCCTATCCTCTATCGGCAATTGGTTGGCAGCCTAGTCTATCTCATAGTCACTCATTTAGACATCTCATATGCAGTACACCAGGTGAGCCAATTCATGTCTTTCCACGATTTACTCACTATATTGTTGTCTTGCGCATCCTTTAATATCTTAAGGGCACTATTTTCACGGTTTTTACTTCTCTGCTTAATCTCCTCTTACTCTGATAGCCTACTCTGATGTTGATTGGGCAAGAAATCCCACTGATCGACAGTCTACTACTGGATACTTCTTGCTCCTTGACTCTTTTTGATCTCCTAGTGAAGCAAGAAATAGTTTATTGTGGTTCAATCTAGTACCAAGGCGGAATATCGTACCCTCACTGATACCACATATGAACTCCTTTAGTTGTGATAGTTACTGTAGGATTTGGGTGCGTCTACCTATTTTCCCAATCTTGTCTACTATGACAATAAGAGTGCTATGCAAATTGCTCATAATGATGTCTTCTACGAATCCAACACATCGAGATCGATTGTCATCTTGTCCGACATCATTTCCTCCAAGGTTCCCTCCAGCTGGTCTTTGTCTCCTCCCAAGATTAGCTTGCATACATCTATAACAAATCACATCTCACTAGACGTTTTTGTGATCTAGTTTCTAAACTTAAGTTGGTCTCTCATCCTCCATCTTCAAACTGTTAGTGTTAGTCATAGTCAGCCCACTGGGCTTTGGGCTTTACCCCTATATTTACTTGCAGAATATATTTATTTGTACAACACTCTCATTGCTTGTTCATCACTCTTATATTTTTCTATATAAAGACACTCTATTGTATTATTCTAACGCATCAATATACATAGAATTATAAAAACAATAACTTGGATGATGAAAGCCTTACCCATTATCATGGGATGCAGCACATGATAGTCATAATGTCTGGTTATGCCAGCTTGGAGATAAGTTAGTACATAGAAGTTATCGGAGATATTCAAACCAAAACCAGCTAAATTTACGTTTTATTCGTTTCATGCAGATTACCTCTATTTTACGCTTCCTTTTGACCTGAATTTAGGCATGCGCATGAGGCTCTGCTAGACTGCTACAATTTTAAATGGGAAAAACCTTGGAAAGGCTGCCGTTTGCTTACACATGAGAAAGCGTAGGATGAGATCCCAAAGCAATACTATAGAATCTTGTACAATTTTAATATTCTATCGATCATTTATAAGATAAGTGATTTCACATTTCGGTCTGCATTTATTTCCAACTTTTTTATCTATATTATATCACTATATCTGCTTCTCTACGCACTGATCATCCATAATCCCAATTGTCATGAACATATTTAAGTCACACTCTTCTATGAATTCTTGACACGTGTTAAGCCAACGCTAGGGTTTTTATTTTTCATTTTTATTTTTTCAGAATCAACGCTAGAGTTTGAAGGAATATTTATATACAAGCACAATATGTCAAAGATTGGAAAACGCCAGCTTTAATTAGCTCCATTTGCATATGAGGGTCACCACCTTAATTTTTAAGTAATTTTTATTATCAGTGACATTTTTATCAACGTACCAAGAGTTTGAGGCTTTGGGCTTGCTGAGGAGAAGGCAAGCAAGAAGTCAACGGCCTTTTGACTTCAGAAGATATGGAGCCAGACACATCGGCCTCTTGAAAACTATATGTGTCTATTTTTTGGATCCCTATATGAATAAGGCCCCAATAATTAATTAAGCCCAATTAAAATAATCCTAAGCTGGCCCATTAAGCCCGGCCCATAAAATTACCTCACTTGGTGTTAAGCAAACCATTTGGACCTACTATGGAGCATCTCGGCACTATGCAAGCCCAGTGGAACCAATGTGGAGTCTTTAACCCAAGCATATTATCATTATTGCTTTGGGCCTAAAGAATGCTTATCCCTATTAAAGAGACAATTGCAGCCCAAGAATAAGAGGCCCAAGACCCTTTCCCAGTCTTGGACAGTCCGTGGACCCCTGAGATCAGAATGCCCAGATATCCAATTAGTGGCTCAAGATCTGCTGCCAGTGGGACCCACGGCACCCCCAATTTCATCATAACAAAGGAGAACAGTTCTCTCCTACCGTCTACACGTACCAGAAATGACCAGCTCTTCATCCTCAAAGCTCTTTGAGCCACTCTACCATCACCAGCTACTCGGTAGCTCTTCATTTTACTAGGAATCATGGATCTCGGCACTGTGCCCACGGCAGACTTCTAGGCAACAGCACCATGGACAATCAGACACAATTGAAACGCATAAGGACTCGGGAATAGGATGTGAACTCACAGCCCATCCTCGGTTCAGTCCTAAAAGGACTAAGGGAGTAGCTCCACGGCCCAAACCTGTGCCATTTCAAAGGCAGAAGGGGGCCTTGCTCCGAAATTAGGAGAGACCATGCCCATTTCCATTTATGGAATAACTTGATCTCCTCCCCAAGGAAAAAAATACCATTTATGATTAAGTTTTGAAGTCTAATGGCTTAAGAGAAATTAGAAGTCTGATTTGCCACAAACTTAAGCTAACCTAATGACCTTTATATAAAAAGGCCTCATTAAATCCTTAATCATCATCAAGACAATTAGCACAAGAACTAGAGAAAGACTTCTCTAAGTAAATGCTAAATCGTCCATCTCTAGAGCACTCTCTACTAGAAACCCAAGACAAGAAGTTCTAAGCTTATCTTCAACCTTAAAACTTTAATCCCTAACCCTAAACACAAGCCCAATTCGAAAATACTAAGATTTGAGCTTAACTCTCAGAAAGTGCCTTGCAGCAGATGTTTGGGCTCTCTTTTCTCTCGAAAAAGCCCTACAGCAGATGTCTGGGCCCAAATCCTAGAATGTCCTGTTGAGATCATAATACCCTCTCACTGTTAAACTAACTCAATAAAAAGCCTAAATACTTCCTTCTCCTACATTCATGCATACTTAATGGGACTAACTCTCTCCTACTAAGTCAACTCTTTCTTAGTCTCAACAAGTCCATTATTAGTAACTTTTGCTTTGTAGCATATGTCAACGGGAGAATGAAAAACGGATGACTTTATGTGTTTCGATTAAAGTTGTCATGTTCTAAGTCCAATTTATTCATGAAATAGTGAAAGGCCTTATTTCATTATTGTTTGTGGGCTTTTATTAATCACATCATCTCACTTGGCTTTCTTGGTCACTTTTCACACTTATTGGGCTTTTGTAGATTTGATCTTCAACTATGCACGGAAGCTGCCCCACTAGCCCTTGGGCCAAATTTTGGGCTCTAAGTTGAATTTTGGGTTCGACTCTATTTCCTTTCAAAGCTTAGCCAACTTCGGTGTGACACATGGCACGAGTACAAAAACACCCATCACAAAAACTATAATCAAAGAACAAACGTTGAGTTTAACTTTTGGTTTTAACAGTAAAGTTCTAGGTGATAGTTAGGAATTAGGATCCAAATTTTGTTTTACAAAGAGACCCGTGTTAGGGTCAATCAAGGTAGATTTCATTGTCTCTTGGTAACCAACATCTTCAATCTGATGTGCTCAGATTTATTAACTAAAACTACGTGACATAGTGCTAGGATCCTTGATGATTCTATCTCAAATCAACCTCAGTTGCTCACTCAATCCAATTGTAACAATCAGAAAGAATTACACTAGCTAGGAATTACACTAAAGAATTACACTAGAGAGAATACTAGCTTTAGATTATATATCATGTGGAAAACCTTAATCTAAATAATCTAAACAGAAATATTAATGGAGAAAGAAGAGATTGAGAGTGAGGAAAAGTGATGGAGGCTAGGGATTCATGTGGTTCGGCTATGTGAGCCTACATCCACAAGATGAAGCCTAATAGGCTACATCTTTATTAATATTTTTTTTCAGTGTATTTTACAGTATGTTGTGAAGTCCTATTTATAGGACAAAAATAACAATAGTAAACAAAATTCTAAACAATGTGGGATGATCTAAACAATATTTCTTAACATTCCCCCTTAAACTTAAAGTGTAATTTTAATGAAACCTTGAGTTTGGTAACAAAATAACACTAAAAAACGCGGCTCAACTTGGCTTGGCTTGTATCTCGGCTCGATGGCTCGGATCTCGGCTCAAAGGCTCGGTGGCTCAAAATTTGGCTTGATAGCTTGGATCTCGACATGGCTCGGTCGGATCATGGCTCAATGGCTCGGATCATGGCTCAGTGGCTCATTGGCTCGGATCTTGAAATGGTTTTGGCTCGAGATCTTAGCACAGTAGCTCGATGGCTTGGCTCGATCTCGACTCATGAAGATAAAATAAAAATAAAAAAAATATCCCACAAATGTTTCCTTTTTTTTTTTTTTTTTAATTTTCGAATTTTGAAATTCGAAATTTGAATTTTTTTTTTTTTTTTGAACATTGAAAAAAAATAAAGCCATACAAAGGAAAATAAAATGACTATAATTTTTTTTTTCACTGGTCACTGCCATTTTTCTGCCATTTTTTTTTTTTTTAAATTCAAAAGAATGAGATCGGATCGGGTCAGGCGGGCGAGCGAGCGAATCGCAGGTCGGAACCGAGAATAAAAAACAATGACGTCATCATGATGACTTCATTAGGGCTTATGTGGCTCCAGTTGTTGAGCGAAACCTGGCAGGAATGACGAAAGCAAAGCATGTCGCACATGTGAATACGTTGCTACGCGTGGAGGCGTGTGGATCGGAGCGCCAGACCTTTTATGTGATGTCCCGCACCACCTAGCATTATAAATTAATTATATAATAATCAAATATATTATGATGTAAATTATTGACAAGTGACTAGTGAATTAATGAGGACTATAGTCATGCTACATGATTAATGTTAGCAATAATAAACATGCATATATGTTAATGGCATGTAGGATAATTAGTAATTGTAAGTTAGTTATTAGATGATTAATTAAGGTTAAGCTAATTAAGAGTATTAAAGGTTAATGGTGTTAAGTTAAGATAATGCATGTTAATGGCTTAGTGAACCAGTAAGAGTTGGACACATGGAATCTACTAGCAAACCTCCACCCTCTTATAATTGACACTTGGACTTCACTAATTAAATCTTACACTCTTGCAAGGTGATATGTGTAATGCACTAGCCTAACTTTTTCCCTCTAGAACCGGCCATGCATTGCTCTTCTCATTTCATTTCATTGTTCAAGAAGAAAGAAAGGAAAAAGAGAGAGAGAAGCTCTCCTTCTGCTGGCTGAAAACCCCTTGGAGAAAAAACCTCCATATTTGCTCTCCTTCAAGCTTCACTCCATCAAGAAAAGGATAGCTCTTGTTAGGGCTTACATTCCCAACCTTTAGAAGGTAAATTCCTCAAATTCTCTAGGGTTCCATGGAGTTTAATTGGGGGTTTAAACTGAAATTTCATGCATGTGATAGATTAGGTGAAATCTTAGCTTTCATGTATGTTTTGAAATGGGTATAGTTGAAATTGTTGGTTGATCTTCATGATTCTTACACTTTGAGGTTATGGGTTTGTAGAAATATGATTTTGGGTTAAGGAAAATGAATTTTTATGGACATGCATGTAGGATTTGAAGTGGTAGTTGCTGGAATTTTAGATTGAGCATGAAGTTTGGTGATTCCATGTTGGTTTCTTACAATTGATGATGGAATTGTTGTTATATGTGGATTTATATGGCTTGTATGTTCTGTGTGTGATGGATTACATTGATTTTTGACTTGATTTGGTACTGCATGTGTTGGATTTAGGAGGATTGTTGGCTAATGGTTGATGGGTTTTAAGTTTCTAGAGGAAAATGCAACCTGTCTCTGCTTCCTGTAGTGAACAGAAAGTTGCACGAAATTTTGGGAGTTTTCTAAAATAGGAATGAGGAAACGGTTTTCTCTAGGGTAATCTATCATATGTCTAAGTTATGTATATGAAATTTCATAGAAAAATACTGATTTTTGATAATTATTTGTTATTTTACAAGAAAACTGTGCAATTCTGTCCATTTGACAGATTCTAAGTTTGTCGGTGTGAAATTGCATAATAAATCCAATATTTGGAATTTAAGTGATTGGAGTATGTTTCTGGAACCCTAGGATGCATATGTTATTTATGGAATTAACCCCATACAATTTTAGTTAATAAGGAATTGTGGGTACTGATCTAAAGTTACCTTCAAAACTGTGCTGGCAGATTTGAGTCTTCTGTCTTGGTTGAATTTTATAATTTTGTATAAAGCTCAAATAGAGCTGTAATTTTTAAGTAATGTACTAGACATATAATAGAACAAGTAAATGAAATATCAAAGAAATTGGATAGTGAATGGATAGTTAAATTCACTGTTCAAATGGACTGCCCTGTAGTGGGACAGAACCTTTATTTCCTGAAAGAATGAGACTCTGACAAATTTATTCTTGCAATTGGATGATTTATTTGAGTTGATATTTTATGTGCAGGGCCAATTGCATGTTTATTGTCTTGGTGAATTTTATTATGCATGATTTCACTGTTTGGTATTAGAATTAAGAGGTTGGTTAGCCTTGGATGCCTTCAATATGTTGATTGGGGTTGCGAAAGGGTTAGGACAGTTTTAAGCTAAGTATTGGAAAAATTAGTAATTAGTATTTCCCTTGGTTTAGGAGAATCCGAAGACAATAGGTGAGACTGTAGGCTTGCTTGAGACTCTGGTTCGGGTTCTGCTACAGTGTACAGGTAAGGGAATGTGCCATGAAAATTTAATAGTCCATATTTTAAGAATATATCTATATATGTTTAATCAATGCTTTCAGTAAACTCAGTTTGATACTTGTTTATAAAGAAAACGTGCATTGATTTAGAAACAGTTTTGAGTTAGTACAGTTAAGACAGATTTTAGAAGCAAGTTGTGGAAATGCTATGAATTTTGGCTTAGTAAGGCAAGAGAGAGATTGAAAAATAAACAAGCATGATATGTTTTATGAACACCTAAAACAGTTTTGAGTGTGATGCCCTGTAGACTAACAACCCAAGGCCATGAGGGGATCGTATGCCCTAAAGACATGACAGCAAGAAGGCCACGAGGGGTTTTATTCCTTGTAGACCGACAACAAGTAAGGCCACGAGGGGTTGTATTCCCTGTAGACAAGCAAGCAGGAAGGCCACGAGGGGTTTCATACCCTGTAGACATGGCATCAGTAAGGTCACGAGGGGCAAAGTCTTAAAGATATAGTACAGTGACATATTCCATATAGTTTTTGCTATATTATGCAATGGTATGAGATTAGTTTTCTCTTCAGAACAGTTTAAGGGAATATGTTTTAATTACATATAAAGGAATCATGCTATATGTTCAGATTTCAATAGTTATATTATGCCTTACAAGTTATCAGATATTATGTTCATCGGTATGAAACATATATGTTCATCGGTATGAAACATATATGTTCAAGAAACTCATGAAATCATTTTAGCATGAATTGTTTATACGCAAGTCATATCCACAAAGATTATTCTGTTTATCATGCATTCATGCATACTGTTAAATTTTCATGTTATGCCTCCTTTACTGAGCAAAGTGGGTTGCTCAGATTGCAGGAACATCCTATTGTGCAGCCAAGAGTCTTAGCAAGGAGGACAAATTTTGTTGTATCTAGAATTAGTCTTAGACATTTTGAGTTGTTATGTATATAAAGTAGAAGTGATGTATATGTTTAAATAGTCTTCCGCTGTATTAGAGTTATTATGTCCACATACTGATATATTTTGTACAAACAATTATGGATGCTCTGACTACTACAACTTCCTTTAGGTGGACTAGTATATTCAGTTATTTTGTAAAGGAGTACGTTATTATATTATGGGAGTTCCCAACCCAAGAAGAAGTTAAAGAATCAGGATGAGGGAAGAGAGAAAAGAAGCAAAAAATTTTATACTCCTTTTAGTTGGTTCGTGTTAATATCAGGCACAGGCTTGGTATTAGCATGCCGGTTCGACTCCGAACCATATTACGGATTTGGGTCGTGACATTTTACCCTCGCGTATGGGAGCGTGACCCATCAAATCGGCTTGATTTTTGCGGCAATGGACAGATCGGACGATCATCTCTTGAATGGTGGTGCTGGGTTTTATAATTCGATGCTTTGATGAGGTAGATTTGGAGAAGGTGGTTCTGGTGGCATGTGTGGATTCTGCAAAACTTCCTGATGCTTCAGGTCACGTGTGGCGGTGAGTTTTGTCACAGATGCCGATAAAAAAACTAGGGTTTTGCTGATTTTTGAATTCTCTACTGATCTGTGTGATCAGTTTTCTAAAATCTAATATTTGTGGTGGGGGGGCCTTTTGGATGAGAAAACTTTTTTTTTTTTGAAATGTGGATGCAGGAGGATCGAGTTGCTCATTAGAGCTTTAGAACTCTGATACCATGTGGAAAACCTTAATCTAAATAATCTAAATAGAAATATTAATGGAGAAAGAAGAGATTGAGAGTGAGGAAGAGTGATGAAGGCTAAGGTTTCACGTGGTTCGGCTATGTGAGCCTACGTTCACAGAATGAGGCCTAATAGGCTATATCTTTATTAATATTCTTTTCAGTGTATTTTACAATATGTTGTGAGGTCCTATTTATAGGACAACAATAATAATAATAAACACAATTCTAAACAATGTGGGATGATCTAAACAATATTCCTTAACATATCATTTGATAAAAATGAAAGAATGAGAGAGAGAGCTTATAGCTCTTGGTTTGCATTGCAAGATTGCATGCAAGCCTTTCATTAATTGGTTGATCCAGATCAAGTCTTTCATTGGCTAGTCTAGATCTACAATGTACAAGCCTCGCTAAGCACTAACAAACTAGGTACAACTGGACAAAGCATAGTGTAACAAACTATGTACAACCCTTACAAATATAGTGCAAGCCCCTAGAGCATATACCAAATGAATAGTAAATGCAACTCAAATGTCAAATTAAATACACAAAACAAAAGATAACTACCCCAACTTGTGCATGCCATGCAAGGCAAAGGCCAAAGCTAGGGCTAGGGTCATAAAACATAGTTTTTTCTTTTAACTTTTTAACTTGTTTATAATTTTTTAAAACAATCAGGGGGAAAGTCAACTTCTCAATACTAAGGTACCTTTCCTTTGCTCCTCTTGCTGGTTTAATTCAGGAGCCTCTGGAACCTATTCTCTTCTTTGATAATGGGTCTAGTTGATAGACATAGACAACACAGATTGATACAAATATTTAGGCTCCCAGTGGACCATACTAATGAATAACATGGGGAGCTAAGGTATTGTTTTATTCCTTCGAAGACCTCCTTGAACTCGGAGATCGATTCAAACGCCCATTGTTTTAAAAATCGGACCGGACTAGCCAGTTCAACCGGTTCAATGGGGACCGGTGCCTAGTCAGGTCCGGTTCTCTTAAAAAACTGGATATTAAGAAAAAGTGACGAAAAACCGGGAACCGCCAGTTCAACCGACAAAACCGGGAACCGGACCAATCCAACCGGTTTGACTACTTTTTTAATACTAAAAATTTTTATTTAAAAAATAATACTTATATGTTAGGTCTACATAAAAGTTAACCCAACAATAAATGTTTGGCTCACACAAAAGGTAACCCAACATTAAATGTTAAATGTTTGGCTCACACAAAAGGTAACCCAACATTAAATGTTAAATGTTTAACTCAGACACAAGGCAACCCAACATTTAATTTAATTAATGAATGGTAGGCCCACAAATTAATATAGCCCACTCTCATATTTAAAATTCTTGGTAGAGTAGTATTTATAGAGGAAAAAGTGTATCATTCTCTTCTATTTTTCCAATGTGGGACAATGAAGAAGTTTTCTCACAAGACAACAAGTCCCACATTGGAAAAACAACAAGTCTTCAAATAGCAAATACTATTTATAACTATATCAAAATACAAAACTAATTAACATATTCAAATTTGAATACTTAAAATTTAAATTAGTGCATTCAAATTTCAAACCCATTATATTTTTTTAATCTTCAAATAAGTCAAATAAAGAAAGTTTTTATCTTAAATCCAAGAAAATACTATTTTTTACTTTTTTTTTTTTTTTTTTTGAGAAAAGTGGATAGTTATTTCATTAAACATGAGAAAAATCTGATTGGATTACATGTTCTAAGAAGCTTGGAACATCTTCCAGCCAAACCAGAAAATCAGAATGAATATCTACGACCTTGCGAGCCAATACATGGGCTGCATTATTACCTTCTCTACGAACATGACAATAACTAACACGTTGAAAAGAACAAGCTAGATGCTGGATATCCATGATAATATCACCATACGATGCTAAGCACAACTCCTTATCCTTGAGAGCAGAGATCACAGCCCAAGAATCCCCCTCCACTTCCACATTCACCAGACCAATATCCCAAGCCAACTGTAGAGCTACCCTTGCCGCCAGTGCTTCAACATCGTCAACAGCATAAACACAAGGATACCTTTGGCAAGCCGCTGCTAAAGAAAGCTCCTGTCCATTCCTGATGACAACTCCCATGCCAGTGGTATGGTGCTTGGGGAAAACGGCAGCATCAAAATTTATTTTAAAGTCACACACAGTAGAGGGTCTCCAATGTGTAGGTGCAGGCAGATTATGGGACACATCACCTTCATTTGCTATGGAATATTCCATGGTGAGTCTCTGAACCAGGGGGAATATAGAATCAAGCGGATCAACAATAGCTTGGTACAAAGCTTTGTTTCGACGTTGCCAAACGCACCAGAACATGAAGGCCAACTCTGCCACAGAAGCTTCCGACCCCCACTCGAATATATAAGATAGCACATCAAGGAATGTAAGATGATTAAAGCGAAGGATCTTTTTGGTAACCCCATAATGACCCCACACGGCTGTAAGGGATGAGCACCTCCACACAGCATGCAATACATCTTCCTCCTCACCAAAACAAAAACCACGTCTTCCATCAGTGACTATACCACGCCGAGAGAGATTCACCATAGTTGGTAACGCATTCGTACATGCCCGCCACAAGAAGTGACGCACCTTGTAAGGAACACGGACTGACCATAATGTCTTCCAAAATTTGTTCCAGGCTCCCAAATCAGAACAGCTCTGTTGAGAGGAACTCTCTGCCTCCGTTAGCATTCTATAGGCATTACGAACCAAATATTTTCCATTCTTCTCCCTACTCCATACCAAGGCATCATCCCTGACTCGAGTGCTTAACGGGATACTCTTTATCAATGCTGCATCACTGGGAATAAAGACTTGATCTATCAATCCTAAGTTCCAAGTACCACTATCTTGCAGAATGAGAGAGGAAACACACTCATCAGCAACCAGCAAAGTTGGAGGGGAGAGAGGCAGACTAGATGATGGAGATGGGATCCACTTATCACTCCAGATTCGAGTTGAGCTCCCCCTTCCAATGTGCCATCGTGCCCCCATCTGAATCACCTTCCTAGCTTTAAGGATGTTCTTCCAAGCAAAGGAAGCCCGAGGGGAACATCTAATCTCCATAATAGAATTTTTGGGGAAATATTTAGCCTTGAAAACATTATAGAGCAGAGATGATTTATTATGCATCAGCTGCCAAACCTGTTTGGCCAGCAAAGCCTCATTAAATTTTGACAGCTCCCTAAACCCCATGCCACCTAGCTGCTTCGGCTTGCAAAGAGAATCCCATTTTACCCAATGAACTTTGCGTGGCTCCCCTGAGTGGCCCCACCAGAAATCACGGATCATTTTTTCTAACTCATGACACAACTTCTGTGGGAGCTTGAAGACATTCATTGTATACGTTGGAATAGCTTGGACAGCCGCCTTAATCAAAACTTCCCTTCCTGCCTGGGAAAGAAGTTTTCCTTTCCACCCTTGGATTTTTCTCCACACACGCTCCTTCAACTGCATAAAAGAACTATATTTTGATCTACCAATCATGGAAGGGAGACCCAAATAAGTTTCATACTGGCGGATCACTGGAAGACTAAGAGCATCCTTAATTTCATTTTGAGTCTCCTCACGTGTAGAGGCACTAAAGAATAGAGTGGTTTTGTCCTGGTTAATTTGTTGACCAGAAGCTCTCTCATAAATACTCAGAACTTCCTGTACAGCATGGCACTCCTGTAGTGATGCCCTACAAAATAGAACGCTATCATCTGCAAAAAATAAATGGGTTATCTTAGGACCCCCACGACTGATTGATATGTCGTGGATTGACTTTGAGATAGTCGCTTTCATCAAAAGAGCATTCAACCCCTCAGCACATAATAGAAACAAATATGGAGAGATCGGGTCCCATTGGCGCAATCCTCTAGTGGGGTGGAAAAAACCTCGAGGCTCACCATTAATCAATACAGAATAGGACACAGTACGGACACACTCCATAATCATAGATACCCAGGAGTTTTTGAATCCCATCTTCAGCATTATCTTCTCAAGGAAAGCCCATTCAACCCTGTCACAGGCCTTACTCATATCTAATTTGAGAGCCATAAAGCCTTGCTGGTTGCCCTTCATGTGCTTCATATGGTGGAGGGTCTCAAAAGCAATTAAGATATTATCGGAGATCAATCTCCCAGGAACAAAAGCACTCTGAGCCTCTGAAATAATGCGGGGTAAAATCTTCTTCAATCTGTTAGCAAGCACCTTGGCAATAATTTTATAAACCACGTTACATAGACTTATGGGCCTAAAATCCTTAACACATTCAGGATTCTGCACATTTGGGATTAAACATATATGAGTGTGATTAATTTTTTTCAGCAAAGATCCATCCTTAAGGCAGGCTAAAATACTAGCAGTTAAATCATTACCCACTATATGCCAATATCTTTGGTAAAAAATAGGAGCCATACCGTCAGGGCCAGGGGCCTTTAAAGGACCCATCTGATTGAGAGCCTGCTTCACTTCTTCTTTTGTATACTTGGCAGCAAGCTGTGAATTCATGACACTAGTAACCACTCGGCCCACACCCATTAGGACTTCATCAAACTCCCTGGGTTGAGAAGTAGTAAAGAGGTCTCTATAATATCCCACAATAGTGTTCTCCACCACTGCGTCTCGACTTTGCCAAACTCCATTCTCGTCTCGGATCCCATGAATACAATTCCTCCATTTTCTATGAGTGGCTTGATAGTGAAAATATTTAGTATTACGATCTCCACTTTGTAGCCATAAAGTCCTTGAACGTTGCTTCCACATCTTCTCCTCTTTAGAGTGCAAATCTGCCAGTTCAACACCCATTTTTTGTATCAGCTGTACATTTTGATTTTCAGGCCGTAACTCTTCTTCCTGCTGTAGTAACCGGGTTTTTGTAGCAATGGTAGCACGAATACTGCCGAAATGCTCAAAACTCCACTTCTTAAGCTCCTCCCTACAAGCTTTAATTTTTTCTGCCACTTGAAACATTGGAGTGCCACTTTGCCGTAACTCCCAGGCCTTCCTAATCGTGTCTTCACACCCTTGATGCGTCGTCCACATCTCTTCAAAACGGAACCGGTTTCTGCGAGGGCGCAAAACTCTGCCAACTGATTGAAGTTCAAATCACATGGGTCTGTGGTCCGAAAAAACAGCATGAAGGTGATTAACTCGGCTATTTGGAAATTGGAGGAGCCAATCCGCAGTTGCCAGACAACGGTCCAGACGTTCAAGAACCCGAGCTGTACCATTTTGCTTATTCCACCACGTGTATGGCGGGCCCACAAAACCCAAATCTAAAAAACCACAATCATCAACCACTTGCCTAAAAGCTTTCATCTGAGATTCGGGCCTTGCCGCCCTACCCCACTTTTCTTCACCTTGTAACAGTTCATTAAAATCACCTCCACACAACCAAGGTAATGTGTGATGACCCCTTAGAACCCGCAAAAGGTCCCAAGCTCCTGCTTTACCTGCTACCGTACGGGACCCATAAAAACCTGTGAATCTCCAAGCCTCTTCCGCACCATTATCCATTACGGCATCTATATGATGGTGTGAATATGAGGAGATAGATGCAAATATTTCCCTACTCCAGAAAAGAGCAAGTCCTCCACTCTGACCCCTACTTGGAACCACGAATTTTCCAGCAAATCCCCAATAACACCGAAGAACCTCCAAACGCTTTTCATCTAGCTTTGTCTCAGAGAGAAACAGAGCTAGTGGGTCCTTTTGTTTCACCATAATGGTGAGCTCATGAACTGTCTGCGGGTCTCCAAGCCCACGACAGTTCCAAAACAAGCAACTCATGGCGTCTAGTGGGGTTGCATTGCAACCTCCGCCGATATCTGTACCTCACTGGTAGTAGCAGAATGTCCATCCGCCTTAGTCTTCTTCAAACTCCTCACTAACTCCTCCTCAGGCAAAGTAGTCTGGTTTCTTTTCTGTTGGGGGAAAGGGGGTTGTTGGGCCTTGCTTACCGGCTCCATAGTATTACGGGTAATTCGCTTCCATTTACTTCCAGCATATTTTCTAGTTGGTCTTTTTGGCCCACAAAGGTCCACGATAGGCCCGTTGTCTTGCGGCTCAGTGGGGTCCTCCATCTCCAGTCCAATCCTATTAGTTTCAGCACTTAAAACTCCCGCCTTAGTCATTTGAAATTTGAGCTGTGAAACACAAAAATATTCTTCTATGATTTAAATATGATTATTTTGTAATGTTAATATGTTTAGTTACATTTTTTTTCTTCTAAAAATAAGATGTAAAAACTCATATACAAGTTTTAAAATTTGTTATATATATATATATATATATATATATATATATATATACTAAATATTATTAGTTAGAATTTGTTATATATATTTTATTAATTATATAATTTAAAAAATATTGATTTAATTATTTATGACGTCACCGGTTTGACCACCGGTTGGACCCCGGTCAGACTAGAGATACGGGAACCACTCTCCTTTCCGGTTCTCTCCACTGTCCGGTTTTTAAAACCATGCAAACGTCTTCTTTAGTGCTTTAAAGAAGGGTTGTGTTATAATTTAATGGGTCGGGATGGACTTGAGCCCATGATCTGCCCACAAGCTTGACAAGGAAATGACATCATATGTCACCGACCAAGGTTTGTATGCTATCGAGTGGTACCATTCACAAGCCTATTATATGTGGCTCCAATACGCTTCAACTTAAAAGGGCACCACTCGATAGCATACAAACCTTGGTCGGTGACATATGATGTCATTTCCTTGTCAAGCTTGTACATCCTGATTTGATTTTAAGAAAGATGCCCATTAAAGTTAACAACTTGTGCTTGTCTATCGAGTCTACCAACAAATTGATCCTCCATAAAGGGAAGCTGTATTTCAAACAAGTTTTATCCAAGTGTGAGGTCCACAACCCAAACCTCAGGGGTTAAATCCCAAAGGGACTTTTTAGTAGACGTCATAACGATTATCCTTTAAAGTTTCGTGATCTCTATTGGACTAGTTTATTCAGGGAGTCGATAAGTTAATTCTTGTAGATGTATATTTCCCAGGTTGTCCCTAAGATTATCTAGATCAATGATTGAAATGTCTTCATGGGACAACATGAACACATGACAGGTTTCTTGTAGAAATTCCCGTATTCACTCCCTTAGCTTTGGGTAGAGGAGATATCCTATCTTGACTGTTCTCTTTGGCCTAGCCTCATTTGTCTCTGTAAATCATATTTCATATGACCGGGTTTGAGATACTTACTCGTTGCGGAAGACCCGGATCGATTTGGTTGGCCTGTTACACTGCTTTTCCTTTTTGATCTTCTGAACCCCTCTATGCTCTCGTGTTCATCCTTGTTCTCGTGGGTTGAGGTTGGCTACTAGAGTTGCCCTTTTCTTCCACGAACTAAATCCTAAGAGATTATTTGAGAGTTTCACACTTGTGAATTTGAGAGCTTTTCTCTCTGTATAATATAAACTGTTCTCTCTCTGTATTTGGTTTTCTCTACGTATCATAAATTATATTCACAGAGAATATAATATATTAGATAAGAGCACATCCCTTCTTTTAAGGGATTTGATAACCACTATCCCATGATTTGATCCAATTCAAATCATGGATAGTTATTCTTATCACATAACCAAATGGGACCCGCAACCCATAGTGGGCGGATCATGGGCTCGGGTCCATCCCGACCCATTAAATTATAACAGCTCCCACTCGCCCACACAGGGTGAGGCGTTCACCCACATAAGGTGAAGCAATCTCTCAATCTTTACAATAATCTCCTCATACTAGAAAATAGTTCGTGCGACCTCACGAGAAGAACGTACAGTCTCATGAGCAACAATTATCAAATCATCTCTTGACCAATAAAAGTGCATCATTCGAGAGCATCTCGATTATACCCTAGACGGTTTGACTATACCAGATTAAGCACTCTTCATCCCTCATGGTAAGCAGTGCTTTACCCCAAATATGTGATGTACTCATGTCCTATATTGCAAACACATTACAACATAGACGCTGGCCAGCAATGAGTTACATAACATGGTATATTATCAAACAGTCTTCCCTAAGTCCTCATGTCAATTAAATTGGGCTCAACCGCTTTCCCA
Organism: Fagus sylvatica; assembly: GCA_907173295.1. Lineage (NCBI taxonomy): Eukaryota > Viridiplantae > Streptophyta > Magnoliopsida > Fagales > Fagaceae > Fagus > Fagus sylvatica. The sequence continues at coordinate 30,456,802 of OU015770.1, forward strand.
GACATGCCCCGTCAGACCGAATCACTCATGGTCCTCGGTTTGCATGCTAAAGTAGCGACATTAAGCTTCCTCTTCATGACATAGTCTTAGGTCGACAAAGGGTAAAAATAGGATCATTGATCCTTGTGGCTCACACAGTGACGAAGCAGGGATCATTCATCACTCCCACTGTCGGTCGGCATAAAGCACATACAGTATGAATTGTATGCTATGGCGTTATCTCATAAAAATGAGCATGTCACTATGAATGGGTAGAAACGCCATACGAATCTGAGTCTAGTCGCTATGCAAGCGCCTAACCTGAGTTTTAGCCCAGTCACTCTCCAAGTGCCTGCCTGAAAAACTCACATTCGGCTATAATTCAGGCTACATAGAGTCTTGGCATCACTCTATGTTCGACCTATCATGAGGTCTCATCTTAGCTCCATCTAAGGCGACATGTCACTAATAAGTATATATATCTTGCTCACCTTCTAGGCGCCAAAGATATAAATGTCTTAATTCGCTATCTTAGCGCTAAATGACATAAATGTCTCATCTTGCTCGCTATCTAAGCGCCAAGGTGAATCACCCGTGTGAGAGGGTCGATTCTTGCCTGGTGACATATTTCAAAGATGTGCTATCAACAATATTTCACATAAGAATAAAGCTGATAAAATGAATACTCATATCATAAAACAATAACAATAATGTCGATACAAAAACAAAGTATCTAAGCATATCATATCCTACGGAGTCCCATACTCTTAGTATGAGAGAAGAACAAATCTCTAGCAATAGGCTTGGTCAAAGGATCAGCCACCATGCTACCAGTAGATATATGCTGTAAGATCACTTCCCCTTGTGAAACCATATCTCGAATGTAGTGGTACCGAAGCTCAATGTGTTTGGCCTTCCCATGGTACTTAGGGTCTTTTGCATACGCTAGGGCTGATGTACTATCAGAATATAGTAATACAGCATCCTCTGCATGAGCTGTAACACCTAAACGTTGCAAAAATCTCCTTAGCCAAACAGCTTCCTTGGACAGCTGCTGAACAAGCCACATATTCTGACTCCATGGTAGAGAGTGCAATGCATGACTGTTTCTTACTACACCAAGAAACAGCTCCACCTCCTAGTATGAATGCATAACCTGAGGTGGACTTGCGCTCATCCTTGTCACTGGCCCAATCAGCATCGCTGTAACCTGTCAATCTCAGGTCCCCGCCATGATAACATAGAGCATGATCACTGGTTCCACGAAGGTACCGTAGAATCCTCTTGACCGCTCTCCAATGAGCAGGTCCAGGATTGCTCTGATAGCGACTAACCATGCCAACTGCAAAGCATATGTCTGGACGTGTACACAACATCGCATACATCAGACTCCCAATTGCAGATGCATATGGCACTTTGGACATTTGATTCTTTTCCTCATCATTCTTAGGACACTGGTCTAGGCTGAGAGTGCATCCTTTTTCCATTGGAGTGTCAATGGGTTTGGAGTTATGCATATGAAAACGTTCAAGAATCTTCTTGATGTAAGTCCCTTGGGATAAACTAAGAAGTTTCTTTGAACGGTCTCTGGTAATCTTAACTCCCAGCACAAAATTTGCTTCACCCATGTCCTTCATCTCAAAAGTAGAGGACAACCACTTCTTAGTGGTGACAATGGAATCCATATCATTTCCAGCTAGCAAGATGTCATCAACATATAATGACAAGATTAGAATGCTTCTCTTGGATCGTTTAAGATACACGCAATGGTCTTCTTCAATCATCTCAAAACCAAAAGAGGTAATGGAATCATGAAATCTCAAATACCATTGCCTAGATGACTGTTTGAGACCATAGATGGAACGTTTGAGACGACACACTTTGCGCTCATGTCCCTTAGCTTCAAAACCCGCTGGTTGAGCCATATAGATCTCTTCATCTAGTTCTCCATTGAGAAATGCAGTCTTAACATCCATTTGGAAAAGCTCTAAATCCTGTTTTGCTACAATGGATAGGATCAGGCGTATAGAGGCAAATCTCACCACTGGGGAGAATGTATCCTCATAGTCAATACCCTCTCGTTGAGTATAGCCTTTCGCCACGAGGCGCGCCTTGTACCTGTCAATTGAACCATCTGCCTTGCGTTTGACCTTTAGAACCCATTTGTTTCCAATGGTCTTGCGCCCAGGCGGAAGATCAACTAACTCCCAGACATTATTCTTGTCCATGGAACTCATCTCTTCCTGCATAGCAGTCATCCACTCATCCCTATCTGGTGAATGGAGCGCTTCACTGAAAGAAGCAGGCTCATCCACATCTTTAGCATCGCATAGGAGAACATTCCCCTCAATCTCAAAATGACGACGAGGAATGTGGCCTCTGCTGCTAACTCGGCGGGCTTGAGAATCTTGATCTAGTGTAATACTGCCACTAGGTTGAAGATCACTCCCACTATCTTCAGCGATTACAGGACGAGGAACTAATCCCCCACCCTCGCTTGAAGATGGTAAGGTGCCTTCATCTTCCTCTAACTCATAGAGGTCAAGATCTCTGTTAGCATCGCCAATGCTAGGAAAATCAGTCTCGATGAAATCGATATCGCGCGACTCTATTTCAGTCATTCCTCCATTGGGATGTTCACCATACATGACATATCCTTTCGAGCTATCAGAATATCTTATGAAGATATGCTTCCTAGCTCTAGGGCCCAATTTTCCATACTTATGGGCGGTGCTGTGTACAAAACCAGCAGATCCCCAAGGGCGTAAATGCTCCAAATTGGGCTTTTCGCCTTTCCAAAGTTCGTATGGGGTGGAAGAAACTGACTGAGAAGGCACACGGTTAAGTATGTAGGCAGCAGTCAAAAGTGCATCCCCCCAAAAAGATATTGGGAGGTTAGCTTGCGCCATCATAGATCTAACCATGTCTAACAGTGTTCTATTCCTTCTCTCCGCTACACCATTTTGTTGCGGAGTGTTAGAAATAGTAAGTTGTCTGCGTATCCCCTTTTCTTCACATAGATCCTTAAATTGATCAGACAAGTACTCGCGCCCACGGTCAGTTCGAAGAGCTTTTAGGCTCTTTTCATGTTGATTCTCAACCTCTGCTACAAAGCGTTTGAAACAATCCAAAGCTTCATAGCGGTGAGCGATCAACTGAACATAACCATATCGCGTGTAGTCATCAATGAATGTGAGAAAATATGAGGCGCCATGACGTGCCTTTACATTCATAGGTCCGCAAATATCTGAGTGGATTAACTCAAGCGGTTGAGTAGCTCTCACAGCCTTACCAAAAGGCTTTCTACATGCCTTGCCTGCCAAACAAGGCTCACATATAGGTAGGTCGACCTTAGCGAGTGGGCCTAAAAGACCTTCTCTAGCTAACCTGGTCATCCTATCTTTCCCTATGTGCCCCAGTCGGGCATGCCATGTAGATGAACTGATAGTCATATTACAATCAATTACAAAAGTAGATGAGGTAGAAGATTCAAATAAGTCAATTTTAAATAAACTTTCACAAATTGACCCATGTCCAAAAATGACATCATCCAACAAAATATCCAGACCATTCCAACTTAAATGAAAATCATATCCTAACTGCAACAATGTAAAAACAGATAAAAGATTATAAAGGACTCCAGGCACATAAAGGACGTCATGGAGAAGTAGTGTGCGCCCTGTGCGCAAGTGAAGTTGGTACGAACCCACTCCTAATGCTTCTTCATAACTTCCATTTCCCATGTACACAACATGGGTCCCAGCTGGAATCTTTCTATAATCTACGAACCCTGCTCGATCTCGAGCTACATGTCTTGTTGCTCCTGTATCTATAATCCAATCAGAAATAGATTTAGCAACAAATACATGTGAGCATACAAAAATGCTACTTGGATAGCATACATAAATGCTACTAAAATCGAGTGAAGGGGATACCTTTTTCGGCTCAGTGCAATCACGAGCAAAGTGTCCCAGTTTGTTGCAGTTGTAGCACTTCATTTTGGATATATTTTTCTTTGCACCGCGTTTGCGCTTGTGCTGATTTGCACCCTTGTTGACTTTGGGAGCATTAGTGCTAGGCCCACCCTGCCTTGCTGCCTTGCCCTTGTCTTTGCGCTTAAACCCATTTGGTTTGCGCTGCCCACCATGGGCGATAAGGGCTGCAGATTTGGTCGCCTCTTGGCGCTCCGCTTCCAATTCCACATGACGAGATATATCAGCAAAGTTTTTGATATTCTCATTATGGGTCATGATTTGTTTCATGCTAATCCATGAATCAGGAAGGGATCGTATTACAGCTTGCACTTGTTGCTCATCAGTAAGGACATTTCCAGCAGCCTTTAAGTCACGAATCATTCCAGACATCATTCTAAGATGTTCAGTCATCGTATGCTTTGGATCCTTACGGTACACCTCAAACTTGAGGACTAGGCTCCTTAGCCTAGTGGTAGATGTACCACCGAAGTCAAACTTGAGTTGGTCCCACATGTCCTTGGCATTTTGGAAAATCTCATACTCTCCAATCAGATCATCATGCATGCTGCTTAGCATAGTAAAGCGCGTGCTTCGATCTTTTTTAAACCAAGACTGGTAGGCTTCCAAATCACGTCTGTGTTGGGCCGTATTCCCATCTTCAGGTCTGGTCATTTTACTGGACAAAGTTTCCAGGAGCTCTTGCTCATTAAGAAGATACTGAATCTTCCTATGCCAGATGTCATAATTGTTGCCAGTTAATTTGTCGCCCCTAGTTAGATCAGCTACTACATTTTTGGCTGCCATTATATCTACATTCAATTCACAAAAGGGTCGACTTATTAGTTATTTTGCACATCTTTATCTTATTTAATCGAAAATCCAATTAATAAATATTATCTTTCTACACATTTGAGATCGAAACTCTGCTAGGCTCGGAATCATCTCCCAAAATGTGTGGAATAAGAATATATTTATTAATTAATTTTCAAGTAAATTTATATATTAGGGGTATAAGGACCTCGCCTAATATTTGCCATTTTATTATATTAACAAAATAATATAATCATGCATAACATTGTATATTAACAGATAATATATAGTCATGCATCATTGGTTTGCGCCATACACCATTCATTGCGCAAGAATCCCATGTGGATTCTTAAATTGACAATTTAACTTATGTTAAGAATATTCCACGTATAATGTTGGCGTGAAACACATCCCCTTACAAGTTTTTCCCTTAAAATAATACAACCTTATAATTTAAATTACATTTCCAAAAATTAATCCCTACTACAAAAGGATCTAATTTACATTAAATTAAATGGGAAAATGGGGATGTCACGTTTCACATTATACCTCATGGAATATTCTTAAGCCATACACGCATACAAGAACATAAGCTTAAATAAATTGTCAATTTTGCCCATCCATTAATCCTAGAACTAATATGCTTGCACATCAACAAAAATATTGGTCTTTTAATGGATGGGACGGTCCAAAAAAAAATCTTTAGGGCAGCAAGCAATAGACAACACATATCATGCTTTCAATCAATACAAAAATATTGTAATAGCTACACTAAAAATTTCCAGATTTTAATCAATTTTCCATAATTTTTAATCACAATAAATATTATAGAAAACTCTAGACTATAATATAAATCTGGGAAAAAAAAAATTTATATGAACATAAAAATGTTCCACTGTTTCACCAGAATGAATTTATACAATACACTTTACGCAAACAGTATATTCAGCAAGTTTCAATAGTATATATTAAACAACATGTTAAACGTAATTTTCTCATATATACTTTGTTCTATATTCATATAGAAACATTAATATTAGAGATCTGGAAAATTATAACAAATCCAGAGCAATATTAATATTACTGTTACTTAAACGTAATATTAATATCACTGTACAGTAACATTAATATTTCTATTCATCACTGTACAGTAATATTAATATTTCTATTCCTCATGTTGATATTTGACCAAACAATACCAATAACTTCTCACTGTGCGGCAATTCTACCGCAAAAAAAAAAACAGTTTTTTTTTTTATGTTGATCTTTGTATCAACAAAGATGATAATCATTGCAAGTAGTCCTCAAGGATATCAACATGCTATTACAAAAATACAAGTTTAATACTGTACTGTACTGTGTTGATATCAACGTTTCAACGTTTCAATTTTCAAGTTTTTGAAAATTATGATTCAACTATTAAATCACTTATATGCCGCACAGTACAAACCTTTTAATTCTTTGGTCCGTTTTACTCAAAAGTTTTATTAGATTATTCCTTTACTCATAGAAACATAACCACATAAAAAGTTTTACATAAAAAACTTTACAATTTTAATAATGGTTTAATCCAATAAAACATAGCATCAAAGAACATCATAGCATCAAAAAAACAGCAAAGCAAGCCAAACTATAGCTCTGATACCAATGTAAATCATATTTCATATGACCGGGTTTGAGATACTTACTCGTTGCGGAAGACCCGGATCGATTTGGTTGGCCTGTTACACTGCTTTTCCTTTTTGATCTTCTGAACCCCTCTATGCTCTCGTGTTCGTCCTTGTTCTCGTGGGTTGAGGTTGGCTACTAAAGTTGCCCTTTTCTTCCACGAACTAAATCCTAAGAGATTATTTGAGAGTTTCACACTTGTGAATTTGAGAGCTTTTCTCTCTGTATAATATAAATTGTTCTTTCTCTGTATTTGGTTTTCTCTACGTATCATAAATTATATTCACAGAGAATATAATATGTTAGATAAGAGCACATCCCTTCTTTTAAGGGATTTGATAACCACTATCCCATGATTTGATCCAATTCAAATCATGGATAGTTATTCTTATCACATAACCAAACGGGACCCGCAACCCATAGTGGGCGGATCATGGGCTCGGGTCCATCCCGACCCATTAAATTATAACAGTCTCAATCTAAACTTGGCCTTTCATTGGATTTCCTCATCGGAGTTCGTTCTCATCCCTCGCTTCAAGCCTTTCCACGATGAGGGCTTCCTTCGAACCACTCCCTTTGAGAGTGTCTATGTAGCACTCTCGAAACATATCGTCATCTTCTTTGACTTCCTCTACCTCATGCTCGGTGGGGAACTTCATCTTTGAGTGATAATTCAGGGATACAATTTTCATCCAATTGAGGGTTGGTCAGCCCAAAATCACGTTATACGCTGAAGGTATGTACACCATCAACAAGTATATTATCTTCGTTATTTGCTTAGGACTAGTCCCCACCGTGAGAGTTAGGGAGATATATCCTAGAGGATAGACTTTGTCACTAGAGAAGCCCACCAGGGTGAGTTTACAGGTTGTAGACAAATAAAGAATGTAGGTCAAGCTTCCATTATCCACGATTCTCCTAATTTTGTAATTGGTGAAGACCATCGCTTGCACAAATGCACTATCAGGGGGATTTTATATGCCCAAGCATCTTCCTTCGTGAATGTAATAGGCTAAGATTCAATCAACCTCGGGGGTTTTGGCAAGTCTAGTTACCGAGCAAACCTCTAATGTGGCTTCAACTCAAGCTTTCCTAACAAGGTCCTTCCACATAGAGCAAGATACAAATACTTTAACAAAAACTCTTAAGATCATGTTGATTTTTCCCTTAAGGGCTCTGTAATACCCGGTCCCAAAAAAAAGTTCATATTTAGAGTCAACTTAGTAATTTTGATAGTGGGAGTTAGTACTATATGTACTCTAGATTAGAAACCTAGCCGTCATAAAATCTATTACTTGTTTCTGACTCAAATAATCATAAAGAGAAGGTGGCTTATGGATTTTAAAGAGAGGGGGTTAGCAAATTTTTGAAGTATCCCTAGAAATCCCAATTTTCTATCAAATTAAGGTTTTTCTCAATGGATATCCGGCCATTATGAAGCAAACGTGATCTTGCATGGGTATTATTCTTGCTTCCAATTTTTATGTGCCTAAACTCACGGTTTGACTACACCAAATCTATAATCTATAGATATCCCTTTTCTTAATTGATTTATTTAACATTGATTTACAGTTTGCTTAGGACCTCAAAATGGATGAAGTTGTTGTCGTTTGACACGAGTTGAAATTTTTGGAAGAGGTGAGAATGCGTTGCGATTATCGTTGCAATCAATTAAGTTGAGGAATAGACGATTTTGTTTAAGTGTAGAAATAAGATGTAAGTTCTAAACTATAGGATACTTAATAGTCATTCTTGGTAATTGGTGATACGTGACTTTAATTTTATCGATTTCGGTTTACTGCAAATCCTGAAATGTATAAGAAAGGTTTCCTGGATGATAGAAATGCCTTTTTCATACCTTTCTAAGATAACGTCTATCACTAGTATGTCTTGGTTCAAAGTGAAAATAGCATAAATATAATGTTTGGGTATTTTAGCACCTAGTTGGATAATATGTCTAGGTAAACTTTCTAATAACTATGCTAAACGGTCTTGATTGCAATTGAGTGATAAATTATATGGAAGTTAAGGTGTTAAGGTTAGGGAAGGTTAGTATATTAGAGGCCTTCACAAATGGCCGGGTACCATTATAAGAATTTGGTTAACCAATCGATTGCTAAGTAAATAGTGTAATTTATATAAATTGATGTAGTTGGGTCATTGTGTAAATTGTTTTAGGTGGAATTGTGGATCTTATAAGGAAAGGTTTGGAGGAGAAATATTGAAATCTTGAATGTATTTGAGGTAAGTAACTTTTTTTGAACTAGTTATATTTTGCTAAAACTTCCCTATTTTATTTATGAAATATTCATTTGTATTTCATTATAGATTATTATCTTAATTATTTTAGATACATTGAAATAAAGAAAAGAATTAGAGTTTTTTCTTTTTGAAATATTATAAATGTATTTGAATTAGTTGGTTATTTGGAAAATTCTGTTTCTCAACTAGGATCAAGCATTTTTGAATTTTGTGAAAAAAAACCAAAAATTGTTTGAACTATGACTTTATTGAATATGATCTTTTGACATTGATTGAAATGAAGTTGAATTTGAAAAGAATCTGAACCTTTTAACGATGCTTTGGACCTAGCCAATGGGGGTTATACATTGGTACAGAAACTAGTTTCTTCTAGGACTTACCACCGGCCTATGTGTGGTTCTGGGCCTAGTCACGGGGATATAGCATAACCATAGTCATAAAGTTTTCTTAAACATAAGAAATCTAATCGACTACATTGTTTTAAGTAAATTGAAACTTTTGGTGTTTTGAACTATTTTAAATTATATATAATATTTCCGCTACACTATGTTATATTTCCTAAAATCTATGAGTTTTATCTCAAGAAAATTTATCTATTTTTATTTAAATATATGTTTGATTCATCTTTTTCAAACTATAGTTATTTACTGAGACTCCAAGCTCACGCCCCTCTTCTTTCCAAATTTCAAATTTTGAGGAGTAGCAAAACTTGGAGCTCTCATTAAAGTGGTGCGTGTGAGAGGAAATTAGGATTTAACTCTAAAATGTCAGACAAGTCGTTATGTGGTTATTAGAAGATTTGTTTTATATTCGAGGAATTTATATCAATTGTAATTTTATAGATTCCTTTAGTTGTTAATTCCTTGGAGGCTATTTGTTTATGATGTGTCAATTTCTAAATTGTGAAGGATTAGTCAAAGGTTTTAAACTTTATTGAGGCCTTGCGCACATAAGTAGATAAATATTGTTGGGTGTGCGGCTATTGTCACGTGCTGAACTCAAGCTTTGGTTTCGGGGCGTGATAGGCTCTCTTGCTCTTAGGCCAACTATGGTCTAGGATTCCTCCCCCTTGCTTTTGTCCAAGTTACCGCCTATCTATGATAGAACTCTTTAGTCTGCCTTGTCTGATTAGCACTTCAGCCAACTCATTCAGGTAAAAACATTTGTCTGTGTTATGGCCATTTGTTCCTCCATCTCTTTTTATATTGGTATGCATGAATTCTCGGGCCATTTGAGTGTTAATAGTCCCGAATCTACATCATACTTGCTCAGGTGGGGGTGTTAAGTGGTGTATAATATGTGAAATGATTGTCGGGCAACCTCAACCTCCAATAACGAGAATTTGGTCTATCTTCAAGACTTCAACCTTCCAGTCTTGGATTTGGAGGCTCACTTTGCTGGCTCATTCCCATTCTTACTCTTGTCATTTCAATTACCTTCCCCTTGATCCTGGTTCCTCTGAGCGTTCATGATGTCCTCGATGTTCATATGCTTTAGAACACGCAACATAAGCTCAAACTTACTATTTGAAGGAGCCTTCGACAATAACAATAGGAACTTGAAAGGCCATAGTCTCAAGAAAAAGGCTAAGATCACCTTCTCGTTGACCTCTTCTATGTATAATATATCTTCGTTGAAGCAAGATACATACTCCCGCAACGACTTTATCCGTCTATGAATTGACTAAAAATATATCTGCTTAGCTCAGAGAAAAGAGCCTATCAAGCCAGGTCTCAACTTGTTGAACAAAATCCAAGTCTAGCTAGCCTTTTAACATTGTCAGTAAGGCCTAACATATAATCTCGTTAGTAACATCTTGCAAGTGCATGAGGGCCTTGTAAGTCTCCAAGTGGTCTAATGGATTTTTGTTACCATTGTATGCCTCTATATGAGGCATTTTTAACTTGGGTGGAAATGGGAACCCCATTATTCGAGGCATGGAAAGAAAACCAGCCTTTTGCATTTGCTCCTCCACTACCATAGATGCCTTTCTCTTCAAAACCTTCATGAATCTATCAAGCTTTGCCCTCATCTACTGAAGATATTGGTCGACGTGGCTTATCACCACATAATATTCAGTATGCTTCCTTTTCTCTCCCTACTAGTTCCCCTTTATCTGATTTCCCATCTCACTTTCAGCCTCCTCAACCGTGGGAGTGGTATTTTGGTGTTCGTGGCTCATTGTTTAGAAGGGATCAGAGTCCTTTGATAAAGAACGTGCCGCATTAGATCTCTATTTTCCTGGAGGTTCTTCTCATGTTCTAAGTCAGGGCATGCATTTGTTGCTTTAATGCTGTTGTGAAAATTAACTTTTTGTGCAAAATTAAAGAAGAAAGAAAGAGATCAAACACACAAATAAAGAACACAAGAATTTACGTGGTTTGGTAATATGCCTACATCCACGGACGGCGATAGGGAGAAAGCTTCACTAAGAAAATAAAGAGATTACAACAGTGACACTAAGACTCTCTCAAAGAACCCAAACCTCAAATACACCCTAACCTCTTTCTTACCAAGAAATAAACCTAGAGAAACCCCTTCCCTAATTATTCTATTCGGCACACTCAATTGTGAACCCACAAATCCTATATATATAGCACTTACTAGAGTCGGCTATGTATTAGGTGTACCACAATTTCTACTCAATGAAGGACTTGTGGTATCCTAATACTACTAGAATAACAAAGTCACCGACTTTGTCATTCCAAAGTCAAGCCACGCCAACAATTGCTAATATTATTTGTTGGTGGTGTAGGTTGGAAAGGAACTTAATTGAGCTCCTTTGTTCACCGCTCTTCATGTAGTCCCTCCATCCTTCATAAATTTGGTCAACACCACTCGATCTTTGTCTGGGAAGAATTTGAAACTTGTTACCCAAATTAAAACAATGCCAACTGTTGATGTAGTTGATTATGGTCTGACCTCGATCAATGAACGCCTGTAACAAAGAAGAATTAACATGGGAAGAGTCATCGGGATATTTATGGTCACGGGACTCTTTGATGCTCAAGTCAAAAAGGGAAAGAATTTTTTAAGGGAAAAAAAAAAAAAAAAAAAACCTTTTTAAGTGCAAGATTTGGGTCATAGATTTATAGTGTTATTGTTGTTTGTGTTAATTATTGTTGTTATTTCGGGAAGAGCTTGGTGGGTTGGGCATTCAATATTTTATTTGAAGGTGTTCAATTTGGATTTGGTAGGTTAATGGCTTAATTGGGGCTGGAGTAACTAATTTTTTTCCTAAAACATAAAAATAAAAATCTGGGTTGGCCGCTCCCAGCTCAGCCAACTCTGACTCTGAGTGCTTAGTGGGGACCGAGTAAAGCTCCATTGATAATTTAAGATGCCGTGGCCAGTTTACTTTGCACAAGATCTTCAGGTTTCTCGCCATAAAATCTGGAGGTAACAAAGTTACCTAACTCACGGAGTCACGGTTGATTTCATAAATTCTATGAATTTGATCCGAGGCCAAATGATAGACGTGTAAAATTTTCTTAGGATTCCTGCATGGCAAAGTTTCTGTTTCCGTTTTTATTAATCCATTCCATGTTCATGGAATTTATTTAGGCACTTCCGTAAGAGCTAAGCATTTAATTTATCTCTTTTTTAGTTTATTAAACTATCTTGATATGCTGCATGCGTGTAGAAAATGCTGTGACGTGTGAAGACAGCCATACTTAATTTGTAACCAATATATAAAGATTTTTTTTGTTCTTGTTTTCAACAATCGATGGAAGAATTAAATCTTGAGCTTCTGCCGAAATGAGAGTAGCACTAGATATTAATTTATAAGGCTATATATATATATATATACATATATAGTCTTAGAGGCTCTTTCTTTGTACAATCAAGAAGAAGATGTTTAAGTCTGCATTTGATAGCTCTAGTAGGGGAGCCAGAATGCATTTTAAAAAATGTATTAGGAAAAATTATATTTTTTTCTAAAAAAAAATTGTGTTTGATATTATACTAGAACATTTACTGAAAATAATATTATGTTGGATAAAATTGCATTTGGTAATTATGAATTCTTGCATAATACATTTTTGGCAATAAAAAGGAAATTATATCATATTTGTTTCGTTAATATTTTTGTAAGATAGTATACTAACTTCACATAGATATATCATAAACATAAAAAATTTAGATGCATTTAAATTCACATTCATCACATAATCAAACATTAAAATGGAAAATATAGTACAAAGTTTTTTATTATTATTATTATTATTTTTTATTTATTTATTTATTTTACATCATAACAAGTTTTATTTTACATTATGTATAAAATAATAATCTTACATATATTGTAATTTTTTTTATTTTTTTATTTTTTGCAAATCATGATCTATTTACCAAAATACATAGCCCAAAATTTTACAAATCATCCATACAAGTACAACTCAAGGCCATCCCAACCACCAGCTGAAAACCCACCATCAGTTATTAAAGTCCCTAAATAAATAGCAACCCAACCATGCTATCAAAGCCACATGATAACCAAAAACATATAAAATAAACAATTAATGATCCCATTATTCTAGCCTCCATTGTTGCTTATGTCTTTCACGAGTAATTATTCAGTATAATGAGTGCACATATGTGGTACTCACTCATCTTACATAATAGTGTGCTCCATTAATTAAATTCATAATAAAATTTACTATTAATGTGAGATGAGAAAATATCACGTTATTATACCATATATAGAATTACCTAATAATTTTTCCTCTTTTACTCCCAACTCGTCATGTTTCTTCCTTAGACATCCCACCTATCTTTTTCGAATTCCAAAGCTCCATTTCTTTTTCGTAGATCCAAAGCTCCATTTTGATGATAATAAATATACCACATGAGTATTAGGTAAAATAATAAGTACTATACATGAAGTACCATATCATTGTCCTCTTTGAATATTAATTACTCAGAGTGTTATTAGTTCATGTCAACTAGATGAGATTTAATTTGTTAATTTTAATGTAAATGCAGAATTTGACGTGACAGTACGTAGCAGTACAGTATCTTTATTTTTATTAGTAAAGAAGATTATAGCTAGGTTTGGAAAATGATGGACTACATATATATTTAATATAAATATTGTTGTATATCACACACTATCTAGCTAGATAACCTTCATAAGTTTCCACAACCTATAAATATATATTCACATTTTTGATGTTACGAAGTGCCCATATTAATGTCCATATACTTAAGCCCACAAACTACATGACTCAGTTTTAACGTGACGTTGGAGTACTTTTCCAATATTCATCTGCGTAACATTTTGTGTTTTTCCAATATTCAACTTATAATTTCGTTTGATAATATGCTTACTTCCATTGCAAAACAACATAATAAAAAAAAAAAAAAAAAAAAAAAATCTTCTAATTTATATATTTATGAAAGGAAAAAATACTGTTTGCTTGAGCTTTAATGAAACAAGTCTCATATCCTCCACCCACAGGAAGAGAGAGAGGTGTTGAAGGAAGAGTCTGAGAGCAGAGAATTCAAAACTCAGCCATTAACTTTTCACAGCCATGACCAAAGCTCCTCCAGAGATAGATAGAACCACGAGTCCTATCTCCACCAAAGCTCACCATCTCAAACACCACCACCAACGCACTCTCTCACCCTTCTCTTTCTACTCCCCCAAACTCTCCATCTACATCTTAGCCACCTGTGTCATTCTCTTCATTCTCTTCCATATTCAATACTCCCTCCGAACCCCTCCCCTGGATCCATCTTCCCCATCACCTTCATCATGGTCTCTCATGCACCAATGGCGGAGAGTCATCAACACCACCACCCTAACCTCTTCTTCCTCCTCCAACTGCACCAACGAGTTCAGATCCATGGCCGACAAACTCCGCCACTCAGTAACGTTTCTCCCACTCAAAGATTTACGCTACACACAAACCGCTCTTCAGGGCCATACATGGTTCATGAGCTCCATGTATGATATGCACGAAGAAGGTGAGGTACAATACCAGCAATTCCCTTCAGATTCCTCACATGGCAGGCTTCTTTGCCTCAAAGGACATGATAATCATGATGGGTCATGGAACTATTACGCACTCGCATGGCCAGAAGCTTTACCCTTTAATGCCACCCTCATGAAGGGCTTAACCTTTGTGTCATACAACCATTACAACTATGACAACATATGGCATGGTTTGTCAGCTATGGTACCCTTTGTGGCTTGGCACAAGAAGAACGGGTGTGAAATGCCTAATAGGTGGGTTTTATACCACTGGGGTGAGCTTAGGCTCAACATGGGGCTGTGGTTAAAGACCTTAATGGAGGCCACGTTTAATGGGCCACCATACATTGAAGGATTTGAAGGGTTTGGTGATGATAGTAAGCCAGTTTGCTTTGAGAAAGCTGTGGTGATGAGGCACAATGAGGGAGGGATGTCAAGGGAGAGGAGGATGGAGGTTTATGATTTGATGAGGTGCAAGGCTAGGGCGTACTGTAATGTGAGCTTGGAAGGTAGGAGTGCTGAGGTCAATGAGAATGGAGTGCCTGTGATTGGGATCACAATGTTCATGCGGACTGGACCCAGATCCTTCAAGAATGAGACGGCAGTGATTGGGATCTTTGAGAGGGAGTGTGCTAAGGTGGACAGTTGCCGGTTCATGGTGGCTTACTCCAACAATCTCAGCTTCTGTGAGCAGGTTAGTGTGTTGAGGATTTTATTTTCTCTACCAAGACTATAGTGTATGTTAAAGATTTTATTTTTTCATATTGTCACGTAATTTAAAATTCTTAATGATTTGATGTTAGATATATTTTTAGATTTATGGAATATGATTTTTTTAATTTCACTTGAAATATGAAGAGTTGATCTCACGGTTGAGATTATATTTCTTAGATCTAACATTATATAAATTATCATATAAAATTTTACTTACTGAGGTTGTTAGATCTAAAAGAATAAAATTGTAATCATGATATTGACTTTTCTGTTTCACTTATTCTACTCCTCGAAGGAAAATAATTATTTGAACCATAAAATTGATCAATTTCAAATTGATATAATTATTTTGGGTGTATATATATATAGTAATCCTAGTATCTTACTTTTTTCTTTTTCTTTAAAAAAAAAAAATCCTTGCAAATATATTATTTTTTACACATTTATGTAAGAATTTGATGCTTTTCTCTTTGTTAGATATGCAGAATCGCAGATACAGATATGAAGCATATAAATAGGTTAGATAGTGGAATTGGTATATAATAAAAAGAGAGTAGCTAATAAAATTAGTGTCACTGCCACCATAACACACATGAACCCCACTAAAATTAAATAGAGTCACAACAAAAGGAAAATAGGCTTTAATTAATCAGAGCACTCAATATTATATAATCTGAAGATCTTTACACATGAAAGTTCCCAAATTCGCTATGAGCTGCTTAATTGAAGTTTTTTTTCTTTCTCGAAAACCCAAATTGTTAGAGTTCCAGGATGAAATGAGATGGCGAAGGAGCTATCTAGGTAGCGGGGATGCTGGTCAATGGGCAACGGCAATCAGGAAATTTTTTTTCCTAGGAATGCTAAAGTATCAAGTATGGATAGTCTCTGCGAATTTTAAGAAAGAGGGAGCCTTTTATATAAATTTATTTAGGACAGAAGGATTCTTAAAATCCATGGCCACACGGGGAATTGAAGTCATTTGCTTTGCCCAATGACGCACAATTTTCTTGTGGTGTCGTGGTTGGAGGAAAGCGTACGCTATATTCCAAAAAAACTAATCAGGATTGGAGAGGTCTTTTGCAATTTTTTATAGGTCCTGTTAACGAATGCCCTTAGGGCAATGGTTAAGGAAGCATTTAATACTTCCATTTTATAGAAAGTAGTGAAGTTTTAATGCTTTTAAGGGTATTTTAGTCTTTCTATATATTATTTTAATATTAAAAATTTGTTATTTCCGGTAAAGTATAAGCATTTAATACTCCTTAACCATTGCCCTAAGGACACTGGTTAACAAAATCCTTTTTTATATAATCTAAGATCAATTTAATTAATTAGTATACACAGCATGGAATTTAGCATATGTCCACGCAACACCCTCACAATCCAAATGTAACACAATTCCATAGTATCCACAGTACTAAAATAAGTAATTGTGATAAAGGAAATATAGGAATATCTAACATAATAATCTATTTTCCCAGGGATTTGACATCACGTTTGCGGGTACAGTTCTATGACATAACCTTTTTTTCTTTTTCTTTTCTTCTCTTTTTAAGATATTGCTTCTATTAATGTGGGTTGTGGTAACTAAAAATTGTTATATTATCTTTTAAACTGGGCTAAGCTTTAATTAATTTCCGATAATTGAATAACTGAGGACACATTTGGTGCTAAATAATCTATTTTGGAATTTGGCCAGATACTTGTTCATTTCATAGGTGGTTCTCAAATCATTCTTTCTATCCAGCCATCTTTCTCTTGTGGTGCCCCATGATGATGCACAAGTGTGTTGTCATGTTGAGTAATATATCGACTACTTCTGAGTTCTTAATACTTCTAGCTGTGATTAGTGTTTTTGGGATATTATGCAGATTTAGTGAGTGCAATCCTAAATCTTAACAACCCTCTCCTTGTTTTCTATTGTTTTCGTGACCAGCTGTTGAACGTCACTTTGTATATTATTATGGAGTAATTATACCCAAATCTTGTTATTATCTACCAATATCATCGCGAGGGTAATTATTGTCTCACAATATCTTACACCATTTAATTTTTTCCACACCATTTCAAAATTGTGGACTGTAACGGGAAGAATAATAAGACAACAAGGTTTTTTAGAGACAGACCTTTCCTGGTGAGGTCGTGAAGATCACCTTCGAACTGAAAGAGTGGCTCCTGCACAGCATAGATCAGATGAAAAGGAAAAAGTCCCCGGTGTTGGGGACTGATTACCCTCCGATGGTAAAGTCAGTCAAAAATGTTTGGAAATAATATGATGGTGCAAATATAGTGCTCTTACTGTCTTTTTTGTGATAGTTCATGCATGCCCGTTTTCTGATAGAACTTCGCCTTTTATAGGCTCCTTCAAGACAGCTTGCCTGTCTTTCTGAGTTAATGAGCTTGTTCCCCAAAAGGGGATGGTATCCCCTGATGGGACAGGCAAATATCTGGCTGCCCTAGCTTGCGTGATCTGCCTTAATGCATTAATGACTTTGTGTGCTTATTCGCACGTGGGCTATTGCCAAATAGGTCCTTTCGCCGTAGAAATAATAAATGCTCTCAACCACCATACTGACGAGCATTTAATGTGCCAGTTCAATGAACCTGTAGATGGGATAGGCACGTTAGCACTTAGAAGGGCCGGTCCGGAGCGTGTGTGGTCCGTGCCGCCCTTATTAATACGTGCCGCTCTGATCCCGTGGTATCAAATAAAGCCTTTTATCCCTTGTAGGTCCTAACGGTTTTTATCCTCACAATAGCCCCTCAGCCCGTCCTTCACAGTACTGACTAGTGTGGGACGGGCTGTGGTTATCCGTGCTGCGTCCCGCCTGCCGTGCCAACGATCCCAATTCGTGCGACCCCTCGTGTTCCGTGTTTTCTGTAATGATGGTCCTAGGGTGTTGTGACCTGTCAATTCATGACGTCACGGCAGTTCTCGAGCCGTCACACTTTTTTCAAGATCTTAATGGGTCCTTTTAATGTGGCTTTCTTCGCACGCCTCCCCCCTTTCTTTGCCCACAAATACCTCTTCTTCCTCCTTTGAAACTCCTGCTTTTCCTCTCATACGATCAAGCTTCTGAGCTCTTGAGTTGCTTCCCTATCTCGTCTCCTCATCGCCCCCGTGTTGTCTGTGCTCCCACCAGTAAGTCGTTCCCCTCACTTCCATTTACTTTCTTTTTGTCTTTTCTCGGGGAGTTAGGCTCTAGGCAATGGGCAGGAAGAAAAAGGTCAAGGGGGGAAAACTGTGCCGTTTTGTGAACACGCCAGAAGCTATGGCGGTGTTCCGGCAAGTGTACGAAATTCCAGATGACGTGGGATTAAAATATGTGCATTGGTCCGATGCACTTGTTCCTGCTTCAGGGTATCTTCTTCTCCCTGTGGTAGCCATCGTAGAAGGGGGGATTCGTTTTCCCTTGGACCCCCTGATGGCAGACTTTCTCAGTCATCTTCGTCTGTCTCCCTCTCAAGTAAACCCGAACGTCTTTAGGATAGTAATGGGTACGGCAGTGTTGAATAGGAGGTTAGGTCTAGAACTCGGAATACATGATATACTCCGGACCTACATCCTTCACCACAACTCAAAAACTGACGCGTACTCGCTGCGCCCCAGAGACGTTGATTTCACCTTGGTGAACGGCTTGCCGGACACCAATCGTGGTTTTGATGAGGACTACCTAATAGTGTCCGGAGAGTGGTTCTTAAGTGGACATAAATGCCCCACAAAAGATGGGGCTCCAGGTCCGTCCCTGCCTTACTTTATTTTACATTTGGGGAGTACAGTGCGGTCCGTCTTTAATTTGTCATTGATGTCTTATTTTTATCCGTGCAGATCCCCGAAGGAGGAACCCCCGTAAGAGCCTTATAAACATAGACAGTCTTCGTGAGGTCTGGGAGAGTGAGATCTGCACGGACGACGACGCACAACCGCGCTCCGCCCCTCTGCTACTACGCTACGTAGCTCAGACTAAATCATTCTTGGCCTGTAGGTTGGTGAAAGACATCCAGGCCGCTCGAGCCAACCCAGCCAACCTTGCCCTACCTCCAGTAGATATCCGGAAAATTCTTGACGGAGACGCGCCTGACATGGCAGGGATAAATCTGTGGAACCTGCTGCCACCCCGGAGCCGCGAGGGCACTTCTGAGACCGTGCCGGTCCAATCCACTCCGGCCCGAAGCAAGAGAGCCAGGGTGGAAAGCTCTGCTGGGCCCAGCAGACCGGCCACTTCAGTGCAGCTCGGTCCGTCGATTTTGGCGGCCCAAGGAGCGGTCCAGGTTACCCAACTGGGTAACGTTGTCCGTCCCGGTACTCCAGTCCGTCCCGGCATTGGGTCCGCTGGGGAAGGATCCACACGCTTGTGGGCCCCCCGTATGGAGTACAGAGGAGCGGACCCGGTAGCAGAAACAGATTGTATCCTCCCAGTGGGTGTTGACAGGAGTGCTACAGTCGCCAGCGCTCTGAGCCAGGCAGTCCGTCTCCCATTGGACATGGAGGAGTGGAGGAAGGCTGCTGATGATGAGCTCATCAGCAACCTAAGAAGGGGTCTGCTTATGGTAAACACGACAGATTTAATCTCATTATTTTGAAATCGTCACTTCTTTTTTCGCTTTATTCTAGCTTTTGACTTTGCCGTGCTGCAGGGAGTCCAAGCTTCTTTGGAGTTGGAGGACCGGTTCCGGACCAACAAGGAACATCTTGCCCATGCCAACGTCCTGGCCATCAAGTACCAGGACGCAAAGAAGACGGCAGCGGAGGCCCAAAGTCTGGCTGAGGCTGCGAATTCAAAGAGAGTGGAGGCTGAGGAGTCCCTCAGTGAAGCGCTGGATTCGCTGTCCAAAGCTGAGGATAAAGTCCGGGCTTTGGAGCTGGAGCTTGAACGTGCCAAGAAAGAGGCGTATGAAAGGGGAAGCCAGGAAGCTCAAGACGAGATGGGACGTCAGCTCCCTGGCATGTGCAATCTGTACTACACGGATGCCTGGGAAGATGCTCTTGCCGTGCTGAACTCCGGCCAGGCTACACTCCCACCCACGCCGCTCAAGCTGCCATTTCCTGGTGCCGTACCGCCCCCTTCTCCCGAGGCAGTTCTCAACTCCCCTCTTCCACAACTGGGCGATGTGGTGGATTTGGAAGAGGAGGAATCAGCCGAAGCGGCGGGTCCGTCTCATGAAGAACCTCAGGATGTTCCTGATGGGAGATGTGCCGCTCCAGACGATGTCGGACCGTCCAATTCATAACGTTTTTATTTAGCTCCTTTATTCTCCCCTTCTCTTTTGTAAGACTTAAGACACTTCGCTTTATGTACGTATGTTTTTCTTATTTTGAGTCTATTCTACGTTTCATGAATGACTGAATGATCCGTGTTGTTCCTATTACTACGGCACGTCATAACATATCCGGGCCATTCCTCTAACCATGAGTGCCTTGCCGCACGAAGCGAGTGAATGTACTAAGTATTTTAGCACGGCCGGAATTTATTGCCGTTCAAACTAATCACGTGATCAATTAACCAAGAAGTTAAGTGAACGGCACGTCGTTGCTATAGCGCCGTTCTAACATACCATAACAACGCTTCTAATGAAACTCATCATAATAGCGTTTAGTCAAGAAGACAAAAGTACGTGGCGCGGCCAGCTATCACTGCCGCTCCAATTCACTAAGCAATTTACTAAGTAGATAATCGAAACGTTTAGTGCGGCCAAATATTACTGCCGCGCTAATATACCATGCAAGATACTGGGCAAGTAAATATTTAAAGTGTTTGGCACGGCCAAATGTTACTGCCGTTCTAACATACCATGCAAGATATTGGGCAAGTAAATATTTAAAGTGTTTGGCACGGCCAAATTTTTACTGCCGTTCTAACATACCATGCAAGATATTCAGGCAAGTAATAAAAAAGAAGATTCTAGTACGGCCATATATTATTGCGGTTCTGCAATCATCACAGGCGGAGTTATAAGTAAAAAGTTAAGCAAATGGTGTACCTGCAAGAATCAGGAATTGGTGTTATCCAGACCCGTTGAGGGACTCACAGATGTGGATCTGAGCCTGGCCTGGGCCCCAGCGCCGTTCCACAGTGACATTTGAAGTTCTGCAGACAAAATACCTAGCATGTCTAGGGTTTTTAATATTCACTCTACCAGACCACTTGGGGATTTATAGGCAGAGGACCTGGGTGTGGCCAGGCTTTTCATGTCATTCCGCCGTACCATTTGAGGGTTTATGGGCGAAACACCTAGCTTGGCTAGGGTTTTTGATATTCACTCTACCAGACCACTTGGGGATTTATAGGCAGAGGACCTGGCTGTGGCCAGGCTTTTCATGTCGTTCCGCCGTACCATTTGAGGGTTTATGGGCGAAACACCTAGCTTGGCTAGGGTTTTTGATATTCACTCTACCAGACCACTTGGGGATTTATAGGCAGAGGACCTGGATGTGGCCAGGCTTTTCTTGCTGCTCCGGTCGACACATATCTCAACATCAGTCGTGACAAAATATTACTTGTATTTCAAGAAGTTAGGAAGAATACATTGGAGCTTCCGATCTGTACAGCTTTTCGGTTTCCTTTATTGGTAAAACTTCTTCAGGTTGCTTATGTTCCAAGGACGTTTGAGGGGTTTGCCGTCCATCCCTTGGAGATTGAATGCTCCCAGTCCGGCCTCAGACATGATCTGGTAAGGCCCTTCCCAATTTGCGCCCAGCTTGCCTTGGGTAGGGTCCCTCTTGCTCCCCAGCACCTTTCGTAACACCAAGTCTCCTGGTGCGAGGATCCGTTCACGTACACTCTTCCCGTATCTCTTTTTCAGGTCGCCTTGATAGGACGCCAGTCTAATCATGGCAAGATCTCTGCGTTCCTGAGCCAGGTCTAAATCCTTGGCTAGCACAAGCTCATTGTTATCCTGATCATACTCTTCTGAGCGCAAGGTGGGAAGTCCTACTTCGAGCGGTATGACGGCTTCAACCCCGTAAGTGAGGGAGTATGGGGTTTCCCCAGTTGAACTTCGAGGGGTTGTCCTGAATGTCCACAATACAGTAGGTAACTCTTCTACCCATCTCCCCTTGGCTTCTTCCAATTTCTTCTTGATTCCGCTGAGGATCACCTTATTGGATGATTCTGCCTGTCCGTTTCCTTGCGGGTAAGCCGGGCTGGAGAAGTGGTTCCTGATTCCAAAATCTGAGCAGTACTTCTTGAATGGTCCGCTGTCGAACTGTGTGCCGTTGTCGGACACAAAACACCTGGGTATGCCAAAGCGGGTTATTATGTTCTTCCAGACGAATTTTCTTGATTCTGAATCAGTAATGCGTGCGAGGGGCTCCGCTTCAACCCACTTAGTGAAATAATCTGTAGCCACGATCAACCACTGTCTGTTCCCCGTTGCTCGAGGTAGCGGTCCGACGAGGTCCAGCCCCCACTGCGCAAATGGCCAGGGGCTAGATATGGGGTTGAAGCTGTGATGCCGGCTTGTGTATGGCTGGGGCGAATAACTGGCACTTCTCGCAGCGTTTGACATATTGAGCCGCATCTTTCTGCATATAGGGCCACCAATAGCCCTGCCCGATCGCCCTGTGAGCCAACGATCGCCCTCCAGTATGGCTACCGCATATTCCCTCGTGGATCTCGTAGAGCAAGTTCGGGACCAGGTCCGGATGTACACAGAGGAGATAAGGTCCCGTATATGACCTTTTGTACAGCTTTCCTCCTCGGGAGACCCAATACCTTGTTGCTGTCTTGCGAATCTTAGCTGCTTCTTTCTGGTCCGCTGGCAGGATGTCGTTTGATAAGTATCCCAGTATGGGGTCCATCCAGCTAGGCCCCATTTCAACTTGACATACGCCTGCCTGGCCGCCCTTCGCTATGCTTGGTGTATCCTGTACTTCTACAATTATGGTTCTTCTGAACTCCGGCGCCACGGAAGATGCAAGCCCGGCAAGTGAGTCAGCGTGCCCATTATGCTCTCGGCCCACTCTCTCGATGTTGTACTTACAGAAGCCCTTCAAAAGATTCCTGGCCAAGTCGAGATAAGCTATCATCCTTTCGTCTTTTGCCATGTATTCGCCAGTCAATTGATTGACTATCAGCTGGGAGTCGCAGTGAATAGTAAGGGGATCAGCCCCCAGTCGTTTGGCAGCTCTAAGGCCATATAAGAGTGCTTCATACTCTGCTTCGTTGTTGGAGGCGCTGAATCCCAGTCTGACTGCCTGCTCCAGAAGTTCTCCCTCTGGCGAAATAAGGACTATCCCAAGGCCGGAGCCCCTGGAGTTTGCCGCTCCGTCAACATACAACACCCAGCCCTTCTTTTCGAGGTCCCGCTCAGTATCTTTGCGATGTTCTTCCTCAGTAAGTATGCTGCCGCCTGGCGCGAACTCGGCTATGAAGTCAGCCAGCACCTGCCCCTTTATTGCAGTTCTGGGTTGGTACCGCACATCATAAACTCCAAGCTGGGCTCCCCACTTGGATATCCGACCGCTGAAATCCGAACTTCTGAACAAGGCCTTCAAAGGTAGAGAAGTCAGAACGATCATAGTGTGGGCTTGAAAGTAGTGGGGGAGCTTCTTTGCGGTTACGAACAGTGCAAGGGCTGATTTTTCCAGCGGTAGGTACCTCGTCTCTGCCCCATTCATGGTCTTGCTGGTGTAATAAACCGGTCGCTGATCCCCCGAGTCATCCCGTATGATTGCCGCGCTGACGGCTTTATCTGATACTGCAAGATAAATATAGAGAGGTTCGCCTTCCTTTGGCGAGGAGAGCAATGGAGGGGCCGATAGGTATTTCTTCAGCCGTTCGAATGCACGATCTGACTCCTCGCTCCATGCAAAGCTTTTCCCTTTCTTGATCAAGTCGAAGAATGGGCGGCACTTCTCAGCTGACTTAGAGATGAATCGGTTGAGGGCGGCGGCCATGCCTGTCAGCTTCTGCACTTCCCTGACATTCCTGGGGGGCTGCAGCCCCTGGATGGCTGCTATCTGGTCTGGGTTTGCCTCTATGCCGCGCTGAGTCACCAAAAAACCCAAAAACTTCCCCGAGCCTACTCCAAATGCACACTTCGAAGCGTTGAGCTTTAGGTTGTGCCTTCTGAGAATACCGAAGACCCGCTCCAAGTCTTCTATGTGATCCTTCCCCTTGATGCTTTTAACAACCATGTCATCAATGTACACTTCAACGGTCCTTCCCAGGAGTTCTGAGAACATTTTTGTGACCATCCTCTGGTAGGTTGCTCCAGCGTTCTTCAATCCGAAGGGCATTACCTTGTAGCAGAAAACCCCTCGGGGCGTGATAAACGCGGTTTTTTCCTGATCTTCCTTCCTCAGGGCTATCTAGTGGTACCCTTGAAAGGCATCTAAGAAGCTCATCCTCTCGTGGCCAGCAGTAGAGTCCACCAACTGATCTATCTTCGGGAGCGGGAAAGGATCTTTCGGACAGGCTTTATTCAGATCTGTAAAGTCTACACATACCCTCCATTTTCCGTTCTTCTTCTTCACGACGACAGTGTTGGACAGCCATTGCGGGTACAGAACTTCCCGAATGGCCCCGATCTTCAGGAGCCGTTCCACCTCTTCCCGCACGGCCTCAGCATGCTGTGGGGCCGTTCTTCTCGCCTTCTGGACTACTGGCTTATACTCAGGCGAAACATTTAGCTCGTGACAGACGAACTCAGGATCCACTCCAGGCGCTTCGTAAGGAGTCCAAGCGAAGACGTCTTGATATTTGTTGAGAAGGGTTAACAACTGTGATTTGTGCTCCTGGGTCAGAGAGGCGCCTATCAGGAACTGTCTCTGGGGTCCTCCTTCGGCCATCACTGTTGGCACAAGTTTCTCCACACACTTTTCTTGGGGATGGCGCTCTTCGCTGTCCTCCCCGCCCTGTAATTGCTATTTAGCCCCACTGGGGCCTTCCTTTGCTCCTTGGGGGAGTTGGTCCCGCTGCTTGACTGCGGCCACCAAGCACTGCTTTGCCGCCAGTTGGTCCCCCCTGATTTCCATGATACCTTGCGGTGTTGGGAACCTCAGACGCTGGTGGAGTGTGGATGGGACTGCTCCCATTCGATGTAGCCATGGTCTTCCCAAGATTGCATTATAAGGAGAGAAGGTATTTAGGACAAAGAAT
This sequence comes from Fagus sylvatica, assembly GCA_907173295.1. NCBI lineage: Eukaryota > Viridiplantae > Streptophyta > Magnoliopsida > Fagales > Fagaceae > Fagus > Fagus sylvatica. Next base: position 30,482,289 of record OU015770.1, read on the forward strand.
TCAGTCGGGGATGAGACCGTTCCGGCCCTGACGTTGATCGTCACTTTTCCGGATGGGATGACCGTTTCCCCGGAGAACCCGCTTAGCGGCCCTTCAGTGCGGCTCAAGTCCTCTTTCCCGAGGCCCAAGCCTTTGAATAATGATTCGTACATGATCTCGACCGAACTGCCAGGATCTATGAGGACTCTCTTGACATCGAACTCCCCGATCCGCAGGGTTATTACCAGAGCGTCAGAGTGGGGGAGCTGCACTCCCTCAAGGTCCTGGTTATTAAAAACAATTTCTTCCACAGATTCCTTCCTTAAGGGAGTAGGAGCCATTTGGGGCGAGTCTTGAACTTGGAACACCTCTCGCAGATGTGCTGCCCTCCTCATCTCTCCCCTTTGGTCGTGGCAAGTGGTCCCAAAATGAATCACGTCAATGATTCCTATGGGGGCCGAAGCTTTCACATTGATCCTCGGAACTTCGACGTTCTGATGGGGACTCTTCGTCTCATCCACATACTGCTTGAGATGCCCATTTTTTACCAGATGCTCCAAATGGTACCTGTAAGCCCGGCAGTTCTCGGTCAGATGCCCGCGTTCCCGATGATAGTTGCAGTATGGCTTTGTCTCCCTGGCTGCGGGGTCACCGGGCAGCTTCGGAGGCCATTCGAAGTAGGGCTTGTCCTTGATGAGGGGGAGGAGCCGATAGATCGGTTCCTTGAAAGTTGTGTACACGGCCAGGCACACTCCGGGCCCGGACGTTCCTGCTGAACCTTTGGTTTTCCTTGCCCGGCGTGATTCGCCTCGGGGCTCTGGTTGCGCTGCCTTTCTGTCAACAAGGGGTGCTACTTCCGCGGTCTTGGCCCTACTCTTCGGATCATCTTCGACTCTGATGTGCTCTTCCAGGCGGGTCATGAGCTCCGCCATGCTGAGGGGAGGCCTTTTAGTGAAGGACTTCCTTAGTTTGCTATCTTCATGCAAGCCAAACCGGAAGGTCTTCACCACGATGTCTTCATCACATGCATCGATGTCATTGTACACCTCCCAGTACCGCGTTGAGTATGATTTCAACGTTTCTCCAGCTTTCATTGTGAAGGGCCAGCAAAGAGTCGATCTCCTTAGGCTTCCGGGTGTTCGTGATGAATCTTGCGGTGAAAATCTTGGACATCTCCTTCCATGAGCGAATAGGACCCGTGCTCCAGGCGGTCAAACCATCGCAAGCCCACCTTCACCTAAGGCTAGAGGGGAATACGCGACACATGAAGTGCATCGTTATTGTTGTGGATAGCCATTGATTGCCGGAAACGACTCAGATGTCCTACCGGGTCACTCTTTCCGTCGTAGACTGCAAGGGGGGGTGTGACAAACCGAGCTGGAAACTTTGCTCGCTCTATCTTGGCTGAGAAAGGAGAGTGTGAAATCTGCTGGAGCTTCCTCCAAATCGGGTTCTGCTCCTGGCGAGGGCTCTTGGAATGTCGTTGTCCTTCCGGCCTCTTGGGAGACACCTTCCTTCGGCGTCTGTGATGCGATTCTCCGCCGCGCCCCTTCGGGCTAGGAGCATGGATGTGGGCTTTCACACGAGCCTGAATAACTCCTGCTTTGTCTGCTCTTTCGCTGCTCATCTTCTGTTCTCGTCTCCCCCCTTTTAAGAGCTTGAGTTCTTCTTCGAGTTCCTCGATCCTTCTTTTTTTTCTGACTTCTCCGAGGAAAGAGGGCTCTCTGGAACGCGAGCGCTGCCTTCCCTCGGTCCTTCCTCTGGAGTGCTGTACTTCGCGATCCTCCCTGTCCGCCGGGGACCCGTACTTCGGACTGCATTCTTCTTTGGTTGAAAGTGGGTAGTCTGTTGCCCTTCCCGCTCATTCCCTGAGAGGGCCATTTCTTCCATTCCAAACGGTAGATCTGTAACCTCTTCCTGAATCGGCCTTTCCCACAGACGGCGCCAATTGTAACGGGAAAAATAATAAGACAACAAGGTTTTTTAGAGACAGACCTTTCCTGGTGAGGTCGTGAAGATCACCTTCGAACTGAAAGAGTGGCTCCTGCACAGCACAGATCAGATAAAAAGGAAAAAGTCCCCGGTGTTGGGGACTGATTACCCTCCGATGGTAAAGTCAGTCAAAAATGTTTGGAAATAATATGATGGTGCAAATATAGTGCTCTTACTGTCTTTTTTGTGATAGTTCATGCATGCCCGTTTTCTGATAGAACTTCGCCTTTTATAGGCTCCTTCAAGACAGCTTGCCTGTCTTTCTGAGTTAATGAGCTTGTTCCCCAAAAGGGGATGGTATCCCCTGATGGGACAGGCAAATATCTGGCTGCCCTAGCTTGCGTGATCTACCTTAATGCATTAATGACTTTGTGTGCTTATTCGCACGTGGGCTATTGCCAAATAGGTCCTTTCGCCGTAGAAATAATAAATGCTCTCAACCACCATACTGACGAGCATTTAATGTGCCAGTTCAATGAACCTGTAGATGGGATAGGCACGTTAGCACTTAGAAGGGCCGGTCCGGAGCGTGTGTGGTCCGTGCCGCCCTTATTAATACGTGCCGCTCTGATCCCGTGGTATCAAATAAAGCCTTTTATCCCTTGTAGGTCCTAACGGTTTTTATCCTCACATGGACATTCCACAATTTGTGAATATTTATATGTTTGCACCTAGTGTAGGACAACAATTATCCTATCATAAAATGGTATGACATCCATCTATTAGATGACTCAAATGTATTGCAATCCATTCATTGATCCAGGTGAAGCTGATGAGTTTGACAGACATTCTAGTATCTCCGCATGGTGCCCAATTAACCAACATGTTCCTAATGGACAGAAACAGCAGCGTTATGGAATTCTTCCCTAAAGGCTGGCTAAAACTTGCCGGCGTAGGCCAGTTTGTCTTCCATTGGATAGCTAGCTGGTCCGGGATGAGACATCAAGGCGCATGGAGAGATCCCAATGGGGACAAATGCCCCTACCCGGAAGATGATCGTCGCTGCATGTCTATTTTCAAGAGCGGCAAAATTGGATACAATGAGACTTACTTTGGTGAGTGGACTAGAAATGTTTTGGATGAGGTGAAGACTAGGAAAATGGAAGAAGCCTCAAAGAAGGGAAGTGCTTCTACTTCTAGTGGGTGTGCTTGTAGCTAAATTGCAATCTAAGTACATTTTCTATTCTATACTTCTCAAATATTTTATAGATTGTTCTACTTCAGCTTAATTTCTTTCATGTGCAGAAGTGTATCTAGAACAAATTATTTATTTATTTATTTTTATTTGCCCTTAATTAACAATAAGGTCAAATTCAATAGTTCTTTTCATCATTCCGGTTTTTTGTTCTTGTCCATGACAAAGGATGTATGTGATTCATATTCTGTATCCCTCCACCAACAAGGAGCGCTACTGCGCTAGTCTTCATTTGTAAAAGAAATGCAGCACATACATTTATGTTAAAAAGTAATATAGTCATCAGAATATATGCTGCCGAATATGGAAGTCAAGGCAGTCTTAGATAATAGATATATATGGTCAGAGATAGTAACTGTGATATTCGTCCAAGGTATTGAATAAGATAATTAATCATTCCAAATGGCAGAAGAATGACGACAGCAGGACAAGTCTTAATTGGAACTCTTTTGTAATCAGTTTTATAGCTCAAATCAACCTAGAATAGATTTGATTTGATGTGAGATCCAACACATTTTTGCATAACATATACTTATATTGAGTGATTATTCAGTACTCCAATCCATAAAATCTGAAATATCATAACTCTATCTTGCAATAAATTTTTAAAAAGAATGGACATTAAAAATTTTGTTTTTGACCCCTTTGTGTTTTCCATAATGGAATTATAAATTTATTGCAGAAGTTTATTATGAGGTACTCACAAATATCACAAGAAAATTATATCAACCAAAGTTATAATACCAAATCACAAAAACATGCAGTAAAAGTGCAACACAAAAAGATTTGGTAGCGAATTGAAACCATTGAAAAACTTTTTCAATGGAAAAGCCACTTCTAGAACCCATTTTTGTAGAAAAACTTCTATAATGGAATAGTTACTACAGTCTAGTTAAAAAACCTTTCACTCTCTATTTATAAACTATGCAAACACACTGTTTGCTTACCTAATGCTATAGTAACCCCAAAACCTTTGGAATCATTCTATAATGATTTCCTCCACTAACAAACCTCGTCCACACAAACTAAAATCTTTGCCACTCCAAGAAACCTTCTTGAAGATTTACTACAATAAACCTCAATAGAAGAAGATCTTTGTGGTTTCAAGAAAGGTTTAGAACTCAAGGTATATAATTGTGAGGGGGTACTATGCCACTTACCGCAACGAGATTGATTGTGATATGTACTAAACTTTAGAGGGTAAGAGAGTTGAACCCAAAATTCAACCAAAGACCCAATCGTAGGCCTAAGGGCTAATGGGGCACCTTCCTTGAAGAAATAAAAGCCAAATCTACCAAGGCTCAAGTCAAGTGAACAACAGAAGTAATAGTAGCCAAAAAAACTCAACAAAAGGGTTTTGTTAATAAAAGCCCAAAATAACAATGGAATAAGGCTTCCACTGCTCTATGGAGAATCTGGACTCAAAATATAACAACTTGAACCAAAAATGGACTCAAAAGTCAAAATCATTAAGACATGAATTTATCACTAATATCTGCTGCAACAAATAGAACCCATAACAATAAACTTGTAGAGACTAAAAGAGTTTGACTAACCGGGAGAGAGTCAGCCCTATGAAGCATGCATGGGAGTAAAATGAAAGCATTTAGGTTTTTGTGGGGTGAGTCTCAAGGTTGAAAAAGGCCAAGAGCTCAATATAGCATTTACTGTTGTAACCCATATATCTGTCAAGAGAAACTTTTGGAGATATGAGCTTAGATCATGGTGTTTTGGGATTGGGTTAGTGTTTAGGGTTGAGGATCAAAGTTTTAAGGTTGAAGATGACCTTGGAACTCTCTGTTTAAGAAACTATACTAGTGAGTGCTCTAGAGGAGAATAGTCTAATTACTGTTGTAATGACTTTTAGACCATCCTCGTAATCTCAGTGATGTGATTCAATTTGGTCGTGGGTAACTGTTTAGGATGATCTGGATTATGATAGTCAAGATGTGATAGTTCAAGTGATTAGGATGGTGTTTAAGGGTCTTATTTATAGGTGATTTTTGGTGGGAGATCAAGTCTTCTTAATTTCCTTTAATCATGAGGTTTCAAATATCAAAGGGAAAAGATAATATTCCCTTGATAATAGGCTGGTTATGCATACTTCTTGGTTTTGGTTTCCATGAAATAAGAGTCATGCCTCCCAGTAGGCATAGGTCAATTATTCCAATGGAATCCTAGGCCTATAGGACTAACTCCCCTCCTCCAAACCAAACTCCCTAAGTCTTACAAGTGTAGGAGTGAACCTTGCATAGATTTGGGCTGTAATGGTCACTCCCTCAGCCTTGATTGGCTAGTTGTATGATGATTATGAAAGTAAAATAGGATTATCCATGCCGCCACGCATTACTGCTGCATTTGGTGGCCAATGGTAGCCGAAGTTCTTGTCATGATTACTATTTTGATGACCAATCCATGGGTTCAAAGCTTTGTTGGCCTGAAGCAGATAAGCCATACATGAGAGCTTGCTTGCTTCAATGGATCTTTATACATATGGGCTTATAAAATGTATGCTGTCAGGTTATTGTTGTAGAGCATTTGGCCAATAGTTATGATTCCCAACTGCATTTTGGACTAATAAATGAGTTTGCATGTGTCTCTCATGTCTGAAATAAATTAAATGAGGAAGAAGAACACATTCTCCTATTTTTGTAAAAGTAAGAGAGAGAAACGTGGGCCCGATGGATAGTTATTCCTTGTTTCAACTTTAATTAAATGTTATTCTGACTTGTGGGGCCCATGGCTAGGCTGTCCAAGCTGGCCAAGGCTGAGTTAAGGCTTTGAGCTTGCACTTGGGCCTTAGTTACTCATTAAATATCTTTCTTAGGCCCGAAATAGTGTATTGGAGCTGATAGCAGGAGTTTTTGGGCTAGGCTTTCAATTGGACATGGCCAAGTCCTTAAATAATCCATTTAATTCTAGATCTTTGAGGCCCATCTCGACTCGTCAGTGAGTAGCAATGATAAGTGGGCCAAAACTTTAAGTTGTGCTTGCTGGGCTTCTGCAGTAATTATACTATTTGAACCCAATCATTTAATGGGGGTCAATCCATATTTGGGCCTAAAAAATGGGCATCTACAATAATTAAGAACACACAATAGTTTTTCTAGATTTTGGAAACAAAGCATGAGGGTGATTCTCTATTTAGGACAAGGAAGATGTCTTTAAGATTTGCACTGGTATAACAGCTTTTCTTCTCCCTAAAAGTCATGAACTATTTATAAAATTATATTGAAAATAATTAATATTTAACATTTTAGATCAATATTTTTTATTATATAATTTAGAGATTAAACAGTTAGAGTATATTAATTGTTTTAAGAATTATGAAACATATAAATTAATAAATTAATTTTTAATAATAAACGTTATTTTACATGCCTAAACATATACAAGTAAATATAAGAAATATATAACAATAATAAAACTAAAGAAAAGCCTTCTTTCCATAGGTGACAAAAACAATAAAAATCCCTAACTTCTAACCACGAAATCCGCAATTTTCATTTCTTTTAAAAATAAAAATATTATTTAAATAGATTTACTTATTTATTTCTAGAAACATATATCTGAGTTTGTTTTAATGAGTTACATATGGTAGAGGGAAAAAATGGTACATAATTTAACTCAAAAAAACTAGTGCATAATTCATTTATATAAATGTAGTGCAGTGTTTTTTTTTTTTTTTTTTTTTGAATCTGGGAGTATTAGTTAAATTTTATGTATAATTTTTTTTAATAAAAAAGTAGAGTAGGTAGATGTAATTTTAAAAGATCCAGGAAGGGCTTGGCCCCCCTCCCTTGGCCATGTGCATTATGGGCTCAAACTCCACCTCCTTTCTTCAAAGCACAAAAAGCCAAATTCCCTTTTCTATTTTTTCGAAAGACACCAAGCCTCCTTTCTTTTATTATTATTATTATTATTTTTTGTATAAATAAGTATATATATTAAAAGAGAAAGATTATACAAAAGCACATGAGTATATATACCCCAGAGAACAAAATCCAAACGCTTCAAAAAGCTCTCAGGTAGTATGAATGACTACATCAAAAAAGTCTCGGCATCAAGTAGATGATGAAATGCATAATATTCAATACAATATTAAGAATTTCTTGAGACATACCCCATGATCTCAGTAGCCATATATATTTTCTTGGGATGGCTAGAAATCATGAAGAGTACTAATCTGATTAGTGACAACTGACAACACATTCATTTCTTTCTTGCCAAATGGCATAGACCGAGCCTCCCTTCTATTGGGTTGTTCCCTCCAAAAGGAAAAAAGAAAGTGGAAGCTTTTTCCTTTAAAAGATGGGGGATTTTAAGAGAAATTTGCTAATTTATTTCGAGGAAGCCATACGATTTCATGCACCTTATTTGAGTGACGTACAGATAGCACAAAAGATGAAAAGAATATTAAAATGTGACTAAATGACATATTAGACCTCTTAATTAAGTTGTAGTATAATTTTTCTTCAAATATTAGTAGTGACATTAAGTAAATTAACATGAATTTCATAACTTTGAATAGGGATACAATCATTTTTTTCTTTTTTTCTTTTTTTTCGCTAATCATACAACTGGTAATTTACTCCCCCGCGCACGAATAGTGTTCCGAATGACTTTCATCCAACTTTTCAATTCACAAAATGCTTTTTTAGCATAGTTTGATCCTGAAAATCAAACATTCCAAACTTCAAAAAACACTTTCCTTTTGGTTTCCCTAGGATTTTGGGAAGACAAGCGGAAGCAGTAGATAGTTGCTTTAACTTCTTTAGCATTTTAATAAATTTTAAGCAAATCATAAGCTTGATTTGTTAGCATACGTAGGTTTTTTTCCCCCACAAGAAAAGAACTATATATATATTCAAGAAACCATAATTACATACAACTCAAGCCAAGAGCATTAGCAAATTCACCTGGCATTAGAACCTGATTAAAGTTAAATTTAACAGCCCATTTTGCCAAAGCCTCAACAGCTAATTTTGATTCCTACTAGTCTATTAAAACATATCATCAAAAAGTCCTCTTTCTATTATGCAATTGAATGTTTTACATAGAATTCTTTAGTCCCTATGATCCTTATAATTTCGATGCATTGCATAATTCTTTTATTGAACCAACTCATAATTCTTAATATTAATAAATAAATAAATAAATAAAACTGCTCTCATTATAAGTGCCAATCAATTTTCTGTGAGAGTGAGAGAGGGAAGGGAATTGCTATCAAATATCAATAGAACTAACAGAAGCTTGAATGGACTATCCAAAGTAGAGTGGACCCAACAAAAACAAACTAACATCTTAGTGGGCTTTGCATATCTCAAAAAGTGTGTCCTTTCCTCTATAGAAGAGTCGACCACAGGTGGAGTCTGTGCTTTAAGGGAACAAATCTTACCGCCCAGAATTCCCAATATAAACAAAAGACAATTAGCTAAAAAGCAGCCCTTCATTATTAAGATTGCTTGTAGTTTTATAGTATGAAAAGAAATGAAAGAGCTCATATACTCATGTCAAATGGCAGCATCTATTTAAGGCTTACAATACATCTTGTCTGGTCAAACCACAACCAACCATGGGCCAAACATGTGGGGAAGAGTGGAACGCAACGTGGTTCGACTCCCACCACCCCTCCAAGGCCCTCGCTTTCGTAGAGTCAAGCATTTTATAAAATCGACACCAATACCTTAGAAATGTAAAGGGAATTCTCCTGGACGTACTCAGCAAGTTAACTCTTCCTAAATTGGTAAACTGTCTTGGTTAGCAAAAAAGAATCTCTTATGTTTTATCTTATCTAGTTCAAATCAGACCATTTTTTTTTAAATCATTTTTTCTTTGGATTTCTGTAATATATTTCTTTTGTATCGTAGTTTGTTGATTACTCTCCATGATTTTAAAAATAGAAAATAGTTAATAGATTAGTATCTTCTTTGCATGGCAAGATTTATTCAAAAAATAGAAAGACAATCTTTCCAAATTTATTAATGTCTTTTAAGTTCAAAGAATATAAAAAGTAAAACACTATTAAGAAAAATAATAAAGAAGAAAGTGTTTTTAATCAAAGAGAAAAAAAAAAAATACAAAGTAAAAGAATATTATTGCTACTGTTCAAAGTTATTTTGTAATGCATAATTTCAGTTGTAAACACATGTATTTATCATGTAATTACTTGGTGACTTGCTTAAAAGATTGTGCAAATTGCACTTCAATTTTCCTTGTAACAAGCTTCGGTTGAGCAAATAGTACCTTAGGTCGAGTGAGAAACAACGAGTCCTATGTGTCAAGCGAGCACAATTTTCAGGACGTTCGTTACCATCTTTTAAAGGAGTTTGCTAACTTTAAGACACATTAGGCGAAGTCAGGCGAGACACTGGTGCTCTAGGTCAACTACAGTTGCCTGACATTTGCTTAACATCTGGTCGAGCGAAAATAGTCAGTGTCCTAAACTAAAACAAAAAAAAGGATTTTCAGTAGCAAAATAGCCTGGCCTTATGTCACCGTATAAATAGGACATTATACCCTAATTAAATACGAGATAAATTTGAGTGATTTCAGAGAGAATACCTAGAGCCTTTAGAGCCTAGAGTCTTGACCTCCATTGTTGGGTCTTAAAACTCCTCTCATCTCTTTCATCTCTCATTAAGTATTAATTGAAAGGTGTAGTGGGTTATTTTTTATACTACAATTAATTTCTTAAAATAGAAAGAAGTGTTTTTTGTTAGACTTTCTAGAAAAAATATCTCATTTATTAATTATTGATTTTAGCTTTAGCAAAATCACATCATGCCTTGTATTCCATACCCTTCTTTTCGTACGTGGGATAGTTCTTCCCAATATAATTAAATACAATTTTCCGTTTTACATTCACTATTTCTTAAGAGGCCGGGCCAATCGTTCGTATGGAGTTGGGCTGAAACTTGCTAATCTCTTTCTTTACTTAGACCAAATTTTCCATGGGTCTGATCTGTTCTTCACTTTTGTTGCTTCTACTTTATCCCATTATGAGCTCTTAAAGCTAAGCCCGTTTTCCGTCAAAAGGTGGGCCGAGCCCAGCGAAACTTTCTTATTTTGTTCATATGCGGGCCGAGTCAGTTTATTTGGGGGCTTATGCTTCTTTCCCATTTCCACCACCTCCAATTGCCCCTCAGATCTTTGCTCTTAGAGAAGAGGGAGATCTGACAGAAACAGTGGTTGGTTTGGTCTTAAAACTCCTCTCATCTCTTTCATCTCTCATTAAGTATTAATTGAAAGGTGTAGTGGGTTATTTTTTATCCTACGTTAATTTCTTAAAATGAAAGAAGTGTTTTTTGTTAGACTTTCTAGAAAAAATATCTCATTTAGTAATATTGATTTTAGCTTTATATCACATCATGCCTTGTCATTCCATACCCTTAATTTCGACGTGGGAAGTTCTTCCCAATGATAATGGACAATACTTTCCGTTTTACATTCACTATTTCTAAGAGGCCGGGCCAATCGTTCGTATGGAGTTGGGCTGAAACTTGCTAATCTCTTTCTTTACTTAGACCAAATTTTCCATGGGAATCTGATCTGTATCTTCACTTTTGTTGCTTCTACTTTATCCCATGATGAGCTTTAAAGCTAAGCCCGTTAAACTCCGTCAAAAGGTGGGCCGAGCCCAGCGAAACTTTCTTATTTTGTTCATATGCGGGCCGAGTCAGTTTATTTGGGGGCTTATGCTTCTTTCCCATTTCCACCACCTCCAATTGCCCCTCAGATCTTTGCTCTTAGAGAAGAGGGAGATTGACAGAAACAGTGGTGGTTTGATATGCGTCGTTCCTACGTTTGTGCTTGGTCTGCAGTTATTGTTCGGTCATGAATTTTGAAATGTGATTGGACATACGTATCTCGGTCGGAAATGTATGGATTGAAACAAACTTCTAGTTTGGGGAGAGGCTTTATGAACGGTCGTTTGGTCAATTAGGATCGGTTGAACAATGATACTCAAGGACACAACGATGCTATGAATGAACGTTCGGTCTACTAGGATCAGTCAAAACCCACAGTGCCAAGGAGAGTAATAAAGTTTTACTTCTTCGGCTCATTGCGGATCTTCATTAATTGAGACGTGACATTGGCGTCTTTTCACTTCATGGTTGATTCATGAATGGCGGCTTACTTCATTTATTATGCCGCTTGGCATTCCCCAAACCATCAAATCATTAAAAAGGCATCGGGGGCCGAGGGGATCATTAAAATTACCTATAAAACAGGGGAAGTGGGATAAAACATTTTACCGGCCCATGATCGGCCCATGATCGGTAGGGTCCTGATTGCCCACGACCCCATAGGCTTGTATAAAAAGAGGGAAGACCCCACCTCATTTTCACTTTTTACCTTGAAATTTCAAGAGAGAAAGATAAAAACGTCCTTCTCGCTCCAAGTCAAATTTCTTCAAACCCCCTCTTTCTAGTGCCGCCTTCTTCACCTGTAAGTTCTTTTTACCCTCTCATTTTATTTCCATTCCTCTAGTTGCGTCTGCGTCTTAGTTTGTCAATTTTTTAAGCTATGGGCCGACTTGCAAAACTCGTAGATACCGAACAAAAAATAGATCAATTTAAAAAACGTTACGACTTTCTCGAAGACGTACAAATTCGGTACGCTTCTTCAGATAACTTGGCACTTCTTGAGTACCGAGATCTTGTTCTGCCAATAATAATAGCAATAGTTGAGGGTGGGGTTAGAATACCTATGCATCCTTTTTTTATCCAATTCTTAACCCATTTTAGATTAAGTCCCCTTCAATGCGTTCCTAACGTGTTTAGAGTTGTCATGGGGACTACCATTCTGATAGATAAACTCGGCCTGAATCAAACCGTACATGACATAATGTATGTGTATAGACTCCAATTGACCGGTAAAAAACAATATACACTAGTCGCCCGTCATTGGGAAAGGAAGCTGGTGATCGGGCTTCTGGACTCTAGCAAGGGTCGGGATGAAGACTTCCTTGTGATTACAGGGAATTGGCAAAACCCAGTCCTCAGTTGCCCCTTAATCCCGGGGGTACCAAGTCTTTGCCGTTTCATAGAGCTTCCTTCTTTTTTTTTTTTCCCTAAGTGCTTGCTTCTTTCTTCTTCATTTTCAGATTCTTTTTTGGATTTTACAGCGAAGGATGTGGCTTTTGTGGAGAGGAAAACTGTAGAGCAGATAAGGATCTTTACAGCGAAGGATGTGGCTTTTGTGGAGAGGAAAACTGTAGAGCATCTCCTCAGAAGACCGTGCTTTATTGATACCGCAGGACGTCCTCGTTCGGCTCCTATTCTTCTTGACTATGTGCCTACGTACAAGTCATTTCAAAAAGGACCTGTTGTAAAATTCCGTAGACAGATCGAGGTGACCATGTCTCGGCCTGGAAAAGATCAAGAGGATATAATTCAGGCGGTCCCTTTGACAAAGAACAGAGGGGTTCAAATCCCTCATTTAGTGATTCCCCTCTCTGACCCCCACTTTGTTCCATCCACCCAACCCTCGGAGGTCGGTTTTCCAGTCATCCGTTTCCCTTCTCTTTTTGACCCGTCTCCTCAATTAGACGACGATATGCCTGTTCAAAGGCGGTCCATTGACATTGGGTCCGTCCTTGGGACATTGGTCCCTCAATCTTCCGAGACCTCTTCACTTCCCCCTCCTCCAAGGTTCTCTCAGGGGGAGGATGTCATGAGGAAGAGGAAGAGAGGAAGAGAGGAGGAGAAGAGGATGATGAAGTTGGGGAGCAACAAGAATTGCCCCCGACCGAGCCCCTCAAAACCAAATCCCCATAAAAAAAGGGGAAAAGTAGAACGGCCCGAGCCTTCCAGAAGGCCGCTGGCCACGTCTCTCACAAAAAGAAACACCACAACAATGAGCCGAGTGTACCGTGGAGTTGCGATTTCTCCGTAGAGGGACGACCGGTCGGTCGAAGATGATGACTTGGTAATTAAAGGTAATGAGGCTCGGGCCCGGGGAGGACAAGTGGCCGACACTGTCGGGAGGCTCTTCTCTTTCCTTCCGAGGGATATGAGGATCTGGCAAGGAGACTCCTCCGAGCGCTTGATCAAGACCTTGAAGCGGGATTCGGTCTTGTTAAGTTTTCAAATGCTCCTTATACCCAGACGTCTTGTTTTCTCTCTTTTCTATTAACTTCGAATGTGTTTTTCAAGCCGTTCAATGGATTTTTTAGGCCGGCTCACAGTTGCTAGAAACCGAACGTCTTCTCCACGAGTTTCTTGCGATGACCGAGAATGATTGGCTGAAGGCTCTCGAGAAGCAGGCCTCAGCTAGGATACAAGCTGCCGAGAGCAAATTGCCAATGAGTGCAACAAACATTTCCTCACAAAAGTGCCGATGCTAGAGACTCTGATGACCTGATCCGATGAGGGCTCATCACTGAGCGGGGTCTGGGAACATTTCCAGGTGGTTAAAGTTTGCTCAAGGCCAAACTTGACCGGTTTGGAATACAAGATCTCTTCGCAGCTTTGGGTGGAGGTTGGCGAGCTGAAAGATGCAGTAAATGTGGCTCGAGAGGGAGCTCAAAAGGCTGAGGAGAAAGCCCAGGCTTACTATGACCAGGGCTTTGATAAGGCGGCTGCCTCCCTGAAGTCATAACTTGCCAATGAGTGCAACAAACATTTCCTCCGGGGATGGCATATGGCTCTTTGTCATAACCCCATTTTTACCCCCGGGATTTTCTCGGGTGTCGACAAGCCTGAACCAAGTTTGACCTGATCCTGAGGGCAATCACCACCAAATAACCCAAACGGGGTCTGGGACACATTTCCCAAGATTTGACCAAGTTTGACCAAGGTTGACCAAGTTTGGATGATTTGACCAAGTTTGACCAAGTTTTGACCAAGTTTGACCAAGGTTGACTTTACCACGGGCAACACCCCCGCGGGAGACCAAGTTTGACCAAGTTGTTGACAAAATGGCTAATAACTGGCCATTCTCGTCAAGAGCTTCGATTCCGTACTTTACGGGTCGAAAAACGGACGAGAAACGAGAGAGAGTTGTGGCCAAAACTGCGAAAAAACGGTCCAACACTTAGCCAAATTTTTGGTAAGTGTTGTTGACAAAACAGCCTATTTGGGAGGCAACGTTTGCGCAAAGATTCTCTCCGACCCGCTGCAACTTGGTCTGCGAGCCAAGACCCTTAGGCAAGAGGTTCACTTCAGCTACCACACGCAACTTTCGGATCGTCAAGAGCTCCTCCGGTCAAGCCGGAATCTCAGTCAGAAGATGACCCCTTGGCATAAGGAACATTCCGACGGCCTCTGTTCGCAAGATCATATCTTGCGAACCCAAGCTCGCCTCTGTGCAAGGCCTGTACCGTTGAAAAGTAGGTAGCGCAAGCTTTCCGACGATACCAAGATCGTCGAAATCCGACATCGGGAGCTACGTCTACCACGCGCGTGAAAACAGGCCGACGAAATAAGGCTGTGCTGAAATTTCCGGAATTTTCCCACCGACGTTGCCGCGCTTGCGCACAGAGTCTTCCTGACTCGCAACAAGTTGATCTGCGAGCCCGGGCACATTGGAAAGAGGACACATCCATGCACGACGTGGAACTCTCGGATCGCCAAGAATTTATCGGGGTCAGCCGGAATCCCGATCGGAAAACTGCCCTCAAACGGACCAAAAACACCCCGGTGGACTCTGCTCGCGGGGCCATATCTCACGAAGTCCAAGCTCGGATTCCCGCGAATCCGGAACCTTGCAAAAATAGGCAGCGCAAGCTTTCCGACGGTACCAAGAACGTCAAAATCCGACATCGGGAGCTAGGTCAAATATGCGCGCGAACTGGGACAAGATTTGAGAAAAAACGCGCTGGGAGCAAAACGCATTTTTTCTCCCGGACAGCCGCCTTCGCGCGCAGAGTCTTTCCTGCTCGCAACAAGTTGATCCGCGAGCCCGGGTGCGTTGGAAAGATAATGACTCCGGCTACGACGTGGAACTCTCGGTTCGCCGATAGCATCCCCCGTTTGACCGGAATCTGCATCGGAAGAGTGCACAAAAACAGCTCCGACACCCCGACTTCCGGGAGCCATAACTCCCTCGTCCGAACTCCGATTCGCGCAAACTTTATATCATTGGAAAGAGGACGTCGAGAGCTTTCCGACGATATGCCGCATGACCCATTTTGAGTTCCGGAAGACCTCCAAAACTGCCCCCGAAAATCGGATAAAAAAGGGTACGCGCACGGAAATCGAGGAGGATTCGAGGGGCGGCTGGCGTGGAAGGATAAGACTGCCACGTGGCAGTACCACAACTCGCGCAGGACCGTCATGCGCCGCGCATGATGGTGCTGCGCGAGGCGTGCACGGTTTTCTATAAAACCGACCCTCCCCCCCCTCATTTGCACATAGTTTTTGCTCGGGCACTAGGCCTTCTAGAGCTTAGTTTAGGCAGAAAATAGGGGTTTAGGGGGTTTTAGGAGGGGATTTTTGGGTAGTTTTAGAGAGAGAGACTCCTCTCTAGGTAATCTCTCTCTCTCTCTCTCTTTCTCTCTTTTTTTCTTTAGGGATTTTGGGGGGTTTTTAGAGTGAGAAGCACCTATTAGGTGCTTCTCTCTCTAACCTCTCCTCATCTTCCCACTCCTCTCTCTCTCTCTCTCTCCCTTTCTCTTACATTCTTTATTTCATTTTAGTTCATTTATGTTTTACTAGCTCATTTATTGCTTTATTTACATTTCTAGTCATTTATCGCTTTATTTACATTTCTAGTCATTTATCGCTTTATTTACATTTCTAGTCATTTATCGCTTTATTTACATTTCTCTAGTCATTTATCGCTTTATTTACATTTTATACGCACTTGTGAATATATTGTTGTGATTACCCCCCTCCCCCGGTGTGTTTTAGTACGGCAATATTGAGTGGCTTTGGCGGCTCGCGTAAGTCCTCTAACAAAGGCCGTTGACAACCATGTTAGCCCACGAGGTCTTGACCCGAAAAATACACCGGTTTCCTCGTGTTTTAGTACGGCAAATATTGAGTAGCTTTGGCTCAGTTGCGTAAGACCTCTAACGAGGCCGTAACAACCTTGTTAGCCTACGAGGTATTTGACCCGAAAAATACATCCCCATGTGTTAAATATTGTCATTTATCGCTTTATTTACATTTACTACGTTGTAAATATTATATTGTGAATATTGTCATTTTCCCATTTTTTTTCCTTTGTGATTTGGGCGTGATAATCCCGATTGGTCGTGGTGGACTATGTAAGACCTCAAAGAGGCTTTAACCACCATGTAATTCCATAGGCATTGGACCCATGAAAATCCCGTGTTTTTAAGTCCATTATTTGCTTTAAATTTATTTATCGCTTTCCGCAATGCTTTAAATACATTTATCGCTTTATTTACTTTTACGCGCTTGTGAATATATTGCGTTGTTATTATCTCCGTTTCCCATAAAAATGGGCGTGATAATCCCGATTGGTCGTGGTGGACTATGTAAGACCTCAAAGAGGCATTAACCATCACGTAATTCCATAGGCATTGGACCCACAAAATCCCCCCTTGTAAATTCCATTAATTTATAGCTTCCCGTTATGCTTTAAATTTCTCGCCATTTTTACTACGTTGTAAATATGGTTTATCCGTCATTATTTTGGGCATGAAAATCCCATACGGTATTGGTGGTTTTAGGTAAGTCTTTCAATAGCACTAAACCCCATGTAAATCCATACGGTGTTGGACCCACAAAAATACTCTTTTCCAAAGCCGGTTATTTACATTATTTACTACGTTGTTGTAAATATTGTTCATATTGCATTATTTTGATTTGGGCATGAAAATACCAAACGGTATTGGTGGTTTTAGGTAAGTCTTTCAATAGCACTAAACCCCATGTAAATCCATGAGGCGTTGGACCCGTAAATTGCAAACCCCTTTTCAAAATAGATTTTCCTCATTTAAGTCCTATTTGGCGTCGAAGGTTTGGATAAGTCTTTCAATAGCACCAACCCTTCGTGTAAGCCCGAAAAGGCATTGAAACCCCATTTTCAAAATAGATTTTCTCATTTAAGTCCTATTTGGCGTCGAAGGTTTGGATAAGTCTTTCAATAGCACCAACCCTTCGTGTAAGCCCGAAAAGGCATTGAAACCCCGTTTTCAAATAGATTTTCTCATATTAAGTCCTATTTGGCGTCGAAGGTTTGGATAAGTCTTTCAATAGCACCAACCCTTCGTGTAAGCCCGAAAAGGCATTGAAACCCCGTTTTCAAATAGATTTTCACCATATTAAGTCCTATTTGGCGTCGAAGGTTTGGATAAGTCTTTCAATAGCACTAACCCTTCGTGTAAGCCCGAAAAGGCATTGAAACCCTCTTTTTAGATTGCTTTTGTTTTATTCATGTAAATCCTATGGTGGTGTCGAGGATCCGAGTAAGTCTTTCAATAGCATCGAATCCCGACCCCACGAGGTCTTGACCCTTTCCTTAAAAACTCTTGTGTCATAATAAATTGCACTTTGCATTAAGCATTATATTCATGCCGATCCATATTTGTCATCTTCATGATACATGTGTTGCGAACTATGCCATGACTATTTTGCTTGGATGTTTTACCATTTTACCATCTTGATTACTTGCTTGATTGTTTATCGCTTTGATATAAAAATGTGATTAAAATACACTTTGCCATGAAAACTTTAAAAAGAGTAAACATGGTAATGTGGGCGTTAGAAACGAAGGTATGAGTCCTTTACACGGGGGCGTGGCTGGTACGTGCTTTCGTGTAAGGGATTCTACACGTTCTAACTCCCATAGGATCATGGTCTAAAATTCCCCAAAGTGTGAATTAATCATCCAAAACCCCGCCATTTGACGGACCGCTTTACTCTTGGAAATCAAGGGTAAAGAGATCCCGAATATGGCACCAAAAACATTAATTGTTTGTCCCGGCACTAGGTGTTAGGATTTCAAGTATATCCTACCACCGAAATGCCCGGAAATTTAAAAGATACAAAGATAAAGGGATGGTGAAATAAAGAGTCTAATCAAAACCGAACGAAGTCACATTACGTTTGCCATTTTTGGTATATCGTACGACGGAAATCGGGACATTTGTACATAATTAAAAACCAACAAACCTTAGGCTTAGCAAATAAAAGAAAACATTAGAAAGGAGGTAACCGTTTTCTTAAACGGATGTCGTGGGGTGCCTAACACCTTCCCCACGCATAAGCAAACCCCCGAACCTATCTCTGGTTCAAGACCATTTAGTTGTAGATGTCTAAATAGGGTAAAATCTATTAGACATAGGTGCCCAATCACACCTTAAAATTTCCCATGATTGGTGGCGACTCCAAATTTGTGCTCACACGCACACACGTACACAAGTTCCCACACACACACAACTCGTATCTCGAAACGGAAAAGAGATAGAGGAACACACACAACACTCGCCAAATGGGGGTCGGTATCTAGGAAAATAAAAAGAAAATAGAAATAGAAGAGATTTTCCGCCGGTGTCGACAGCTTGGCGACTCCACTGGGGACTTAGAGGGTTTAAGCCTATAGTCTTTCTGTGTTTTCTTTGCTAAGCATGTGTGTATATATTTGTTGGTATTCATTTGATTCATTCTTTATTTCATCTTGTATATTGTTTTGATTTTAGCATGTCTATATTCTTGTATATAAACTGCGAACATAGGATAGAGATTTATTTTATGCAACACATATTGTATATTGTGCTTTGTACAAAAAAGTCTTTTCCCTTTTTACTTTCAAAATCATGACATATACACTCATTGGACTTTTGGGTCGAACCCGGACTCAGGTGGGGCTGGGCTGGTACAGGCTCCACCACGAACCCTTTTATATCTAGGACATGGAACACGAGAATCCACCCTTCTCCCTTCACACCCGTGGAGATCGAGGGGGGCGTGCAAGTGCTTCCCCGGTGATCCAATACCCTTTCGACTTCCTTCGGGAGGATGAAACGGGCATGATCATCGGCCCCTTTAGGAAACAGAATTCCAAGCTGTGTCATACCATGTTGCATATAGTAAGCTATAGAGTAGAAAACTTACCTGTGAGGGCTCTGGTAAAAGCCAACCGAGTGAACATCCAACCTAAGATAGGATACCCAAAAATAGGATGTGTCTTTTCAAAATGAGTCAAGGGAAAAGCGTTGTGCTATTTTCCAGGTGGTGATAAAATAATTGGAGCCGACTCAGGTTCTATCTATCTAAACCTTTGTTTGCATGTCATTGTTTGATAAAGGGATAGGATAACCACGTTGTCCATACCCGTTGCAAACCACTCAAACCCAAAGAGTTCCAAACTCTACATGGGATGTATAGAGTCGTGTCGTATCCAACCAAAAGTACGACCCTCACATTAACCGACATCGGTTCCCAAAAATCTTTCAAAAATGGAACCGAACGCCGAAAGGCTCGTCGAATTTCAGTAATGTGAGAGTCTATCTTTTCGTTGATACGCGTGTACATAGTCTTGTCGTACCCCAACCAAAAGTACGACCCTCACATTAACCGACATCGGTTCCCTCCAAAAATTTTCAAAATGGAACCGAACGCCGAAAGGCTCGTCGAATTTTCAGTAATGTGAGAGTCTAACTTTTCGTTGATACATCGTGTATAGAGTCATGTCGTCCTCAACCAAAAGTACGACCCTCACATTAACCGACATCGGTTCCCTCCAAAAATTTTCAAAATGGAACCGAACGCCGAAAGGCTCGTCGAATTTTCAGTAATGTGAGAGTCTATCTTTTCGTTGATCGTGTGTACATAGTCTTGTCGTATCCCAACCAAAAGTACGACCCTCACATCAACCGACGTCGGTCCCTCAAAAATTTTTAAAAAAATGGAACCGAACGCCGAAAGGCTCGTCAAATTTTGGATGTGATAGTCTATCTTTTCGTTGGTACGATTGTAACCATCATGTATAGAGTCATGTCATCCTCAACCAAAAGTACGACCCTCGCATTTACCGACATCGGTTTCCAAAAAATCTTTCAAAATGGAACCGAACGCCGAAAGGCTCGTCAAATTTTTGGTAATGTGAGAGCCTATCTTTTCGTTGACGATTGTAACCATAGTGTAGATAGAGTCAAGCCCATCCTGAACTCAAATGTAGATATTTACCCATTGGGTTGTCGGTATCTCCTCCAAATTTTCCCCTAAATATTTCAAAAATATGAACCGAACGCCGAAAGGCTCGCCAATTTTCAGTGATGTGAGAGTCCATCTTTCGTTGACTTGTCCATCATGTACATACCTGTAAACCCTAAGAGCTTCCAAGCTCTATAAGGTCGTGTAGAGTCTCGTCATGTCCAACCAAGAGTATGACCTTCGCACTAACTGACATCGGTTCTCAAAAATCTTTCAAAATAGAACCGAACGCCGAAAGGCTCGTCAAATTTTGATAGTGTGAAAGCCCACTCTTCGTTGACAAGTCCATACATGTGTCAACCCTAAAGAGTTCTCAACTCTACATAGGAATCTAGATACTTACCCGTTGTGTTGTCCGTCAACCAAGAATACGACCTTCACACCTATCGACACTGGTTCCCAAAAAAAAAAATCTTTCAAAATGGAACCAAGCGCCGAAAGGCTCGTCGAATTTCCGTGGTGTGAAAGCCTATTTCTTTGTTGACAACACCACTATGTACATACACGAGTTCTTAACTCTATAGATGTCTACCTGTGTCATCCCGATCCTCATATTGATTGATGGTGGTCACCCAAAATTTCAAAATAAAACCATGGGCCGAAAGGCTCGCCAATTTCTGGCAACCCAATAGGAGGACCCATTTGTTTGTCCATACATATTGCACTCATGCATACATGCATACGCATAAATACTTAGCCATGGTTTACCCACAAAGTGAGCCAAGGTCATGCACTCAACTGTGAATTCAAAGTCTAACTTGACGTTGTTTACCTCTCTAGGTTGTATCTACATTCACGAACAAATGACGGGAGAAACAAGTGGGCCTAGTGCACAGGATATCCGCATGGCTTCATTCGAGGAGAAGTTCAACGACCTTCTGAATTTCGTACGCCTTTTGGTGAAACGTGACACGGAA